>VBSM01003198.1:10477723-10543526 GCA_008086735.1 Cheirogaleus medius
AAGGTTCAGCTCCCTTGTCCTTCATTATATTTGCTTAATGGTATGTCATGTGTTTGTGCAGTACACTGAACGGTCTGTTAAAATTCTCATGAGGATGCTCTCTTTTCATTAGATTTTAAATGATTATTTTTATACCACCTTTTGCATTTTTTAAATTTATCTAAGTTTTTTTTCTTCCATTTTTAAAATAACTGAAGAATCTGATTTTAGGGACCTCCAAAACAATTCATGTAGAAGGAGGATTTTTGTTTCCTCCTGACAAAATTTGGAAATCTGGTGGATAGGATTGTAGTACTGGGATTTTTGCTTATAATCTTCCATTTTGAATATTGGGGTTAACAAAGTTAAAGTTCCATTTTTATTAAATTGATTTTTATCATCACCATGAAAAGAATGCTGAGCAAGAAATGAGGGTGATTGATTCAAGCTTTGTAGCACATTGGATCTGTAAAAAGATTGTAGCAATAAAAGTAGTTGGAGTCACCCATCACTGTAGACAAAATGTGTTTGGAGAATATTTATTTTTGAAGAATATATTTTAGTCAAGAATGGAGATAATAATCATTAAGCCATTCATTATATTATATCCCTGTCTCATTTTAGATAAAGATGAGATTTACTTAGTGTATAACAGAAAACAGTTGTTTCATACAAATAAATGCATATACAAGCATAACTGAGAAATATTGGTTCTGTAGGAACAGAAGAGGCCTGCTCAAATAAGGAATTTTTAGTATACTGCAGTAGTGCTTTATTAAGCAATTATGGGTTTAATTTTACTAAGTTATCTAAGTTTATATGTTTCAAGGAACATATGGTCTAATGACATTTTCGTTAAAAATAAATAAAACTGAGGACATAATACTCTACCATTTTCATCTCAAAATATTCAAAATGCTAGTCAGACTAATATTTCTTATGATATAGTTCAAAAACCCATAACATAAATTCAAACCAAGTATGTACATTCAGTACTTCTCCAGTAATTCTTAGGCATAGATGAATGCCAATGTTTCAGACTTTAAAATGAAACACCATTTTACAGACCATTAATCTGTTGAAGGGGTCAGAATACTTTTTCTGTATAGGGCCAGATGGTAAACACTTTAGGCTTTGCAGGATATGTGGTCCTTCCTAACTGCTCAACTCTTTTGTTGTGCAAATGCAGCTATAGTCAGTATGTAAGCAAATGAAAATAGCTATGTTCCAATAAAATTTTAATAGACACTGAAATTTGAGGTTCATATAGTTTTCACATGTCATGAAATACATTTTTTCTTTTTGACTTTCTTCAACAATTACAAAATGTAACAAACATTCTTAACTTGAAGGATGCACCAGAAAAAAAAATGTGGCGAATTAATCTCATGGGCTGTAGTTTGCTAAATCCTGGTCTATTGGATTTCACGTGTTATGTAGGAGAGAAAGTTGTTGCTTATTCATTTATTATTTTTTTAAATTATTTACTTGCGTGACAAAAATTAGTACTTACATACTCTATATTTAAAATTATTTTTTAAAATTACATGATTTCCATTTATGATCTGAATATTTGATGATTCATTCTATTTTGAAATTATGATACTATCATCTGCATGGATTTGATAGATTAAATAAGTAGCACCTTTTTCTACATGTGAGTTTTAATCAAGTTGAGAGCTAGATAAAGATTTGGGCACATCGAGATAAAAATGTTAATAAAGTGGTTGGAGAATGTAACGTACACACACAGCTGCAATGGCTCCCTAATATCACATCCCAGAATTAAGCAGTTTCAAGCACAGTGGAATACATACATGCCTTCTGGGTAGGGTGATCCCACTGTAAAGCGTACAGTATGGAGTAATAATACACCAGAGTCTTGTTTCCTTTGTACACCTGGCTGCCCAGAAATAGGAGACAGAAAAAAGATGAGCTGGGTATGTTAAGTTCCTTTTCTAAACTCATCAGTTAGAGAAGTCACTTTCTTCTCTCCAGCAGAGTGAATAAAAGCTCACAAAAGTTACATTGAATGCTGTTCTTTCTCATTAAATGATCTCCCTTTCCCTGAATTCTCATCTGGTTGCTCATAAGTCATGTGCCTTCATAATAAGTCAATAATCTAGTAAGTCAACTGTTTTTTCTGAGTTCTGTGAGCCATTTTAACATATTATCAAACCCAAGGAGGCATTCATAGGAACCTCATACCTATAACTGGTCAGTCAGAAGCACAGGTGACAAGCTGGACTGGTGTCTGCAATTGAGGGGCAGTCTTGTAGAACTGAACCCTTGACCTGTGGGGTCTATGTTAACCTCAGGTAGATGGTGTCAGAATTGAACTGAATTGTAGGGACACCTAGTTGGATCTGGAAATTTGGAAAATTGGTTGATGTGAGGAATACTCCCCTGCCTCCCCATTTGTTGACCAGAAGTATTGAATGTGGTAGTAAGCACAGTGAGGAAATAGAAGTTTTCATTATAACCTTTATATCCTAATTTAATCTTAATTATTTCGTTAGAGGCTTCGTCTTCAAATACAATCACATAGGGGTTTAGAACTTCAACATATGAATTTCGAGGGGACATAGTTCAGTTCATGATGTCTGTACTGTGCCAGGCTCTGTGCTGCTTACTAGATATATAATAAGTTCCTGGAACCATGTGTTTATAGTCCATTGGCAGAAACAGAAATTACTAAAATAATTGCACTAATTAATGTGTAATTGCAAAGTGAAGTTACTTCTCTGAAGGGAAGGAACAATATTTTTGAAAGCATTATTATAATAATATAGGGCAGTGGTCCCTAACCTTTTTTGCACCAGGGACTGCTTTCATGGAAGACAGTTTTTCTATGGCCTGGGAGGGTTGGAGTGTGGTTTGGGGATGATTCACGTTCATTACATTTATTGTGCACTTTATTTCTATTATTACATTGTAATATATAATCAAATAATTACACAACTTACCATAGATTGGGGACCGCTGTTGTAGGGAACATGTTTCTGTAATCTTTCCTGTTTAGTTACTGTGAGGAGGACAGTACCTTTCTCTCTTCCAATTGTAACTTACTTGATGTGTAAAAATACAGGAAGAAATTCATGGCCTGTAAAAAGTTATTCAATTGAACTTCAAACAGCTTGCTTGAAAAAGTATTAGATATATGTAATTTGAATCTATCCTGGCTTTAACATTTATTATTTTGGAGGATGCCTCAGCTGGGTGTTGCTGCTAAGAAGTGGAAACATTCTTTCAATATATCAATTTTTAGCACCGCCCTGAATAAAAAATAAAGATCTTGATTCTATGTGTAAGTCATTTAGTCTGAATTAATACCATGTTCACTTCTGTCCTTTGCAAAAAGTGTCTAGTTAATATCAGTCAAAAAGGCAAAGCCATTCATGTTTTCGATAAGCAAGTCTAAAAGTAATCAGAGTCATGATTAATAGCTTAAATATAACACTTGTCTTTTTAGAACTCTAATGTGTTACTAGTGTCCTCATATTTCAAAAGAATATCTAAAAATGCTTCAAGTACACATGAGAATAACATTGAAAATGGTGGAATTTTTGTAGACAGATGAAGTGTAAATAAAGATGGGGTGAGTATGATAACGTGAGACTCCACTTGGCCAGAAGTTCTTTGCTAACCCCTTTCCCAAACTTGATGTTAGAAAGTCCTCATAGTAGCCACCTACCTCTGTGAAAAGAGATGGTATTAATTGAGAGAATCTTAATATGAGTGTTAGATGTCAAGAGTCTTTGAAACCACTGCTACCTGCTCATTATGGAGAATACAAAAATATTGGCAGATGAAAAAACAACCATGATTTTACAGTGAAAATAAGTGATTCCAGTGGGAAAGGCAACATGAATTTTCTTAGGCTTTGAAATACTCTTGCAGGTGTGTCAGGAACTCAGTCTTAATTGTAATTAGTGTTATAATATCTATGTATATTTCTTGTTTCTATATGTAAAGGGCACAGTTCTGTAAGAGGTACTATTTGTAAACTCTTAGCACTGAATCTTAACTTTATTAGTTGTAATCTACCTAGTTTAGATACATATCTATAGTAATATCCAAAGAGATTCTATAATTTGAGATTTATAATGGCAATAAAAATTTTTGTTAAGAGTTACTGAAGCATTCCTGTGGCATGGGAACTGCCCATTAAGCCAAATAGAATACCAAAATATATTCTGGCACACATCATTTATTTCAGTTGATTCAATTTCCCTTAATCCTGAGATAAAAATATAAAATGTAAAATTATATGCTAAAATATTACTACTATGAGATCAGCTTTTTAAAAAATTTAGAGATGTAAAGTGCAATTTGGAATCAAAGATTTTGACCCTAACTTTGCCAAATTCCTACATTGAGAAGCTTCTTTGTATTAAATGCGGAACATGTTTTTCATATTGCCAAATGCTAAGCCTTCTAAATAATTAAGATTACTCAGTGTAGTGGTCAGCCACAATCAGAAAAAGAATGCATTTTCATCTGTATAATTCAACATCTGGTTGTCACTATAATGCTAAGCCTACCAGAAATACTCTTTTCCAGATGTGACTTATGGTTACATTATATTTTATTCTGTTCAACCAAATGTATTTGAAAAGCAGTCAAAGATATTACTGGGGATAAACAAACCTCAAACTGCTTATGCATTCATTCACTGAAATGATAAAAAAATTCATAATGAAAATATTTAACACATTGAGAAGGCCCTGTACACCTGCTATTTATAAATGTATTACCTTATTTAATTTTCATATTGACTGTTGAGAACAAATTCTGTTTGCTTCTCATAGGATAGATGAGAAAACTGAGGATAAAAAAAATTGTGGAATGTCACACAAATAACATGTGAGAAAGGCAAGTTTTGAATCCAAGCTGACAACAAAGAACTACACAATGCAACCACCATCTATTTTGCTGTAGTTTCTAGAGTAAGTTTTTACCTTGCCTATGAGAGTAACTTGGGTGGTTAAATTTCATAGGTCAGATGCCTTAATTCTCAATTTTTTTTAATTTTATTTATTTTTTTAATTTCAGCATATTATGGGGGTACAAATTTTAAGGTTGCATATAATACCCTTGCCCCCCTCCCCCCACAAGTCTGAGCTTCAAGCGTGACCCTCCCCTAGACAGTGCACGTCTCACTCATTGTGTATGTATATACCCATCCCCTCCTCCCACCTCCCACCTGCCCAATACCCAATAAATGTAATTCCTATGTGTCCACTTAGGTGCTGATCAGTTAATACCAATTTGCTGGTGAGTATATGCGGTGCTTGTTTTTCCATTCTTGGGATACTACACTTAGTAGCATGGGTTCCAGCTCTATCCAGGAAAATACAGATGTGCTATATCACCATTGTTTCTTAAAGCTGAATAGTACTCCATGGTATACATATACCACATTTTATTAATCCACTCATGTATTGATGGGCACTTGGGTTGTTTCCACAGCTTTGCAATTGTGAATTGTGCAGCTATAAACATTCGAGTGCAGGTGTCTTTGTTGTAGATTGTCCTTTGTTCTTTTGGGTAGATGCCCAGTAGTGGGATTGCTGGATCAAATGGTAGATCTACTTGTATCGCTTTAAGGTATCTCCATATTGCTTTCCATAGAAGTTGAACTAGTTTACAGTCCCACCAGCAATGTAGGAGTGTTCCTATCTCTTCACATCCATGCCATCATTTATTGTTTTGGGACTTTTTGATAAAGTCCATTCTTATTGGAGATAAGTGATATCTCATTGCGGTTTTGATTTGCATTTCCCTGATGATTAGACATGTTGAACATTTTTTCATATGTTTGTTAGCCATTATTCTGTCTTCTTTTGACAAGTTTCTGTTCATGTCCTTAGCCCACTTTTTGATAGGGTTGTTTGATTTTTTCTTGCTGATTTTCGTGAGTTCTAAGTAGATTCTAGTTATCAGCCCCTTATCAAATGTATAGGATGCGAAAATTTTCTCCCATTCTGTAGGTTGTCTGTTTGCTCTCATGACTGTTTCTTTGGCTTTGCAGAAGCTTTTTAGTTTGATCAGGTCCCATTTATTTATTTTTGTTGCTGTTGTGATTGCCTTTGGGGTCTTCTTCATAAATTCTTTGCCTAAGCCAATGTCTAGGAGAGTGTTTCCAACATTTTCCTCTAGAATTCTAATAGTTTCATACCTTAGGTTTAAGTCTATTACCCAGTGTAAGTTGATTTTTGTGTGAGGTGAAAGGTGTGGATCCTGCTTCAACCTTCTACAAGTGGCTATCCAGTTTTCCCAGCACCATTTATTGTAATTCTCAAATTTTTAATGAGGCACTATATATTGCTCTTATAAATTACTAATACATTTTAAAGATGACATATATTATTAAAAGATATAGATAGGATAATATTTTACCAATATGTTTCTCCCTGGTGTACATACATTTATTTTTGCTATGCTTAAACCTGTTTTTAATATCTCTGTATTGATAGTGCACTTTAATAAAAAATTAAATGAGATGGATGTTATATCATTTCCAGATTTGTATTATTTTGAATTTAACTTTTTTCTTATTTAAATATAACAGTATAATATGGTTAATAAATCGTTAGAATTATTAAACATGAAATACTATACATTTATGTTTGGAGAGGCAAGGGTAGTTCAAATATCTTACTAAAGTGTGTTTTTATAAGAAAATATTCTGCACAATTTATTAAACATGCCAAGTTAGTAAAAATATAAAACACTGTTAGTATTGTTCTTTAATAGGTGAGCTTATCTCCTATAATGGCTAAATGATGTCATTGGTATTTCCTTCAGCTAATAACAGTATGCTGCATGCTACAAATCATTATTCCACGGAACCAACTGTCATAAAAGAGAGTATAAGGTTTTATATTTCAACTAAGGTTAAAAATAACAAAATAAAATATTATGGATATGATTACCTTAGTCTGAATTGTATAGGCCTTTTTACATTCCTATGGCATTCTAAGTTAGTCACATAATTATATAAGTAATTCAGCAGGATGTCTGTGTTTTGGTTTCAGTGATACAATTTATATTCAGTGTATAAGTCTGATACAATGAACCTTACAATGCTTTAATTTTTCAGGATTAGTAATAGGGACAATTTGAGGTACTTTTTGTCTAACTGGAAGCCAACATTAGAGCCACATGAAAAAAACTACATTAAAGAATTAATGTGCTTAAAAACTAACTTGCTTTGATACTGTAGAAGTGGATATGTCATTAGTCTTCCCATATTAATTTCTCTTTTCTCAAAATTTATAATTAAAAACATAGTCTCTACTCTTTAAGATTTGAATAAAGTCTGAAAGTATAATACCATAAATATAATAGCTAATCCTTTAATTTCATTTCTTTATATTTTACAAACCTTCAAACTTCAAGGTTTGAGGTTCTCACAAATTGTCTTTATTTGTAACATCTTGATGATGTCTCAGAGATGTCCACAAGAAATGGGAGAAAACAACAGCTGTGGAAACCAATTTTTAGTTGACGTTGCATCTTCTTTTAACTTCCAAAGCTTTATAACAACAGTTTCTCTGTCATTGTTATAAAACAGCTTGACGTATTGGGCAAAAAGGTAATAGAGATTCAAATCTCCAGAGATGAAGAAGGCTGGATTAGTTCATATGCAATGTACATACTTTACCATTAATTTTACAAATGCATGCATTTAAAGCCGTAAAACGTTTTTGGCTTGCATTCTCAAGTATAAATGTGTGTACTCTATAAATGAATGAATGAATTCACTAGAGAATGAATGAATACATGACTGACTGAAGAAGTAAATGAAGGGATTCTTTGTAAATCATGAACTCAAAATTATAAATTAGTTTTCCATAACAAACATTCATTAGACTATATGAGGAATGTATCTGGAAAAATAACCATCTAAATACATATGACGGTAAATCTACATTACATCATTTCTGGAACTAGAAGGTGGGGCTGGCTGGGGGGCCAGAGGAGAAGGAAAGGAAAATAAGAGAAAAATGTGTTAAAATGAAGGAACCCCATACTATTTATAAGATGGATCTGTGGATTTCAAAGAAATTTCACCAAAATTTAGAATCCTGCAAAAGCATTTTAAAGATCACATAAAATTGACTATTAAACTCTTCTGTATGCTTGCTTTCTGTGGAGGTTTTCCCTTCTCTTGGCCTTCGATGAATTCCAAATGTGGTGAGCTTATTAGCTTGGTCCTACCTCTCTTGCTGGGCCCCAGTTGGCCAATGAGAAGGCTATTTTAAACTACTGACCCTGCACCTGGGTATTTGCAGCCCATGGGGGTATTAGTTGCTGTCCATTTTTTTTCTTGCTCTGCTGCTTGTAAAGACTTGCCTCCTTGCTGACTGCACAGAGATTAATTTGATCATTCCCTGCTTATGAGAATAGGTTACCATAAGCCCCACATATATTTTCCAGCTCTTACTGGTATGGAGGATTGACTTTGGACTGTAGCCTGGTTTTCTGTTTTAAGCCTTACTAGTATTTAAGTTGGAAATAGATTTTTTAACCTAGATTAATTTATTTATATAAAGCACAAAAGAATCAGTAACGATGCATTTTAAAATTCTTAAAACTAATATGTATGGTTTTAGACTGAGATTCAAGTCTAAATTGAGTGATAGCTTGATTTTTTTTTTTCTTAGAAGTTTAGTGAGAAAGCATTAAGTTTGGATGATTCCGAAGTATTTATGTTGCTTCTTGCTAAGTCTAACATGCTTTTAAGATTATTTCTAACAGTGTTTAAATTATTTTTATAGATTAATTTCAAGGAAACATCAGTAATGAAGAAAGCTGTTAATTCTTCAGCTTAAATATATTGAATATAAAGTCTACTTAATGCAATTTCTTATTAATTTTGTCTTCTTGGCTCCTAAAGTGTCATTAAGATCAATGATTTTAGCTGTGGAATTATGATATTGGCATATTCTGCCTCAAGACTATCTCTACCTGGTTCATTAGGTTTCTTTCCAGTTATATTTTAAATAAAAGCAAAGATATACTTTGAGGGAAAAAAGTTACTAAGAAAGCACATTTTGTTGAAAAATTTTATGAGATAATATAGTCTTTCTTATCCTAAGCATTTCCTTTTCATATTTTTCAAGCAGGATACATTTCATTTATTTTCTTATGTATAAAAATAAGGCAATGTGTTGGATTTAATTAATTCATAGTTTCATAACACTTGTCCACATGAACTCTACAAAAGAAAGGCATCCAGAAAGCCTAACTGTGCGGGGTCTGAATATTTCAGTTATAGGCAAAGTCACTGCATTCATTTTTCACTCTGCTTTAGCAATATCTAAAAAAAGATGACCATAAGCCCTTTTTTAACCAAAAATTTGAACCAGAAAAATAAAATGTCATGATTTTTATTGTTAAAATGAAGTTGACAGTGGTCTGATGTATAAGATTAATCCAAAAGAAGAATGGGTTTTGTCGTGCCTTTCTTACTTTGAAAGAAGCGCTATCTTTATATTTTAAACGCCCTTTTTAAATTCAAATTTTTATAACATTAGAACAGTCCAGAGCTTAATTAAGGGATCACATAATGGGAAGTTTAGGTTTGAGAGAACATATTATAGTTACATTTTTGTCTATGAGGATATATATACTAGATTTTTACAATAATTCAGATCTTTCTGTGTACATTTTAATCTCCTTTAAAGAAACAAAACAAAACAACAAAAACTGATTAAATCAGCATTCTGTCAAATACAAGTGATGGAAAAATTAAAACTCTGCACTTGATCTTATCCAAAAAGCCAAGAAGTTATGGGAAAGGAAAAATAACTTTAAAAGTTATTTGTTTCCAGTAATTCATTACCTTATAAGATTGATATTTGACATTTTAAAATGGCTTTTTAATATAATTTTATATTTGTTAATTTGTAAGTATGGTTTCTAAATATAAGTACTATTTATATGTAAGCTATATAGAATAGGATTTTTTCTTTTTCTTTTTTTTTGTCATAATTGCAAGAATCATACAAAGAATTCCTGTATATACTTCCACCATTCCCTAAATATTAATATTTTATCTTTTATCACATTTGATGTTTTCCTTTTCCTTTTCTTTCTCTCTTTAAATACTCCAGTGTGTATTGTGCATTTTCTCTCTTCAAGTAGTTTCATGTGTATTGCCTATTTTCTTTGAACGAATAAGGCTATTCTCTCATATAACCACACAGCGATGATCAAAATTAGGAAATTAACAGTATCACAATACTATTATCTATAAACAGGGGTTGCAGCATAATTAGCAGGAACCAGTGCAAACTGATAATGCAGGACCTTGGCAGGGGAAGTCAGTTTCCCCTTTCCAGGCCCCCCGCCCCAGCCCACAGCGGGCAGGTAACATCCAAGTGATTATAACTTCTATGCCTGCATCTCCTCAATACCTGGGTCAGTGTTGGGTGAGAACACTTGCTGAGTGCCTGCAGAATACTCTATAGTGCTGCCATCCTGGTCCAGGGAGTCACCTACGTTCCCTGCCCTAAGATGCTACAAGGTACCTTCCCAGCCCTGACCCCTCCCTGCACCTGGGCCCAGATGTCCTGTCTGGTATCGTAGCTGCTAATGCAGTTATGGGACAGAGAGTGACATGCCAGATGGGAGCTCAGATTCCAGGGGATCTGAATCAAGCCACTGAGAACCTGTCTGATGGAGGTAGCGGGATGTCTGACTATATATGAACCAAGGCCCTGGGCCTCCCACACCTGATCTGTCCTCCCTTCAGACTTTACTTACAAAACACAAATTCATAGATAAATTTTTTAAGAATTTGAAGATGTTTACTCAGAGCATTAAATCCCAAGTGTTGAGACTGTTGAGTATAGAGCCTTGTGTGACTGCACTGGTGGCATGCCATGAAGCTAGCCCTCTCTATATGCCTTACTGAGATTCTGTCATCATCCCAATAACGTCAACTGTTACAAACGAAAATTCCTGATCTTGCATTCCATTTAGTGATCATACCTCTTCAGTTTCTTTTTTTCTGGAATGGTTTATCAGATCCATTATTTAATTCAGTTTGTGGTAGAAAAAAAAGGATGGTTGAGCATTAAATTCAGCCAACTTATGTAAAAATAAAATAGATGCTGACATGGATGCAGAGAGAAAGGAATGCTTCTACATCGTTGGTGGGATTGCAAATTAGTACAACCTCTATGGACAACACTATGGAAATTCCTCTAAGAACTAAAAGTAGACCTACCATTTGATCTAGCAATCTCACCACTAGGTATTTACCCAAAGGAAAATAAGTCATTTTATCAAAAAGACAACTCTACTCAAATGTTTATTGTAGCACACTTCACAATTGCAAAGATGTGGAATCAACCCAAGCACCCATCACTTCATGAATGGATTAACAAAATATGGTGTATGTATACCATGGAATACTACTCAGCTGTGAAGAAAGATGATGACTTAATGCCTTTTGCAACAATTTGGATGGAACCGAAGACCATTATCCTAAGTGAAGTATCTCAACAATGGAAAAACACTTATTAAATTGGAACTAACTACCAATGAGCACACTTGTGTATAGTGAGAAGTAAAACCCAACGGAAATCAAGCAAGAGAGAAGAGGATGGATGATAACCTCCTTAGTGAGTACAGTGAACACTATCTGGGTGATGGGCACACTTATAATCATGACTCAAGCATTATAAAAGTGATTCACGTAACCAAAAATATTTATACCCCATAATACTTTGAAATAAAAATAAAAAAAACCCATCTACACACACACAAGAACTATAGATATGATATTTGGTTTCCCCATATTACTTTGCAAATTTTACATTGCCTACATAAGTGGCATGTGTGTAAATGATGAAGAGTATGTAATAGAAGGGTTAATAAATGCTTGAGGCAGTAGATTGACTGTTTATTTTTACTGGCATGAGTATACTTATGAAATTCAATAAAATGTTCACAAAAAATAATATTTGGGAAGATGTTTTTGCATAAATATTTGAATCCCACTATAAATGATTTACAAAAGTGGTAACAAACTATGGGCAACGGACTAATATCAGCATGCTAACTACTTGTTTCCTATTTGCAACAAGATAGTAAAAGTTGAGAATCAGCTTTTGGAAATTTTATAGCAATGTGATATTTGTTGTAACATCCAAATCTATGAACAATGGACTATTTTTTGTTGTTGTTGAGGAGGTATACTTTATGTAAAAATTGGTGTATTATGGATTCATTAAAAACTAACAAAAAAACCAAAAAGGTCCTTTACCACAGGTAGTTTCAGAAGCAGTGGTTTAGAAAACACATCCTCTTGTTTAATGTGATTGTTTTATGTAGGACTATTTTTGAGAAAATTTAGAAAAGCCTTCCTTAATGTTAGATAAAATGATAATAGATGTTTTAAAATAGTTTAGCTAAATTCCTCCCCCTGCCCCGGACTTTTAGAGGATGTGTAGAGGATCCAATTTTTTGCTTAAATTGGGTCCAGTCTTTGAATGTGATATATAAAATATGGAATTTGGTGAGAAAGATTGTTTTCGTGGGAAACCTTTGACTGCAGATAAGACGTTAAAAGGGATCAGATTGATTGTATGCTGGTAATAGAGCAGTGAAGGCTTTCAGTAAATAGTTGCTGAATTTTTAAAAAAACAGATAAATTTTAGGCAAATGTTTCAGTTGGGTATTGGGTTGGTCGAATTGCTTAGAGACAGGACTTTTAAAATTTTTCCTATGATGAGTCATCCATTCAAAAGAGCAGGGAGCACCTTATGGCTGCAAAGGACTCTGCTTTTCTGCTGTCCTTACATGTGACCTTCATTTTTATGCTTGTAAGTGGTAGCTAAAGTGCCAGTCACCATGTTCTAGCTGGAAAGAGCAAGAAAACAAAAGGCATGTTTCATTTAAGATTGCCACTCATCTTGGAAATTTTCTAAATATTGTGCTCAACTACTTGTGTTTCATTGGAGAAAATGTCATGTGTTCTCCCATATATGTAGAGTAGAAGTGCAATTTCTCTTTAGGGGGAGAACAGGGCTGCTACCAAGAGAATTGTAGTGCTGTTAAAGGTGACATAGAAAATAGATGATGGGTAATCACTTAATAGTCTCTGCCATAGCAATTGTCTGATATTCTGCAACTGAGCATATTTTAGACTCTGAACATCTGATATGTTTTTGTCTTCAGAGTGGCAGCAGATTTATATAAAATTTTGTTTGGGGTCATCTTGTGTGCATTTCTTTGGTATCTTGAGTATCTTTGTCTTCTTGCAGTACTTTATTCTTCCTATTGTTACTTTTTTTGTCTCACTAAGAGCTTTGTTCTTTGATAAAATCATACAGATTGATAAAATTCTGTAACAGAAAATAACATTTTGAAGTAAAATAGACTATTGGAATAAGAAACAGCATTCTATTTAGAAAATTCTCAGTGGGGCTAAATCTTTTTACATTTCCTAGTAAAATGTTCTATTCATTCACATTAATATGTGTTAATGAAATTGATATGGCTTGTTACTTAATTTTATTATGTGTGTTAAATATTCATGCTTCTGTGAGAGGTGTTTAAGAGGAGATACTCCATTGTATATACAGGTAGGACACAGTAACATTTAAAAGTTATATAATGTATAAAAAGAAAAAAGTAATTTCAGATATTTATAGTTAAGTAACTATTAATAGAAATTCTATGTCATGCATTTTCATAGTTTACTTGATTTAGAATGTTGTACTTTGGTTTCACTGGCACCATAGTTCTCAAAATTCATAGCTCAGATGATTTTTATGTTAAGAATGTAGGTATATTTCATGTACGATATATACAGTAGATTTTTAACAACATTATAATTTTTATTTTGATTGCTATTTTCAGAGTTTTAAAATATATTTAGATATTTTAAATGATATTTTTTTAACTTTAACTCTGACTTTACATGACTACACAGTAAAACATTTTAAGGAACACTTTTCTGTTATCTTCATTTGTTCTTCCATGATGTTTTTTACATTAGAGAACATTTTTAATCGAGCAAAACAGGATTGCTATATGAATGTGCATTGGATTTCTACTCAGTGATTTAAAAACATTTTGGTTTCTGTAAGATATTCATTGGTTAGTGTTTCACGTATTTTGATCATACTGAACCCTAGAATAATAAAATATTTACACTGAACAAGAGTTTAGGGATTAGTCAAAGTCTCATTTGGATAAATGAAGAAACTAAAGCATAAAGTAATTAAGGTAATGCCCAAAGTAAAAAAAAAAAAAATCCACTTATTTGCAGAGATGACTAAGGACTTCATTATCTAAATATTTCTTTTCTATCACCCATTTCAAAGAACAAATTTGCACACCAGACGAGAAATCCTACTGTAGTTATTTTGGAGCAGTAGCGGAGGAGCTATATTCAAGTTTTAGCTTTGTTTTTTAATAACTGCATAACCTGGGTAAAATACTTGTGTGTTACCAATTTTCCATAAAACTGGCAAGTGTCATCTTACTAACAAATTCACACAGTTGCCATAAGGATCACATGAGATGGATGTGAAAAGCACTAGAGGTCTAATAATAGTATCAACAACAAGAATAATTTATATCTCAATGGCACTTTTAGAAAGTACTATTCATTATTGCTCCAGTGCCTTATTCATTTGACCTGCTTATTTTTCTTACGTTTGTACAGAGAAATCATGAAAAATATTTTTAAATGCTATGATGCCAAATACAAATAGGAACTATTTTCCTTGTTTTCATCATGAATTATTAAATTTATTGATTGATTTTACAAATTAATTTAAATGAATTTCTACAAGTATTGTGATCTATACTATCAAGTAAATAAATCTCAGGGACTTCAGTAAAGTCATACAATTATGGATAGTCCCTTGGTTATGACTGGTGCTCATGAGTCAAAACAACTTGATAATACAGATTTTAGTATTTATTTTCAAGAAACTTAGCAAATTAGATATGACTTTATTCATAATTAATTCATTCCCTTATCCTTTTTTGGTTTTGAAAACATCTGTTCTGAGGTCTCAGTCACATACTAACACTTTTGTAAATCTTTTTCTAACTCTTTTTTATTTATATAACTTATATAAAATATATACTAAAATTTGTCCCATTAATACATGAAACAAAGTGAATTACTGCTTTGTATTTTCCTGTCTTTCCATGTCTGAAAAGGAGTAATCTACACATTTCAATGTGTGTTGAAGGTAGGGAGTCCTCAGAATCTTTTACTTAAAGTAAACTTTAGAGCCTTGGAGTTCAAATGGATGTATAACATTTTTAATGTCAGTATTAACTTTAGTATATCTAGAAAGATAACTAGAATATTGTCTTTAAAACATTCTTAAATATTTGGCTTTTTCTAAGAAATAACAACCAGTTTCTTTGTTTTCTTTCATATATTTTCAGCCAATGTTGTGACAAACATATGTCACCATCATGCTTGTGAATATATACACACTAACATTTACAAACATACCATGTGTATGCATACACACAGATATGGTGCAACAGAAGTATTAGGGAGCATCTTATTTCATACTTGGTTATATTATTTACTGAGGTTTCTAAGATATTTTCCTTAAACATGACAAAACCAAAATTAGTCCAAAATATCTTTCTAGGTAGAATATACAAATAAATATTTGAGGCTGTTTCAGAATACCTAGTTCACTGATATTATAAAAATCAATATTAATAAAACCCAGCTTGGAATAATTGTTCCAAAAATTAATAGTAATGTGTCTACACAGTTTTCAATTTGTATAAAGTTTTTAGTTATGTGATTTCAGTTTTGTATGAATAGTTTTAAGAATTTATATATTCTTAATGTATAAACTACATAAATAAGAAAATATACTAAAATATGTGTATTTAAGAATATATATTATGTGTAAGTTCACAATTGCAAAGTTGTGGAAACAACCCAGGTGCCCATCAATACATGAGTAGATTAATAAAATGTGGTTATGTATACCATGGAGTACTATTCAGCTTTAAGAAACAATGGTGATATAGCACCTCTTGTATATTCCTGGATACAGCTGGAACCCATTCTACTAAGTGAAGTATCTCAAGAATGGAAAAACAAGCACCACATATACTCACCAGCAAATTGGTATTAACGGATCAACATCTAAGTGGACATATAGGAATAACATTTGTCGGATGTCGGGCGGGTGGGAGGGGTGAGGAGGGGATGGGTATATACAAACATAATGAGTGAGATGTGCAACGTTTGGGGGATGGTCATGCCTGAGGCTCTGCCTCGAGGGGGTAGGGGGAGCATGGGCAATATACGTAACCGTAATATTTGTACCCCCATAATATGCTGAAATAAAGAATATATATTATGTGTATGTATAAATTAGGAATTGCTGTCGCGATTTGGCAAAAAATGAAGTTAAGCAGATTACAGGAAAAGTTACACTTTTCACAGTGAAATTTTGGTAAACATAAAGATGGAAAATATTAATTCCGAGTCTTATAATTGTGAAGAGGTACAGCTGAGAGATCTAAGGGAGCCTGTATTATATAAGTTTTGACATCAATTGGAGGAGGCATGGCTAAAAGTTTCAAATTAAAAATAACTAGATAGAGTTTTGAGATAAAATTATATATATTGTCTGAGTTGCTTACTCTCCAAATTTTATGATTTTACATATCTTGCTTACATAGTATTAATATTTTTGTACAATGGGATCAGAAGATTCCAATGAAAGGGATGTTGAAATTGATAGTCAACTCCCCAAATAAAACAACTGGGAAGGTAGTCACCAACTCTGTAAATAAACAGAGAATTATTAAGATTCTGACACATAGAAAAGGAACAATTAGGAACAGCACTCAGGGACCAGCATGGACAAAGCAAGAGGCTGGGAATGTTCATATTTCAGGGAACACTGAATCCAGAATGGACAGGATTAGCAGAAGATGAACTGGGAATGTGTATAGAAGCTGAATTTCAGAGCTATTGAATGCTGTGATAGAAAGTTTGGATTTCATGTTACATAAATATGGTATCATCTGTGACTTGATGAAGATATAGCCCATTTCAAATAGGTCTGTCATGACAGAGCGTGGTACGCAAGAAACGGGATAGGTGGAGGCCAATGGATTAGGGCCAGTGACGTTGTTTTAATAGGTTGAAATCACAGGGAGTGTGAGAGAAGGATTAGTAGGAGAGGGTAATGATTGAGGAATGTTTCAGACTGAGAAGACCTGCTAAACGTCCTGGTTCTGTTGTTCATTATGCAATTGGAAATGTATCGTTTTGGGACTTAGAACCAAGATCAGGGTTAAGTTGCAGTAAGGAGAGTTGGAGGTAATATGTATATGGTAGCCATAAGCCATGAAAGGAGTATAGAATTAGAACATGTTTAAAGATGGGACTTTGATGAACAACCTCCATTTAAAGAAGCAGAGGATGAGGACTCCGGGAAAGAGTCTGACAAGGGTTAATGTTCATGAGAGATGTAGAAGAAAACCTAGAAGGGTTTTACCACAATATCACAGAAGATAATATTGAGAATTTTAAGGAAAAACAATCACTAATTTTAAGGATTATTAAAGTTATATCTGGTAATGTGTGTCAGGAAATGCAGTTCATATTCAAATATCGAGAGGCAGTATGTATAACATACCAGGTGAGAGTGGACTCAGAAGTGCTGTCTGGATCTGCCACTTAGCAGCTGTGTGAGTACACTTATGTCTTGCCTCATTTTCCTCATCTGTAAAATTGGAATGATAATAGTGGCCACATCATGAGTACATCATGAGGCTTAAATTAATTAATATTTGTGAAATGCTTAACCAGTACCTGCCATGTAAGATCTATCTATAGCTTTATGTTTATCATATATGTGATAGATATATAGTGTTTTCCAGATATCTATGTTGCAGATAAATATATATCTATATCTTATATAACTATGGGTTAATGAAAGGAAACATTTTTCAGTGAAACAATCTGTTCTAAATACAGCTATTTTTAGATGCTGGTAGGTAGACCTGGTAAAAAAACCCAGGTTCAGCTTAAGCCCAAAGCTGGTATTATCTTCTCCAGGAAGACAGAGTCCAATGTTTGCCTACAGTTTCATTAGCACAGGCGACAATCACAGTATTGTTAGAGAATATAAACCAGTTCCGATTGAAATTAGAGACATTAATAGGAAATAGAAGCACAGCAATTGAAACTGGGGCTTAGTAAAGGAAGTTGTATTGCTCAAAGAAGTAGTGCTAGTAAATGACAAAGTAAATATTAACAACTGTATCTAAAGAAGCATAACCCTCAAGTTCTTGCCATTGCACCATGTTGTGTCTCTATAAAAGAAAGGCTTAAGTAGAAAGTAAGCTGAAAAGTTAAAGGTGAGAAAGAATCAAGCATCCCTTAAGTAAATAGTTGGAGAAAGAAGACACTTCGGATGATATTCTTCACCAGTATGTGGGTTCATGTATTATATATCTCTTTATATCCTAGAATACTGCACATAGTAATTGTACAGTTCATGTAATTGAATTAGATTTTACCACCACTAAGCTATAGCTTAGATTTTGGGAGAAATAACTATGGAGTTTTATCAGTTTATTCCTTTTCTCTTTGAACATGAGTTGGCTCTATAAATTTTCATGCACTTAATCGTGAAAGGCCAATTTGTGGTTAAAATTGTGTTTTGTTTTGTAGGTAGTATGATTTAAGAAATTATGGCAATAGCTTGCCCAAGTATTGGATATTCAGAGACTTTCAAGTTATTATAAATTGCAGTTCAGAAATATGGATGGGAAATAGTCATTTTAATTAGGAAGGTACACTTGGAAATGAAGTAATTTTTTAAAGGTAATTTCCTTGGTGAGTGCTTTACTGATAGCTCGAATTTATTTACCACACAGATGTCATAATAAAATACATATTTATGGGATAGTTTTTAATTAGAAATAATGGCTTGTAGAGTTGAAGTGATGAATTATTTTATCCATATATTGGCTTAAGTGGCCCTAATGAAAGATGATCCATCGACAGCTTTTGGACTATCAATGCTGAATACTTTGTCTTCTAAAACAGTGCAAAATCTGTTCTGCATTTCAGTTTATATTCAAAAGGTTCACATCAACAATGAGATGCAAAGATAATCAAAATATTAACCCGTGCTTGAAACAAACAGGTAATTTTCCCTTTCATCATAACTGAAGCACTTTATAAATTAATATAAAATATCTTATATGGCTACATATTTCTAAATGTAAATGGGATTGGAAGGGAATCAACCAACCTTGTCAAATTTATGAGCATGAGTGCAATAGTCTAGCTGATGAGATGGCTTTGCAGGTATGAAGGATATGTCATTCAGAAGGACACATTGATTCGAGTTAGTTCTTTTCTGTTTGTTTGCATTTAATTATGTCCTAAAAGGATTGGTATAGAGAATAAAATATACATGAACTAGCACTTCTGATTTATAAAAGTATATCAATGACATTTCGATTTAGAGTACAACCTCTGTAGGGAGAATAAGGCTGTGTACATGTAACTTGCATTAACAATATTGAATTCAAATGAAAATTTATTTCTATTTCTCATTCTCCTTTTAGTCAAGATATTTTATTCCTACTGAAATGTACATTTTAACATTGGTTGTACTTAAAACCCACAATCAATAAAACTGAGATACAAATACAAATAAAGTATAATGTGCCTAATTTCTTTCCTTGTTCATCCCTTATAAGGAGTGTGTTTCTCACATAATAGGGATTTAAGAAATTAAGTTCACCACTATGTAGAATTAAAATTTTTCTTGTGAGTGTACCACATATATGATACGTTAATATCAGAATAAACTCTGCTGAGTTTTTTGATATTAAGGATAGCAGAGGTTTAGTGACCACATTAAAACCCCAAGCTCAGGAAAGCCTCAAAGTGGTTGTTAAAAGACTAATGAGTCCTAAGCAGTAGTTTCAAAGTCGGTGTCTTTGATGTTCAAATAGTAATTGGTCGCTACTAATATCCATTCTCCTTCCATATGTCTTGGACTTTTCCCAAAAGTGTGAGCCATGGCTAATGTGAGATAAATAGTTTGCTCCCTTTAATTTTAAATTATTTGTCATTGGAACCATTATTATCATCACTTATAACCAAAGAAAAGAGCTGGATTGGGGATGCAATCTCTGTATAGATACTGTCATTTTAATCGAAATGTTCTGTCCTTGTGAGGAATCTGAGGTAAATTTCACTGACCATGAAATAGGATCTTAAGTTGCTTAAACAATCTCTCTAGAAAATAAGACCGATAGATGTGAGGGCCATCTGGCGGCAGCAGCTGTCCCCCCCAAGGCTGCTCTCCTTGGATAGCAGGTGCTTCTTCCTTTGTCAGGGGAAGTTGTCTCTCAGAGGCTGAACACTCAACAGCAGATGACCTACTGAGATAGACGGACAACTCTCCTTTTGAAGAGTGATCAGTCTCAGGTACCTAGAACTGTTTGCCACTACCTCCAACAAGTTCCATGCAGATTAAGCTGTTCTAAATATTTCTGTTAATAAAATTTATTCAGTGACATATAAACGTGTTGCACAGAGAGCAAACCCACTATGAACAAAATGAATTGGAATATAACAAATTTCTGTTGTGAAACCACGGCATTGAAAACAATCGTGATAGATTGAAAGCAAGAACATTTAAAAAGTCAGAGTAAGATTAAATCTCCCTCGGAAAGTATTTTAAGTCATATTACTGATGCTAATAATAGCTTATAAAGTTCTTGTCTACTAGAGGCTTGTAATACGTTTCAGAAATAATTTAAGCTCTTAAATAACGTGTAATAATAGCAATAATACTTCCTGTGTAAGTGACCTTGGATAAGGTAATGAATTTATTTCTGCTTTTGTTTCCTCATGAATAAAAAGAGGATAAAACAGTAGTCACTTTGATAGGCTTGTTATAATGATTGAGTCAATATACATTGTATTCAGAAGAGTTCTAGCTCAGAATAAGTTGCTACCATTTTTTTTATTAATGTTAATAATCTGGACATACTGAGCTTTCCTTTACCTTTTTTAGAATCTCTTGCCTTATTTGACATACATAAACCAATTGATCTTTTCTCCTGAATTAGTGTAAGACAAATTTCTTGATACTGACTCATTTCAAGATGTAATTAAAATTATACTGCCACACTGATGATTCTGTGAATGTCATAAAGTCTTCTTGGTAGTAATTACAAAGACAAAAAGGTTGGCTCTTTTAAATCAAGTTATTATGTCATATTAGCCTGATGATACTGTTTTCCGATGACATGTTTCTTTCATGCTCATCAATTATTAGTCCATTCCACATCCACATATGACCAATCATTTAAATAGCTTATAATATAACTATAAATTATAATATATATAATATAATATAGGCTTTAACTTTTAAAAGACAAGAGAAGCCTGATAAGTAACAATTACATTAGGCTTTCCCCTAATCCTAAGTCAGTGTTGCAAGGGCATTATTAATTATAATATTGTCTTATATGTGGTATATTCTGTGTTTACAGTACTTCATTTAGGTATGAAGTTACTAACTTCCTAAAGCTCATGCTTAGGGTAAGCAATGAAACCAGTAGCCCTTAGAGATTTCTATTAATATTAGAATTGGCAATTCTAGATCAAGAATGCATAGAATAGAGAAATGAAATTATTTTTTTCTGTATCCCAATGTCTCCTGTACTTCACTATGCACTACTCATATCGAGTATTTTCAGTGTTTTATATGTAAACTTATGCCATTATGTTATGGGCGTATATATAAGACTTTGTCTAATATCTTATTTCACTTTCAATTGTCAGCTCATATTAGATTGTCACTTTGTATGAATTTAATAAAAGTTTATTAAATTTAATATACCAGTATATATGTAGTATGTAAAATGTTTAGAAATTGTATCAGATGATGAAATGTTTACAAAGGAATGGATTTTGATGTCAGATAATTTGTAGTTTCAGGACTATGACAGCTTTTCTTTTTTTTTCCTTTTTTTCTTTTTTAAATCAGGCCACCTCTTTCCTCACTAAAGCTGTAACATCTATGTGTCTCACCTTTTAAATATCGATAGTATTCAAAGCACTTAATGACTCATTTTTTCCTGAAATCTTTTTTTAAATATGGTGAACCACATCATATCTCTTGCTCTTCCTTTTCAGTTTTAGGGAATATATTTGTTTTTCTGCCTTTACCTGTTCACTGAGTGTTGGAAGTTCTTAATGGCGTGGCCTTTCACTTTTGGATTTCCATTCTCTTTGACCTCTTACATTCCTATTCGTAAGTGCTGAATCTGTGTCACTGACTCCCAAATTTATATACATATAGGATTTTCTTAGTTCCTGACTCATGTAATCAGCTGCCTGCTTGACATCTCAATTGGAGATCTCATAGGCTTCTTATGTTTATTATCTTCAAAAAGATTTAAACAAATCTCTTTCCACATTCCCAAACTATTCTATCTACCAATCTTCCTCATGTCAATAAATAACACTTTTTTTCATGCCCAAGACTTTAGAATCATTTTGATGCCTCTGTCTTGCTCACTCCAAAAGCTAATCCTTCATCAGGTCCATTATGTCTCTGCTATCTACTTAATCGAAGCCACCTGATTTTTTTTTTATTCAGTCTCCTTTACTGAAATGTAAGATTCTTAAGAATGAGATCTGTTTTGATTCTGGTTATTTTTCAAGTGCTTAGGTCAATGCCTGGCTCACATTAGGTATTGGAAGATATTTGTGGAGTGAGTCAATTGATTGGGGCTTCCTGGAGGTGCTTCTTCTGTAATCACTGTTAAACATTACTACGACAATGAAGCTTGCAGTGGCCACAGTGGTTAGGACTGCTGGCAAATCCTGTATTAATTGATCCTGATATTGTTTTATGTCAATTCAAATGACATTTTTAATAAAACCTTTCTGGAATTTTGACACTGTGATAAATCTTGACAGAGTGGCCCAGGATATAGATCAAAGCAGTGTTGCAAATGCCATGTGTACATATATCTTTAACTCAAAATGTGTGGTATTTGACTATGAAATTCCATGTATTCAAATAGTGCTAAAAATGAAAAAGTATTCTGATTTTAATCCTTTGTTTCTCTAATCAGAATAAATAATGGATATACAGAATAGTTTCCTTCTTTATTATCAATGCATTCTTAATGATTACCCTGAATCCTGCTGACTGTTTTTAAAATGTTCTCAAATTTGAGGCCGGGCGCGGTGGCTCACGCCTGTAATCCTAGCACTCTGGGAGGCCGAGGCGGGTGGATAGCTCAAGGTCAGGAGTTCGAAACCAGCCTGACCAAGAGCGAGACCCCGTCTCTAAAAAAAAAAAAAAAAAAAAAAAATGTTCTCAAATTTGAGATGTAATAATTTTGAATCAAGCAGTTCTTTTTAATACTGTATTTTGTGAATTTTTAGCTTTTTGTTGACTGAATATTTTCAGAATTAACTAAGGTTCTTCAGATATGCTGGTTTTTTTTTTCAGGTTTTTTTTTTTTTTTTATTAGAGCTGATTTTAAAACCTATCCACAGCTTGGTTTAACTGATAGAACTTCTAAAAATTAAGATTTTTAAAATTTAAGATGTACATGTCATCTCACTTTCATTTTGAAACAAAGTGGACTTTGCAAATGCTTTATTTTCATTTATAAAACAAAACTGATTCATATGGCAACATGGCCACTGAGATTTAAAAATCTCACTCAAGTTCTGTGAGAGGAAATTTTCAGACATTGAATTGAAGAACCCAGAATTCATAATTCCATTTATGGTAGATGATGTTGAAGTTAAAGGAAAGTAATCCTCATTTTTTAAATGCTAGAACAATTTTGCTATGCTATATGTGTTGAAAATACTTCATCAGTAGGTAATACATATTGTCATATACAATTATGACATTTTGGTGAGATTTATGTAATGTGACTATTTAAATTTGATATCCTTTATGTTATAGAACTATTTTATTTTATGGAAGACATCCCTAAAATTAATAATGAATCATTGACATTGCCATTTGTTTAAATTTTTTTCCGTGATATAATAAAAGCGTTTATTTTTTTTTCCAAAGGAGTTCACGATCGTTACTATAAATAAACAAAAAAATAACAAAACAGTAAGTGTAGAGAGTGAAAAGTAAAGGTCTTTTTCTAATCCCCTGCTTAAATTTCAACTCCTATGAGATGCTTATGGATTCATCATAAATGTTTTAAGTTTTCCACATCAGTGTATTTCTTGATGAATATATATGGGCCTATTATCAATGTGGAAATAGATTGGTTTAGGTTTCTATATATAGACTCAGCAAGTCTCTTTTTCTGTATTAAATTTTCTATATTTTGTCTCATATTCTGAAATATGTCTTAAATGTGACTACTTTTCATAATCTCTTAAATGCCTAGTTCAAAAGTGTTATCCTTCATCCTCCTGTCTGGTTTTTGTTTTCTCTCTTGTCTCATGACTGTTCATTGTCCATAAAACAGTCAGTGAAATCATCCCAATGGGTAAATCAAATTTCTTTACTTCTCTGCTTATAACTTTCCAGCTAGAGAGGATTATCTGGTTATTTGGGGAAGTACAAATTAAAGCTATCAATTGGAAGTTAATCTTACTTAAGTCAATCTCATTTTTAGAGTTAGTATTTCTAATGAACACTTATTTAGTGATCACTTCTGTAATAGTCACATTATAAAATTTTAAAATTATAAGATAATAATTTTTATTTGTAGACTATGCCAAATATTTCTAGGTACAATCAGAATTCAAATTAAAAACCTTTTCAATACTGGGCCATTTAATATTCCTTTCCATGTTTACACAACCATTTAAAAATATTCAGTTTTCCTATGTTTTACAGACTTCCCTTTTCAGGATATGCTTGTATCTAAATATAGTCTTGTGCATGTCTGTTATCATTTTGTGTATTGTAAAATGTTAAGAATCTATTATTGGGCAGTTTCTTTCTAAAGAGATTATAAAACGTTCATATAGAATACAGGAAGTATCTTTGCTAGATCAAAAAATCAGTCTTAGGCAAATTTTAGAAAAAAAGCTGAGTATTTATTTTAAAAGCTTCTTTCTTACATTTTTGACATTTGCATTCAGATATGAGAAAAATATAAATTTATACCAGCTTAATAGTAATTATTCTTTGTGGATGTCTCAGTTTTAACATAAGGTCAAGGAGATTATGTGTTGTATGAGTACCTATGTGTATAAATGTGTTTCCATTTTTGTGCATCTGCTCTTTTGGTAATAAAGATACAAATTTATATTCTCAGGTCTGTTGCATATATTGATGAATATACATCCTACATTAATTATTAGGTGTTGGTGTTAAGTCAAGGGAAAGAGTTACAGTTATTTTTAACAGATACATAATAAATATGAGCTATCAGGTGGAGATAAATGAATGCATCTCATTTTATGAATGTTTTTATCCTTTTTAGTTCTAGCGTGTTTCTGCTTCCTACATCATCACCTTTTTTTACTTCTCTCTCAACTCTCAAGAGATTTTTATCCTGTTTTAAAAAACATACAAAACCAAAAAAATCAACCTCTCAATTTCACATAATCTACCATATTTTAAAATGTATATAAAATTAAATTCAAAGTAGTTCCTAATATTAAATATATATAAATTTGAACCTTGCATAATAGACACTTTTATAAATTCAAGATTTCTTCCACAAATTAAATTAGTATGTAAATGCTTACAGACCTGGTATACCCTGAATAACTTCATTAGTATGAATAGGACAAAAAGAATTAATTATATTTTACATGTAATCAAGAATAAGAGGTGATGGATACTGAATAAAGTTTACAATTCAAATTGTGAGAAGCTTTTGTATAATAATATTCTTTTCTGTACTAATTAGTTCATCATGTGCTTCGAATGTATGTCTTTGTTTTTTTGAAAAAAGAAAACAAATGGAATTCATTTGTTTGCTTCTCTTTGAATGCTAAAAATTTTAATATTTATGAAATAAATGTTTATGGATATATCATTTGACAGCACCCTGCCCTACAAAGACTATGGTCAGTAGCTTACATCTTTAGTGGACAAGCTCATTCTGTCTCTTACATATACCTTCACTTATTTTATTTTTACCTTTAGAAACAGGTCCTTGCTCTGTTTTCCAGGCTTGAGTGCAGTGGCATGATCACAGTTCACTGCAGCCTCAAACTCCCAGGCTCAAGTGATCATCTCACCTTAGCCTCTGGAATAGTTGGGACTACATGTAGTTGCACACCATCACACCCAGCTAATTTTTTATTTTATTTCGTATTTTGTAGAGACAAGGTCTTGCTATGTTTCCCAAGCTGGTCTCAAACCCCCAGCCTCAAGCCATTCTTCTGCTTCAGCCTCCTAAAGTGGTGATATTACAGGTGTGAGCCATCATGCTTGGCCTCCATGCACTTATTCATGAAATTTACTGTCACTTTATTTTCTATATAAGCTACTGGTATTGTATATCTGACTTGAGAATATCTACTCTCTAGGAGCTCATAGTCTAGTAGGGAAAGGTCATAGTTGATTTGGGAAGACTGACTTATAAATAAATAGTTGTAGAAATATATGACAAGTTCCTTATGAGATACATGTTCAAGGAACAGTGCTGATATATAGGAGAACAATGAAATATGCCAAACTTCACAGGGGAAAGAAGTAAATATGAGCAGGCCTAGCACTGGAGATTGCTCATTGCAGGTAGAGAGAATTTGTTCAAAGGCACAATGGTGTGAAACATCATGGTGGTTGCCAAAGAGAAAATACAATAGAAGAACAGTTGCCTTGTAGCTGTTGAGGGCCAGTTTCCTAAAACTCACAGTGATAACATTTATAGAGGAGAAAATTAACACCTCATATGAAATACAGAATGGAATCCAAAGTCATTGTTCATGTAGAGACCGTTAGAATAATATTTTTAAATATTGAGTACTTGACACTGAAGAGAGAGTCTAGGCTGGAGATAAACATTGGAGATTGATCACCACGTAGGTAATGGAGAAAACATATAATGGCCTAAAATTTTCAGGAACCATAAGCATAATAGCCAGACCTTTAGCATTTACTAACTGATTTTTTACTCAGTAGATATCTAAAGTTTACAAGTAATACTGGGTAACATAATGTTGATAGGAACCTAAAAGCAGGAAAATAGAAGATGAATTTGTAAAAATATTGTTACATTTGAATGTAGAAGAATGATGTTTGAAGTGGAAAGAGTAAAGAACAGTGATCCAGAACTAAAACTATGTTATGTTGCAATTAAATTTTGTTTAATGATTTGAAAAAATGTATAAACTGCCATATAAAACATATGCAAGATAAATACTTTTTAAAAACTTTAGGCTATCTGTTAAAAATTGGAAAACATCCTAAAAATATCCCTCACATTTTCGTGATTGCTAAGTTTATTCAACAGTAGTCTTTAATATACCATAATATTCCTGGCAGTAAGATAGACACTTGGCAGTGATAATAAATTTCATACCACCCTTTCTTTTCTTTCTCTTACTCCCCTGATTTCCTCATTCACAGAGTCTTATGTATTTGATCTTTAATAGTTTTATATGTGCTTTCTTGCTGTCACTGATATTTCAGTTTACATTTAAGCTAGACCCTCCTAACTGATGTAAATTTTCTCTCATCTGCCACTTTCAAACTGCATGCTGGTCTCAGAATCTTCTTTAAAATATGACTTTCATCATGTCATTCTCCTCAGAAATATTGAATTACTCCCATCTACTTGATATATACAGATGAAAATCCATGGGCAGGAGTCTCCTCAAGCAAACTCTTTTCATACCAGCCTCTGCTGTATCGGCCCCACCTCGGACAAGCTTGCTCCATACTTAGCTTGTGCTCTTTTTCCTGCCTGGAATTCTCCTCATCCTTCTGCCTCCCTCCTTCCCTTTCCAACACTCATCCTGACTTCAATGTCCAGATGAAATCCCAGTCTCCTCCAGATATAACTGATACTTTTTTCTAAATTCTATGACCCACATCTACATTTGGAACTGTATCCAAAGCTGATTGTTAGCATTAAACAGATTTTTATTATTAATTTCCTTAGGCCTGTGTGTCTTGTTTTCCCCAGCTACCTGGAAAACTCCTCAGGGGCTGGCGACTTATTTTGTACTTCTTGGAATTCCTTGTGCTCAACATTGTATTACTCATGTACTTTCTGTAAGCATTTTCTCGATGAGGTGATAAGGCAAATGTGCCATTATTGAGGGTGATAAATACGAATATGATGGGTGGGAAAGAAAGTATGAATATTTTAATACCCCTTTTGGGAATTTACATGCTAAAATGCATACGAAAATATGAAACTGTGTATTTGAATCACTCTTATCACTTTTACATTAACCAAATTTATTTCCTTCATAACAGTAAGTACTATCAGAAATGAACTTATTTATTTTGTTGCTTTTAAAAAAAGCTATTAATTACCATAGACTGTGCTCTATAAGTGACTTGCCTGTCTTCACTACTATGTTCCCTGAATTAGGATAATGCCTGGAACTTAATAAATGTTATACATAGTTGATTAAATGAATGAATACATTTAGCAAAAGCATACTATGTTAAGAGGCTAAGATAGGACCTAAAGGTAACATATTACTCGTATTCACTGAGTATTAAGTTGCAGGAAAGAGAAACCCAGGAGAAAGATACTGAGCTAAATATATAGCAAAATCAAGGCACAAGTGAAAACATCATTATGTTGTTGTATTCTGTTAAATTAAAACCTTCTGATTTGGGCTGCATCTAATAAAGGAAGCTTCTCTGAATCTTTCTGAGCTATATTAACTCTGAGGTCACTGTACTTAGAAATTATTAAAAGAGGAAAATAGACCGTAGGGGCTTGACAGTGTTTGATAAGAGCAACTAACTCTCAGCTTAGTCTTCTGTCAAGATCTGGTCTCAAGTAATGTTTGAGAGTGACCCTTGTATAAATCAGAGGTGACATTTTTCTTGCTAAGGAAACAGATATAAATATTGTATTGGCTGAATTTTTAAACAGCTTTTCTGTTTATTTTTAGAAGATAACTCTTGGAAGCATACACTTTAAAAAAGTGTTCTTTTTTCTTCCTACATTCACTCTATACCTCCATCCTTCTTTCTTTCCATTTTATCCTCTCTTTTATATATGCACAAACATATACACATATACACACATATGTTTAATTTGTATACATAAGGCATATAGCATAAAATTACTACAATTCCAGCTATCCACATCAATGATGCATCTGCCCTATATTTCTTTCAATATACAATTTATGGTTCTTGCATTTAGAATGTTTTTGCTCCACAATTCATTTTGGATTCTCTGACAAAGTTTAGAAGGACTTAGTAATTGGGCATCTCAACTCATGTAACAGGTGATTCAAAGCCTATTTATAAAGTACCATCTGTTGTCTCAAGGGACTTCTCAGACTTCTCAGCCATGTCAATAGATTCCTTATAGTTCGTTAGTGGCTTTTCTTAAGAGCATGACTGAAGATGGTTTTATCAGAGGCTAGATCTACAGATGGTAGGAACTGAATTGCTATTTGAAAAATTTGAGCTCAGAATACATATGATGTTACACAGTATGTTGCTGACACATGATGTTCTACTCATTTCTCCTATCATGATTTGTATTGTGCTACAACCGATTCTCCTAGTTCCTTGCCTTTTCTATTTGTCTTTTCCTAGTAGTAGTGGAGGGAATGATGATAATGATCACTACCACAGCAATAATAATAGAACTGCAGTTAACTTTTGGAGATCCTAATATACAGTAAGTCATGTACTCTTTGGTTTAAACATTATGCCATTTGATTTCCACACCATTCTAGGACTTAGAGAGGTTAAACTCTTGGCCCAATGTTATGAAGCTAGTAAGTAGCAGAACCAATAGCTGAATTCAGGTCTCTTTGTGAGAGTATAGGCTGACTCCCCCAAATTCATTTTTTCCTACTATTGCTCTTCATACCTTCTCTTTCTTGTTAAACTGACAGATTCTTGGTACATCAATTTTAATTGTTCTGTAAATAAGTTTTAAATTGGTGTCTTTAATCCTTCTTTTTCTTCTAACTTTTAATCAACATCTCCAGATGCCTAACCAATGATTCTTCCTGGAAATACTCTAGAAACATCACTGTCTTCCTACTAGTATTGGCTTAATATTCTTCTTGGTTAGTGATATCATACTTTTAATTATTTAGACTCACAACATACTCTTTGTTGCCATTCTCTCATTCAACTGCTATCCACAAACAGGGGGCACATAATGTTGATTTTATCCATTTCCCTGGTTTTCTTCATTGTTCTGTATCTACAGTATGCCTCATATACACAAAATTCTTTTAAATATCACTGCCATGTGGCATCTTTTACAGCCCAAAAATAGCCCTACAAATTTCTCTTGCATGTTGCTGCTGAATAATCTTTCTAAAACTACTGTAAAAAGTTGCCTTTATACTCTACCAGTCTTCATGACCTCCCCATTTTACAAAAAGAACTGTAGAGCCCACCTTTGCCATCTTGGTATTCATTATCCTCTACAATTGCGTGCCAACAGATATTGGTTACATCCAGAGATCTTCACAAATAATAAATATGAGTTAAGATACGCGGCTTTTCATTTCTTCTTAATGTTTCCATTTCCATGTTGTTGGCCCTCATATTTCCCTGGAACCTCCTTTCCGTATTAATTGCTTTCCTGAATTCTACTCTTCCTTCATTCTGTTTAGATTACGTTTCCCAGTGGGGAGAAATCTCTCTTATGATTGAATGGGCCATGCCTGATTCAGTTTTCACTTTTTCATTGTAGTGTTTAGTAAATGTTCTTTTGAATTGAATCAGCTTTGTCCAAATTCTAAGCTTGGCAATTAAAATGTAGATAATTTTTAAAGCTCTCAGTTTAAAAATAGTACGTGAAGTACTATTTTTGCTGGAATCATGATGATTCTTAATATGAGCATGTTGGTTGAATATACTTTTTCTATTATAAGTTTTGACTAGATAGTATGGTTCAAGATGATGTTCATAATATTCTTATCTAAAAATTAATGTTTTATGCCACCCAGGGAAAATTATGAATTAAGAGTTTCAACTAAAGGAATAATTTGAATTAAAAGGAACAAATAGTTTTCTTCATCAGCACTACCAAACATTTTATTTTATTCCTTATACAGTAGTATTATCTCCGTAAAACATGTTAATTTTTTTTGAGTTCAAGAAAATATGTAGTGCACCCAGTATGCAAATTGTACTGGTGCCTGGAATGTGAATTTGACCCCCTCCTTAAGTTGGCTTAAAATAGAATGCTAACTGTTAACAAACATGAGCACTCTGATGATAACTGAAATGTTAGTTCAAATAAAGTTTTTGGGTAATATAAACTTAAAAACACTAATATAACCATATATTTTTTATTATACTTCTCTATTCCCAAACATGGAAAGCTTTTTATGGCCAGAAAGAAAGAGAGAATGTAAAACATTCTTGTTCAGGCCATATACTGCTATGGGAAATTTTTCAATTAGAATTCATTTTTTGTCCTAAATTATGTTTACTGTAATGTATCTTAGAAACATAAAACAGACAGTATGGCATTTTAAACAGAAATTAAAAGACTTAAATACAAAACCATTTTGTTCTAAATCTAGTGTACTGTTTCTAACCCTTTCTTGCCAAATTCAGTTAGTTTTATATCAATGAAGTCATGTAGATTTCTCAACTAAAGGCCAACTTCGTCTTTGTTTTATACAACATACTCTGTTTACCAGCAACCGAAGTAATTTTCCAAATCCCATTGCACATACACAGCTATGTTCTTTGCAAATGCTCTATTTTTCAGTGTTAAAGGAGATTTACAGGAACTTGGGCTCTAAAGAATATTTCAGTATTTGTTATTTAATCTTAAAATTTGTCATTTTGACCTTTGAAAGCAATTGGAGGCATGTTATTTTATCACACAGTGGTATTATTTATTAAAACATTGCTAAGTTTTTTATGGTTTTAATCTTATCTAAGGAAACCCTTAAAAATGTCTAATGAAAGCACATACAGCAGCCAACCATTCTGTTTTTTTTACATTTCTTTAAAATTGAAGATGATATTACTAATTGTATGTTACATATGCTTCATGTGAGCATGTGATTTCCTTTCCTCCAGATGCTCAGGTGGGAAGAATAAACAATCTGTAACATTTGGACTCTCACTCACTGTATTCTCACTGAAAAATCACATATCATTTTTTCAGAGTAAAATCCAGGATGGCAATAAGCCATAGCTAACTTCAAACAGCAAAACCTTTGCATTGTTATTCAATGAGAGAGGTGATGAGTGGAAGGAAAAATTCTATACATTATATGAAATTTATATCAAAAACTCATTAATTCACTAACACTGAATTTAGATGGTTTCATTTTCAGTGGATGCCATTTTATATACACTGCAAAAATATTTTATTTTGATGCCTGAATCAGTGTGTGCTATTAGACGAAAAACAATGATGAAAATTTGTTTTATATTTTGTACTACAGGCAAGGGACTATATTTGTTAGAGTAAAAAAGTGCTCCTTCTTTACAATATCCAAATCCATTCTATGCATTTAATATCATAGCACTTAGGGACGTAATGTCATTCCATTTATGAAGGCATGTTTGTGTTGCTCTTCATTTGGTTTATTGGTTAACTTAATATGATTAATTCCTTCAGATAAGCAGCTTTTAGAAATACTAGAGCTTTTTCTGTGTTCATAGGCTTTTGGTGCTGTTTTCCCAGCCTGTTGATCCTTGAATCCCAAGCCTTGTCTCCTTGCCAAACTTTTGGATTTGCCTGTGAACACCTCTCCCATCCTACACCCTTACCACCAGATTCTGTGAATGGCTTTGGTCTCTGTATCTCAAAGCTGATAACTTAATCACTTTTAGTGAAGTTATTTCTTTCCTTTTTTTAGACACAGGGTTTTGCTATGTTGCTCAGGATGATCTTGAACTCCTGGCAGCAAGCAATCCTCCTGCCTTGGCCTTCCAAATGCTGGGATTACAGGCATGAGCCCCTGAACCTAGCCTTAGATTAGGTTTCTTTAGTGTGTGAAACAGGGTTGACAGCTGGCCAATTATTAAAGTGAAATACTTCTGTGTGGGATTTTCTTTAATAATTTAAGTTTGGAATATTGGAAAGAATTCTGGCCCCTAATCAATGCTGGAAGCACTGCCCATAAACAAAAAACATGTATTCTGCATGTCTTGCCTAGGAGAGTTTGAGAAAATGTAGACAGGTATACTAAAAGTCAGAGAAGATTTATATAAAGGCAAGGACAATCTTATTTTTGTTAAATCCTCAGAATTTAGCTCAGTAGCATGCACAGAGTAGTAATACATATTGGCTGAAATCACTAATAGTGTGCTGATAAAATCTTCCCCTGCTTCCCTCTCAAATTATAAAGAGTCAGATGTGTATTTATTTAACTTCTTGCAAACTTAAGCTAGAATAAAAAATATATTCGCTAGCAAAATGTTTGCTATTACAAAGCCAAAAAAAATAAGTAGGAAGGAGAAATGGATGCAGGAACAATAATGAGAGATAAAAGACTTGGAGGAATAATTCTAAGTAGCTCGCTGGATAATGAGCCTGTTTTGGCTTGAATCTTAGTCTATTGCTTAGAGACCTTGTGAGTTTTAGGTAAGTTTCTTTACCTCTCTGTGCTCTTGTTGCTGTCTTTATTTGTGGAATGAGAATAATACAAGTGCTTAATTACTTCATGAGTTCTTGTGATGTTTAAATGATGAAATGTATGATTTAAAGTGCTTAGAACACTTCATAGTATATGCCTCATTTGATCGGTGTTACTCCTTACATCCTGTGGGTTTCAATTATTTAAGTGGAAATTTGATTCAAATATATATCATGAAGAGCCTTAGGGACCAAATGGCAATGGAGTTGTTTGTAGAGAAGTTGAAATTGGCAATATATTGCTTTTGCCAACTGCTGAGGGTATTTAGAGTTTGTGAGTTAATTGATCACATAATAAATCGAAAGGTTTCCTTAACTTAGTTTTTTGATTAGATCTAAATTCCTAGTTCATCTTGGTAATTACTTTGTAAGAACTCTTGATAAAATCACTTTTAGAATTTTGCATGATATTGTTTGAATGTGTTCCACCACAGAATAATGTGCATTAAGGAGAAAATAATAATACTATTTTTCTGGTCTTTTGGAGTCTTTTGGCCATAGGTATTTATAATCTGTAGAGTGCATATTTTACTAAGAATAATGAAATGTGGATTGATAAATTGCGCCTGCTTTCCCTAAAATTAAACAAAAAGAAGAGATTTATAAGACTATAGAATAATGTAATATTTGAGTTTTTTCATCTTTTTCTCTTTTGATTGGGGTTCCATTTGCTTTTTCTCATAGTGTAATTTGAAAGGCTAAAAACAAAATATTTAATCACATGATATTTTGGAACAACTTTTTCATGTGCATTGCTATCTAATACTTAGAGTTTATATACACATGTACAGTTTGATTACCTCATAAGTCAAGGAGGTAATGAATCCTGAAATCCGAACTCTGCCTTCACTTTTCAAATTCATGTGCTCAGGTACGAGGCTGACTGCACAGAGAGAGGGACATCATTTTAGAATTAATTTTGTACAAAATTAATCTACATGCTAACAGTCCTGAATATTTGGATCTGACATTCATCTAATGTACAAGTAGAGCTGGAGCCCATTCTACTAAGTGAAGTATCACAAGAATGGGGAAAAAAAGCACCACATATACTCACCATCAAATTGGTTTTAACTGATCAACACTTAAGTGCACATACAGTAATAACATTCATCGGGTGTCAGGCAGGTGGGGAGGGGGAGGGGAGGGAATGGGTATATTCACACCTAATGGGTGTGGTGCACACCGTCTGGGGGATGGACACGCTTGAAGCTCTGACTTAGGTGGGGCAAAGGCAATATGTGTAACCTAAACATTTGTACCCCCGTAATATGCTGAAATAAAAAAGATGTACAAATGGCACTAAACATTAGAAAACATAATTCGGTTCTCTATCATAGACATGTTTCCTAGAGTTATTCAGTATCAGTTAGAATTATACTTCACAAAATAGTTACAAAAGAATACACTACACCGTTACACTTATCTTTAAATTAATTGGGAAAAACTCTTCTTAGGAATTTTATTATTCTTTTTTCATTAACTGAAATAAAGTAGGACTGTGCTATTTTTAATTAAAACTAGAATTCAATATTATAATATAAACCTAAAATCAAAAGTTAAGATCATCTTATTTCTCTTTATCACTTCAGATTGGTAAGATATTAAAAAAAATTGAGTCCTAGTAGAATGTTAAGGGAAGAAATCAAATTAGTAAGGGGTTAATGAGTGATTTGTTTGTGAGAAAATGAAAATCTTTCATATATCGTTTCTTTACATACAAGAGAACACGGAAAATTTATATACCAAAATATGAAGGCATGACCTTTTTTAAAGTTTAAACTTACTAGGATAGGGAATCCTATAGCTTCCTTACCCCTAATTGTAAATATCCTGAGATTTCTAGCCTTTATATATATACCACTGCCAGGATTCAAATCCGGGCTTACTACTTGGTGCCTGTGTATTTACTTTTGCCTTGGTTTCACAAATTAAAAGGTGATAATTATAGCTATCACATAGATTTTCGGGACATTTAAATAGCATAATGTACATAAAGAAATAAGAACAATGTTGGCTACAATGTAAACACTCAAAAATGTGAGGTTTTTTATAATCATTGTTAACTACTTTTCTAATAAGCTATTTAGTCTTTTATAAATTCAAATTCATGCTTATTTCAATATTTTATAACCATTTCCCATAGTGATATGATACATTTTTCTGATAGTAACATTATATTATGATATGTTTTTTCATTTTAGTATTATTTCCAGTGTACTGACAATTTTGAAGTTTTTAGAGTTTCTCTTAATTATAAATCTCAAATGGATAGATGTTTAACAAGTGATCCAAAAATTCATTCTTTAAAAGTAAGTCATTGCATATCATTGCCTTTACCATAATTAATTAGCAATTTATAATAGTATATATTTTACTAATGCAGGGCTATTTTTGTTCATATGTTTTTGGAGATTTTTAAAGCTTATTGAAATTAATAAATTTTTTAAAATCCAGAGGTTAACTAAACAATTCAGGGAAATTAGGAAAAATTCCATAAGTTATTTGATAGCTTATTAACAACATACATGTTTATTCTACTCAGAGCAACCTTTGATTGAGTGGCAAGTCTGTTTGGCTTTTAAACCCTTAGTATTCTAACTTGGCCTCAACAAACTGGTTACTTATGAGCCATGAAAATAAAAATTAAAATAAGTCAATTATTATTTTGGATTAGTAGAATATCACATTGTGGTTTCTAATAGATATCATACCTAGAAAAACACACTATTAGGCCCTTTTCTTTTTAGACTGTTACATTTTTTAGTATATTTGTTAAGTGTGCTGGAAACTGTTTGCCATTGACTAATACTAAATATATTCAGTAAAGGCGCTGAGTATGAACACTACCTTCGATGGGTTTCTAGAGTCCTTTGTCAATTAAAAATCAGGTAAACAAAACAATTTTACCTAAAGAATGACATGTTCATGTTATGTAAGTAATAACTTCCTATGTGAAAATATTTTAAGTAACTAAAGTCAAGTTAGAGAATGTTACTTATAAGAGAGTATTTTGTTAATAGTCCAGAGTGGATGTCTAAAATTAGTGTTATTTAGGACAAGTCATATCACTTATTGAGTCTAGTTATTGTTTGAATAAATAGGTGAGACTCAATTAGTGTTTTCAGACTGTAAATTCTTAGTCATACAATCCTGCATTTACCCTTTATTTTCAAATAGTATAAGTTACTTGAAAAAAGAGAAAGAAACAAAGAAAAAATAAAATGACAATGCTTAATTAAAAGATCTCTAAAGATCCCCCAATGTTTTTAAATTCTAAGTCCTCTAAATAAATTATATTATTCTTTAACATTTTCTCCAGTGTCTTATTTAAAAAGGGAGGAAACATATTATAAATCTCTACATGAACATGGTTTTCTCCAAAACATTTCCTAATTAGTAACTATCAGTTTTTGTTGTTAGTCTGTCTCTCTTTCTCTCATTTGTTCTCTCTCTCTCTCAAAGCTAGATGTACAATGGGAATTTCATATCTTATATCACATAATATATCTTTTTCAGTTCTTTCACAGTGAATTCTTTGTATCTTTTTGTATAAATGTATTTCTTGTAGTTTAGTCTTACATTTTATTTACCCTAACAATCTTTGCCTATTAGTTGGCATGTTGGTTCATTTACATATAATGTATTAATAATTGTTGCTATATTTTGGTTTAATATTATCATGTTAGCGATACATTTGTATTTGTCCTGTCTGCTTTAGTTCTCTTAGACTATTTTAAGTGTAATTGTTAATTATTCAAATATATGTTTAATAATGTGTTCTAAGGAAAAATAAAGATCTCGAAAAATCATAGCTTTCTTAAATATAGTCAAAAGAAGTTTAAAATTTTTTGTAAAAGTTTTAAAATACAATATCCTTAAATATTTTGAACATTTATGAATAACCCTAATATGATGTTTTTGAGAACCACATGAAGAACGTTATAAAAATTTGAAAAGATAGCTAAAGATAAGGCTCTACCAAGTGGAGAAATATACCATATTCCTAGGGAAGAATGAATGTAAATAAGGCCTAGATTATTACCTAATATATAAATACATATGGGGTTACACCATAATAATACTCTTAGTTTATTCTAAACTTAATCTGAAAGTATAAATATGAGAAAAATATTAGTGACCATTTAGTGAGCACTTATTGTTTGCTGACCGTTATGATCTTTATCTAATTTAATAGTTTATTTTTAAAAGAGTAAATTTGGTACAAGAATAGTCAAAGAATTACAATAGAATTGATAGTCTAGAAACAGACTCTAGTGTAAAGATAAAGCCTGATTATATGATAAAATAGATGACTCAGATATATAGAAAACAGATTGGAGTATTCAAGAATTATTATTGTAGTAATTTGTCAGACATTTCTATAAAAATCCATTGACCCTCATTCATACCGCAAAACTAATAAATTATAGGTGATTTAGAGACCACAATGTAAAAGATGTAATATTTTAAAGGAAAAAAAGGCAAAATATAACTTACCTCTGAAAGGAAAAGGATTTTTTCAGCTTATGGATAATGAAAAATATCACCAAGGCTGTACAACCACTGTGTTGAATGTTAATAGATTCAGCAATTTTCAGACTGATGAGTAGACCAGCTCAGATATACCAAGGTAAATAAAGATTTTACCTACCTAATATATACAAAAAAATCTCAGAGCAGTCAAGATATGTGGCAGAGAGTTGAGCAGTATTTTCTAGTATAAATGCAAGTTTAAACTGTGTTAAAGGGCTTTTGCTACAATAGCCTAAGATTAGTATGTATTGAACTTTGATTTTGCATCACTTTATATTCAAACCTCTTGACTTGTACCTACACAAAACAAATAACTGGTTGTGAGGGATGTTGTATACATTGTCCAGATCCTCCCTCTTTCTAACTGATTCCCCAGTTGCTGAGAAAGTGGCTGCCTGGGCTCACAGCTGAATTCTTCTGCATGAATTTCCCATAGCCAAGGACTTGCCTTGCTGATGATTATGATTCTGTTCTGGGGAAGTCTTCCTCCAATGAGTGGTCATCCTGCCTCATTCCAGGACTACCCTGAAAGGTCATCTTGCAGGCTCCTAGGGAAATAGGCTGAGGCCTCTGTTATACACTTATCATAGTTTAACTTTGCCAGAATTCTGCCCAGGTCTGCTTCTCTTACTCCTTCTTGGGTGTTCCCAGTAACCCTCCAAAAAATATCTCCAACCCAGATTCTGATTCCCAGGGAATCTAACCTACACTGCTAGTCACATTCATGATGACACTGAAAATCTTGCATATATTGTCTGTATTTCTGTTGCTTTCTGAAACAGGAAGGCAAAACTGTTGTTCTTTGTTGAACGTGTGGTAGTAATATGTGAGAATCTTTTAAATATTCCTTGCTTAGTGTTTGAAATCATTGTTAGCATCTTGTCAACCATTAATAGGGTTGTAAGGCATAAAACAGAAGTCTAATCCTGTATTCTTCTCACTCTCACTGAAATTGTTGGCATAGCTATAATGCATATGATATGTCCACAATCTGTTATGAAATTTGGAGCATTTGTGATATGTGAAATCTCATGAGTTACTTTCTTTAGATAAAGGAATAGGCAAGTATGATGGGTCTTATTTTACAAAATGCTTGAAACAAAAATGCCAGCATATAAAATGGCTTGGCAATGTATGGAAGATTTATTATTTTTCTGAATTTTTAAAAAAAATTTATTGTATAGACTATGAAATATTCATGTTGAGTTCCATTTTAATTTTCCAGCGACACAAACAGACATATGCATAGATAATATTATTAGAAATCATATACTAAGTTATTATTATATGACAGAAACCATAGGTGGTATAGTAGTTCAGAATTATCATAGTAGGATTGAAAAGGATTCATAAAAGAGTAGAGATTAGGTCAACCGTGAAGGATTTAGAAAAGCAATGGTAAGATGGGGGTAGGTTGTGGAAGGTTTCAATGTCTAAAGGACATAGAAGTTTATTTTTTAGGCAGTATGTAGTTTTAAGGAATTTATAGAATAGCTAACATGTAAGAAATGTATTATAGATATAGCAATAATATATAAGATGAATTGGTAGAGGAAGAGAATGGTGGAAGGCCTCCATGTAGGAAGCAATCTTAATAAGGAAAGAGACTTGATAATCATTATCTAAATTCTTTTCAAAAAGTTTGCAAATATGTTTATATTTAATATGTCTTGGATTGATACCTGGAGGTAAATACTGACATACATTATCTCAGGTTATTGTGTAACTGGCACACCTTCTTTAGACAGCTGGAAATTGGCCAGCTTAGTCTCCAAATTATTATTATTATTTTATGGCTGCTGTATAGGTTAAAACCAAAATCACTGAGTATACAGATTAAATATATTGCTTTCTCCTTATCTACATTGCCTCTAAGTTTACCACAGGAGAAAAGTAAATTGGTTTGGAAGTATTTATACACTATAAAGCCATGTTGGTTTCTACCTAATATCTCATGCTTGTGCAGATAAGTGAAAATTGACTTGAACTCACAACTCTACATCAATCTATAATTACAATTATCGTCCATTTCATATACAAAGACACAGTTTAACCTCTATTGTATTGACAGACTTTTCTAGCTTCCACTAACTTATATACATTATTTTAAAAACATTATACTAGGTAGTGGCATTGGGAATAATATTACCTAAGAGTTGCATAAATACCTATATGCAAATATATATGTATATATAATATTTACTTAAATTGCTTCATTGCTGTCATTGTTCAATTGTTCATTTTAATCGAGTTAGTATGGGTGATCCAGATAGTCAGTATTTCAAAATTGAGTGATTTGATGAGTATCTACCTTTACATTTGTGTAGTTTTTAGATTCTGTGAACTTCACATTTGCTAAGTATGTTCCCTATTTCCCATGTTGTCAATGGAAACAAGTAGTATTACCTTTCAAACTAAGTTAAAATATGGTTAAAAAACAGGTTTATGTCTTCCTGATTCCTAATTATGTCACTTAATTGCAACTGACAAAGTATTAAAAGCTATGTGATTATGAAACAATCCATTTTATATTAACAGGTTTATTAAAAGATAAAACTATCAAAGATACACACACACACACACACACACACACACTCTCCCTCCCCTGAAGCTTCTCATTCCATGTATTAATACCAATGACTTTTCTTGGTTCTATATGTGTATATATATGTGTGTGTGTGTGTATTTATAGTAAAAGATATTTCCCACTGTTATTATTTTAAAGTTATTTTCTTGTTTCAACTTTCCTTGTCTTTTATTCATTTACTTTTTCTTTTCTCTAATAATATTACTTAGAGCCATTGCTGAATTGTCATTGTTAGATAAGAAAAAGTCACATAGATGACCTTGGAAGGAATTACTATAACATTAGTTACTATTAAAAAATAAGAATCTTGTTTGAAATCAGAAAGGAAAGATTAAAACATAAAAATAAGGCATATTTCTGTAAATAATTAATTGGTGATACTTGTATATGGCAAGCTTTTGCTTTCCTATACAGATGGTCCCCAAGTTCTGATGGATCAACTTAAAATTTTTCATTTTTATGATGGTTGGGAAAGCCACATTCATTCAGTAGAAAGTGTACTTTAAATTTGCAGTATCCATACAACCATTCTGTTTTTCACTTTCAGTACAATATTCAATAAATTACATGAGATATTCAACACTTTATTATAAAATAGGATTTATGTTATATAATTTTGCCAATCATAGGCTAATGTAAATGTTCTGAGCACATTTAAGGTAAGCTAGACTGAGCTACGATTTTCTTGAAGTTAGCTGTATTAAATGCATTTTTGACTTAATGATATTTTCATCTTAAAGTGGGTTTATCGGGACAGGACCTTATCATAAGTCAAGGGGCATCTCTATTAATGTTTATTTCCAAATTTAGCATGATTTTTCATCTTTAAAAATGATACCAAATCATCTTTTTGCAATATGAATATATTTCCCCTGTACTGAGAATGTGATAGGTTTTTATTCTGTCTGATTAATGAATATTTTAAAATGAAGAATATTTTCAGTATTTTGATTAAACCTAATAAATATGTCCTATAGTAATACTAAATAGTTAACCTTTCTCACTCACATGTCTATGGTCTATATCTACATACACAACTTGTTCCTTTTTCATTGAAATTTTATCAATTTTTACGAAGATTACATTTACTTAAATATCTACATGATAATCTATATTGTTTTCAAATGTGAATTAGTTATGAAGCTCATATCTTTTAATATAAGCGATAAGAACTTATGAACAAAATGCATATTTTCTAAACTGTTAAGACCAGTTGAAATTGAATCTCTTTGCTGTTTATGTCAGTTAAATATCTATTTGTTTATTAATTTATTAATGTGTCTTTTTGGAAGAAACTTTCCCTGAAATTCTTTGAGATTTTAGAGGTAGTATTTTAAAATATAATATTTATGATAAAAAGTCTTGATAAATGATTTTAAATTACCTATTGGCCACATATGTACCATATATATTTTACTGTGAATCTATATAAGTGATGTCTCCTTGTAAAGTTTGATGTTTAATCTTACCTTCCTCTGTTCTTGCCTACAAAGCAGAAATTTTAGCCATAAAGAAAATGTTCATGATTGGAATATTATTTGTACTAGATTTTTTTTTCTTCTCTTAGTAAGGTTTGGAGTTAAAGGGTAGATATAGACATAGGCTCCTTTCTTTTTCTGAATGCTCATTTCTAATGAAATAGCAAAAATGGAAAATGTAGATGATAGTTAGATATTTTATAAATAATAACCTAAAGCATCTATAAACTAACCTGTTTCGAGAATTGTACATAGGTGGTTTTGTTCTACCCAGCCTTCTGTGTGTATCCCATCTGGTTGGGAATGGCGACCCCTACGTAGTGCTATGGGCACAGGGGCAACTGTCAGGCTTGCTGTGTCTTTTTAGTGGCTTGATGTTTTCAGTACCTTAACCTTAAAAACAAAGCATCACATTTTATTGTACATTTTCTCTTAAATGTCAATTATATGTTTAACACTATGCTAGCGAATTATCATTTCAGATCATTTTAGAGTGGCAGTTGGTATTGTAGACTTTAAAATGTTTTAAAGCTCCTTACTGGTAAAAAAAAAAAAAATCCATTTTTTGCTATATTTTTGTGGGGAAGAAACCTACTTGAATATGGAACACCTAAAAACCCATGCCTAGAAACATCAATTCCAAATATCAATTTACTGTGAAGACAAAATAAAATGAGATATTCTCGTAAATGAGATGAATATGCTAGACAATGCAAAGTTTAAACCAACATATAATTTGTAAGAAACATTTGTAACAGGCAAATAAAATGTAGTGGCACAGAGAATGGATGTGGACCAGGCAGATTTTAAATCCTGGTTCTGCCAGCCAGTTGGTGAGTGGCCTGGGGCAGGTAACTCAGGGTCTATAACTCAGCCTTTTTTTAGGCAAATTAGGGGTAATAAGAGTCCTCACTTTATAAGATTGTTGTGAATATTAAATAATTAGTACAAGTAAAGGGCTCAGCACACAGTGCCTTACACAAATCAAAGCTTCAGCTACCATGGTTCCCTATTCATGAAGTACAGTTTTTCCTACAATTCTGAATAATAAGAGTTTTTAATTAAACAATTCCTATGACTAGGGTTCACCTTAACTCAGTGGTCTTGGAAAAGAATTTAAGAAAATCTGTACTACTGTCTAAATACAAGTTTCAAGGAAAGAAAAAATGATACATTTAAAAAAAATAAGTGCTTTTAATTTTTTTTCTTGAGTTTTTTATTTCCACCTTTCTTTTAGAATAATACCCAGATAACTTATAACATGACAAAAATATTTTGCATTTCAAATTTACTTCAAAATAAAGATTTATTTTTAAAATAAAACAATGGGGGTGTGAAAATAAGACTTTATTTTGGTAAGAACTATGATGTATTATTACAGTGTACTGGAGTGTGAAGAGCTTGATTTATAATCTCAGATAGTTAATATGAATAAATCATAAATTATAGCAGTGAGCTTCTTCTGAGTTTTATAATACCTTATCTTGCATATAATTTGTATGAATTTGGCAGAACAAGTGGTAGCTTTTTGTTTGTATGTGGGTATGTATATAAATATACATGAGATATATAAATATATATACACACATAGATACATAACCATGCATATACATAGATCTTATATATTAACCTTTGTCTATGCAATATGCATATACAAATACTGTTTTTTAATCATTGAAACTAAACACTCATACAAATATGTAATTAGACAGATGGAAGCTAGTTTTTTTTTTTCCTTTAATCTACAAGTAAGAGGAGTATCTGTCTTTGGAAATTCTTTTGTTCAGAGCTCATTTTACCAGGAAGGCGAGAATGCTGTTAGTATATTGAGCTTTCAGATTGAAAATGCTTCCTTAATGACAATGGTATTGTAGATTAATGACGAGAAATTCCATTCACGCCAGTAGTGTGAAAACATAACCCAAATCATTTCATAATCTTGAACTAAGTTCTTTGTTTGCTTTTCCTTTTTTGTACCTAAATCTCATCACTCAAAAAATAGTGATGGTGGGATGGGGCAGGGAGAGATATTTGTTTGCTAGATTTAAAACACTTCAAAGAGGTTCCTTCTTAACTAATCATGACTCTTGAAGCAGAGAGATCACATGAAGTGGGGGAGTGGACAAGCCAGTGGGAATGGCATCAAAGCACTATGACTAAAAGTTTAAAAGGAGAATTAATCATAACCTTGAAATATTTTCAAAATTGAAATGTTTTTCTATTACAAGGATTATAGATGAGGACACTTGCACCTAGCAAAAAGGAAAAATACAATGGGCACTTAGCCATGTCTTGAGACTTGATTCTGAGGCCACAAGATTCTAAATAATTCACCCATTTATTCAACAGATTTACTGAGAATCAGTCATATGCCAGGCCCTGAGATTACGGGAGTGAACAAAATAGACAGAAACCACTGTACTCAGTTAATTTATATTCTGCTGGGAGGAAATAGATATTTATAAGTATAATAAATAGTATTATTATATTAATAGTCTGCAACTACTCAGCTATTCTATTCTGTATTCTTTACTTGATTCTGAATTAAAGAAGAAATTCTACATTACTTAGAGAAATGTATTCATTTTACGTTATTGAGCTATTTGAATTTAATAAGGCATTACTTCAGGATTAGATGTAAAGTACTTTGATCAATAAAAAGTCAAGATATAGGTGTGATTATTTGTTCATAAAAATAATTTTCTCATAGGTACTTGTGGTTATATCTGTTTCATTCACTTGACCTCTCTCAAATTGTCCATTAATTCCATTTATCTTTAGTAATTAAACACCTCAGATATTTGAGGGATATATGTAATAAACACTAAAGGTGCTCAGTGACTTATTTATTCAACTAGCCTATATTTCATACCTACTGTTGTTTTTGTTGTATAAGCAAGGCAGATCAAATATAAAGTAAAACACATGTCCTGGAGTTTGGAAAAAAATACAAACAGAAATGATGTGTGGCTTTGATACAACTATGTGTAGAAACTTTTTGGTTTAGAAAAGGTAAGAGTTTTAAAATGATGTGTTTTGAGGTAGGTCTAGTAATATGAGTAAGAAGTTGTCATAATTAGATGATGGAAGACTCCATTTATCAATTAAAATTCAGTCATAATTTTATCACGATACGGTAAAAATTAGGGATTTGTACAACTCATTTCTATATATTTTTTTGAGGTTTGATATTGGCACTTTGTAGAACTAAGTTATGTGTTTTTTTACCAGTGACTATCATTTATTCATGTTTTGATATAATTCTTTTTAGTTTTTTTAAAAATGTATGCCTATGATATTTTTCTGAACTATAGACAATAATTCATATACAGTTTATGCTCTCTTTTTAAATTACTTTACCATGAAGTGCTCTTCTTGCCTTTAAATAGTTTTTGAATTGTGATTCAGTAGCTGTTTTTGTTGTGTTTTTTTTTTAAATCTCCCTTTATTAAGCCATGATTTGAAAATATGTAATTCCTCAGCTTAATAATAATTTTTTTCTGGATGTAAAATAGAGTTAATTATTCATTTGAAAAAAGTTATTTCACAAGGTTGTACTGTAGTCATTCTCAAATATTTAGGGGATAGACTTGGTAGTCATAGTGCTTAACTTAAAAGATTATGGAAAATTGATTATTAAACATAAAATAATAAAATATATTATCTTATTAAATCATTTACCCTTTCATACATTAAGAAAAAATGAAAAGAAACTTAAAATTAAGAAAATTCTTTTAGCTTATTCATTCCTGTGAATATAGTTTTAGTAGCAAAACTCTCAGCTTAAATTATCTAACAGTTATGTTCTTCAGATTAGTTTGAAAACCTCTGTTAAAATGAAAATTACATACTGTTGAATAATGGGAATTTAATCAAATTAATGGGCCTTTAATTTACATTTTTAATCCCTTCTGACTTGTTTCTTGTTCTTTGTGACTGATCAGATTCAGTACATTATTCTAGCATGAGACCTGAACTGACAATTAGGATTCATGCTTTTTCTTTTAAAGTCTGCTACTATATGCTTGAACTTTAGGAAAAAATTTTAACATCTTTTATTTTACTGACTTGTGAAATGATTAGACTATACAAGCTTGGAGTTTCATAATCAGTTATTCCTGAAGGCCTTGAGTGTCTGTAAAAATCATGTATAAATATATCTGCAGACTTTTGGCCTGAGGTTCCTGATCTAAAAAAGTGAAATAAATAGCCATTAATGTTTAAAGTCTCTTCCAAATCTTGAATTCAATCATTTGGGAGGTCTTTAGACATTGGGAAATACCTTTTTGCCACAAAGTTGCCAGGTTACTTTATTTATTTTATTTTATTTTATTTTATTTTATTTTTTTGAAACAGAGTCTCACTCTGTTACCCAGAGTTAACATGTTTGAAGAGAAGTCATTTTTTGTGATAATAGGTAGAGTATTTTGTACTATGATTTTGGACCACTGCTATTTGATTTGTATCTATTTCTTAGGAAGTGAGAATAAACAATTGGATATGTCCATAGATATAAATATTATTGTTTTAGTTTATGAAGATATAACAATTTTGAAAAAATTTTTTAATCTATAATTTAAATTTTCCATACATTTTATCTGAGCTAAATGAGATATTACTTTGATGCTTGCTTTTCAAGGAGATACATAAAAACATAATAAATAAAATTTATATTAATAATTTTTGATCAGAAGGATTAATATAATTTTAGGACTAGAAATATCACCTTTAGTGATGGTTCTTTATATACTAAATATGTACTAATTAAACACATATTTGGAATGATTTGGAAATCTATTATTAGATATTACTAATAATATTCTGCTTAGTTTCCAAATGGTGATTTGTCTTAGAAGAAACCAATTTTGGAGAATGATAGGAATAGAAATAGGTTAATTCCTGAAATTTGACTCTCAGGCATCATTTTATTATAACTTATAAATGAGAAAATATGAGTCTTTCTTACCAAGAAACTGAATTTACTTTATCAAATTAATCAGCACAAATTGTTTAGGTTATATAATGTTTGTGACTAAAATGAATTTTAAATTATATAGGAAATATATTTTAGATTATGTGACATACATTTTATTTATTTATTGGAATTCTGTTTTCTCTAGATATTATCTATTTTATTTTAAAATATTGAAATTGCAGTGTAATCTGCATTATACTAGGATCTCAGAATTTCAATTCCATATCTTATTCTAACTCCTGTTTACCACATTTTCTTTTAAAGGTTTAACACACTGAATACATTTAAAATATCACCAATAAAGTATTTGTTCAAAAATATGTTCATGTTTTGTAACATATGGTTGATAATATTTACTTGGGACTTTTGTTGAATATTAAATAGAACCCCAAGACTTAACGAAGAGATTAAATAATATCGAGGGGAAATATTACAAAAAAGTGTACTTGAATTTTCAAAATGTATGGTCGAAATGAAAAATATTTTGAATATAGCAATTGCATTGTAAACTATACTGTATTCACATTCACTTACTTTTTAGGTCCTTGGTTTATAGATGGCAGTAAGAAAGATATAAAGTCTTTGTCCTCCTGGAGTGTGTATGATTCAGTTGGAGGGACAGAGAGTAAGAAAACATGTTAGAAATAAAATGATATGACATTTAATGAAAAATACTACGAAAGAAAATAGGATACAGCCTTGTATATGGATTATTAATAAATGTGCATTTACTATATATACATTTTATTTATCCATTCATCTGATGATGGATGCTTATGTTGATTTCATATCTTGGCTATTGTGAATAGTGCTGCAATAAACATGTGGTAGCAGGTGTATGTTTGATATACCAATTTTCTTTCCTTTGGATAAATACCCAGTAGTGGGATGCTGGATTGTATAGTAGTTCTATTGTAGTTTTTTTTAGAAACCTCCATACTGTTTTCTATAATGGCTGTACTAATTTACATTGGCACCAATGGTGTATGAGTTCCCTTTTCTTTGCCTCTTTGCCAGCATTTGTTATATTTTTTTGGTTTTTGATAATAGCCTTTCTCACTGGGGCGATATGATATCTCATTGTGGTTTTGATTTGCATCTCTCTGATCATTAATGATGTTGAACATTTTTTCCATATACTATTGGCCATTTGTATGTTTTCTTTTGAGAAATGTCTACTCAGACACTTTGCCCACTTTTTTAATGGGGTTATTTACTTTTTTGCTGTTAGGTTCCTTATATATTCCAGATATTAGTCTCTTGTCAGATGAATAGTTTGCAAATATTTTCTCTCATTCTAAAGGTTGTCTTTTCACTTTGTTGATTGTTTCCTTTGCCATGCAGAAGCTTTTTAGTTTAATAATGTCCCATTTGTCTACTTTTTACTTTTTTTTTGAGACGGTCTCTCTCTGTCACCTGGGCTAGAGGGCCTTGGCATCAGCCTCGATCCCAGCAACCTCAAACTTCTGGGCTTAAGTGATTCTCCTGCTTCAGCCTCCTGAGTAGCTGGGGCTACTGGTGCGCACCACCATGCCCCCAGCTATTTTTTTCTATTTTAAGTAGAGATGAGATGGGGTCTCACTCTTGCTCAGGTTGGTCTCAAACTCCTGACCTCAAGCAATCCTTCCACCTCAGTCGCCCAGAGTACTAAGATTACAGGAGGGAGCCACCATGCTGGCCTAAGGGAAAGGAAATATTAGATTGGAAACAATAGCTCCAGAATAGGGGAGATTGGTGGTTGCCTGGATACTTTGGGCTTTTTTTGATCTTGTTCACATGAATCACTGGAAAAACATGTTATATGCTAAAACACAATAAGCAAAGGATATGATGACTTGATGGTGTTACTGTTCTTTAATAAACTATTCCTTAAGTGTCACTTAGCAGAAGGAGGTGATAAAGCTCAGTATTTTAGGGAAATAAAAAAAAAAAAGAAAAAAGATACATAGTTATGTTGAAAAGTTCTGCTTTAGCCTTGGCCAAGTATATTGGGTCAATTAGTCTAGCCAGGTATTTTGGTGTTGCGCAGGATAAATAGTCATTATTGAATGTGTAATGGCTCTACAGTATCTGATTCTAGGCAAAAGATGGAGAGCTACAGCTAAATAGCACAATCCTTGCATCAAAACGAATAAAAATTTGTCACTTTTGGACCTCGTCAGAACTGTTTCTGCAGCCCCACGCTCAAACGTTTGCCTTTTCCCTCCTTCAGGGTCTCTGCTAGAAAAGTGAAAGCCCCAATTACAGAGATAATAGTCTTCTAAAGGTGAAATAGATTAAAAGTAAAGTGAATGCAGAAAATGACAAAAGGAGCAACTATAGCTCCTCTTAATTTTCCCAGTCCCTAATTAGGGTTGAAAGGGAAGGGGTAGGGGTGTGTATAGTTACCTGTAATACTCAGACATAGTTATACTAAATAAGTTATTTGTTGTTCATCTAAAATTCACATTTCACTGAGTAGCCTGTAATTTTACTTGCTAAATCTGGCAATGCTACTTGAGGGGCACAGTACTTAAAATTTTTATCAGGGAGGCATTAAAAAAAGATAGGAATATAATAAATTCAGTAAATATGGTAATTATGCATTACCAGGAAAAATACCTGAAGTTTGCAATGGAAATGGGTGTCAGCTTGTGAGCTATTGTGAAAAAGGGGTGGGTATGAAGGTTATCTGAAATTGAATGGGAATTTGTAATACCAGATGTAGATGGGCATGGCTGAGAACATACACAGTGAACTCAAGTAGCTAATATACATTTAAAGATGTGTTGCGTATTTTGTGTATTCCTCTGCAGCTTGGACTATAGCGTGCAGTTTTCTGTATTCATCTAGGACAGGGGTCTGCAGATGTTTTCCTAAAGGGTCAGAGATGATCTCTGTCATAGCTGCTCAGGTCTGCCTTGGAAGCATGAAAGCAGCCAAAGACAATTCCTAAAAAAAGGACATGACTGTCTTATAATAAAGTTTACAATAACAGGCCACTTGCTGGTTTTGCATAGGTTTGTAGATGCATTTCTTGTCTACAGCATCTTACATATGCAAATGAAAAACTAGCATTGTGCTCATATGGTTCCCTAACACATCAGTGCTACTGGAACAAATGTACATTTTCAAAGCAAGTGTTATAGTAGAACTGACTATAGTTGATTCTTATTGGGCATGTTAGGATAAAGGAGGTACGTAGGCATATAGCAAGAGGGTGAAACTTAAGCGTAATTAATGTCTGTTCTGGGAATAGAAATGTGCAAAGTTGTTAGCTGAGACGTGTTCAATCAGGTTCACTTATTTGGCCAGGATGTTTTCATTTCTTAAATTTAACCTTTGGTTTGTATCGGTTTTGTATATGGTATTTAAAAATTCTAATTTACTACAGAAATCTCTTGCGTTTAATGTACATGTTTGGAAAAAAATTTAAAGTTCTAAAATCAGAGCATTTAAATGTTTAATGTTTCTATTATTCAAAAATAGCATCTAACTAATATTGCAATTCTTAAATAGTCTATATGACATTATACACATTTTAATATTAAAACGAAGATACATTGCATATAGCTGATATGGAAGATATTCTTTTTTGACCGTTTGATTTAAAATTGCTTTATATTTTAGATAGAGCATTTGTTAATTATATGTCCCTTAGGAAATTTACCAAGGATCAAGCACATAAATTCATTCTTTACTGCCTTCTCTAATTCACTCAACCAGTTGCATTGATGACATATATTACTGGTAAATGCTTTCGGCAGTTTAGTAGACATACAGAACTTTATAACTCTTCTCTGATATCTATGTCTTCTGAATCTCAGACTGAACCAAAAGGCTTTGGGGTCTCCTTTAGAAATGTCCATTATAAATTGATTTGTTCAACTGATGCTTAACAGTAGGATCCTGATTTCAGAGTATATTCTGGGAAAATTAAGTACATTTTTAAAATATCATTATTTCAGAAGACCTATATGTAAAGGCAATGCAAAAACTTAGTTCATATCACAGTTTAAAGTATTTTGTATATCAACAAAAATGATAGCTGTATATATATTTATTTTATAAGTACATATATGCAAATATAAAATATAGGAATATGTCAAGATGTCAAATATATGTCATCTAATATTAAATTGTCTGCCATTTTAAAGTCAGTATAGCATGTCCAGAGGCAGATGGAAAGATTTTAATGAAATGATTGTGTAAGGCTTTTAAATAGTCTAATTATTATATCCAATTATATAATTCTATATCTGATTATATCTAATATATGCAATTAATTATTAGTGAATTATTTCTTACCTCTGGTAAGTTTGTTCAACATGGTTGTGGAATATGCATCTGTATTTTGTCTTGGATTCTTAGACTGGCTCATGGATTCTAAAATAATATACTTGAATCTTATATGGGAGATATATATATATATTTATTATATAATCACAACACAATAAAATGAAGCCAACTCATTTTCTAATGTGAAAACTTGACAAGTTTTTAAAGCTGCTAGCAACATTTAAAATAATCTCCACTAACTGCTGCCTTTCAATCTTATTTCTAGATTATCCCATATATTAAATAATGTCAGAAAACAAATCCTTGGGAAAAATTGTCATCTCTAAAATGACTAAAGGCAGGGTACAGTGGCTCACGACTGTAATCTCTGCACTTTGGGAGGCCAAGGTGGTAGAATCACTTGAGGCAAGGAGTTTGAGTCTAGCCTAGGCAACATATTGATCCTGTCTCTATAATTTTTTTTTTTTTAATTAGCTGGGCATAGTGGCACATGCCTGTAATCGTAGCCACTTGGGAGGCTGCGGAAGAGGATCACTTGAGCCCAGGAGTTCAAGGCTGCAATGACCACACTGCTGCACCCCAGTCTGGGTGACAGAGTGAGAACCCTGTCCCTTAAAAAAAAAAAAAAAAAAAAAGGAAATGCACTCACCATATTCTTCTATTATTTGAAAAGACAGTTTTTAAAGGCCCTAAATATTTTGTATCATTAGTATTTCATATGGGTACCATGAATACAATGCCCATTGTATAATTCCATTGTAGAAGTTATCCTTTGTCTGGTTTGGTGGAGCAGGGGACACATAAATTAGATTATACATAAGTGTGTTTTACATTACTTTATTCATGGCATTAAATTGCCAAAAAATGAACTCAGTACTATTTGGAGAATTAAATATCCTCAGGAGATTAGAAATTGCATGAGATAAGAGGCTTTTTCTGTTTTGTTCCTGCTCTTTTCTGAGACTTAGAATGTCTGATGCAAAGTAGACACTGAATATTTGTTGAATGAATGAATGTCAGCTTTGGTGATTTTATCTCCTTGGTGTTTTTTGATCATGAATGGCCACATTAATAAAATGTGGATGATGATACCAAAATATGAAACTATTGTAAAGGCTGAATTAAAAGAATGAATTTAAAAATGTGTTTAAGGTATTAGGCAAAGGCATAAAACATAGAAACTAAACATTTTAAAAGTAACTATGCATGAATTGATTTATTATTCCTCAACATGTGACAAGTACTTGCTATACCAAGGTTGGGCTTAGGTCCCGGAGATACAGAAATGAAGGAGATAAAACCTGGATTTGTTCAAAAAGTCAAGCAGAAGGAACAATTATGTAAACAAATAGTATAGTGCCAATTTTTAATGGCCAAATTAGAGATATGAACATTAAAGTGTTAAATGATACATGTATGTTGTTTTAAATATTTTTGTTCTAATCTCTTCTGAATATCAATGTCAAAGCTTGTTGACTTGCCTTAAAGCACATGAGAATATTATTGTTACACTTGACTTTCATGCTCTATTCTAGAAATTATTTGTATGGTAATATAAACCATACATTTAAAGAAATCCAGAGGTTAACATAATATGTGCTACTCTGTAAATATCTGTGGAATGATGAAGGAATGAATGAATGAACACATTAATGACAAGTCTGATTGCATTTCAGTTGTAGATATATATCTGTGTGCGTGCATGTCTGTGTGCGTATGAGAGTGATGTGTGTATGAAGTGAGGGAAGACTGAGGTAGATCTAGTTGGAGAACAGTATGTTTACAAAGTGTGACAATTAAAAACACTCTCATTTAAAGTAGAAACACTCTGGGGTAGATGTGATCTCTAGTTTCCTTGTCGCAGTTTATGTGAATATAGCTAAATCACCTCCTAATTTTTTGACACACTATTATCCTGTTTGTAAATTTTGATTAATTTTCATTCTCTTAAATTCTCTCTCTTACACACACAAAGAAATTATTTTTAAAATCATTCAGTAACAAAATTGAGAAATTTTGTTAATTTGAGAAAATTTTCAGATATTGAATATTATGCCATTTACTTATATATTGGATGCTGCATTTAGTAAACTGTCATTTCTATGCCGATTATGGTGTGAAATATAGTCCTATAAACTTTCTTTTTTTATTTTTGACACATTTGAAAACATTTATGAATACCCACATGTATTCTCTTTTCTATTCATGTCTATGGCTGCATGTCTATATGTCTTCCTCTTTTTAATAACTGAATTGATATGTACACCATGGAAAATATAGTAATCGTTGTAGAAATTCATGTCTTTATTATCTACACACGTTTGTCACACTTTTGGTCTCTATTAGAGGGTGGGTAGATTAAACCCTGATTAAGGCACGTATAAAGATGATGTCTCAGGTAATAGATTGAAACAGACATGGAGAAGAACACAGGTGTTTATAGAAGAGAATATATGTTTCTTTGTGTGTGTCAGGGGGTATGAATTGGGGAAAGTATAGCTACATTAGATACAATTTACCAAGCATTAGCTAGCAATCTAATGTGAGACAAATGCTCATATTTGAAACTTTAAAATGCTTTAGCTTGTCAAAATGCATCTTTTCTAGGAAGAAGCTATAACTGGAAACAAGGCAACAAAGAACCTACTATAATGCTATCCAAAGCATACACAGTTGATGTCATTTTATCATCTTAACTCTGACATTCACTACTCACTTCAGTGAACTTGCTAAATGTAATGTAAAAACTGAAGAGACAGTCTGACTCCTTTGATAGAACAAACTGTAATTTTTGTAATAATTATAATACGTACAAATATTATTCTAAGTCAAGAAGAGAGGTGACATGATCTGGACTATTCAGTGTTAATCTATAGTACTCTTATTTTGCTTAAACTCTTGTTCTAAAAATACTTCTATGTTTATCTGGATCAGTTTGCAAAGCGGTACATATGAACTACATTTTAAAAACCAATTATCTCCTATATTCCCAGAAATATACCTTTCATTTATTTCTTTTGTATATGGCAGTTTGTACATTTATATAGAAGATGAAATTTCGTATAATTTTTAACCAAGAGTTTTGGGTTGGGGATGGAGGAGTAGACCTTCTCAGGGAATGAAATCACTCAAAGATTAGGAACTTATTAACATGTTTTAAGAATTTTTAGTACCATTTGCATCTATTGTTATAATTCTTTTATTTTTTTAATTTTTGAAATATCTAATATCAATACCCTGGAATATTTATTTCAAGGTGACTGATATATTTAGTTATATCTAAAAATTTATGACTCTATAGGAAAAATGTTTTTATAGAATGAAAAATATGTTCCAGTTATTTAAATACAAATATGTGATCCTGTGTAAATTTTTATTTGTTTGAGAATGTTTGCACATATTCAGAGCTAAAATGATGTTGCAGAGGCTATTGCTTTTTTCTAGTTTTTTTATTACTGAATGTTAGAGAACACCTGATTCTTTTGACTAGTTTGCAAGCCTTGCTTTTGTACTATCTGGATATAATTAAGTTGGTCTCATTACTATATTTCTGAGAACTTGTGGAAGTCTTCTTTGGAAAAATTTATTTTTGAAATATTTCACTTTTTATTTCAGATACAATTTAACCAACAGAGGAAGTAAAATAAAGTTAAATACCACTGTTGAAGAACAGGAACCATTTTGAATTTGATGATTCTATTAAATATTAGATGAGATGGAAACCTTCAAGTAATTCTTTTACTAGAGCAAACTGACCTATGGGTTTTAGTTGGACCCAGTTTTTCTTTTGGAAAATTAATTTAATGATGATCACATAGTTTTCTTGTCATTAGTGATGTTTCCATTAATATTCGATATTCTGACTTCTAAATATTTTGACAGGTTTATTATAATTCTGCAGGAGCCTCAAAATATTTCCAAATTTTAATGATGATTGATTTATCAGCTGAGGACCCTTTAAAATGATAGCATAGAATATTCATGCAAAATGCTAAACTATATCAAAGTATTTGCCTTTTTTTCTTTAATCATCTATTTCCATTCTCATAAAACATTGCTTTCCAAGAGTCCACATATTAATAGTTCTACAGTATGTATAATGTGCAGTAATTTGGCATTAAGCAATTTAACCTATATGAACTTATGTTCTAACACATTTGTACACATATTGCTTTCTTTTGTGTGCTAGGGTGGCAATAAATAGCTATGCTATAACAGGCCTTCCCCTGTGGACTTTATTGTTATAAAAATCACTTTAAGCTCACAGCTCCTTAAATCATTGCAGCATATATTGCAACAGGTGCTGCAAAAGAACTTAACATAAAAAAGAAATAAAGTAAAAACCCCGTGTTGAAAAACAGTTACCACTGGCATAATTTCTTCCATCCATTCTTTCTAACCCCCTCACCCCATATAGCTGCCACAATTTCTTAAGCAACGGTTAGGCAACTTTTTGTCAAACCACGTCTGTGTTTTACTGCCAGGCATATAAAAACCAGGTAGCTCAGCTTCCCCAGTTGTTTTCCTGATTTCGTAGCTCTGTTAAATCGTTATGAGGTGCAGCTGGAAATCTAGTACCAAATGGCTAGAGAGGAATCTCCTTTTTTCAACAGATTTGCTTTTGTCAAATCACTCCGAAAGGAACCATTTTTCTCTAAAAGTCTTTCAGAGTGTCGTAAATAATCTGCTATATACAGTATGATTAGAGTTTAGACAAGATTTCAGTTTATCAAAACCTTAACCTCAACTGAGCTAAAAAATGTTTTTCCTTTGTTTGAAATAATAGTGCCTTATGAATGTGCATGTTACAAATAGCGGAGAGACAGAACAGAGACACTCTTGCAAGAGAGCCTGGAAATTGGACGAAGATAAATATTAACGATCATCAGACATCATTGTTTCTTGTTTAATGGCCTTAATATAAAGGGCTCTGTTGCAGTGCTGGCATAAAGAGAGAATGTTATTTATCAGAGTCTATACTGCAGACTCACCCAGAGAAAAAAGGCATGTAACTTGTCTACTTTAGTTATATCAATACAACTTCTCCTTTGTACTGATAGAGCTCCCCATTTCTCAAGTCATAGTGAAAATAAATGATAAAATAAGTTAATAATGTATATCTAAAAAGTTATAATTAAACTCTTCCTTCATTTTTGTGTCCCTGAGCTAGACAGAGTTCTGGACTGTCTGTGCCACTTGTCTGAGCTAAACCATGTAACTTAGTCCCAGCTCCAGAGACCATTAGAGTATTGGAATTTTCTGTGTTTTTCATGGAAGGCCCAACAACCATTACCCACAATTGACTCCAGTTCAGCCCTCAGATCATCAGGGCAATATTGCTTTGTGGTTCAGAGCAAGGGCTCTGAAGCCAGCCAGCCTGGTATAAACCACTTTTCTGTCACTGTGTGGCTTTGTGATAATGATATATTCTTGGGAAATTATTTTGTGCTTCATTTTCCTTGCTTGTAAAACAGATGATTATAACAGTGTGTAACTTAAGGAATTATTATGAGTATTAAATGAATTAACCTTTGCTAAGTATTTTGAGCAGAGACAACCACATAGTAGGTGTTCAGTAAAGCAAGCCTATCTTAAGTGAAGACTTGTCCAGTAGAGGCCTATACTCTCTCAGACATTTCAAGTCTTGTTTTATACTAAAACTTGCTTTTATACCATCCTAATAATGTTTTATTCCTTGTTGTAAAATGTTTGGATAAAGAGATAAATAGATTTGGCTATATGAATTTTTAAAACTCCAAGTGTTATCCATTTTCAAGGTAATTTATAGTTTACAGCATGAGAATATTGCACAGAATGTAAGTGCCAAGGGAATATGTAATATAGGAATTCATGTAGGGTGTAGTTAAGGATGATTTATTTGAGAAGTCAAAGATAATCCCAAGATCTCTAACTCCATATGCCTATGAAGGCAAAGAAGACAATATGTTTGTACCATGATTGTACCCCAATAATAATTAATTTTATTGTGTCTAGTTTGTTGTAAAAACAAAAACAACAAAAAACACTGTAAAGTATTATGTATGCTTTCTATCAGTGGGATGTTTTATTTTTCATTATTGATTTTATACACTGAATCAGGTAGGCTAATTTAAATTCAACTTTTCCTTTCTAACGTTTTTTAGATTAGCTGGGTATTATAAATCATAATCCTATAGGAAATATGATAGAATAAACATTAATACAATTTCTATTACTACATAAAGTCTTTCTAAAGTCATAATGCCATATATAAAATTCCAAAACGTTCATGTATTTTTCAAATCCATACTAAGCATTCCCGGAAATCACTCAGAATACTGGCATCTAGGGAAGGGCATTTGTTCTTTTAAGCTACCTGACCCATTCCAGGTAACATTTTGCATTATATGCTACAGGACTTAGGTGTAGCATAATGGTGTGAAAGAGGTCAGCTATTTCTCTCATCATGTGTTTTCCTATCAAGAATAGATCGACATTGCCTTTTTTTGTTGGTAATATTGAAAAGCATGATTAAATCCTTACATCAATTGAAATAATCTATGTGCTTGCCTGAAGTGAGTTCCTGTAATGAACAGCATATCTACTTACTTGTTTATAGATAAATACTCCTCATTCTTAAATTTTGAATTATGACAGAATATAAATATATGCTGGAGAAAATGATTGAACCTCCTAATTGAAAGGTAGTATTCTTCTTTGGGGAACTTAGAAAATTCAATTAAATGAATACTGGTTTAGAAATTCTGAGCAAAGAGCTGTGTTATGGCACAATTAAGAAAACATGCAAAAAATATGGTTCCTTTTACTGAAGTTTAAAATAAAGTTGAAAAGCAAGTCTATCAATGAATACAAAATTTTGGAAAAATAATAAAACAGTGGTTTTTGAAAGATATTTTTATGCACCACCTGAAGGAATTTTGCAAAACCATGATGTATCTCTTTAATCTTTTAAAGCTAACATTTAAAACATTTTCATTATAAATGTTAAAGATTGCCAAGAATATATTTTTATTCCACTGGAAACATGGATGTTCACTCTTTTAAATTGATTCATGGGACTTTAATACAATATGTATTTGATAGTCACCATTATTCATTTAAAAATCCACGAGCAAGGTCTTTTTGAAAAGGCAGATGTTTTACCTTATTCCTTTTACTGCTTGAATTAATAATTCCTTTTATACTCTTTCACAGAATTTTATCCTAAAGTAATATGCTTCTGTGTTCACAAGTATTTGCTTAGTCACCCTCTTAAGCTTCTCTTCAGCACATATCCAATAGTATGTATTTACCATGAAACAAAAAGGCTTTATGTGTTTTTTCAAAATATTTTCTGTATTGACTTACACGTAGTGATATCTAATTGAACAAAACTACATACAATTTATATAAGTAATTAATCATAAAATGTAAAATTTTATTAGTAATAAGTTTTTCAGTGATGGTGGTGGTGTTTATAGTATCCATATTTTAAAAATTGTTAACTGTCACTTTGGTTTTTCACTCTTTTAGGTAGCATATCATAGTAAGATTGTAGATAGCAGAGAAGAATGTCTTTCTTTCAAAAAATGGGGAAAAAAACTAATTTTGAAAGAAGCTGTAGAGGAGAATCTTGATCATATAGTGCCTTCTGAGGCAAATTCATTTTAAAAAGGAGAATATGTTGGATTTTAGGATCTGGAAATTGATTATCTTAAATTTATCTAGAGTTCCATACCCTTTAGAGAGCGCTTCTGTTTTGTCAGATTCTGCATACCTGAGTTTAAAGACCTCTGTATTATCACACTTAAGTAATAATCAAAAATAAGAGTAAAACGGGCAGTGCTTAACTGATTGCAAAAAGCATTTAGGTTACAGAGATTTCTTGTGATTGCAGAAATGGTCAATGAGAGTATTATTGAGTTTTTGCTAATTGTGAACATTTTTGTAAGATTTGGATACCTATTCTAAGGTTTCCAAATATCATGATAACAAATAGTAGAAGAAACCACTAAATATATTTCAGGAACAGTGAACCAATTAACACAAAGCCAAAGATTATGGTTGGCTTTGAGTACTAAATTCAGTACTTTGAATACATCCTTGGTCCGATATTGTGTTTAAGATATTGCTTATTGAACATATATTAATAGAAAAACATGGTTCTTGTGATTCTGTGGGAAGAATGAAGGTGTAGAACAATATAAACTGTTTTGGAGCAGAGAGAAAATTAAACTATTACAATATTCCCAGGTTTTACAATGTTATGTTCTTAATAATTACCTATTACTGCATGAAAAAAATTACTTCAAAAACTAGCACTTTAAACATTAACTCATATTTTGTTTATTTCCTTATTTTTTTAAAATTTTAATTATTGTTACATAATAGTTACATTGAATCTGTAGATTGCTTTGTGTAGTATGGACATTTTAACAGTATCGATTCTTTCAATCCATGAGCATGAGATATCTTTCTATTTTTTTTATGTCCTGATTTCTTTCATCAATGTTTTATAGTTTTCATTATAGAGATCTTTCACTTCTTTGGTTAAGTTTATTCCATAAACATTATCTCATATTTTTTGTGGGTCACAAATCTGGGTGTTACTGAGCTGAGTGTCTCTGGCACAGAGTCTCTCCTGAGGTTGCAGTCTGACTGTTGGCCAGGGCTGCAGTCTCATCAGAAGGGATAACTGGTAGAGAGTTCACTTCCAAGCTTGTTCATGTGGACCTCTTCACAGGGCTGCATCATGACATGGTAGCTGGCTTCCCCTAGAGCAAGCCAGACAAAATAAACAATGCCTGAGATAGAAGCCACAGGTTTTTTTAAATTACCTAATCTTGGAAGCAACATCCCATATTCTGTGTGTTAGAAGAGAGTCAGTAAGTCCAGATTGAAGAGGACTAGACTGCACAAGGGTGTGGAAACCTTCATTCAAGAATCACTGGGGTCTGTCTTAAGGCTGCCTGTTGCAGATGTTAGGGCCTGAGATACAGATTTGACACAAGTAGTAGAAAGAAGAATCTATATCAAGGAAGGTCTTGATTGACTATGGAGAGATAGCCCTGCCTTTAATCATGATTCTGTGACTAACTCAACATTTGACCATGAAGAACTCATTTATCTTCTTTCGGCCATAACCTTTTCATTTGTAAAGTGAGGTGCTGGGCTTAGTTATTCCTAAGGCTTCTTTATTATATGATGTTATTTTCTATTATCTCTTGAATCTGATTGAATTTTAGGAGCTAAGGAATCTGATTGGGTGTAGGGGTTATTAGTGCTACATATTAAGTCAGTGGAAAAAAATGAAGAGGACATTGGATTTGACAAAGACAATAAGGCCATTGGGAAATTTTTTGAGTGAATGTTCAGTGAATGAAGAAAGCAACATGGACTGGAAGAAGATAAGAAATTGAAGTGACTGTGAGGTAATAGAGCCAACATTTGTTGCTTGCTAAAGTGAGAATTTAGGCACTGAAAGGGAAGAAAACACCTATTTGTATGTGTTTGGGTATGTTTAGGAGAAACTTTATTTACATTTCTGAGAAAGAGGTCAGAGGTTATTAAAAAAGAGCCTCAGTTTTGTTGACCTTTGTACCCTAGGTGCCCTGCATAGTGATGAAATGAAAGCAGTTTTTCCATCTCCTGTTATTGGAGGCAGCAGATACATGATTAAGAAAAGGCTCTAGGTTGAGACTGCCAAGGAAGACTCTTAGACCCAGCTCTAGTTAATTTAGTGAGATCAGTTTGAATAAATTCCTTAAAGTTTTTGTGACTTAGCTTTTCCGCATGTAAAATGGATATGATTTTGAGTCTGTGTAAGAAATGAATGAGGATGAAAAACAACAAAGTTAAAACATGTATAGGGTTTATAACAAGACGTGAGATACACTAAGAGCTTAATAAATATTTACTCTTATTATTAGCTGTTTTATCTAGGAAAAAAAGAATTTCAGCTATGTTTTTCATCAAACTAACTTCTTTTTGTGGAACCTGGAACCTTAATGGTTGGCTAGTTCTGCTGCACTTTAGATGAGCAGACATTTATTGACCATCTATTAGATGCCAAGACTTGTGCTAGTTGATGGCCACATAAAGACGAATAAAACATGAGGTTGTCCTTTTGGGCCTTATTGTCTGGGAGGGAATATATACTTGTGAATGAATGAGAATAATAAAGTGTCCTGGACCTGGTGATAGAATTGTCAATAGGCATTTTGAGAGATTGTTAGGAAAACCTTTGCAAAGAAAACAAATCTGTGAATATTATAGAGGTAGGGATTATTTTATGATGGAAGTAAAGATGATTAAGGAGTTCATGCTTGAGCCTCTATTTTTATAAATACAGCCAAGAGACTGAACATTTTATCAGAGTATGTTTTGTTGTGCAATGAGAATGTAAGACAACTTGAGCAAAATTCCTTTGAAATATTTAGAAGGTAGTCTTGGCATTTATATGCAAGTGTCCTCTTATATGAATAAATTCTCAATAGGGAAAATAAAGGAATGTGAAAATCCTATTAACTTTTAAGAATGACAGTGAAAAAATCAATTTGAGTGTTTTCTGACAGAGACTTTGTTTTGCCTCCCTACTATGTGAGATTCTAAAAGTTACGTACATGCAACGAATAAGCAAGTCTTTCTGTTTTGATAAATACCACTTTTAGGACACTGATATAATTTCTCTATTTATTCACAGTATTTGTTGAGTGGCAGTATTTTATAGAATATTATTATTTGCTAAATTTGTAAAACTGAAGTAATGCCATCCTTGCCCTAAAAGAAGGTTGTTTGTTTTTTTAGAGAGAATTTGTTAAAATGTTCATTTGTCTTATAATAAGGAATGGCGAAAACACTTCAAGTAGCAAAATATATATATGTGTGTGTGTGTGTGACAAATGTTCTAGTTGTGTTGCTTTTATAATTTGTTTTTCCCTTTAAACAGGAATGACTATATTAACTTTATCAGCACCACAGCACCATGATAGATTTTACTAAGAGGAAAAGACTTAGTGCTGAGGAATTACCAGCTCTTTAGTATCTAAAGCATAAATATATTTTACTTGAACACTATTATATTTCACGTATTTATTCAAATGTAGTGTATCTCCTCCATAGATAAATCATTCTCCCCCCACCAAGATTTTGAAGGTGCTGGTTAAATTAATATGAATTACTGTCTACCTTCATTAAATCACTGCTATCCAATAACACAAAGTTACATTTTTAATTTAAAATGATTAATCTCTCACCAAAAGAATGAGTGTATGCACCTCATAGCAATCCATTAAACTATTTTAGGCTAATCTAACAAATTATTTGAGAACATGGGGGGAATCTGTGAAATATATATCTTCCACTGTGCTCTAATTGAACCTTCTGAGGAGCGTTTTTCATAAGCTAGAAACGTCCAATGCTTCTTCGTTATCGCTTTGCTCTATAGTAGTGTTTATTGCCTGTCCCATGCCATAGGGTCCCTTAATTCTCTATAAAAAATTAGAATGTTTGTTTAAATCATGAAATTTTGAGCATGTTTTATCAGAACTGGAAGGAGATGAAATGAGTTGGGATACCATTAACAAAACTACTATGTTAGCTCAGCCAAGAGAGAAGGGAAATATTTCATTCTAGTTGAATTCAGAGCTCATTTATGAAAGTCTGACAAAGATTTATGGTTTCTTTTCTGTCAATCCCACTTAGTCCCCATGGTACTACATCTTTCTTGAAGTACATAAGAAACAGTTAGTGCTAATGGCAAGATATTTTCTATAAAGGTGCATTTTAAAGGTGGATTTGGGAAATGTTAACAAAGGCAGTCTGATTTTTTGAAGTAATGATGAATTATGAGTACCAAGTGTAGGTCTTGATTAATTTTCATAAAATATGTCTTACATTTTCTTTGTTTTGTCAGACTACCTGCCAAGATCTTGTGTTAACTTATAGACTATACAGGTTCCTTAGTAGCCTTGATAATGTTTCAAGGATTTAAACTTCTATTCAAGAATATTAAATCAATGATAAATGAAACTTCTAAATTCTATTACCTCAGTAGATTTATAGACTCTATGCATTTAGTGTTGAAATCTATAGACATTATCTTAGTCATTGTGAAGCAAAACCTGTAGATCATGTGCTGATGAAAAAATAATGATAACCTTTAATTTTGAGAAGTCCATGGTCTTATGCAAGCATTTTGGTTAAGAATTTAGACTTTAAAAAGATAAATGGGCTTCTCAAAGGTTGTGGGTAGATCAGCAGCATTACAATCTGTCTTGGCTCAGGGGCACTTTCTGGGACTGTGCTCAATTTGGTCATGCGACTCCTCTTATTTATCATTGTACTTATGAGTCAGATTTTGCAACAGCCATAGTACTCTGTCTTCTGGCTAATCCCTTTCTAAATTAACTATTCTTTTTACTCTTTCTTACCATAATCAATTACTCAACAAATATTCTTGTGTATTAATAGTTTATAAGGGTAATGATTCCCGTTTGGGCTCTTCTATCCCATTCCCCACTGCCCACTTTGTGTATTTATTTAACAGATGAAGGACTTGAATTTGGTTCATCTGAAAACACTGAAGACATAGATGGAAATAAATGAAAAGATATTGGACCAAATCTTAAAAAAGCACCATACAGCAATAGATCCAATACATACTTTAAAAAAGAAATATATTTACAGCAGCTTTTGAGTAATTTTTTTGGTTCAATTCATCTAACCTTAATTCAGCCATAATTGCCTCCATACAAATAACATAAAATCAAAGAAATCAACAGTACCTGAAGATATTAATGACATTTCCCACTATTCAGTCAGAATATTCATTGCCCAATTTTTATCTGACAATATGGTTAAGCTTTGGTGTGGTGGATATTTTTATTGAGCTGTAGGTGCATTTATTTTTTATAGATAGTTACTTTATCGAATATAGCAATGATACATAGAAACACACACACACAATTTTAATAGAAGGAAAGCCTACTATTTGTTTTGTAATGCTATTAACATGTCATGAACCAATAAATTTTCTGGACCAAAGTGCTTGGTACAAAAATGTTATGAAATCAAGAGTTTGAACTATATGCCCTTCAGCTGATTCTAAGCAGAAGTTACTTCTCAATTACATTGTATATTTTCTTCACTTTCTCTAAGACATTTGGCTAATGTAGCCCAGTAATACAAGTATGTCTGGAAGAATCAAGAGAGTTTAGGGAAGTATATAACATTGTCTCCAACTCACTTGGCTTAAGGGATTTATGAGGCTGTCAATAATTGAAAAAGTACCTCACAGTATATTTTGGCATTGGAGTCAGTGTATCTTGCAATAATATTATGATACTTTTATCACTTTAAAAAGCTTTAATTATTTTGGCACAGATATATATATATATACACACACACACACACACATATCTAGATATATATATATCTATGCCAAATATATTAATGTTTTCTATTTAGAAAATATATAAACATATATACTTCTACAGAATTGATGAAAAAACTAGTCAATTTTAATTTTTAATGTATTACATTTCTCCTCTTAAGAACAGGCTTGAAGTAGATGATTTTAAGAGTTTTCGTTAGTTCTGATGCACATAATTGTCCAAATGAGGACTTTGGGAGTTTGCATTTTTATATATATATGTGTGTGTGTGTGTGTGTGTGTTTGTGTGTGTATTTATATATGTGTATATATATATTAAACTATTTAATTTCTCCATAAAATGTCTTAAGATTTATGCATTTCATTTTTTCTTATAAATTTGCTTAGAGAATAGAATATAAAATAATAATCACTTTCATGTAGAGTGAACTTTATACTGAAGCATTTATGCTACATTATGTGATAATTTTGGATTTTCTGTTTGATTTTAACATACACAGGCTCTTATTGAGCTAGGTGTTTGTTTAAAAGCATCTCTAGTGACGTCAGGTTGATTCTGGTAATAGTGTTAGTGAATCTTTGCTTTCTTGGCTGTTCCACTGTGAATCAACAAAGCAAAAGAGAAAGAAAAAGGGAAACAGAGGGGTCATCTCTGAGAGTAGCTAATGGATGCTTTTGTTTTAATGATCTCTGAAATGTTTTTTTAATGCTCCTTAGAATTCAACAAAACTTCTCCATTATATTAACTGTTTTAATTGCTTGGAACACTGATGTTTTCCAGACTGTGAATCACAGTGTTTTTTTTTTTT
>VBSM01003198.1:10543626-10577560 GCA_008086735.1 Cheirogaleus medius
ATACCACATTTTAGTTATCCACTCCTGAATTGACGGGCACTTGGGTTGTTTCCAATACTTTGCAATAGTGAATTGTGCTGCGATAAACATTTGGCTGCAGATGTCTTTATAATAGAATGACTTATGCTCTTTTGGGTAGATGCCCAACAATGCTATTGCAGGGTCGAATGGTATTTCTATTTACATGACATCTTTTAAGTGTGAATTTACCCATCCCCTCCATCCTTCACCTGCCTGCCCTACACCCTAAGAATGTTACTTCCCATATGTGCACATTAGTGTTGATCAATTAATACCAATTTGATGGTGAGTGCATGTCATGTTTGTTTTTCCATTCTTGTGATACTTCACTATAGCTCCATTCAGGATAGTACAAGGGGTATTTGTTCATCATTTTTTATGGCTGAGTAGTACTCCATGGTATACATATACCACATTTTCTTGATTTACTCACGTATTGATGGGCGCTTGTGTTATTTTCATATCTTTGCAATTGGGAATTATGCTGCTATAAACGTTTGAGTACAGATGTATTTTTTATAGAATGCCTTCCTTTCTTTTAGGGAGATACCCAGTAGTGGGATTGCTGGATCAAAAAATGGTAGTTCTACTTTTAGTTCTTCAAGGTGCCTCCACACTACTTTCCATTGAGATTGTACCAGTTTGCAGTCCCACCAGCAGTGTATGAGTGTTCCTATGTCTCCGCATCCATGCCAACATTTGATGTTTAGGGACCTTTTTATAAAACCAGTTCTCACTGGAGTTAAGTGATATCTAATTGTGGTTTTGATTTGCATTTCCCTCATGATTAGCGATGTTAAGCATTTTTTTCATATCTTTGTTAGCCATAGTCTATCTTCTTTTGAAGTTTCTGTTCATATCCTGTGCTCATTTTTTAATGGTGGTGGTTGCTTTTTTTCTTGCTGCTTTTCCTAAGTTCGATATAGATTCCAGTTATCAGCCCTTAATTGCATGTATAGCATGCAAATATTTTCTGGCATTCTGTAAGTTGTCTGTTCACTCTAATGATAGTTTCCTTGGCTGTGCAGAAGCTTTTTAATTTGATCAGGTCCCATTTCAAATCACATTTCTTTTCGGCCCCTGCTATATGTTTTCATATCTGAATCTCTAAAAAATACCTAGGGAATCCAGTTCAGGGCTAATTTGACATTTTGTCTTTGAGATAAAGAGGATTATTGTTATATCTTTTTCTTGGATCTGGGTAATGAAGATGTTTTGCCATTATATCTTTACTACAGTGTTCAGTTAACTATTTATTTGAATAGTACATGCTTTACTATCTAAAATTTTTATACTTGCATAACTGTGTACACATGTGTGAGTTTATATTAATGAGAACTAAAAAGAACCCAAATTTTATTTCAGAAAATATTATGTTTCTATGGCACAGAAAAAAAAAATAGATATACCCTAAAAAACTGTTCAGAATTTTTCTTCCTATTGTATTGGTCATGTAGGAAATACTCAACAGATTTCTGTTTGGTTGGTAGACATTTGAAATTATAGTTCACCTGAACTGACAGGTGAACTGTCAAATTTTTGTTTGTTTTTTGTTTTTTCTTTTTTTTAAAAAGTATTATATATTAGTTATTAGCAGATCAACTCTAGGCAAAATTATCAAGGAGATGCCTCTTGACATCTTGACTCTCCAACTTTTTTTTTTCCATGACACCTAGCTTCCAACCAGATATAGGAGTTTTCCTTTCTATTAGAAGAAAATTAACATTAATAAGTTATAATCCCTGAGTATAAATCAACTACTCATGCTAGAAAATTTACATATTTACAAAGGACCTTATAAGGAGATGTTTAGACATACAGAAACATTATACATAAGAAATACACACACATGCACATGCACACACGCCTTTGATAAGAGGGCAGTTCTCAAAAAAAAGTATTTGTTGTATTACCTATCTAGTTTCCCATGGAATATGCTAGCAAAAAATAAATTTGGGCCATAAGGTACTTCTTATAACTGTAAAAGTAGGGTCTGGCCCACTGATAGGATTGATTCCTAGAAGGGAACAATTGTTTGGAAGATTTAAAAAAAATGTTTTTTATTATAAGTAGAATAAAAAAGTTTAGGGAACTGATCCAGGTTATCAGTAACTATTTACTGAGGTCAACACTGGAGAAAACAATTGATTAAAGTAGTTAAGGAAATTTGAGGGGTAAAATTATAGTGTAAATTCACTGGAAACATATATATTAAAGGTAAAATGATAATAGTATTTATATGATATTTAAAAATTTGTGATCTATATTACCATTGTTCCTAATGATAGAATTTCTCTCTTTTTTTAATAGCATGCTTGTTATATTCCAAGAATGTAAAACTCTTAATTTTTTAAAAAATATCTTTCAGCTTTATTGAGGTATTATTGACAAATAGGAATTGTATGTATTTAAGATGTACAATTTGATTTTTTAATATATCTATACATTGTAAAATAGTTAGTACAATCAAGCTAATTAACATATACAGCACCTCACAGTTGCTATTTTCTTTGCTTCCTTTCTGTTTTTAATTTTTATTGTGAGAACTCTTAAGATCTACCCTCTTAGCAGATTTCAAGTATAGCATACTCCTTTGTTAAGTAGATCTCCAAAACTCATTTATCTTGCATAAATGAAACTTTGTATCCTTTGACCAACAACTCTTCATCTCCCACCTCCCTGCTGCCACCACCAACTACCTCTCTGTTCTCTACTTCTATGGGTTTGACTATTTTAGAATACACATATAAGTGATTTGTTGTGCTGTGTCTTGCTTATTTCACTTAACATAATGTCCTCCAGATTCATTCATGTTGTTCCAAATAGGAATTTTTTTCTTTTTTAAGACTGAATAATATTTTGTTGTCTATATATATCGCATTTTCTTTATCCATTTATTACTATCCAATATATTTAAGAAACTCATACAACTCAATAGGAAAAAATGACAATTAAAAATGAGCAAAGGATCTAAATAGACATTTCTCAAAAGAAGACATACAAATAGCCAACAGGTATATGAAAAGATGCTCAACATCACTAATTATCAGGAAAATGCACATACAACCCAGAATTCTTACTTTTTTTAGTCACAGTGAGTGAATCACTCTAAAAGACGTTAACTTTTATTTGTGGAATAGTTTATAATGATCAGTTATGCATAATTAAAAAATTAAAATATACTTAACACCTCTGGTAATATACTGGATGCAGTCATGACCATTCATTTATTTCAGTCAACTAGGGTTTGAAATTATACAATTGTCAATGACCTAATTAAACTCATTGATAGGATTTAATCAAATTAAAGGAATTCTTGCATTTCTTCATTATGACTAAAATTATTGAGTAATCCAAAAGTTTTACTCATACTATGAACATAGAAATGAATAAAAAGCAAAAAACAAAGAGAAGGGTGATGATCTACAAATAGTGTATGATGATTAAGAATGCCAGTAGTTAAGGTTTGGTTTTCTCAGCCTCCTCAGTTGAAGATGGACCTCAAAATCATTTGACTCTAAATAGCCAAAAAGAGCCACTACAAATGTACATGTCCTTCATGTGGGCAAAACCATTACAGTTTGCTGAGATAAAGACAACACTCTTTATAAGATAACGAAAAGTCATTAAATAAAATTAATCTATGGAGACCTTTATGTTAGGAAGGGATTGGGATTTTATGCATTCAGTGACATTTGTCAAGATCATGCAGAAGTTTGAAGGAAAGCATATTTTTGGGTTTTATTTTAAAACTACATTATCACTGAAGTATAAATCAATGTCTAAAATGAAAGAAGAAAAAAATCTTTGGGTTAGCTTTCAAAATGTATCTTGTTTAATAATTGCAGAAATTGTAGAAAAAGAAAAACCAAAAAACAGAGGTAACTATTGATTCCAAAACTGATAAAAAATGATTTCTGATTATTCTAACTGGCAAAATTTTTAACTTTCAAAAAATCCCCAAATATCGTTATTGAATTAGAAAAAAATCTTTTAACCTGAAGATCTCTCAATACTTTTCCATGGTAAGAAATTATCTACTTTGGCTCTTTATCTCTCATCACTGTGAAATAAATTTTGAGAATATTTAAATAAAATATTAGCTTTAAAGGCTTCAGATATCATATTTGTAATAATCTGCCAGCTTGGTTTTTTCTGATGGATTTTCCATCATAGTCAATCTCTGTTCCCTTACTTTATTTCTAGCTGGAGCCAAGCGTTAAACAATGACACTATATGTCTCTCTGTACAATTTGCCAATTTGGGTTACTTTGGAACCTAGGTGCTCCTGAATTGTCCTTGTGAATCACCACTCTGCTGAGAAAAGACTGTACAAAGAAATGATTTATTTACTGAAACATCAATGTATTCTTTTAAACTACATAACTGAAAGATACTTTTACCAAAGAGAAAAAAGGCCTTTTGCAGGGATCAAAACAGTGCTATCTTTAAATAAAAATAGGAGCCATTAAACCTTTTTAGGAGATGCCTTAATTATTAAGAAAATAAAATTTTATGAGAAGTTCTTTGCAGGCTTTTATCTTAAAAAATAGTCTTGTCAAAATAATTTTGGACAGCCACTTTTATGCTGCTATTTCTCATGTTTTTTTTTCTTGCATTTCAGTTGCATAATCTCTATTTAGAATGGGCTGCTATTTGGCCTAAATTAATAAAAGCATCACCTTATAAAATACTGTCTGACTCAAATCAGTGAGGTGCATTCATTGAAATTTCCATGTTTTGAATAGCATAGACACCTAGAGTATGCAGTTCAAAGACCTCTTCGTGGGATATGATTGTCCAGTTTTGTGCTTAGCTCTTCATACACTTTCACGTTTCTTAATGAGACTGTCCTTTTTCAAGTGTTGTTCTTCCCATTAACCCAAACCTCTTTTGGGTTTTACCTATTGTCTTAATCAAAGTTAAGATATTTCATTGATTTAATTATCTCCCTACATCAGAAGGTGTGTATTATTATTTGCATAGACATCTTTAGGAGTCGTTCAGTGTAATTTTTTTAAATGGCAAGTACTTAACATATTCGAGGTGCCATTGATTTTACCATTGTAAAATATAGCAAAATGTACAGAATATAAGTACTTAGTAATTAAATGATGGCATTGAATTATGAATTCAGAATTCTCTTATTATATTGCATTATTAAAGGAAATTATAAAAAATTTTCAGTTGCAATATTTATTATATAAGTACATGAATGTATATACAATAAAAGACTATATGCTATCATGTGTGGTTATATGTACATTTACATAAAATGTATATTATATATGTGAATTAATAAACTCATATATTAATAAGTATAACGAGTTCTGTTGTAAAATTCTTTAATTATGGCATCTAAACAGGACCTGACCCATGTTCCTTCTCTAAATACATTCTTATATCATATATTTAAATATATTAGCCAAAACCATCAGTAATTCCTTTTCTACTCAGGTACTATCACTTGTAAATCTGTCTCCCCACACTTTGACTTATTGTTTTCTCTCAGCCATTTACTAACTCATCCCTGGACCATAGTGTGGTGCTTTATATATGGTTTGTCCTAATGCTGCTCCAGGCCAATTTCTACATTGATAGAAGTAACTGAAGCAAGATGAATGGAACAAAAGGATGGTTTCATTCTGATTTCTTCTTACCTCGTGTATTTTTTCATTTTGCCTACCCATTAAAATCCTAAAAGCTGAGAAGATATTTTTGGTGGCAAAAGACTCTCTTATCCTGGAACATGGATTGTCAACATCTCTATCTTAAATAGGCTATTAAGTATGGAATGTCCAATTTCCTTAAGCACTAAGTTTAACAGTTGATATTTCTGACATTTCACTTTGACAGTTCTTGTATTTTTTATTGTGATTATTATTAATTATATATAAAATACATATATAATATATCATATATTACTATTTTACTAAAAAATAAAATATATTTTAATTATTAATTTAATCCTCATTCTTTCAAATGAACATTTTCTTGTGATTATCTTTCAAATTCTTTAGAGCAATTTTTATGAAACCATGGATAAGTAAATTCATGTTATTTTGGAATGTGAGTTCCATCGTGGAACCAATGCAGTGCAGACAGCTCGAAATATGAATGAAGTGTTTGGGAAGGATGTGGCTAATGAATGCACAGTATATCGATAATTTGAGAAGTTCCATTCTGATTATTTTAATCTTGAAAATGAACCACATGGTTGACCTGACACCAAGGTGAATAATGATGAGCTGAAAACTGTAGTAGAAGCAAATCTATTTCTACATATACTTGAACTAGCAGCGAGGTTTGACATTACTATTCCAACAATAGTGGACCATTTGAAACAAATGGGCAAGGTAAAGGAGCTGGATAGATGGGTATCACATGAACTAAACGAGCATCAGAAGAAAAATTGTCCGGAAGCCTGCCTTTCTTTGCTGTCATGATGTAAAGGCGAACCATTTCTACACCATATTATATGTGATGAAGAATGAATTCTTTTTGACAATCACAAGCGTTCAGCACAATGGTTGGATAAAGATGAAGTGCTGAAACACAGTCCAAAACCAAATATTCATCAAAAAAAGCTACTGGTGTCTGTTTTGTGGTCTAGTGCTAATATTATCCACTTACAGCTTCATGAAACCTGGTTGGTTGATTACGGCGGATGTCTCCTGCAACCAATTGGATGCAATGATGAAGATGCTTGCAGTTAAGCAGCCAAAATTGGTCAATAGAGACAGGCCAATGCTCTTGCAAGACAGCTCGACCACTTGTCACACAAACGAGGCTGCTCAAACTACAGAGGTTGGACTTGGAAACTCTCTGTCATCCGCTGTATTCACCAGACCTTGCACCAACTGACTACCACTTCTTCCAGGCTTTGGACCATTTGTTGTAAGGAAAATTATTCAATTCTCAACAAACTGTGGAAAAGTCCTTTCACAATTCATCACCACTTGCTCTCCAGGTTTCTTCACTGCTGGCATAAACAAGCTACCATTAAGATGGCAAAACTGTGTCGATAGTTTAGGCGCATACTTTGATTAATTGTACTGCTTCTTGTTTGAGATATGATAGACTAAACTTTAAATTTGAAATCAGACATTTTATATTTAGTGACCTAATATACTTTTCTTATGTTATTATAAAGTGAAATGAAACAATGCATGTAAAATGCTGTTAGATTTTTAGCACCTATTAAGCATCTCTGAAAAATAGCATTTATTCTAATAAATGAATAACTCAATAATTATGTATAACTATTAAAAACTTAAGTGATTAAAATTACGTTCGATATTCTCTTCCCCATGAAGACTATACTTTTGGGTTCACACAGCTATCTTAAAAGTTAACTTTTTAAAACAACCTGTGTCATAATTTGGAAGCTGTGTATAAATGTTAATAATCAAAGCATTACTGTAAAAATGTATTGATGCACTTATGGTTTGAAACTGTGTTAGCTACTGATTTTAAAAACAAAAATATGCATTTAAATAAACTCCCAGTCAGGCTAAAGTTATAGCAGAAATATTGCATCATATAGCACAACTTCAGAAACTCTCCCTTGGCAGTAATGGTCCCTGAGTCCCTTTGAGTATTTTAGGCACTGATATTCCATAATGGGCCATTAAGGAAGTTGTTTAATTTGAGTCCTATCTAGGTGCACCCTATTGAGATAAGATAGTTGCAAAATATGTGTATTTTCTTTCCTGTCTGGTTGCTACTGAAAATGTAGGAAAACTATATTGTTTTTGTGGGGTTTTTTTTGAATCACAAAAGGCAATACATTTCTTTCTTAATCTCAAGAACAAAAGATTTAAACATATTACACAAATGGCCTTTTTATGTAAAGAGCTTCTAAAGGTATTATCTTTGGACTTTGTTAGACATGATTTTGTTTCCATTATTTACAGTAATCTCTTTTTTATTAATACTTAAACTCCTTTTGAAAAAATGACATTGAAAATTTTAAATAATGTGAATATCAAGGGTTTGAACTCAAATCGTTTATGTGAAAAAGATATATGGGACCAACTATTCACAGTGACTTAAAACATAGTGAAACTATGTTATCCTAATCTAGCTTGTATTAAGATATACCTTCCCCTGCATTCCTCTTTGTTCTGGAAAATGTTCAAAGAAAGTGTAAGTAGATATGTATTTTTTTCTTATCTGCTAGAAGGAGTTGGAATAGGATGAATTTGACTTCATTACCTCAATTCTTATAGCTTCTCTATTCTAGGCTTTAAGTCAGATACTTAGAAACTGTCATTGTTTTCAGAGAAATAGTGTTAAGAAATGAGATTTTGTTTCCTAGTTTAGTTCCTGAAAGTCATACTGTGGCTTATATGATTCTGGTTATCTAATATGATATTTAAAGTTCCTTGTTCCCAGTTATGGAAATAATTTTTAGCAATCTTGACTGTAGTGCCAGTTGCATTGGTAATGATATTTAGAATTTCACAGGATAAGATGTGATTATCTTGGTTTTAAATCAAACTGTGAAATTTCAGTTCTAACACACATTGTCACTAATTATAATATATTGACGCAGCTGTCAAACATGAACTACTCAGGTGATTTCAGTTATAAAATTATCAAAAATATTACTTCACATAAGGTAGTACAAGTCTATTCCTAATCATAAAGGCTCTGTAGATAGTAAAAATCTAGTAAATATTAGAAACATTTGAGGATAACTTGATCTATCATTTAACGATTCATATCTAAAAATTAAAATAAGTATGAGAAAGTCATAAATCTACTTTGCAGTTAAATTTACTTATTCTGTGTTTAAAATAATCTTAGTTCTCTTTTTAGGAAAAATATTTTAATGACAGAATTAAATACCCATGCAGATTGAAATTATATTGATATATTTGGAAATCTTTTCAAAACTTTTATTTGGGGAGGTATCTTTCTATTTTTTACTGATTGTTTTTAACTTTTTCTGTAACTTGAGAAGCACTTGCTTGGCTTCCAATAACCTCCATAATCCTGGTTCCTAGGTTACTCTCCTAATGAAATCTGTGATCTTACCCCTCATTCACCCAAAATAAACATGAACAAAATGGGTCATTGGTATCTATCTATTCAGATGTGCCAATAACATATTTGTTGCCAGGTGGGGATTGTTCAGAAGCAAAGATATTGAGGGTCTTCTGTTTGTGGTATGATTCTTACAAGCTGAAGTGTCTTTGAATATTTCAGTGTATTGGTATACAGATCTTCATCTCACATCATTTAACCTACCAAGATAACACTAATCACACCTGGCTAAATGCTCCTTACTTTTACATAAGGTGTGTTACAGAATCTATAATCAATAGAAGTGATGAGAGGCAGTAGAATTTTATCATTGAAAATGCAAAAAAAAAAAAAAAAGAAAAGAAAATGCAAACCTTGAATCTGTTTAGGTACAAATCTGGGCTTAATTTTTAGCTGTGTGAACTCAGTGGATTCTTTGACCTCTCCATCCCTCAGTTTCCTCATTTGCCAATTAGGAATAAAATAGCCCATTCCTTATGGGGTTGTTTTAGGATTAATTTAACAATGATGCTTATAGTTAGAATGAATTAAATGATTTAATACATGGGAAGCTTTCAGAACAGTACCTGATGTAGGAAGTGCTCAATAAATATTAGCTGTTATTAGGAGGACATAATTATTTTTCTTGATTCTCTGTACATTTTGATATAGACTCATATGCTCCTATTTAAATTGATTTATTTACTTTGAGGTTGATATCTATTATGTTCTGAATGTTTTAACTATAGTCTGCTTGCCCTTCCTAATTTCTACTTCCCTTGGGAACATAAAAGTCAGTCCTTCATTATTATCATAAATGACTATAAAGTATTATTAATTTTTAAAAATCATATTAAATAATAGTTGTATTGATGTAGACTTATTTTTTGCAGCTAATTTTGATGAATATTTGAGATTTTATGAGTATTTTTATTTTTAAAGACCAAAGGATCTATTTTACAAATTTTATATATGGAAAGAATAAGAGATCCATTTTTTAGTTGAAATATTTGTCACACAACTGAATTGTTTTCCAAACTAGTTGCATTAATGTAATTATACTTACCTTTAATTTAAAACTCACTGATTTTATTTCCAGTTGAACATATCAGTGGAGGCAAATATTATCAAAGCCTATTGGAAATGAACTCCAATCAAATGCTTTGTAGGATCTCAGGAAAAAAGTTAACTCAAGGGCACTTCACAAGAAAATGATCCTGTGTAAAACATCAGTCTATTTCATGGATAAAAGATGTGCTGCCCTAAAGCCAAAATAGCAATGATCATTAAATACAAATTTATTCCAAAACATTAATAGACATTTATTAGATCATAATATTATTTGAAAGATAATCAGATGAAACTTTTATTCTAGGAAACTTTCATATTAAAATTGCTTTCCTAGATTGTTTTCCAATTTAATATCAAATTATAATTATTTAAAATACAATTAGAAAATGTATGCATACTTGAGCAATAAAAAATTGTTTACTGTTTTGGAATGTATGTATAGATTTAACATTTCATTGCTTGAAAATCTTTTTAAGTAATCTTAAAGTTAAGGTTAATCTTAAAATTAACTGAATAGAAAAATATTTACCTTAACAGTCATTGAATAGAAATAGGTCTTTTTTTCTCTGATCTCTCTGAAACTTATGTAGTAGATAGCAGGGAAGGAATGAGGGAAGAATGGAGACATGACTGAAAGTTTTAGTGGAATTATCCTTTTATTCCATAACCACTCTACCCACTCCCAACTTGATTTAACTTTTTACTGTATCCTCTGTATCCATCCTATGTTTTTCATTCTGTTTTCCCTCCTGATTTATTTTTACTTCCACATTGACAAAACATGTAACAGTGACTTTCTATAACTTGAAAAATTACCTTGACTGTCTTCAGATAATCTATATTTTAAATCACAATGCTGGACTTATAGGTCACTGTGAACTCCCACCATACTTACTCTGGCAAATATTGTTACTAACATTGATTGTCTAAGATATTTTTCTTTTCTCTCCATTTTCTCTTTCATACCATGACCACTTTAATCTTCTAAAAGCACGGTGTTTACAATGTGCCTTCCGATTCTATTGCCTTTTTTACTGGACTGCTCACGATCTCCTATCAAATGTTCTATCCCATTTACCACTAAATGTAATCTCGTTTACAACCCCACTTTTGAATATATATTTATCATTAAATGAGAACAAGGATTTTTCTCATTTATTGAATGCCTACTCTTGCCAGGAATCTTTATAGTTCTTTATATATTACTCTAAGCCTTAAACCACCTGGTAAAATAAGTATTAAATTCAGATGTGAATGTTCAGGAATAGAAAACTTAAGTAATTTGCCTATGGTCACACAGCTCACAAATCAAAGAGAGAGGACTTAAAACTGGCCTTTTTTCTCACTCCAAAGCTCATGTTATGTCCTGTAGTCATGCTGCTTCTCGTGGCTCAAACTTTTCAGTGTTTCATACTTAATGACAATAGCGTAGTTAAAAAAAAACAAAACCTGTGCAGAAATAAAGGACTAAGAAAATATGGCTACATTTCAGTTCCAGGTCAAAGCAAATACTTACTTACTGTAGGTGGAACTTCTTCCAGGTTGTGTTTAACTTGAATGTGTTATAAAATACACATCTATCCAGACAAGTAGTCACTGTTCAATGCATAAAAATACCATTGTATCTGAAAGTGTTGTAATTCTCTGGATTCCGTATTTGATCTCAAATAGCATACTGGTTGCTAAGAAGTGTTATGCAAATGTGAAACTCTGGCAAAAATATATTAAGAAAATGCAAAGTGTGCATTACTTTTTGTGTGGTGTCATGTTAGGTTTTATGTAAATGCTAGTTGGTTTATTAATTTAATGATTCATTTATTACTTCTCAGTTTATACTTGCATTAACACAGGCTCCTTGTTTTAAACCAAAGATTATTTACACAAATTAAATTCAAACAAAATGTTCAAATATTTAGGAGCAATATAGAGGACTATACCCATTTTTGGAATACACTCACTGTAAGTATATGCCCCTCTTATTAAAAGAGAGTGCTTGCAATGATTTATATGCATTGATATATTTCTTGTCTTTAAATGTTACAAAATGCTTGATGTGAAACCAATCACATTGACCTTATGTTCCTTTGTATAGCCTTCAAAATCCTTCTTATTCTGCTCTAGTGGGTCCTCTATATAATTTTCTGCTGCTTCTCACTCCTGACAAACCAGATGCATTGCAGTTCTGCAATATGCTGCCTTTTACCAACTCTTTACCTTTACCATCCAACCCTTAATCTGGAATGTTCTGCCTCCAGCTACTCTTTAGTGAAATCTTATTCATTGTCCAAATTCCAGCACAATTACCACTCTCTTCTTGCAGGTCTTCTGGATCTCCTCCTAAACTGTGTTATCACTTCTATTTTTTTAAAACTCTCTTCTTTATCAGATTTGGATTTATATTTTACCGCTTATATTTACTGCATTGTCTCTTTCCTCTTCTCTTTGTCTTCATTGTTTCCTCCTCCTCCTCTATTTTTTTCTCTTCTTCCTTCAATAATGCAAGAATTATACCTTGCATATTGCACATACCCCCGTGATCAAACACAGTGCACACTTGTAACAAATCACCCAAAAAAACCCCACATGTGAATTTGTTGAATTCAATGTTTCTTGAAAATTTCAAACAAGATGATTGAGAATTTGTCCTCTGTGAATCTCCAAAGGGAGTTAGCACTATTTACGAAAATATTCATTTCTAGAACATTCAACTCATTATTGCTACTAACTAGACTCAATGGTTAAATGTTTTATTAATACTTATTAGAATAGTCATATACACTCTCTAAATTGAGAAATAATGCATATAATTACTTTAGCAAATAACAAATTTAAAGGAAAATCATATTTGTAGTCTTCAGACATTGTAAATCATAGCTAACATTTTAAAAACATCATATATTTCACTCAATTCAAAGTCCTTGAAAACTCATTTGCTTATGCCCAGTAATTATCACACCAAACATATTAACAATTTATTAGATGGTGATGGGAGGAAGTAGTGTTATAGTCATCTAGTTCTTTATCTTGCAGCCCTACTCCTTTTCTCTAAGAGTTAATTGCATCACAGAGCTCCCATTCATATCAGGAGTCTTCCAGTTAGAATTACTTTTGGAAAGACATTTTTGTGAGAGATGTTATCCATCACTTCATAGGGCATGGAGTATACGTGCTTATAAATGTGCAATATTAGTAAATAATGGAAATATTGGATTCTTGAATTTGAATAATTTACATTAAAGTGCCTCATCTAAGAATTTATGAATAATTACTCTTGTTGGAATATATTTTCAATTCTTATTAAGTGAATATTTCTCAGATATACTTGGCTATCTTTGGTTATTATGGACAGATCTAATTTACAAATGTAGTAATCTTACAAACCCAAATCATCATTACTTAGTCGCTCTGATATATGTTTTACTTGTTAATGAAGGGACAGATGATTAAATGAAATACCTATGTTTTTTATCCAGGTACCAAATGTTACCATAATTTTATGTTATAAAAAAGGTAATTCATGGAGAAGGCTTGTGATAAGTGTTTGATTTTTTTTAACAAAAATGATTTTATATTTTTCAAATTTTAACATCCATATTCCAAGCTTAGAAGAATACAGATAACACCCAAGTAATATTTCTAAACAGGTGAATCTGAAAGTAAGTTGCTTTGGGGGGGTTATAACTGTGATTTCTCTCTAAGGAATAAGGAAAGCAAAACAAAACAAAACATGCTAAATGGGAAGTTCCTATATTACAATTAGCAATGGAGATATAGGGATATATACCAATTCATTATTAAAATAGTGCGACATGACATTTTATAAATTAGGCATGTGCCAAACATGTAAGAAAACTTTGGCCTCTAAAAAGACTTATATGACAAATAATAGTAAATGTGCAAGATAAAGTGTAGATTAATAAAAATCCATAAAGTTGATATTGGAGTAAAATTTATAGGTAGCAGAATTTATGACAAGTGAGTACATAGTTAAGAGTTGGGAAAATGTAAAAATATTTTAAAGAAGGTATTATATTTCTCGTCTAGGGTATTCTGAGGGGAAAGGTGCAATAACATGTGGTTTACTTTGGGAAAAGTTAGAGACTAAATTATCTTACAGAAACGTGATTTAAGAGTAGCTAAAATGAAGATCACACATAGAAAAAGAGCAGTGTTCAGACTCTAATGTTAACCTGTATTTGGAGTGTAAAAAGGAAGCTAATATAAGATAAAATAGAAATTTTTGAGCAAGATTTGAGAGAAAGGAAATATGAAAAAATTAATCAGGAGAAACAATTATGGCACCAAAATTTAAGGTGAAAGTTTCCACTAAGTAAAATCAATGTCTCAAGTTTAGAAGAAGAACTTTTGTTGAAAGGAATAACAAAAAAATTCAAATTCATCCAGAGTATAGTTGTGTTAGATTTGAATTAAATTTAGTATAAAGTTAATCGATAAGAAATTCTCCATGTAGTTAATGAGGGAAGACTTTCATTACTTAAGGACATGTAGGAATAACATTTGTCGGGGGTTGGGTGGGTGGAAGGGGGGAGAAGGGGATGGGTATATACAAACATAATGAGTAAGATGTGCAACGTATGGGGTATGGTCATGCTTGAGGCTCTGCCTCGAGGGGAGAGGGGGGAGTGGGCAATATACATAACCGTAATATTGTACCCCCATAATATGCTGAAATAAAAAAAAAAAAAACATTCATAAAATTTATTTTCATGTTGTGATTTTTCTCTTAACTTTAAGTGGAACTTTTGTCAAGTAACACAGGTTCATAATTCTAAACTTAAATATTAACGATGTAAATCATGTTACTATAATCAACTCTTTTTAATTTTGAATATTGTAAAGAATAGTGAACTTAGTTTTATTTGAGGACATTGGCATTCATCAAAAATTCAAAAGTCCATAACTGCTAAGACTTTTATATAAAAATGGATTGGTTTAATGAAGTTAATGTAAACATGCAATTGGAAAAAAAATCATCATAAAAAGTTATCTTTAAAAAAAATGTTAGTATTCAAAGAGTGGTGGTATGTCTTTATGTTATGAGCAATCTGTTATTAAAATTTACGTAGTATAATGATTGTAATTTTATGATATATGCCCCCAAATTAGCACATTTTTTATGAGCTGTGAGTGAGGGGGGGAGGCAGGTGGGGAGGCTAGAGTGTGAGAACATGTTGTCCTTCTGAAATAATACTGTTTATTCTTCTAAATTCTCGTCCCTGCTCTTGTTTACACAGTAATCATGAAAACAAATTCCTATGCCTAAGTAAAATGTTTTTTGTTTTTTTTAAATTTCAGAATATTGTAGGGGTATACAGGTTTTGGTTACATAATTTGCTTTTGTATAGTTTGAATCAAAGTTGTAAGTGTACCCTTCACCCACATAGTGTGCATTGGACCCGATAGGTGTGAATTTACTCATCCCCACCTCCCCCTCCCATCTACTTGATTTCTGTTGAGTTTTACTTCCATATGTTCACCTAAGTGTTGATCAATTAGTTCCAATTTAGGATTGAGTACATGTGGTGTTTGTTTTTACATTCTTGTGATACTTCACTTAGAAGAATGGCTTCCAGTTCCATCCAGGTTGTCACAAAAGATACTAGTTCACTTTTTTTTCCCTCATGGCTGAACAGTACTCCATGGTATACCTATATCACATTTTATTATTCCTGATGTATTGATGGACAGTTGGGTTGTTTCCACATCTTTGCGATTGTGAATTGTGCTTCTATAAACATTCAAGTGCAAGGGGCTTTTTTATAAACGTCTTTTTTTTCTTTTGGGTAAATACCTAATAGTGGGATTGCTAGATCAAATGGTAGGTCTACGTTTAGTTCTTTGAAGTATTTCCATACTACTTTCCATAGAGGTGGTACTAGTTTGCAGTGCTACCAACAATGTTTGTGTTCCTTTCTCTACGCATCCATGCCAGCATCTGTTTTGGACCCTTTTTTTTTTTTTAATAAATCCATTCTCACTGGAGTTAGATGATATCTCCTTGTGGTTTTGATTTGCATTTCCCTGATGATTAGAAGCATTGAGAATTGTTTTTCCTGTGTTTGTTGACCATTAATCCATCTCATTTGAAAACTTTCTGTTCATGTCTTTTGCCCACTATCTAATGGGGTTATTTGATTTTTTTTCTTGCTGATTTGCTTGAGTTCTTTGTAGATTTTGTTTAGCCCTTAATTGGATATATAGCATGCAAATACTTTCTCCCATTCTATAGGCTGTCTGTTTGCTTTACTGATTGTGTCCTTGGCTGTCCAGAAACTTTTGAATTTGATGGGGTACCATTTATTTATTTTTTTTGTTGCTGTGATTGCTTTTGGGATCTTCTTCATAAATTCTTTTCCTAGGCCAATATCTATAAGACTTTTCCCAGCGTTTTCTTCTAGAATTCTTAAAGTTTTGTGCCTTAGATTTAAGTCTGTTATCCATCATGAATTAATTTTTGTGAGAGGTGATAGGTACGGATCCTGTTTCAGTCTTCTACATGTAGCTATCCAATTTTCCCAGCATCATTTATTGAATAGGGAATCTTTACCCCATTGTACGTTTTTGTCTGCTTTGTCAAAGATCACATGGTAATATGAGGATGGTTTCACATCTGGGTTCTTTGTTATGATCCATAGATCCATGTCTCTGTTTTTGTGCCAATACCATGCTGTTTGGGCTACAGTGGCCTTGTAGTACAGCTTGGAGTCTGGTAAAATGATGCCTCTCAACTTGTTCTTATTAATAAGGTTGCTTTGGCTATGCAGGGTGTTTTCTGGTTCCATATGAAGTGTAGAACTATTTTTCCTACATCTGCAAAAATGACATTGATATTTTAATGGGAATTGCATTGAATATATAAAATACTTGGGTAGTATTGACATTTTAACAATGTTGATTCTGTTAATACATGAGCATGATATGTTTTTCCATTTGTTTACATCCACTGTGTTTTCTTTCCTCAGTGTTTCATAGTTCTCCCTATAGAGGTCTTTCACCTCCTTAGTTAAATATATTCCTAGGTATTTTATTTTCTTTGTTGCTATTGTGAAAGATATTGTGTCTTTGATTTGATTCTCACCTTGACTGTTGTTGGCATATATGAAAGCTGCTGATTTGTGTGCATCAATTTTGTATCTTGAGACTTTGCTGAATTTATTTATCAGTTCCAGGAGTCTCTTGGTTGAATTTTTGGGGTTTTCTAGATATAAAATCATATTGTCAGCAAATATTGATAGTTTGACTTCTTCTTTCCCCATTTGGATTCAAAATTATAAAAGCCATATACAACAAACCCACAGCCCACATTGTATGAATGGGGAAAAATTGGAAGCGTTCCTGCTTACAATTGGAACCAGACAAGGTTGCCCACTGTCACCACTTCTGTTCAGTGTCATGCTGGAAGTCCTAGCCAGAGGAATCAGACAAAAGAAGGAAATCAAGGGTAAATAAAATGTCCAGTGTCTCAGTAGACATGGCTCTATGTCCTGCTATGCTATCTTAAATCATTATTAATAAACTTACCTAATAGGTACAATGAACACCATTTGGGTGATGGGCACACTAATGGCCCTGACTTAAGCATTATAAAGCTACCCATGGTAACAAAAACATTTGTACCTCCTTAATATTTTGAAATGAAAAAAGAGGTTAAGGATATAGTTGAACATAAAAATAACTAATGGATATATACTTTCTTATTCTTTCTGTAAAATAATTTTCCCTCATTCTTTCAACAGTGTAAAAATGTATATCTTGTGAAAAGTGTATCTTGTGAAATAAGTTATTTTGGTTTTTACTAAAGCCAAAGCTACAATAGAATACTCATATTTCACTATGGAAATAATTTTCTCTGATCCTCCACAAAATGCAACACTCCGGTTAGGCTGGTTTCCTTTTCAGCGTCTTTCTCCTCTCTTCTCTGTGTCCTTCCACTGCTGCCCCAGGTTCTCCAGTCTTCACAATCAATCAACATACTTAAACCAGGCCTATGTCTTCTTTGGAAACTTCCTACATTATCCCTTTTGTTTGCATAATTAATGTCCCTAATTACGTTCATACATTTTCTTGTTTATTTCTACCTTAGGAAAAACATTAATGTTGGATTCAAACATTTGGATTTGAAATTTTAGCTGAGTAACATATCTGATTTTCCTCCTCAGTAAACATGGGACAATATCATCTGTATTATAGATTTGTATGCAGAATTAAATTAGTAAATTTGTGTAATAACTAGCACAATGCATATCGTGTGATAAGTATCATAATAAAAGTTTAATTCTTTTTTATGTTGTGACTTTATTTAGTGTGGCCTGTTTTTTTCACTGTCATATGAGTTGTGAGAAACATTGTTCTATTTAATTTGCATTTTCAATAATATTTACTATGGTAGATATTTAGTATATATGTTTGAAAGAATAAATAATTCTTCATGGTGACTCAATTTTTTCTGGCGATGAAACACACTGTATACATTTATCTTATATTTATATGTGTGTATGTGTATACATACATCTTTCTGATGCCAACTGTAGACTTTCTCATACTCAATGGTCACAGAGGGGGAAAAAAAGACAAAGGAACAGAATGTTAGAGTTTGACAGAGAGATTTCTCATCTTAAATTGTAAGATCCTGGAGAAAGGTTGTATGTTTTATTCAGTATTCTATTCCATGTTTCTAGCCCAGTGCCTTGTATTTCAGTGGATTCTTAGTAAACCTCTGTTGAATGGATTGAGTAGCATTCCAAATTAGTTTGTATTTATAAGCTGGTTGTTTAAACATACGCTGTTTTGAATAACATAAAGGAAACATTATTTTTGACACAAATATCTATCTTTAATAATCATAAATTGTGATTTAGGCAATACCTTGCCTTGGTTTTCAGTATTGAAGTTTTAGATAGAAAGAAAGAGTAACATCTTTCGTGAACAAAAATCTATGAGATTCACTGATCTTAAAAGATGCTTAGAAAAGTAGTGTAGTTGATACGTAGAATAATTTCTGAATAAACATACAAGTTAAGTTATTCATGGTAATAGTGAATCTTACTATTCTAATGTTACTGAAAATTGTGTTTGTGGAAAAAGCTTATGTGAAGTAAGTCCCAAATCTCTTTATATATATTAAAACCAGTATATTTAAGCTAATTTGTCCAGTAGAGCAACTGAATTGTTTATTTCATTCAGGCTGGGGCTGTGATACAAACACTATGGTAATACCTGCATACATAATGTCTTTTAGATTACTTACTTCATAAATGATGTTTATATTTATTAAACTAAAGAAGGGAGAAGGAAACATATGTTAGAGGGAAATAAACTTTGAAGAAATTAAGGTAAGGATATCTGCATTTGATAACCCATTTTTTCTCTCTCTTTTTTTTTTTTTGTAGGTTTCAGATTTGGGATATTGTTTCTGTTTTTGAGAAATTTTCTTTTTTTATTTTTTAAAAAATCATCGTTTTTGGAATACAGAAGAGGAACCAGAAATACACCTATTTTGTTTCACGTTTGAACGCTCATTCTTGAGGAACTCTCACAGCTGAGTACACAGCCATGTGGCCATCACAGCTTCTAATCTTCATGATGCTTTTAGCACCAATAGTCTATGGTAAGACCTTTCAGTAGATTTTTGTGTAATGCTTAATGTTGTCTCACTTTTTCTTACAAAACCCTTTCTTTGAAATCTTTGCTCTGAGATTTTGTAGCTTTTGCTTACCATATATTAATATGAGTATGTTAAAAGAGCATAGTATGTACTTTAAGCTGCAATAATTAAGACCGATAAGTTGGATTTCTTAAAGTGCCTATTGAAATGTATTTATAACCAAAGGGCATTTTTAAAAGAACCCTTGCATGTTTTGTTTTTTGTCATGCCACACAATTCAGCTGAATTTATTAATTATATCATTGATTGTGAATCTTGGGCTTACATATATTTGTACTGAAAAACCATTTTTAATGTGGTAAGTATGAACATTTGAATGAAACCAAATATAGCTGCCTTCCCAACCAAAGTAATTATTTTTTTTCTGAGTGTTTACTACTCTGCACAATCTTTAATACACAGAATGCAAACTATAACCTCCCAGTAAAGAGTAATCGTTTCTATAATATACCTTTAAATGTGAAAACACAAACAAACCATAAGCCCAAGTAGCCCAACAACAAAATAATACAAACATATGCTTTTACATTATAATATACCTTTCAATGCAAAAACACAAACCAAAACCCAAAACAGCCTAACAACAAAATAATATGAACATACGCTTTCATGTTTAGAGAAAGGTAATTTTATGGAAACATGCTAACATACTTGTGTACTCACTATGTTCATTTTGACATCTTGATATTTAGAACACAAATATAGTTTAGAAATGATGTCTCATTGCTAATTTTATATACTTAATCATTCAATATATTAAGACATTTATATTTTGTACAACTTAGTATAATTTTCACTGAATCTCTCTAAAAACTAGTAAAATCTATATGCATGTTCCTCTTTCACAACTTAAAGTTTTTTTTTTGCTAATTATCATTGATTTTGCACTAAGATGAAAATCTTATAATGTAGCCACTATCTCATACATTGATGGTAATTATAGCAAAGAAAAAAGGACACAGCTGTATTTGCCACTGCTTAGGAGGTCTCAGAATATTATAGTGTAGCAAGCAGCTGAAATGAATTTTTAGCCTCTTTAGCTCACTTTTGGTTTTTAATTGACTACAGAAACCCATTGTAGTTCATCAGTGATGCAATTCCAAATTTGGCCTACGTTCCTAAGTTTCAACATGAATTGCATTCTGCTGTCATTATAAACCGGGCAAAATAACTTCTGTCTCCTTTAAAGTTTTCCTCTTAATTTCCCTTGATTTAACATATTTTGTTCTAAGAAAACTAAGGTAGAGATATTTTTTAAAATGAGAGTAAAATCCTACTTATACGACCACCTTATTTTAAGCAATGTAAATTTGTCAAAATGTCAAAAAATGTTTTAATTCATATACTGACTATATACAGTACATTCACATACTATATACATGGGCACATATGACATTTTGTGATATGGGACAATAAAAGAATCAAGCTACTTTAAAGAAATGCTTTCTTAATTGTCCATGTATTTAAAGGTTATTCAAATTAGGTTTTTTATGTTATAAAAATACTTTCCTCATAAGGTTATTTTGAGGATAAAATAAATAGCATATGTAAAGAATCCAGCATAGTACACAACAAATATTAAGTGCTCAAATATATTAATTTCCTTCATCATACAATCCTCCCAATTTATTTTATATATAAATAAATATATATATATATTTTTACATACACAATTCATGTTTAAGGTCAACTTAAAATTATCCTTGTTGGAGGAAGTTAGGTTAAAAATAGCAGAAATAGATTCCCTTTTTAGAGTTGAAATTTCTGATTTACCAAAACTGACACCTGCTATGTATTCATTGGGCCCCCAAAATGACAGAACCATAGTGGACTAAACAAAATAGAAGCTTTCTACTTACAAGTTTTATCCTTGTTACCTTCCATGGTATTTTAAAACTTTACACCTGAGAAAATGTGAGTTTGTTTTGCCTGCCTTCTATAAAAGGCCTTCTCTTTTGCCTTTGTGATACCACTTCTGACTTGTCAATGAAGGGCTTTATGAACAGCCTTTTGGAACCTAACTTGTTCATAAATAGAGAAATGCAACTTTGATCAAGTGCTGAAATATAATAGGGTAGGAATTTTTAGTCTCCATCAATCCTGGCTTAAAGGAATACTGCATAACTTGAAACCTTAGATGACTGAGTTAAAATGTATGTCAGTTACAGAAGAACTTTTGTTTCCAAAACATCCTCCGCTGCAATCTCCTTGCCTACTGTTGCTGAGATGTCCAGCTAGCTTTATTTGCCCTCCTGACCATTGGGAATTAACTTTTCTAGATAATGACCTAAATCGTTATCCCTATCTCCAGAGCAAATAATAATGATTACTGATTTTATAGCCATAAACTTTAGATGTATTAGTTCACTAAATCCTTAATATAATGGCATATATTTATTATTCTTATCAAAATTGTCTTTTTACAGATAAAGACATTGAGATACTAAGTGATAAAGTAAAGTGACTTAGGTCACATAGCTATTAAGTGACACAGAGGAGATTTAAAATGAAGGACCTGGCTTCTTGAGCTCTGCTCTTACTGCCAGTAAATATGCAGTTCCTATCAAGGGCATTCCTCTCTACATAGAATCTCATCTTATTCTCCTGGTCATTTGGGAGCAGGTGAGGCAGAAACATCGATCACCTGCCTCTTCTATGTTCTTGGGACAGACAGACTGGGTTTTGAAATCTGACAGACCTGAGATCAAATTCCAGCTCTGCCACCTGCTAGTTCTGTAACCATGTTTCTCTGTAAACTATTTAATAAATATGATTTACCACCCACCATGAGCCAGAAAACTATACTAGATGCTAAAGATATAATAGTCAACAATAGACTCATAATTCTTCCCTCGAGAACCTTACAGTAACTTAACAATTTATAAGTCTTTTATATCTGCAAGAATGCATATATTTTCCTTGCAGGGTTATTTTAAGAAATTGATGGAGTAAAATACATATAACTTATAACATAGTGCTTGGCATTTGGTAAATCTTCCATTTTTTTCCCCCATCCCTTACTTACTTTGAAATAGAGATAAATCTCTGAGCACTAGGTAAAGAAAATACATAATTGTTCTTATTCTCACCATGGGAATTAAAAGAAATATTTTTTCTATTTGAACGTCACTGTTTAAGTTTTGCCAGACATTTCTAATTATCTAAATAAAATTATTAATATTTAAACAAAATTATTGCCATTAAGTAGGAATGCTTAAGCCACTCTTTTGATTGGTCATATGTAATTGTCATTTATGTATTTTTGCATGATCTCCACATGGATAAAATTAGCAACTAAGCTAAGGGATTAATCCTGATAATGTTTATGTTAGTTGAATAATCTTCTTCATATTGCCCTAGAAAGTCTGGCCAGTGTTTTATATAGGAAAGCAAAATTAATACATCAGCATTGTGTATCTATCTATACACAATTTTTAAATTAGGAAATGTCCCTGGTTCTGTGTTTATCTGTTCATATTCTGTGTCTCTGTGTACCTCTGTATTTCTCTTTTTCTGTTTTCCATGACTGTGTCCCCTTCCTATGGAGCCATAAAACCCTTATCTATAATGCAATGAGACCTGGAAGAAGTAAGAGGAGCAGCTGAAGCAGATGGCTAGTTCTTTGCTGTGCACCATTGTAGTGTTGCAGGAAGATAAAGGATTCTTTTTTGTCATTCTGTTGATACAGTTGGGAGCAAGGGAAAAAAAGGATATTGGAGAACAATAGCCCAGTGATAATGTAGATACCTATGTCTCATTATGATTGGCAGCAAAGGAATATCAAGATCCAATGTGGGGCCTTGGGCTGGGAGATCTGTTTCTGGGAGGTAACGTCACACAAGCCCCAATGGATTGGGAGTTCAGAAGATGATTGTGGTGCTCGGATATTTTAACTACATATCAGCTTAATTAAACTTCACTTATAAACCGACTCACAGTTGAAAAGGTAGAAAACAGGATCACTGGTGCTTTGAGTAATAGGGAACAATATTTTTATAGCAGCTTCACAGAATAAAATAGGATTTAAAAAATTCTCCTAAAACCACTTTATTAATGCTTTTTTATTAATGCAAGTCTTTTGTTAAAGTTGTATTTGCATCTGTATTTATATATTCTTAGACTTTCCAGGTAATCTAATTTTTATTATGTTCAAGAAATTACTTAAAAACAGTAGGGACAAAACAATGATCAGAAGCATATATATTTAGTACTTATATGCTTTTCTTTAATTTTCATTTTATCATTAATCTATTTTATAGCCATAATACTAATATGTCAATGATTTAACATATCCATATATTTTTAACTTATGATAAGATATGAAGCTTGGGGCTTAAAACAGTACAAAATTAGTTTTTACTACAGAAAATTTTACTATATAATTCTTTCTATGAAGACATGTTTGATTAGTTGTGAAAGAGTCGACTTGACTTCTAAGCTCTGCTTAACTTTGTTATTTTTAGGAATTAATCATCCTTGAAATGTTTATGTTTTCCAGCCTAGGTAATTTGTAATATCTGCAGTAATATAACTATTTTTATGGTCAAATATATTATACAGAAAAATCTATGTCATGGTAATGATATATGAGGTTACTACTAACACATCCAACACCATTTGCATTAGCCAGTTGTTACTGAGTTTTAAAATATGTATTTTGTAAGTTAACTACACAATCTCTAGTATCACAATGTAAACTACAAATATGCATGGCTAATAGCTTTACTTTGTGCATAAGAATTTGGTTAAAAATCTTCCCAAATACCTAGTTATGCAAGTTAGCAATTGGAAAATAATTTTCTTTTGCCTTTGTACTTGCAAAAGATGTTATATGTGAATATTGTTGTAGTGATGAGTAACGTGTACAAATTGGGAGCTAAATGACATTTTTTTATATTCAAATTTTTTATATGTTACTATTTGAGGGGTTTCGAGTACATAATTTTTTTAAATATTTCTGGGTTAGCCTGGGTTGGACTGTGACGGCAGTAGGGTCATTGTTGTACATTTAATGTTGAATGAATTTTAAAATATTTGAATATATAATATAAAGTCATTGTTTTCTTCTTTGGATTACTATTTACTTTGATTCTTAAAATAATTTGGTTAATTATAATTGGGTTATTTGTCTTTTTATTGTCTAATTAGTGTTCTTTATAGAAATATCTTTTTTGGAAAAAACAATAAGATATTGTTAGAAGACATTTTATTTCATGAGTTCTTTAGACTGTATTTTCTAAGAGGCTTTTTTATTTTTATTTTTAAAATTTTAATTATAAATTTTTAAAAATAACTAATTTATAAAAATTAAAAATTGTTTTACTATATAATTGTGCATATTTATGGGTTACATGTGATTTTTGATACTTGTATATAATGTGTAATGATCAAATTAGGGTATTTAGGATATCTATCACCTTGAATATTTACTATTTCTTTGTGTCAAGAACATTTCAGACTTTCTAAGAGAGGCTAATTGCTTGGATTTACCCACTTAAATTTCACTTATTTTATTTTATTTTGAATAATACACTAGTTGTCCACCCTCATCACCCCACCTCTCCTTTTACTTACATATTAGATTTCTACAAGTGGTTCATTAATTCAGGTTTTTATTCTGACAAAAACTAATAATCGCTAATGATTGAACCTTTGTTCTGTTAGGAGAACTAAATACAGAGGAACTATATACAGAAGAGCAATGTAATTCATTGAATTCTTCTATTAGTTTCCAATTACTTCTCCCTAAGAAAATAATGAAGATCATTAAACTATGGTGGCCAAGAACACTTTCTATTTTTGGTCCAGTCTGAATTCTGGTTTGTGTTTTTTTTTCTGGATTTTGGAAATCCTCTTATTTATATTTTTTATATGTTTGCTCAAATTATAAATATCGAGTCTTTATTTTCTTTCCACACTATTTTTCTCTAATATGTTCTGCAAACTGCTGATTCTTTTTTGTTAATCCCAAGAAAATTTTGCAATTCTTATAACTCTGTTTCTCTATCAAATCCACATATTATATGTTAGTGTCCTCAGGACTCACAAAGCCTCTTTAAATGAACAAACAAAAAGATGGAAATCAGCAGAGAACTTTGTTTTTAATGTTTTATATGGCAAGGATCCTAGCAAACTTGTGCTATTAATTGCAGCCCATTGGGGTTATCTGGTATAAAAAAGAAAGGATTAGGAGAGAGCTAAATAATGATAAAGAATGATTTATAAATGTTGATACTGAGAAGCTTTGGCAGGTTTAAGGAACTATGGAGCATGATGTCTACAAATTTAGAAAGTACTGCTAACATAAAGCCCAGAAACTGAAGTTTATAATGTCAATTAATCTAAGTTGTTTTAGAATCCTAAATTGTATGGTACTATTGAATGAAGTAGAAAGATCTCAAGTCTTAGAATCTAATTCCAGTTCTACTGCTTCCAAGATATATAACCTTAGCCAAGTTAAATCACAGTTTCCTTATTTGTTAAAGGGGTAATTACAGTTACTTTGTTATAGTATGGGGATTAAATAAAATAATGTATAGAAAGGCCTCACACATTTAATCCTTAGATAATGGGGTCATTAAAACATACTTTTAGGAATTAGAACTAAAAAACAAATGACCTGGATAGTAAGCAAAATTTAAGATACAACACCATCTTGGGGTCACTTACTTTCCATAGTGTTTTTCAAAGAACACATTGTATATCCTTAATCCCCAAATGTAACAGTTTCTCTAATTATGAGCCTACACATTTGTACACACATTCCATCATTATATTTAGGACTCGACCACTGGACTGTAACTAAGTCTTTAATGAGTTACTAATGAACATCTTAAGCTTAGATCAGCATTCAAAGAAAAATGTTAAAGGGTGTTGAAAAGCTATTCAAAGTACAAGTCTGTCACTTTTAATTAGACTATAAGCCCAATAAAATTTCCTGTCATCACTATTCTTTCCCAGTTTGAAGAAATTGAATAGTGAATGACAGATACACCCTCATTTAGATATCATTAGTTTTATGTGAAGTTAAAAGAGGTGCATTCAATGAGCTAAATTAGAGAACTCATTGTTTTGATGAAATGCAAAGATAAAAATAACATACTAAAATAAAATATCATTTTATAGTGTTTCATTCTTTTTCTTGGACTCAGATGACTTTAAAACAGATTGATTTTGTTGTTGCATTAGGGAATAACAGATGACATGAGGCAAAAAGATCCAGATATGATTATATCATGTAGGTGAAAAAAAAACAAACCTCTGTATTTATAAAAAGAACAAACAGTCTGCTTTCACACGTTACTGATTCTTTCCAAGCTGTTAGAGATACCACAAAAGTAGTAATCATAAACACTGCCTGAATTAGACCAGAACTATTTTTTTTTATTGTAGCTCTCCATACAAATCAACAATGGTAGTGAAGAGCCTTTTTCTTCTTTTTTCCCCCCTTTTGATAGTGAAGTTGGTGAAACCAGGCAAACCTTAAGGGCACATGATTTAATAATGAAGACAAATAATGCATAAAATTTAAAGCAGCAGGATGGTATGATGCTGTCCCTCTGGGGAACACTGCACAATTGCTTAAAAGGGGGCCTTTTAGGTTACTTACAATAGCTGCATAGTTAGAATAGCTTTGATAGCCCCAATGTATTATGGGTTACAGGCTGTTGTTGGCTGGCTTATGTTGTGCCTCCGCAGAGAGGGAAAAACAACCGTCATGTCAATTTTTAAAAGTAGGTGTCCAGTAATGTATATACCACCAACATAATATAATCATTTTGACATTTGAGCTTTTTAACATATCATGTTTTTAACCAGCGTTTAAGCATTCATTTTATGTGTGAGTGTTAAGGAGGAAGATCAGATAATATAGAAATATCTTACTACCACAAAAAAAATAGAAAAACAGTTCTCATTCTTCTTAGCTGTCTTCAGAGATGTCAGTTACAATCATCTAAGTTATGATTAACTTACTTAAAACTCACTAACAATACAGACCTCTGTCAAAATATGTATTGAGTTTGCTCATTTTGCCCACACATTAAGTATAATTGGCAGCATAACTAAGGAAGAGTGCCCTATTACTATAGTTGTAAAGATTTTTAAAGAAAAGATTTACCTAACAGGATTCTGAAAGCACAGCTTCCATACCATTAAAAAAATTAATAATCTTGAAGAGGGTACTAGAGGAAAGGAAATGCAGTATTTTCCAAATAATAAATTCCAAAGTGTTTTTGTTATGAAGTTAAACTCTTTTTGCATTATGTTTGCAAAGAGGAAGGTATTTTTTAGTAACAAAAGAAAATCTTAGTTATGTAATTTATCTTACAATCTTAACTTATCTTACAATAAGTTATGTATCACTGCTCTGATGAGTAAGATATGCAGTATGTATTTTTTAAATTTGAATAAAAAATCAGCCTTTTATTCAGAAACTAAATTTCTAATAAATTTATATCATTAGCAGAAAACTTCCTGTCTGCTTACTCATTTTCAAAAGTGTTTGGGGTATTTACATTATGGATTACAATTTAGGCAACTATTGCCATGAATGTCACCATGTTTCCCTCTATTTATAGGATATATAAAATGCTAGATATGAAAGCTAATTAAAAAGTAATCTTTAAAAGTTGGTTGTTTTATTCTTTAGCACTATGAATTAAGTTTCCCTTTAGCTTCATTCACCATTAAGTATCTGACTCTTCTATTCTCAGCATGTCATACAGCTTTTATAACTTGGTTGCTCAGTCTTCTGGCAAAAGTTTGTTTTATTTTATTGTAGCAAGAGATGTTGTGAAGAAAAAGAATGAGGAACCTCGACTGAAGGGTAAATTGCTTACCCACATAGGGTATGCCAACATGTCATGAAACAATTTAGTCTGGAGATGCAATCTGTTGCGTTAAATTGAATAATTTTTAGGAATTCTCTGAACATTGCTTTATCATACACAGGAGGATAATTGATCACTACTGAGCTATTTTCTTATAAGACAGAGAATTGAAAGAGGTTTCTCTCTCTATGTGAGAACTTTCATGTTGTAATTTCTACTGGGTGGCATCCTTAGTCAGGTGCTTGAATTGGAACTTTTATGACTGTTGTTAGAGAATACTACCCAGCCTATAAAGAAATTATGCGGCTATCACATGTACCTTAGGGAGAAATCTGAAAAAAACATAATCTTTTATATGGCCAAAATGAAGGTGCTGGAGAAAAGATAGATCCTTTCAGGTATGCATAAGAAAGCAGGATTGGAAAATGTGCCTTTATTTACAGGAAGGGATATTAAAGCAATAATCAATCCCTTGCCCTCCCCATTTCACCCCTCTGCTTTGTATATATGTTGCAATGAAATTAGATTAGACATTTCAGTATCAATCAACCATTTGCAGTTCTAACTATTTCAATATAATTTCTAGCATTACATAGTACTTTCCAGTCAGCTGGACAGTTTTGCTCACAATAGCTCAGTGAATGCTCATAACAATGCAGTGAGTCATAGATAGTAGAATTGGTAATTTTAAGATGAAAAAATAGACTCGGAGCTATCAATCTAATGATGCAAAAACACATTTAATCATTATGAGAGAAACTCAAACCAAAACCATTTAACCGTCTTGTGGAGGCTTCTTCATAGGCATTTCTATAACTTACCGAGCATTTGCATTATTTTGTAGATCAATGAATATAATAAAATAAATAAAACTTTTTAAAATCTTCATTTAGGGAGACAGCAGTATTGTGTTGCTTAAACCTTGAAAATCAAAAGGAACGTTAAATTTTGAGTATATTTTAGTAGAGAATGAAAGGGAATTGTGAAATTTGATGATGATTTTATAGACATAGTGAACAGTTTGGTCAAATTATGGGAAGAGTAATACTAGAAAGCAGTGAGATTTGGAAAGCCTGAGCAGGAAGAGAAAGAATTTCCTACTAGGAATGACAATTTGAACAAAGTATTAGGCAGGTTTGTATAGGAGAATAAGTATTTTGTATGCAAGAAATACTACCACGATTAAAGCCAAAGTTGAATATGTAGGTTAGCGTCATGACTATATTAGTGTACGTTTTATACACTGTAAGGCTCATAATTAGCTAATTAATTAAAATACATGGTAAAATATTACTTTAAAATAGAAAACTAAATTACTTATGAGAAACATTCTTAGTTTATGAAAATTAAATCACTTATAACACTGATAAACATGCCCCGGTGGTATTCTGTTGTTAGCATTTCTCTCATCTTAGAAGTGTCTTAGTTCCGCAGCCTGTTGTTTTGTTTAGATTTCAAGATCACTGTTAGGATCCAAAATTACTTCTGAGACATCTTAAAATTGCACACAACAGAGTTTGAAACTGTGGTCTCAAATGGAGATGGGAGAGAGGAATAAGAGGATGTGCCTACAAATCACAGTTAAGGCCACAACATGCTGAGTTGTGTTTCATAATTAATTTGAAAGAATCCTTTCTCCTTAAAGATCTGGAGAAGAAAAGAGACATTTAAGATGTGAAGGCTACCTTCAAATATCTGAAGAGAAGTACCTTCGAGGAGTAACTTGATTTTTTTTTTTGGTAGCCCATGCATAAAATTTAGACAAATAGGTGGAGAATGCCAGTGTATAGATATTTCCTTCCCTGACATGAGGAAACTTGCTTCAAATGTAACTGTGCCCCAAGGACAGAGTGAGTTTCTAAGCAAAGCCTCTTCATAGGAAGCCGTAGGAATTACTGTCTATCACGTGTATTGGAGGCATCTTTCCAGACTTAAGATTCCATGCTTCTAATGAAATGCCACATTTAGAGCTGTGATATTTATCTTGAAAACATATTTGTATTATAGTTTCAGGAAGACAAATTTGATTCATGTTTATAATTCAAATATTTCCCCAGAAGTCATACAGTACCTTAAATGGAATATATACATGATTTTTTAAAACAAAAGTTAAGATTGCTCAGTTCAAGTACCCCTTATCCACATGAACAGTGTAAAAGCCTCTCCTATTTTTCCATCACTGATTGCTGACTCTGGATTCCTTTTATAGAGATGGTGAATTTAAATGAGAGTATGAATTATAGACACATAAGATACTTTTGTTTCATAGAACACATCAGAGTCTAATTTCCTCTAACGTTAGGGTCAGAGTCTACCTGATCTCCTGGTGTTTATATTCTTTAGTCTTACTCCATGAAATTATTTTATCCCTCAATAAAAACCTCCTTCTAGAGCCCCAGGAGCTTGCCTTCTGGTTCTGGTTGGAGCATGTTTTTATTTTTTGTTTATGCTTGATTCCATTGTATATGCATTTTTAAATTGTCATTCTCTGGCTGTTCTAGAAATTGACCTTTCCTGAAAATAACTGATCTCTAGTTAGAAGAGATCACTATTCCCAGGTCTTTCCCTATCCTGCCCTACTCTTTCTTCCCAGAAGTTTTATAATTATCCTAAGCAGGTGCTTGATTGTCCTCCAACTAAATTCTTTACTCTGGTTTACAAAGATCATGATCTGGCTGTTGCTGAAACTCTCTGACCTCATTCCAGACTTTCTTTTCCTTGACCTTTATATGTGGCCGTAGTGCTATTTCTTAAACAGACCAAGGTGGTTCTAGCCTGGAGGCCTTTGCAGTAGCCTGGAATGCTCTTTACTCCTGATTTTTGTTTGACTAGCAACTTTAAATCTCACTGAAGTCTCAGTTTATATGTTACCCCCATAGCTAACTCTTCCATAAAAACTCAACTAAAGTAGGCTTTACATGTTACCCTATTTAAATTTTCTATAGATTACTCATATCTGTGTAGTATTTTTTCTTTATTATTTATCTATCTTTTCATATATTCTCTATTTCCCTTACCAGCTATGTGATTCTTAAAGTAGGTATGTGATCTATTTTATTCATCAAATTCTCTAGCACCTAGAAGATGACCTGACCCATAGTTGGAACTCACTAAGTATTTGTCGAATGAATGAACAAATAAGCACATAATCTATCACTCCAAATGTGCTTATATGTTAGCTTGGCTGAGGATAAAAATCTTTCCATTTTATTGTAACTGCAAGCTTGTAGGATAACATATCTTGATAAACTTTTGCTAATTTTATTTCATAAAGTAGTGATAAAGATATTAGAGAAAACATGCTTGTAAGAATTCATGTAAAAAGATATATTAAAATTAGTCACATTGTCATTTTAGGCAGTGGCAAGAGGGATATTTCAGAAGTCAAAAGATCAGAAATGATGCCACTAGTGTGAAACATCAAAGAAAGCAATTTTCTTAAAGATTTTGACTTTCACAAGTTTTTTGGTCTTGAAACTTATTTCCTTCTTTGACACCTTCTTTTCCATACAGGCTATCAAAATGGCATTCAGATTACCTTTGGCCTAGATATTTTAGTAATTATACATTATTTATGTTTTGAGAAGAAGGAAAGAAAAGTTTATTACTTTGTGAAGGAGGAAGGATAGAGACTCCTGTCTGTAATGCCATTGTCCTAGTAATAAGCAGAAATACAGAGCTTTTAAAGGGTGCATTCTCAGCTTTAGGCAATTGCTGTTCAACTAAAGGTGATGATTCTAATCTTCCCATCTCTGCTGAAGACAATCTCATGACCTCCAACCAGGACCGACCTCCCCTAGACTGAGCCAACTCCTGTAGCACAAAGAACAAAAGACTTACCCTGCTCCTCCTAACCACTGGCCTGAGGCAGGAAATGTAGGTTTTGGTTCTCAAAATGAAGTGGAGGATGTTTTAAAAGCACAAAGTATTTTTGCCACTCTTTTAGGCCATTCCTTCTGTTACATATTCCCCACTGTCAACATTTCCCTTCCGTATCTATGGGAGGAGGAGCAATGTCGTCATTGAGCTATTTCCTGCTGAAATAGGGGTGATGTTTTAGATGGAAAGTTTATATTTATGTATGTGATTGCAAAGCTTTGGCAGTATATTTATAACAACAGATTACCAGGCAAGAAAAGTCGTAGGCAATAACTAAAACAGTAAGAATTGGCAAGGCAAAATGGACTATCACCTTGTACACAATGTCTGATACAGGGCTGGGCTAGAAAGAAACACGGCAGCTCAGAGTGCAGAGCTATTAGTTGCACTCTGTAGGTGATCTGAGATACTGGCTTCTGTAAATTCAGAAATCATATACAGCACTGACCACGGTTTAGGATGACAAACTCAGCAGCAAGATAGATCAACAGAAGAGGCAACAGCCCGGGGAATACTTACTGGTTAGTACCTGACCCACTCATTTGACATGTTGCTTTACTCTGTTTTCTTTACTCATGGTTCTATTACCATACTTACCTCGGGGTGCTAGGAAGGGTCTCTTATAAACTATTTCTTAGGGGCTTAACTTAAGCCTGCTTCTGAGGGCTGTCCTTATCCAGAGAAGGACAAGTAGCAATACCCTATTCTACTTTTCCGTATCAATTTTAGAGTGCAACTTTGCTCATTTGCTGGGTTATCTCCTATACATTATAATAAATTTAAATAAAAATATTGAGTATAATATCTTAGACATGTTTTAAAGTTTTCCCTCATAGATTGTTTCACAGATTTCTTACTATGATTTTTTTTTCTTTAAGGGCTATATTATTTCATGGACTTGGGAGATATATGTGTTTCACTCTTAATTTGCAAATATTTTATATATCAAGAAATTCTAGCACCACTGTAGAAACTTCCAGTGTTAGAAAGATGATTATAAAATTCTCTTGCATTATTGATCTTCTTAGTTTCTTTCCTGTTTAATGTTCGCCATATAGCATTATTATTGTGTTTTTAAACATTCATAATTTGTTAAAATATTTGTGTAAAGCAAAATCTTTTTCTTTGTAAAATCTTATCCTTTCTGTTGGCAGATACATTTTCATTATCATTCCTACTTATTGAACTATTTAGTAGCAGTTAGTGTAGAGAAATGTGTATCTCATGAATCAATTCATTGGGAAAAAAGCTCTGTACTTAAATAGCTCTATTTCATAGCATATAATGTATGACTACTTTCTGAATTATTTTAAAGAATCATATGTGTACAATTTTTTTCACATTATTGTCTTGGTCTTCCATATTTATTCATTTCTGTAATATGTACCATTTGTCAGTAAAATCACTGTGTATATAA
>VBSM01003198.1:10577660-10608757 GCA_008086735.1 Cheirogaleus medius
TTATTCATTTCTGTAATATGTACCATTTGTCAGTAAAATCACTGTGTATATAAATGGCAAAAATGTATGTATATTCTTTTCACCTCAATGTCTTTCACAGATCTTAATATAGCATCTTTTAAAAAATGTTAATTAAATGGACTGTAAATATATAAATAAATATAAAAGATCCATAAAAGTGCAACCATACACCAAACAAAACAAAACAAAGAAACAGTAAAAACACCTTTCTGAAACTTTCTTCACCCATTACCTTATCAAGCTTTTTTTGTGTGTAAAAATGGAGTTCAGTAACCGGTATTTTTATTTACACTTATGCAGATATTAGTGCCAATAATTTGCATCAGAATGCTGTGCATTTATAAAAATATAAATAATACATATTTTCAGATTGCTTATTCTGCTTTCAGTAATTATGTCTAACTGACTAATCATTGTTAGAGATTAGGATGAAATTTTTTAACTTAATTAAGAGTGTTTAACTAGGACAATATCATATTAGGAGCCCAGCAGCTATGATCTCCTTGGCTCTAGGGTTATCTCAGTGGGGCCTGGGGTGGTTGGAGTCCTGGGCCTATAGCCTGCAGCAGAGAGCGGCCTTGGGAATAGCGTCTACCAGGGCCCTGAGGCGGGCCTGAGGTGAGCAGGGTCTGATGGTGCGCCCTGCGGTCCCCGCAGGTGGCAAGCACAGTGAGCGACATCCAGCCCTCGCTGCTCCACTGCGACGCGCTCTTCCACCCAGACATCTGCTTCAGCAGCCAGCTGCAGAGCGCGCCACTGCTCATCGTGGACAAGGGCCCCGCGGAGCTACCAGAGGAGTTCGTGGTCCAGGTGCCCCAGGAGCACAGATTGCAGCCCAAGGTGCGGCCAGCGGTGGGGAGAGAGGGCTGGGGGTGGCTGGGCAGAGGCTCCTGGGAGACTTAGGCCCAGGCAGTGCTCCAAATGTATCTTCTCATATATTTACTAGGTGCTTCCACTCTTTGTGGCTGATGTTACCACTCAGTGATATCCTAGCCAGTTGCTTTAACAATGCATGCCTGTTCTACATTATAGCCTCTTTATTATTTTGAAATGTTTCCTTTAAAATCTTTGGGTTTGAAATATTTTTGCATTGTCACAGGAAATTTAAAATTACTTTCAATGATAGTTTCAACTATTGTAAAATTTGAATGGTTGTAAATGCTAAGTTTTAACATGTCTGATCATCTGCTTGTTTGAAAAAAAAAAAAAAAAACCCTCCATGGAAACTACCAGGATTTTCAAGAGATTATGACTAAGATAGCTTGGTTAGGAATTGCATATAGTCATTGAAAGCATAAAGTTGGTAGAAAAGTTATAGTTACTGAAGCAACCTAATTTTCTTAGGAAAATGTTGGAAAGTTCTTTATAACATTAGCTGTGCAGCTGGCAAGTACAGTGAGTGATATTTCCAGCCCTAAAAGCCCCAGAGAGGAGCATTTATAATATTTGCACAAAATTCAGTACTTACTCTTTTCCCTAATACTTTGTTTTATTTAATTTTTACATGATATTTAGGCAAGGCATTTTTTTTTATTTCAGAAAACTCCATACAAGTACTCTTATCCCTGTAATTCCCCCCAGAGAATATAATATTTATAATTTTTTCTCCGTATGTCACAACATGACAAAAGCTGAGAAGCATTTGGACGCAAGAACTATGAATATCACATCTTGTCCCAAAACACCGTCACCTGGTCATAATTTCTTCACGGGGATATGCATATAAGAAATACTGGTGGAAGAACACGACACATGACTGTATTAGCTGAGTTTATCTTCTAAACCCCATTATAGAATTCTCTGGTAAAATAAATGAAATACTTTGTTTCAGTCAGGAACTAAGGGAGTGTGAGAGTTAAACCTAATTCTTCCATTACTGCAGCCACATGAAAAAGTAAGGGTGTGTGTAACTTTGCACTCACAGTGGCATTGCCTTCTCAGTGACATTGTTCAATCAGTGCCCTAGAATCGTCCCATTCAGATCTGCATTTCTTCCTTGGTGTGGTGGTGGTTGGGGGCAGCGGCGGTGGTGACAGGCAGCAAAGGTGGTGGGTGGGTGCACACACTTCAACAGAAGCATTAGAATGGACTCCAGAATGTTCTGAAATTTTAAGGACAGTACATAGTAAACATTCTTTAAGAACTTCATTGTTTTTCCTTTCTGCTTTGTTTTGCATTACATTTGAAACCTGAAATTCTCTTAATTGGGTACAGTTAAATTTTTCCCAGAATGTGCTTTAGTAGTCCCCAAATTTTCGGCATAACTTTGTCTTTTTATTTATATTATAAAAAAGTAATATAAAATTAATATTACTTAATTTACTCCAATGCATATGCATTCATCAGAATTTCTAGTACTAGTACAGAAGAAATCTAGAAATGATGTTTAATTTATATGAGTGGAACCCATAAAAGTTTAAATCAGCAACTAATATAAATACTAACACAGGCACACACATACACACAACTGTTGACAATTCTGTCTTCTGACAAAAATTCAGAATTTTGATAAGTTAGAATAATTTTTCTTATAGAACTCTAAGAAGTTGGCTTAATTTAAATGTTCCCTGAATTTTATAGCTTCATAAGATTTTTCTATATCACTAGTTTTTAATTTTTTTAACCGTGTGTGGAATGTTACAGTGTAGTGATGGGTTTTAAACCATATTTTTCTGTCAATTTACAAATAGGAAATTTGCATTATATTTTGTTTTGGACAGAGATAAAAATGAGGGTACAAGCAAATTTTCTGTGATCTCATAAATGAAGACTGAGGTAAATGCCATGTGATTTAAAAGGAGCTTGAAGAATCATGTTAATCTGTTAAGATGAGATGATACTTTTTGAAAGTTGCTTTTGTGCAAAAGTTATTTTATCGGTGAGACAGAGAACTACTGAAGGTCATTTTAGAGTGTTCCTCGTAGAAAAAAATCAAGAAGAATAAGTAAATATTACAAGGGCATAATCTTTCCTAATATGGAAGGCAGTACATGTAGCTTGAGTGTTTGGGCAGGTATTAAAAATAAAATTGAAGTAAGAGATATCATGTTATCTTGAGCTCTTTAAATTGAAAAGACATAGAAGAATTCAAACAAGAAAATGTCAGTGAATTCAGGTTTCCTCTCTACCTCCCCTCCTCTTCCCTCTCAAAACAAAAACAAGACTGTTGTAGAAACAACATTCTTTAAGAATATAAAGCTCAAAAATAAATATAAATACTGATATTAGTGCAATCTTTGATTTAAAAATACGATTGATATATTACTTTTAAAAATATTAACATCTGTTTGCTGTATAGATAGCCAAAGCAAGTACAAATCCAACACTAATGGCCATTAACAACAAAACATTTTTTATTGGCTTGAAATTAAACTGCTTTTTCCCCCCTTTGAATTCATTTGTCTCTTGAGATCTAATAGCACTTGAGAGTTAATGAGTGTTTAGATTCCTAGAAATTAGGACTTCATAGTACAGTGGCGCAAAGCATAAAGAATTTTTAAAAAATAATTCTCCTAAGACAATTTTTTTTTTGGTATATTAGAGCAGAAGGAAATCTGAGTGAACATTACCCGGTTAATGACTAGATATCAAGACTTTCCCTAAAAGCTAAAGGAATGTCAATGTGGGTTTTTTTTTTATCCACAGTCCTTGTTTTATTTATGATCTCTATGCAGATATACGAAAAGTTCATTGAGAAGATGCACAAATAACCATCCTGTAAGCCACACATATAATGTGCCAGATTCACATAATTTTTCTCTTAGAAAACAGCTAAAGCATTTCAGGCCTGACAAAAAAATCTTAAAAACTTTACTTTGGGCTCATTTTTAAAGCTCATGTTTTTCAAGAGCCAAAATGCTGTTATAAGAGACTTGTATATTTGATCAGTTTTTTTGGAGAATCACATGAAACTCTACCGTAACTTTTTCCCCTCATTCTTAGGTTTTAATGTTTATACATGGCAATGCTACTATGATAATCATAAATAAGGAGATAGTAATAACTCCATTTAATTATTATATTATTTTAAAAGTCAGCCTTTCAAATTCATCTGTATTATCAAATACCGGGAGTCCCTTTATTCATTCTTGAACTCTTTTGTTTTTTCAACAACATTGGATTGAGAGCAAACACATGCAGGATTCTGCTGTAAGTGCCAGGAAGACAAAGATGGTAAACTCACAGACTTTGACCTCTCAGTGAATCTGTTGGAATAGACAAAAGGAGAGAACAGTGTGGTAAATGCTTGCTACAGGATACTTATACCATTTGCACCCAAACGAGCAAAAGTTTTATTTGTAAAAATGATAATTAACGTGTGTGTGTGTGTTTGTGTGTGTTTGAGGGGGTATGCTAAATGCAGGTGTGTTTTAAGAACACAATTCCTATCAAAATCTAACAACTCTTGAGTACTCGACCTTAGCTATCAGTAAATAACATCAGGAGATCCCCCCGCCCCCCGCACCAGTTCTTCTTCTGTTTTCCTCAATCTTTCCAACAGCTTTCTTTGCTCATTGTCATTATAAATGTCAACTTGAATTGTACACCACTCCTCTCAGCCACAGCACCAACTACCAACTGGCACTTGCCTTTTTTTTTTTTTTTTTTTTTTTTTTTTTTTTTTGCCTCTTATTTCTAAGAAAAGGGAATTTAATCCCCATTGGGTTAGGTCAATATCCCTTATCCAATTACTCTTGTCACCAGCCGTTCCATAGTCATTCCAGGACCCACACAGTAACAATTGTGTAGCAGAAGCAATGCTAGGAATACTTACTACGGGGGTGAGCCCAGAGTCCTGTGGAGCAGGCAGAGGGATTATCTGGTTAGTTTAGGTGGGTCAGAGAAGGTGTCCTGAAGATGAAGTGGCATCTGAGCTGTGACCTGACAGACAAGCTGTAGTTAGCCAAGCACAGAGGTGGAAGAAGAAAGATACTATAATAAGCAGAGGAAACAGCCGCACAAGGGCCTAGTTCAGGACGATTGGAGTATAGAAGTCTAAAGGATAGTTTCAAGATATCAGTCTAGAAATAATTTGGAGAAGTGGTCAAGGATCTGACCAGGAAGAACATGATATAACATTGATGAGAAGTTTGGAATTTTCCTAATGGAAGTGAGGGAAAAATTTAGCTGGCGTTAAAGGAATTAAGTAAGGAGTGACACATTTGAAGAATGAAAAATAGGCTTCAAAATGAGATGAGAAGTTTGTTATTAATATATTGGGTCAGGTAAGGAATGTAAGAGTTTGCTATATTGGTGATCCTGACTCACGGAGTGAGCGAAGGTAGTGATGATGAGGACTCACTGATGGGATTTAGAGAGTCATCACATACATGAGTAAGACAGAAGGAAAACCCAAAGGAGAAAACCACGTCTTTGGTTTGAGAGATCGTGTGATGAATGATTGTACCATTTACTGAGATAAGAGAAACAAGAGACAATGGAGAATGTTACTAAGGAATGATGGTGTTAATCAAATGTTTACCCATTGGATAGAAACCCAACTTTCTGGCCTCAAATTTAAGGACCCATAACTTAAATATATATAAATGTGGAAAAGCTAATTAAAAATGCTATTTGTTAAGCATGCATTATTCTCCTTTAAAAGAAAAGAAAAAGGTAATGTTATTTGTAAGGCATCCTGTTTTCGCCTAGATGTGATAAGATATACTGAAACATAAGAGCATCTGCTGGGATTTTCACTTAATCCTACCTTCTACTTCCCAGTAATACCTGGCAAGGCTATGGTGGAGCCAAGATTAGATCTGAATTTTGAGCTCTCCTGTCTTCCGAGGCCTAGATATATTTGGCATTCATTCAGTTCTTAGTATAATATTCCATGTGAAAATTTTGAAAAAGAGAGAAAACTGCTCATATTTGCTCTCCAACAATGTAATGCAGTGCACCTGTCAGTAAAATAATAACAAAAAATCTCCATGTGTCTTTTGAGAATGCCTCCAAAGTGAACCTTGATTAATCTCTTGCCTAATTAAAACTGGTTATTAAATAGCATATCCCTCGATGACAGTGTAAAATGACGCTTTGTCTTGAGGAAGTGGTTAATGTTCTCATTGATTAAGAGTCTTGAAAATAAATAAAAGCTGTGCTCAAAAAAAGAAGTGCTTCAAAGTGGTAGGTCCAAGACCACAATTGCAAAGCTTATATAATTTTATATAGGATGGTGTCGTAATGAACTGATGGGGCAGGTAAAGGTGGCAAAAGCTAATTTGTTGAGTTGCTTATAACACCATGATTTGGGAATGGAGCCTGTTCTTTTGTACACCATGAAACCACTAACTTGATAGGGCAAACCATTGACACTGGAATTAAAGAAGAACACTGAGAGATAAATGTAGGATGCTTTAAAACATGTACGCCCAAACACCTACATCCAATAAATAAGGTTAGTAGGCACCACTTTTTCCCTCACTTCAAACCACATCCCCCACACGTGTCTTACCTTCAGCCACAATGAAGTTCCAACAATTTACCAGACAAACCATGCCCCTTCCCTCCATACCTTTGGCAAATATTACCTTTGCTGGTTGGAATGTCCGGTACCACCTAACTCCTCTTCGTTTCAGCTTAGACATTTGTTGCAGGGTTGACTCAAATAGATTTTCCTCTGCTTTCCCCATCCCTAACCCTATTCCTGATGGAGCAATCCATGTTCTCCTAATTGTGGATGAGAGTGGTCTGAAAGTTGTACGTGTGGGTGACAGTGTGTGTGTGCCCATGTGGGGGAAACAATTTCTCTTTATTTGCTTCTGATTTTTATCTTTTCATTTGACATAATTGTTGCTCATTGGAAAAATCTGAGACTTTGTTACTCTTAATATGTTTTTATTGTTATTTACATTGATAATAAGTTATCCTTCTGGCATGTTCTCATGTTCTTACTCCTCTTCTAAATTTTTGGAAAAGCTGGTTCCAATACTGTTGTTACAGTACAGTCTGAAGTGTGTAGGTGAAGTCTAGGAATTCATGGGGAGGTAGGGAGATGAAAGAAATTGTAATAGAAGAACAGAGATTAATGTTGCTACAGCAACAGAAAACCCTCTGTTTTACAGGCTCAGCCTTTTGGATATAATTTTTACTGCAGGAGAATAATATAATGTGGCCTTCAAAGTGCTGTGTTAGCTTTCTTGTTTTATATGACACTATAATATTATTTCAGATAAAGGCCCCTGTTCACATTTATTTGTGTCTTTAAGTGAGGTTTGCAAGTTTAGAAAAGACTTCAGGTCTAATTGATATGCAAAATGCATTCTTTGCCATCACTCTTCAGAATTCTATGTGCATCTAGGGTCATGCTATGTTTTTATGTGGGAAGAAGGGTAATAGGTCTCTAGGGAAATAGGTCAGTTTATTGAGGTTTAAAAAAATGCTTTGTGGCCCCAAACATAATTTCAAAGAATTTCTTTAAGCCTCTCTTTCTTTCCCAAATGGTGTAAATATGAGAATGATGTATCCAATTGAAAATAAATGTGTGAGTTTGGCCTTCAGGTATTTCCAACAAAATGTAATAAGCTCTAGCTTTTGTTTTTATTGGCATAAATTACAATTTCTTTTCCTTTTCCTTCTGAGAAGCATTTGAGTAGCTTTTCAAAATGCTTACAGAAATTACATTTTTGACCATTAAATTTTTCTACTATAAAGAATATGAATAATGGAAAATAGATGGTATACTTTGACATTTAGGTCCCCAAATATTTTGGCTTTGGAATTTAATTAAGGATATATTTTAAATTGTTCCATTAATTCATTGAGTATCTACCATGTTCTAAGAATTATATGTATGTTCCAAAGGAGTAACTTTTATACTGCTGATGACAGATACTTTTCCGAATAAGTTAGTCAAGTACTAGAAATTTTTTTTTCTTTTTCTTCTGTGTTCCTTGCCTCAAACAATGTTGGTAGTAAAAGAGACCTGAAATGTATCCCAGGTACAGGAGGGAAACTTCCATTATATTTATAGAAGCCTTGACCCAAAATTAAGATGAAAAGAAAGAGCAAATCAGATGGTGGTGTACACAGAACATCAAACTTTTATAGATTGCCTTATGCCCCTGTTTTAAGATTCTGCATTTCCTACTTATATAGGTATCTAGTACAGAAATGCAGAAATTCAGCCAGGTGTTCTAATTTATTTTTTCTTTCATATGTACAATTAATTAAATTGATGATTTTTTCCAACTTTTACTTCTTAAGTAGCTGTTCTTTTTTCTTGGTTATTACACATTTATTTAATTCTTCATTACCATTTTACTGCTACAAAGAGACTAGTATAGAATTGCCATTAATACATGGGTTTTGAGGTTAGTGAGATTTGTGTTGAGTGTCAATTACTGTTTATTAACTATAAGGCCAGGGACTTATATTTTAAAAGTCTTTGTTATCACATTTATATAGTGGGATTAAAAATACAGATAGTGTTTTGATGATTATATATAAATATATTAACAATGATAAAATATGTACTTTCTGAGACCTAGTAAGAGTCATCTACTGTTGTTTACATTCTCTTGTTAACTTTCTGTTTTATAATAATCATAGCTGAGATATATGATGGAAGACCCATAAATAATTTATAATGAATTCATTTATTTATTTGTTAATATTTCTATTTAGGCTGGGGAAGAGATAAGATGTTCTAAAATACTGGCTTTATATTTTAGGCACATTCATGGGTACATAGCTTGGGTAGCTGAACACTGAGTATAAATGTTCAGGAGAGAAAATAATTTAATTCACATATTTATTGTGCCTCTAATATATATAGTACCCACTATAAGACTATTCTTTTCTTCAAGGACTTTAGTCTGTTGCTGGTGCAAGAAAGAATAGGCAAACCAGGTATGCAGTCAACCTCTATGATTCAGTGGAATATGGGATCACTTATAATAAATGCTGTTAAAAAGAAGGAAATGACATTCCTGGTATGAAATGGGGATGGGGAGAAGGGCGGGTGGTTAAAGCTTTCTTATATAAGGTAGTATTTTAACTAGCTCTTGAAAAGTCTCTAGGATAATTTGCAAGCATCAGATGGGAGGTGGCAGAGAAGGGTGTGCCCGAGAACTGAATTATGTGAACAGAATTATAGTTGGAGAGGATTATGACATTTTTGTGAAATGGCGAATAGTCTAGTCTAACCTACAACAGGGATGTAAGGAGAGAAATAGTGAGACAGGAAGTTTGAAAAGTAGGTTGTAGCCATCTTGTAGGGGGTCTTAAATGTCAAGGTGAGACTTTGTACATAATTTTGTCTATAGTGGGGATTCTTTGGAAGCTCTTAATTAGAGTTGAGTTTAGGACCTGCCAGGATTATGTAGGAAAGATTAGGATAGAGAGGGACTTGAAAGTAGAGAGATCAGTGAGGTGGTTGCCGTAGGGCAGAAGGTAATGAGTGTCTGAACTGAGGAGATCGCAATGGGGATGGAAAGAAGAGGATGGATGTGAGGGATGCACAGAGTTTGAATCTGCAGTACTTGGCTACTAATTGGATGTGGGAGGGAAGGGCGAGGGAAGAATCAAAGATGCCTAGGTGATGGGGTGGTAACAGTCACAAAATTAGGATGTCAAGAGCAAGCTTTTGACTTTTCAGAAAAAATATGGTGAGTTTGGTCTTAGAAATATTGAGTTAGAGGTGCAAATGTGAAACAGACTAAAAGTGTGATTCTCCATATCAACAGAAAAGTTATCGCTAGTGATAAAAGTTGGGAATGTTTGACATGGAGGTGTTAAAGCCATTGGAGTTGATTATATTGCCCAAGCAGAAAACGGGCAAGGAGAAATTCTGGGGATGCACTTACATTTAGAGAAGTGAAAAATATAAGCCATCGAAGGTGATCAAATCATGGGTTGATACAATTGGTAAATTGAAGTCCCAAACTTTTTGCTGGCAGCCTCTGCTAATGCTAATCCACACAAAGTTTATGCATATCTAATAGGATGAGGACAGGGCATGCATGAGCTAAATGAATGAGAAAATGAGTGTTTTTGATTTTCCCTGATAATTGACTCAATGACCTTTCATAAGTGCCCTATATGTAAGTTGAGCAAATAGTAGAGGATTAGGTTTGTGATATTATGTGATAGAATTCAGGAAACAATGACTATGTTTAATGATTTTCTTCCATTTTGGAATTGCAATACCTTGTTCATTTTTGGTTTTATTAATCAGGCTAAAGTTGTGCTTGAGTGAATGCATATTAAAATAATATAATAGAATTTAAAAATTTTCATTCCAGCAATGTTATAATATTGTATGAGATAAGTAGGGAAACACTGGGATATTTGTGAATCAGACTTGGAAATTAATTATTAAATTACATGTTAAATGTTATATAATGTAATAATTTGTAACCTGATGAATCTAAATATATTTTCATTTAGTCTATATCAAAAAACTTGGAGAATTTTAAAAAATCATTTTAAAATTCAAGAATTATACTATTGTAAAAATGTTTGTCATTAATGATCCCTTTATCAAAACTATCCTTGAAATATGAAAAAATAGCATTATTTGCAACACATTTTGTTGAGTCACAAAATATTTATATTCACATTTACTTCTATATTAAAACCAAACACATTAATACTTATACTTAAAAATCTCAGGGATTCAAAAACATATTTATTCCTCAATTTTATTTGAAACTGTCTTATCTGAAAGGAAAAGTGTACCATTCTGTTCAACTAATATTTATCAATTTGGTTTCATTTATATTAAACATAATTATTTATAATAGGAAGATAGTCTAGCAAAGTTATTTGAATGACCTATGAAGATATGTATTTTCTTGGTTTATGTATTACCTATATTCAATTTCTCATGTTGTACAAAATTCTTTACTATCTTGAAAGAATACCTATAACAACAAAGTTTTGTTAAAGAGCTATGGTTTGAAACCTATTATTGCATTTCTCCCATCTTTAATTGACATACATAAGTACATGTCCAAAGACTTACATGTAATCATTATATATGTGCATTTTCAACAAGGTAGGAATGTTAACATAACTCATGGATAGAACTCTAGATTAAACATAAATTCCATTTAAGACCTTTTCGTGGTTCAGAGAATCTTCCATTTGGAATTTTTATAAGATATTGATACATTTTAAAAGAATATTATTGTTTTCTTGTTTTTAGTTTTTGTTTCCCATGCTACAAAATGTATTTACTTTTTTCCTCCTAATAAGATTGTGGTGTAGACCTTGAGTTATGGGGCTATCCGACAAGGGAGGCAATAAGGTATGTTGGTAAGAGCTTTGTAAACCAAGCATAACTTAAAACACGCTCATTGTCTGGGCCTTCCTACTTTAACAGCTTCATGTTTTGTGATTCCTCATATCTACACTGTGTTCAAATTCCACTTGTCTCTTGGTTTGTGTTCTCTCATTACTGTGCCCTTTCCTTCATTTTGTTGCCTTTCTAACTCTCATTCATCTTTTAGTCCTTGGCACTTGGGGTGGGAAGCCGTGTAATTTAGTGATTATAAGAAGATGGATGCTTGGTCTAGAATGCCTGGCACCCAATCATGACTCACTTGAAAGATATGTGACCTCACTATGCTTCTGTTCTCTTATTTTTAAAATATGAATGATAATATTAACTCATAGGGTGGTTGTATTAAATGAGTTTATCGACATTGATTACTTAGAAAATCCTATATCATTCAGTAAGCAGTAAGTGTTACTGATTCTATTCCTCTGTTCTGTCTGTTTTATCCTATTCAGTATTCTCTGGTGCTACTCTGGGAAGCCTTTCTTGATCCTTGGTGGCTGGGATATGACAACGCTATCATGCCTAGTCTGCTTATTAATCTGGTTTTGTCCTTGGACTCTGTTTAAGAACAGAGGATGTATCTTTTATCTCTGTATCCCAAACACCCACAATTGAACATGCTGTGTAGACATTACATTTGTTGAATGAATAAATAAATTAAAGGCATTTTGAAGATATTTGTCACCATATGGGAATTTATATGGATGCAATAATAGCCTACAATAACTGGGTAAGCTATAACAGAAGCTATGAAACTGAAAGTCTCACAGACCGAGATGACACAATTCTGGAATCATGTGATTTATTTATTCTGTGGTGGGAAGAAAAGATAAAGCTGTGGGGTCAGTTTACACAATTTGGATGGGATTCCATGGAGTGGTAGGACCACACTTTCTTAATTCTGTTTTACTCAATGCTGCAGTATCCTGATTCACTTTCTTGGCTCATCAGATATTTCTGCGAATGGTGTGGTTACAAAGACCACAGAAGCAGGGAAGCTCAGTGGTTGCAAAGTGCCTGAAGGTAACACAGGTTTACCCTGTTAAAGAGATGCCAGAACCCAACCACCTGGCCACAGCTGTAGCTCACTGATTAACCTGTTGAGCTGCTAAGGCTTTGTCATTTTCAAGCAGACAACACATTATGGTCAGAGAGGGGCTATAATCGGTGTCATTAGGGAGGCAGATTTAGGTTTGATGAATAACTGACAATCTGGAGGTAATGTGATGTGAATATTTAAGGTTTATGGTCTTTCCAACCCTTTTAAAGTAACACTTTTACTTGTTCCATTCTTGTTATTGATTTTCACCAATACTATATTCCATTTATTCTATAATATGTCTACACGTTATTTCTACTCTTAATATATCTTATGCATTCTGCCGTGTCTTCCAAGCTACTTGGCTATACATTATGCATATTTAAAACATAAGTTTTATCTATCCCTTTTGTTTCTTATATTCCATAGCAGATTGAATATTCTCAATTAAACCAGCAAACACACATTGCATGCACTATAGTTAGGCCAACCATATGTCCTAGTTTGCCCAGGGAGACCCAGTTTATACTTGTTGTCCTGCAGTAAATCTTTAAGAGTGTCCTCCTTCACTCCCCGCAGTGTCCTTATTTGGTTGATCATTTATATAGTTACCTTAGTTACAATCTACCATCTGCTGCATATAAAGCTATGTAAATTGAGGTAAATTATATAATATCTCATCTATAATAGTGGATTGGCTAGATTATTAGTAAAACTCTTGATAACTCTAAAATTATTTGACATTTATGGAAAAAAAATAAAGCTTTTTACTTCTTTGAGTCTATTCATAAGACTCCTACCCTAAAGAAAAATGCATTCATTACAAATGAATCTAAATGCAAGATTAGTATAAATGTATGCATTAATTGCTTTGAAATGTGCAAAATTACAGTTTTAATTTATACTTAAGACAAATATTTAAGACATGATTGTAGACTTTAAAGTTGAAAAAACTAAAAGCATTTTTATTAATTTCTTTAAAAATTGAGTATGTTAAATAAAAGGCTTTGAACTTTTAGTTTTAAAAATATTTTATGGCTTTGAGTTCAACCAACACTTATATTCCTTATCTGTACATTGAATTAAATAGTTGGCAAGGACTACTAGTATCTAAGGAAATTAATGATTTTAGTTTTCAATATGATATATTTCCAGGTGTCCATGAGCCAATTCTGTAGGGATTTTGAAAATCATGAGAATTAAATTAAATCAGATCTTTGGCCACAGATTTGGATATCATCTACAGAGAGAAAATTGCATAAATTAATGAATTATCCCAAAAGGATTAGTGTAGATGTGGAAGCATAGCGAAGAAAATGTGAATAGCATTTATGACTGTCTCTGCTGGTCACTTGTTCCCTGGGTCTTCAAGATTCACAAATGAAAATCTTACCATATAGTAACTGGGTTTGCTGTACCAGAATATATGTATATTTGAACTGTTTCTTTTTAATGCAATACTGCTTATTTCAGCTTTTATCATGTTTAGAAAGTTCCATGACTCCACGTTGAATTTAGTGAACACAGGCTATGGAGAGAGAGATTTTGCTTTCTGGAATTTTGTATTTTTGTTGTCATTCCAGTTCGGAGGGGATGGGAGTAATACAGTAATTCATTATTCAAGTTTCTCAGAACCCCTGCTTAGGTGATCTGATTCTACTGAAAATATGGTACTACCACCTTTCTATGATACCACATTAATTTTAAAAATATCAAGAGATTTGATAAATGATTAAATAACTTAGTGTGGTGAAAACTTTCTCATTTTTATAGGTGTATGGAGAAGTAAGAGTATTGGAAACATTCATTTGTCATTTATTGGCAGTTTATTGGCAGTTTAATTATGGGAATTAGTATAAATGGTGATGGCAACACCTGATGCTTAAATGTAGTAGAGTACCTATTGTGGTCTCTTGAATTATAGTCATACATATATGCACATTTCTTCTTATTCTATTATAAAATCCTTGAGGTAAGAATTGTGCTTTATTTATCATGTATTTGCCACAGTTCTTACTATTATCCATGGCTCCTGTTATTAACTAAACACATATTTAATGGGTTATTAATTATAATGCAAATAGCAAAATATTTGTAATTTATAGACCATCGCCTATGAAAGCATGATGTCGCTTATAAAATGTTGGCATGATTATATTGGCATATAGCTTACAACCCTGTTAAGAAAATGAAAGAACAGAAAATGAGTGTGTATGTTTGCATGCATGTAATTTCGCAGACCTGAATGTCGATAAAATAATTAGACGTGTTGCTCCCACGTGCATCCTGTAGGCAACAAGGTTATTTTTTTTCCTAGTCTAACTTGCATTATACTAACAGCCCACAGTTCAGATTTCAGTTGTTTGCCTCTGGGCTTTGTGGAAGCTGCTCACTAATCCCCTTGGGGTTGCAGAGGGGGAGGAAAGGTGAGTGTCTTGCATCATTCTGTGTCAGCCTCAGGGATTCATTCAAGAACCTTGGTGTCTTGCCTGCCATGGTGAGAGTGATGAACAACTTTTCAGTTGGGAAGACATTATAATTAAAGCATTTCATTTCCATCACTCAGCAAGCATTTACTGTGAACCTACTATGTGTCAATAAATGACCTTGTCTAGGTAGATGTTCTTTTTAATGACTTAATAGAAATCTGAAGATTTAACTCCTAACTGGGAAGAAATTACAAACAAATAGATAAAATATAGAAAGTAGCAGAGAGAGCAACAGTGGTTTCAATTATCTTTGAGGGGTAGAAGATGCTTGTTGCAAGAAAATTTCCATGTGTGATGTGCTGTCAAATTTTCAAATCGTACACCTGTCATTTCCTCATGTCTGCATTGCTTTGCCCTTAGTATTATAATTCTGGAGAAAAGCAGAGAGTTCTTTTTATCATCTGGTATAATTTTTGTTAGCCTGTGGAAATACTATTAATATTTTCACCTCCCATAACCCGACTTTAGAGTATGTAATATAGTGTTTGCGTTTCAGGTGAAGGCGGTGTGTTCTACCACATGCATATAGAATAAGGAAAGGATCATTTTGGCTCTCTGAGTAAATTACTGATTTGATTTCATTCAGTCTGTTTTATAATACTAAGTAGTTAACAAGCTAAAACAAAATATTTGGCAGAGTTGATGATCTCTCCCTTAGGAGTGATCTTGGAATCAGGAGGCATGCATTGACTTATGTGAAGGTCACCAGCTTATACTGTGTGTGAGGAAGGGAGACAGTCGGCTATGCACGACTGCATCTAGACAGGAAAAATCTGCATTTGTAGCCAGAGCAGCTCTTTGCTTTATCTTCGAATTTAAAATAAAAGCTTGTGTGACTTGGAGTGGGAAAAAACTTTATCAGCAAGATCATTAATAACTTGGGACTCAGCTTTTCAAGTTACAATTAGCTGCTCAACAGCTGTGACCTTCAAGAGCTACTCATTATTGTTGGTCCTGATTGTTCCCTCCCACTGTAGAGCTCTTTTCAGAAATAGTTTCTCTGACATCATTGACCCCAGGGGTCAGGGTGAGAAATGAGTCTTCAAGCACTCATTTGTAAGTCTTGTTTCTGCAGGATGCTGCATGTGTGTGTGTGTGTCTAAGGAATTCAGCTGATGGTTAATGCCTCATTGTAAATCCAGCTGTTTGGTCGGATCCCAATTAGGATGATGCCTGTTAGATGAAGGGGCGCTCCTGGGAGTAGCGAGGGGATTTAGTGGCCTCAAATACAGAGTAAAACTGATGGTAACACAGGCACTGTTTTATTTAGATTTTTTTTTTAAAAAAAAAGGTCTCAACACACATGCTTGCCAAACTCTGTCATGCACTGTGTAGCATCTCAACAGATCAGCAGGGATTTTAAACCTGCTGTGTGTCTGGCATGCACTGCAACCCAAAGAAAAAAGTGGGGATTTAGAGAAACCGTAGTGAAGTATGAAATGAAAGCTCAGTTGGAAAAGGGGGACTGGATTATGTTCAGCTTCTTTGCCTCAGTTCCTTTAGGTATTAAGAACATGGGACTCTTAGGAAAAAGGGATTTGCTTTCTCAGGACAAGGTGTAGCGCATAATCTCTGCATTCTGAAAGGAGGCTTAATTAGGGAAATGCTATCTGCTATAAAACAAAAGAATAAGCAAACCGGCAGGAAGGTTGATGGAATTTGTTTTGTTGTTGATAAGGACTTTCCTGGCCAATTAAAACCCCAAATTAAATCTTATACTCTCTGGGGAGTCTTGTCAGTAAGATGTACGTATGATGAAGATTTTTGAACATGAACCCTTAGCAGTTAAGTTCTCAAACATATGAAGTCATTGTGATGTGGCAAGTGGGATCTTTGTAGGAAGAGGTGGACTAGCCTGTAGCTCTGACTCACTTCCAAACCAGGCGAAGCAGGACCGCACCTCTGACCTGTGTACCTGAGTTCTCATTTGTGAAAACGAAGGGACAGACTTGGACAATACATGAAATTCCTGGGAAACTGCCTTAGATTGTAATCTCCTTGAGAGCATTTGTATTTCTCCATCAGCTTCATTATAACTATCTTCACAAGTTTCACTATGACTAACCTCAGTAATTAGAACATGAAACCTTTGATAAAATCTAAATAAATTTTGGAGGTCCCTTCTTTTGTTCTCTGAACTTAGCCTGTATACCATAACATTCTTGTTTTTTTATATCTAATATCAAATAGTTAGCTTGTCTATTTTCTGTGTTTTGAAATGTTCATATGGATGAATTTTCTAAAATTTTAATTTCTAAAGCATAGCTTTGCATTCACTTGAGAGGGTTCCGCTAAAAATTAATTTATTAATATTACTGATGAAATTGACTTATTGACACCCTTAGTAGAAAGAAGATACATATTAATAACGACAGTAATAGAAGCTTACTTATTGATAATGTACTATGTACCAGGGACATTTTTTAAGCACTACACATATATTAACTCAAAACCAACCTCTGATAAAGGTGCCATTTTTGTCTTTTACATATAAAGAAATTGTGGAATAAAGAAATTAAATGACTTGTCCAAAGTCATAGCAGAATGAGGATTTGAACTCAGGCAATCTGCCCTCAAAGTCTGAAATGTTCATGAGTATCCCACATTTTAAAACACTAATACTGTGTTAAATATAATGTATTTTCTTTTAAGAAATCTGACATTGCCATATGTTTTAGATATTAAAATTATTTAGCATATTTCTAAAACTGGATTAAATGTAGCAACATTTTAAGGGAGGAGATTAGAGAATAGAGCACAATTCTCAGGTTAAATCCATTGTGTGTGAAGATTAACCTAAACTTAATTCCCAGGTTGATGTCTTAAAAGAATATTCCAGGAAAGATTAAATCTGTGCATCTTGGGAATCTACTTATTACTACAGCTGATTAGGAAGAGAAAGGGGCATCCTTGGGTATATGAAAGAAATTAAAATATACAACATTAATCTCACAAGATTTTCATCAGAGGCTAAATTTGGTGTACAACATAGTCCCAAAAAGAAAAACAAATAGCTGTACACCTTTAGTCACAGCATAATTATGAGCAACTGGACAGAGCTGGGGAGGTAATGACCCAGAGGTTTGGTAAGCAGAAACCCACAAGGACATTGTTATCAGAAGCAGAGGAAGAGGGGCATTCCAAAGTTCATAGAAGCTGCTGGCAGCCTGGAAAGTTATTGGAAATAAAAGATCCAGGGCAACACGGGTAGAAGGAGTTCATGGCCCCAGCAGCAAAAAAAAAAAGTACTGAAGCAGCTTGATTGCTCAGTCTTGGATGTCTTTATTTGTTTCACCCCTGGTGAGAGTTCATCTTGAGAGAACCTGGACAGCAGGTGAGAATTACTAAAAACAGCTGGCTGTTAGTGAGAGCAGGGTGGAGCAGATGCTGTTTTCTGGTTGAGTTTTTTCTTTTTTTCCCCTTTCTGACAGCTGGTCAAGTCACATGTAGTTGACTCTTTTAGCCAGACATTGTAATGGTCCTTCCTGTAATCCCCTGCCCACAAGGCTGCCATTTTTATATCCTTGAAGGCCACTGTGTCTACGGAAGTATAAATAGAGAAAGGGCAATAAATGAAGTATTGATATTCTTCAGTAAGGGTGATTTGCTCCTATATCATAGCTACACTCCAAACTTATGACAGGAAAGCTGCTCCAAAGAAAGCCAGAAGGGATAAATGTGAGCTCTGTTCCGCTGTATTACCTGGGGAGCAATTCCTCTCTGCATTTCCAGAGGGAGCTCTCTGCTAAAAAGACAGTTGGTTGATTACCCAAAAGTTCTTTGTGGCTCTAAGTGTGGCTTTCCTTTCTCCCTTATCAAAGCAAATGGTCTCTAAAGAAAGGCAACCCCCTGGGAGGCTCAGAAGGGGAGGGTCGCTTGAGCTCAGCAGTTTGAGACCAGCCTGAGCAAGCGGGAGACCCCATCTCTACTAAAAATAGAAAAACATAGCCGGGTGTGGTGGTGCATGCCTGTAGTCCAAGCTACTTAGGAGGCCGAGCCAGGAGGATCGCTTGAGCCCAGGAGTTTGAGATTGCTGTGAGCTAGGCTGACACCACGGCAACAGAGTGACACAACTGATTGAGTTTTTGAAACCACTTTAACTTGTTTTATTCTCTTGGTGCCTGTGACCATATTTGGTGATGTTGCAATGTGCAGTTGTAGCTGATTCATTCAAACTTTAACAGATTCTGATTATCAGAAGTAATTCAAGAAAGCTCCCTTTTTTAATGATAATTTTTGCTCTGAGTTATTTATATAGATTTGTATGTGAGTCAAGATGACTATGCACAAATAAGAATGTAACTTGAATCTGGATATTCTCATAAAATGTTTAAGCATAAAAGAATATTTGCAATCATAGCTTCCATCCAGAGGAAATAGTGGCCCAGAGGTTTTAAGTAACTTCCCTGTAGTTAATGCGCTGAGTCTGATTGAGAGAAGACCAGTTCCGTTTCTAATTGAGTTTTACAATTTCTTTATTGTGAGCACGTGTACATATTTAAGTGAACTGTTTACATTTTGTAGTTCAAATAAAAACAGTTGTGAGGAATCTCCCCATGTCTGAATACTTTCTGAGATTTAAAGAATTTGTGTCTATAACAGAATATTTGGAAAACATAGAAAATTTTAAAAGACAAATACCTCATATCAATATGATAAAGAAAACCATTCTGAAGACTTACATGTATTTTCTTTTTATCTATGCATCTATTTCTTTTAATCCAGTTGTGATTGTCCTTTAGAAGTAATTTTTATCTGGCTTTTTTCCAACGAATATTTTGAAAACATCAGGCTCTTTGAAAGTGTTTGTAACAGTTGCATTTGCATGATATTCCATTAAGAGGATGGAATGATTTACTTTAATGCACTCCCTATTTTCTGGCATTTCATTTCTAGAACATTTTTGCATTACACAAATGCATATTATGCAAGTGACATTGTGCTTTCTCACCATTCCCTCACCTCACATTCTCTCTTCAATCCACTTTAATCCTGCATTCTTTGCTATCATTACACTCAAATGGTTTTATTAAGGTCATCAAATATTTCCATTTTGCTAAATCCAATGTTTGTTTCCTCTATCCTTACTCTAATTGACTTTTCAGCATCATTTGACACCATTAACAGCTCCTCAATCCCATCATCTACTTTTCTCTATTTCTTCTGTTTTTGGACCTCAGACACACAGAATTGAGTTGATTTTATTCCTCAGTGGGTGGCACACTATTGTCCCTATTCCCAATTTTTTTAGATTTGTTTTATTTTTATCTTTTTTATTTTTGTAATGCCCCTACCCCTTCCCCTAGGATATCTACATCTGGATCCCTAGAACCTGAGAATTTGTTATTTACATGGCAAAAGGGACTTTGCAGGTGTGATTAAGTTAAGCACATTGAGGTAAAAGGGTTAGCCTGGATTATCCAGGCGGGTCCGATGTAATCACAAGATCCTTACAAGTGTTAAGCATGAGGCCAAAGGGAGAGTCCTGGGAAGAGGGAAGAAAGGTAGAGAGATGCACCATTTGCTGTGTTTAAAGATGGCAGAAGAGATCCCCTAGAAGCTAGAATTCTCCCCTAGTGACACAGAAAGGAACACAACCCTCCTGACTGGTTGTTTTTATCCCAGTGAGAACCATGCCAGATTTTTGACCTACAGAACTAGGAGGTAATAAAATCTGTGATGTTGTAAGCCACTTATTTTGTGGTAATGACTGCAGCAGTGGAAAACTAATTCATTCTCTTCATCTTCTGTTTTCAAGCTCATTCTCCTTTCCCACTCTAGTATGTTTAATGTATATCTTTTAGTCATACGTTCAAAGTTCACTTAAATATACTTATATCCTTTAAAGAATAAAAAATACCTTATGTTTTTTTACTATGCATAAATGCATAGATGGGATTGTACTGTTCATCTTATTACATTTTTTTCACTTAATGCTATTTTTTAACTCTATGTGGCTATATTTTTCAGTGATTCTAATTACATCATAGTCCCATATTTGAGTATTCTGATGCTGTAATGTATTTCTTTGTGTACATATACCACATTTTACCTATCCAGTCTCCTAGTAATTCTATCCATTCATCTTAATCTATCATATATATATTTAACATTTTATTCATCCCGTGATGGAGAGACTTAGGATGCTTCCAATCTTTATGATCAAAACCAATGTGCCAGGCACTGTCCCGGATGTCTCTTTGTGAATCAATATGAGAGTTTCCTTGGGAATATATTTAGGAGTAGATTACACACATAAGTAACTTCACTATTGAGTGGCATTGACAGGCTGCTTTTCAGAATGGCTGCATCAGTTTTCACTTGTACCAGCAGATCACGAGAGCCTCCCTCTTTCTTTATAGATTCACCAAAGCTTGATGCTATCCAGTTTTCTGATTTTTGCATACCTGAGAGATATTAAGTGACATCTCATCGTTTTAATTTGCATTTCTTTGATAGCTAGTGAGATTGAACATCTCTCCAATACTAATTAGCCATTTGGACAGCTTCTTCTGTATATTGGTTCCTTATAGACTTTACCTATTTTTGTCTTAGTTTTATTTTTCACCTTATCTTATAAGAACTCTTGATAGTAAGCCTTTGAGATTTTCAACTGTGCAAGTAACTTCTTCCTTTCTGTCTCCCTTTAGATAAGTTTGGACAGAAATCTTTCATTGAGATATAGTCAGAACATTCTGTCCTCTTCCTTTTTGTTTGTGACTTCCATGTATTGTTCCAGAAGCCATTTCTTACCCAGTATCACAAATATTTTACCTTTCACATTTATATTACATTAAGTAGATTAATTCGAAGTTTGTATATGTTATGAGTTAGAAATACAATATTTTTTCCACATAGTCATTTTTTTCAGCACACATTACCAAATAATGCAAGCTGTTTTCAATGATTTGTGATGTTATTTCTTTATAACAATATTCATATATTCATGTACTTTTTATTCTCTTTCACTGGTTCATTAGCCAGTATCTATGCCAGAACCACTATGATTTTACAATATGGTTTAATTCCTGCAAGAACAAGGTTTCTCTTTTTATTCTTCTTTTTCAAAATTGGCTTAAAAATTTTGAAACAGATTATCAAATTCCTCCTAAAAATTATAAGATTTTGATTATTAATAGAAATTTTTAAAATTTAGATTGATTTGTGGGAAGTTGATCAAGAGAATCATACTAATATCTAGTCAAAAATCTAGATGTCATCTTGGAATTTTCTTTTTTCCTTTATTCCTCCTTCCATATCACCTTTAACATTTGTAGGACCTGAAAGAGTAATTGAAATGGAAGGTGCATCTCATAAGTTACAGGTAAAAGTTACAAACCGAGCCGTCTCCATGACCCGATCCACATTCCCACTGAGGTTATCATCCTGAAATCTGGAGGCTTAAAACAGTACTTGTACTGTCAACCCTGACAAACCTAGGGTAGTACTGATTGGAGTGGCAGGAAGAAGTGAAAGCTAGATTCAGCCCAGGATCCGCCCAGACCAGGACTGATCTAATCAAACTGTCTAGGGAAACAGAGGTGGCAGTACCTCTCCTCCATATTTCACTTTCCCATCTCGGGCAGTCCAGGCTCTCTTAAGCAAAGAGAAGAGAGACAAGAAGCTCTGTTTGTAGAGACACTGACTTTAGGTGATTTGAAAAAGACAACTTTAAACAAAAGCAGCCACTCTGATTTTCTACTATACAATCTATGATTTCCTCCTCCTGTCCCCATCTTCCACTCCCAACCCTGCTCACTAGCTCTCAGACTCATGTCCTCTGCTGTGCAGAGACAGTTCAGCTTATGTGTGTATAATTCTCCTTGATTGCTGAGCTTTCAAAAAAATCATGACCTGAAAAAATTAAAAAAAAAAGATTTCTATGTTTTTATTAATGTGATATGTGGGTACCCTTGGTCTGATCTAAGGGGTGTGTTGCCCCCACCTCAAACCATCAATGAGCCTTGTCGGTCACCCGTCAAATCATTATTGCTACCAGTACATCCTTTTCTAAGACATCATTATTTCCCACCGAGACTATTCACAGTACCTTCTGGCTGGTCTCACTGCTCCTGTTCTTACCTTCTTGAAATCAATTCTCCAGAGCACTGAGACAGAACATTTTAAAACACAGATTGAGTCATCGTTCTCTCTCTGGATTTCAGCCCTCCAATGGTTTTAGTTTATTCTTTGTATGAAATGAAAAAAATTCCCTGCATTGGTTTACAAAGCCCTTACCAGATTATATCAGCCCCAGTTTATATCAGCAGCTTCATCTGTATCACTTTATATCTGTATGAAGCCAGTGTACTCCAGCTGCCTTGCATTGGTCTGTGAGAACCACTTGTTAAATTTTCAGGAATTTTGCAAGGCAGTTGTTAAAACTATTACATATATTATATAATCTTACAATTAAATAAATTTTATTATAAGTAAATGCAATAACTACCCAAAGCTCATCACCACTTCCTAATTATTTTACTATTATCTCTGCTTTTGGGTTCTTTTAAAAGCATATATTGTATGTGTATGGCAGAACTACTATATAATGGCATGCTCTGAACATCTCTTCCCGACTCCATGGTCAAAGAAGTTAAGTTGATATCTTGAAATCAACCTTGGAGGGAGTATATATGCCATAGAAATTAGCCAACATTACAAAGTAACGTTGAGTTTAATGTTTTATTAATTGTCCAGACATGAGCAAGTGTTTTAATAATACTGACTAAATTTAAAAGAGTGTTGTGTCTATAGCTGTTACATTGTGAACAGCACAAAAAAATTGAGAAAATATTTCAATATTTGAAAACTCTTGTGTAATACAGCAAAGAAGTTGCTCACATCACTGGCAAACCAGTGAATTTCCAGCATGTCTGTGTTGTTTCACTTTCATCTTGCTCACAAAAGTAAATAAAAATATCAAACAGTATTTATTTTAGAGCGAGACTCATTTGTTATAACCATGGTTTGTTGACAGGTACAAGAGTCCATCACAAGTCAATGAAAGCATTCTGAGAGAATCTATTGGCTCTATAGAATTTGCAATGAAGAGTATTGTATATTTCATTATTACTTGCAAAGTATGTGCTACACATAGTTTATATCAGTAACTGTATAATGAACTTAATGTACATTTCTATATGCATACATGTATTTTTCTAGAGAACCAGTTGCTAAATATTTACCAGTACACCATTGCTCTCCCCTTGTCTATCATACTTCAGCCACACTGGTTTTCCTTCTGTTTTCAGTGGTCCTTGTTCACACTTTAGGGCCATTGCATTAGTTATTTCCTCTGCTTATGTTGATCCTCTTCACTTTTGCTTGGGAAGTTCCTCTGCAATCCTCAGCATATTGTCACCTTTGTAGAGAGACCTCTGACAAAAAGGTTTACCAGTCAGTAGTATATCATCCTATTTCAATTCTCTGTGGAAGACTAGATGTTACTTTTTAAATTTTTATTATCTGCTTACCAAATTCTACCCCATCCCTCTAAAATAAAATTTACCGTAAGATTCAGGATCTTGTATTGTCTTGCTTAATCAGTGCTGTATTTACTTTGCCTTCAACAATAGCTAGCAATTATTAAGCACAGGTAAATATTTTTCACTAAAAAATATAATTTTCCTAATTAAAACTAGGTGGTTCGTTACTTTGATGATTAATAAATAATGTAAATATTTAAGAAGTTGCTGAAATTTTGTTTCTTACAGCAATATATTGATATAAACCTTAAACCCTATAATAAATTCCTATATTTAAATAAGAGTATTTATGGCTTTTTTTCTCTCTCTTTTTAATCATAGACTTGTTTATTGAAATATTGCAGTGTGATTTTTAAATTACATTTAATATACTCAAATATAGTATCATCAAGTTTCAAAACTATTATAATACTGTTTTGATTTGATGGCAATTGCTTGTAGCATGTAATTTTAATCACAATAGGGCAAGAATAAATAAAATCATTTGCCAAAATACAGAAACATCATGAAATATATCATTTGAATATTTATTCTATGTTGATCTTTATGAATAATCTAGTATATTTGTTGAGGAAATCCATCACTCTAGAGACTGATGTTGGGTTTCAAGTACATCATATATGTTTGCTTTTTTTATTCATATAATATATTCATATTTACAAAAAACATTTTTGATCAGAATGATTTTACTTTGGGATTAAGTTGAGGTTGAGAAGATAAATGGATTCATGGAACTAGATTTTTTTTTTTTTTTGTGGTTTCTAGGATGAGAAAGCTACCTAGAAGATGTTTTTAAAAAGGCAGTACTGTTAATAATGAAAAAATCAGCGTGATAAATTAAAGTAATTCACTTCTTTTAGGAAATAGAATTTTGAACTTGGTACTTTCTCAGAGAGTGGTATGCCTTACCTCTACAATAATTCAGATATGCATGCATGCATCTTTATGTCTCTCTCTGTGATTCCTTACAGAAATTCAGGCATGGCTACATTTGTTTGTGATGAATGCATAGTATAAATTATGCAATATATAATCTGTGTATATTATCCTACAATTATGGATTTATCAACCCAAGGGGTGAGAAAAGACCTTTTTTTTATCTAAGTCATACTCAACTCTTTATATAATGAGTTTTATATAAATGCAACACAGCTTGTATAAATGCCAACGTATTATATTATATATGTTGTAATTAGACATGGTAAAAAAATATAGCAATACAGATTATTTCAGTGTCATATAATCTTTGTTAATTCATGTTATGGGGCAACAGAGAAAAAATTTTAAGATATATTGGTATGGGGAGTGGTGAATCTGTGATATGGGTAGTAGTCATTGGGGGGTTACAAAAAAGAAAAGAATATACATATGATTCCAGAAATATTCCTACTTATGAGGCTAATTGATTTTGAGAGGTTGGCTAAGGCTTAGTTTTAGAGCCATGATATACTTATTAATATATGGGTCATTAATCTAGGGAGCTGGCCAGCTAAGTAGTTACCCTGTTAAATAATGGCGCTATAAATCCAGGTAATTCCTAAATATCTCACTATTTACGTTATAAGTTGAGCTAGTCACAGAGCCTTGAGGTTCTCTGTCAGCTTGTGTGCGCGTGATTAGACACTTATAAATTTTTACATTGAAGATATTAATCACATTGTAGCTACATTGTCTTTTCTCATATCAGCTCACCTGTTAGTAGACTGTAGGTAACACCTGATCCAAGGGTGACTGTTCATATAACTTTTAGATTAAATTAAGGATTCTGAGGCTATTTTTCCAGCACTAGGCCTTGAGACAAGTGTAACTGTAATTATACACTAATTTCTTAGACTCCTAAAACTTAATTATTTAGAAGCCTGCCTATTAAGTATTATCAAATGCATAGTGATTTTTATATAATTATAATACACATTATGTGTTCAGTGAAAAAGAAATGACATATGTATCAAAGGTCATAATCAGTATATATCATTTTAGTTAGAGCTGAAAATACTTATCTAAAAAGTCACGACACTATGGATATTTTATTTCAATGTTAAAAAATGTTCTGGTCGTTTCCCTCATATATCCTTATATATCTAAACTAAGAGTTATAATTCTGGAGAATTCTGAAGAAACTGTGATAACTGAGGAACAAAACGTTTTATTCATATGAATAATATGTTGGCATTTATACAAGCTGTGTTGCATTTATGTAAAACTCATTATATAAAGAGTTGTGGGTTGATAAATCCATAATTGTAGGGTAATATACACAGATTATATGTTGCATAATTTATACTATACATTCATCACAAACAAATGTAGCCATGCCCTAATTTCTGTAAGGAATCACAGAGAGAGACATACTAAGGAATAAATGAAACCTCAGGACATGTATTTTAAAAACCTGTGTTGGCAGTCACAGGAAGAAAATAGTTTCTAATACTCTGAAAAAGCTGAATTTATAGCGTTTCAAATGGAACTATATATTATATGTATTATATATACTTATATATACACACTTATATATACATATATAATATGTTGGTGTATGTCTGGCCTTAAAATCAATCTAATTACAGATTGTAACTTTGCCCAAAATGTGGAGGTTACTGCTCCACTAAGAGAGAAATGAAACCACAACTTTTTGTTAGAGGAATTACGTTTATTTTAACAATACCAATTTAGGGATTAAGTGTTTTAAGTGTTTAAAATACATATTGCTTATGTGTATAGAATTTGTGATTGCCTAAGGAATAGACCCAATAAATACAGAAGCAGCCTCTTAATCACAGTAATAGGCTCATATGTGTCACTTACTAAATCATTCAGCCAACTTTTATCAAGGACCTACTAAACAGCATCAGGCACTGTTTCATTATAATCTACTCGCAGGGGTCCTCAAACTTTTTAAACAGGGGGCCAGTTCACTGTCCCTCAGACCGTTGGAGAGGGCGCACTGTGGGCCCAGGAGGAGTCGGTTGCTAAGCAGGACACCAGCAGTGGCAAAAACACCCGGTGGGCCCCAATAAATGTCCTAGGTGGGCGGCATGTGGCCCGCTGGCCGTAGTTTGAGGACGCCTGATACTGTCTCAGGTTTATTATCAATGGCTTTCTTTCTAATCTGTGGTTTAGGTAACTGGTTATAGACATTTGATTCAGTTTTTTCAATTTAAAAGTATTCTATATATATATATATATATATATATATATAAAATCTTCAGATGATTGCCAAACTGCATCACTAGGGTAATACTCTCAGGTCTCATTCTGGAAAAGAGAGAGAGATTGGTTAAGATCTCGGTCTTGTATTATAGTGTCTGCATAAGGACCTCTCCTTTCCAGATGTCACCATGGAACCACTTTGATTAGAAAGTTGAGAGTTATATGACCTGAGTCTTACTGTGCATGTGGATCTCCCATGAGCCTCTCTGAAAGCCCATGGTTAGGGTGGGGGTGAACCACAACAGCACCCACTTTCGTCCCTGGGAGCTTCGAAATCTCTTGCTGTCTACCTAACAATACCACCAAACTGAATCATATTTTCTTTTAACTCTCTAGAAGGTAATATGTCATCTGCCTTTTTTATATCAAGGCCAAGAATACATTACTAGACCTTGTGTGCTAAAATTATCTAGAATTACTCCTCTATCTTCTTTCCCTGTTTTCTTGTGTCTTCTTCATATTCTGTTGTACCTTCAACCCTTTATCCTATATGAGTCTATTTTCATAAATATTTATGAAGGCCCTACAATTCGTCAGACCATGGCAAGTTCTGGGAAACAAAGTAATATACTATCAATCTTTGCCTATTAGGGAGAAGCAACACATGTTAACAGGTAATTTCAGTGCATGTTAAAGGTCTTTGATTTATTGCACCTGAGCCATTTAAATTATAAGCTGCCTCCAGTCATTTTTAGAAATGGGCATAGTTCATAGGTGCATATTTCACATTTGGGTATGTTACTACATTAGGTGGCCAGGTCTCTCTTAATCAGATTTTACATAGATGGGCTGTGACTTAGGTGAAATAGCTGATATTCCTGTATTCTACTCTCCTTTAGTTTGAAATTCCACAACCAAAAAGAGCACGTCTATGAACATAAGCATCTCTGTACCTAAAATACATAACAGATCAAAAATTGTAATAATAAAAATAAGTATAAATAAGGTTTTAATATGGTAGACAAAATGGAATAATGGATTTTTATGCCGAGGAGAAAGGGGGAGATTTTCTTGAGCTGGGTAAAATAATACAACCATTAATTATTCTCTCACAAACATATAGTACTTCTGAGAATGCTAAATAAAGCCAAACAGTGTAAAAGATTTAGCATTAAAATAGATTCAACCTCCCAAATTGATTACCCAACTGGTTAGATGTGTGGTTATGAGCCATTATTTAACTTTACTTTTTCCCATTTGTACTTATTGATTATTGGCTGACATCACAATATAATAATAGAAATAATTATTATTTAGATGTTAACAAATATAGGCATAAAAGGAAATTTTGATAATTTTGATTCATTGTGTATTTTTCTTTTAAGTGCTTGTCCTGTTGTTCTTAATGTCTTGCCCAGTGGAAGTGTTTAGTTAATCAGTGGCTAGGCAACAGGATGTTTTGTAGACTTGGTCCAAATTCTCTAAACTTCTGAATTAACTCCTACAATTGACATCTTTGAGATTTTAGTTTCTCCAGCACAAAAGAGAGTTAACAACCCATTTTTAAATTAGCTTATGCAAATTCAGAGTATTTGAGCTGAGGCAATCAAAATTTACATATCAATGTTATGTGGAATTCTCTTTAAATTAGTAGTAGAATAAGGTTCCTAAAAGACTGAAGACAAAAGAGATAGTTTTTGAGTGAAATTTGCTAAAAGGAGAAAAACCTCATTGTCCATTTTGTCGATCTTTGTTTTAGGAATATATTTTAATCCTCATTAATTTATAAAATTATTAAGAAATACCTTTAGTCTTCCCCAATTTGGAATGTTAGCTCTTTAATAAGAATTTCAAAGTCATATTAGCTACAGACATTTACTGTAAATTAAACTTGGACTTATTATTTTTATTTTTACATTTTAAATGTTTGATTGTATTTGCTTATAAAAAAATTTCTCAGCCAAACGTAGGTGTTTGGTTCTTGTTCATGTTGATATTAATACTTTCTCCCACCTATTTCCTTACCACCATCTGTGTGTATGTTTGTGTGTGTGTGTGTGTGTGTGTGAATGAAATTTATGCTCTGCTTTTAGGCAGAAACAGGCAGGGCAGAGAGCTCCTCCTGTGTTTGCTGTTTCTTAATTGCCTTCAGCTCAAAATAATCCTTATGCCAAAGTGGCATACTTATTGGTGGCATATTCTGGTCCCCTTCATGTACTTTAGAAAACCATTAAATGTCCATTAAGATAAATTTCTCTCTCAGCCTGTATACACATATTTTAATTTTAACAAATTTTATGTCTTAGCTGATTATTTCCCACCTAAAAGGTAGAAGTCTTTGTGTTTTTGAATGCAAATGACACAGGCTGCTATTCAGAAAATAAAGTCAGGATTATAGCCAACCATTTTTCAGTATTAATCGAGTGCCTACTATACTCCCAGAACTGTTCTAGATACTGAGAACACAGCAGCAGCACAAGGATGAGCGATGCAAAATATCCTCATGGGGAAGGCATTTTAGTGGGAGCAGAGAGAGAATAAAAGGGTGAAAATATGGCTAACAAATATGGAATATCATATATCTAATATGCTATGGAGAAAAAGCTAGGAAGAGGGAGTGGAATTGCTGGTATATGGGGAGTTTGCAAATATAAAGAACAGAGTTGAAGAAATGGAAAAATGACTTCTGAGCAATGGCATATCTCGGCATTACAGGCAGGAGGAACAAGAAACATAAAAGGGTGCGAGACAGGACTATATTTGAGGAACTGCAAAGGGATCCGGTGTGACCAAGGCAGAAAGAGTGAGGGGAGGAGCTGTGGGGAATGGGCAGAGTCAGGGAGATACTGGGGGGAATTAGCTGGGGCAGAGTAAAGACTTTGGAGCTGCAGAAAATGAGAGGGCTTTGAGCACAGCAGTAGCATGATTTGACTTACCTGTTTGAAAGGATCACTCTCCCTACTATCCCTACAATCAATTGCAGTAGGGAAAGGCCTTCCTTATTTTGAAATTAAAGGTGTTGCTAAACAGCTACCAAAGCTGGACTGGAACAAACACGATGTTTACTGGGCCAGGAGATAATGTGAAAGAATAAAGCTAAATGATGAAAGCAGCTGTATGTAAGATGATAAAAGGCAATTGGTACTTAGCCCCATGGAGTGATTTAGGTCGTGGCAAATTACACTAGGGGAGCCCCCTTTGGAGGGACAGACATTGCACACCTCCAGTTTTTATAGTGTGGTAACATGGGCTCAAGTGTTACTAGGTCTTCAATTTTTTTTAAAGAGAAGCCAAGACTGTAAACTTCTATATTATATCCCCTGAGTTTTAGAGATATGGACACATTCAGATTTAAAACAGTCTTCAGCCCAAGAATGTCAATTAAAGCATGTCTGAGAGTAGGATTTACCAGAAAACCTTCAGTTTGCATTTTCTAATCTACAGCAAGTTAAAGCCTAATATCAACACTGGTAAATAATTCAGAAGTGAGATAAAAGATGATGGGAAATCCAGGCAGGATGGCTCACGCCTGTAATCCTAGCACTTTGAGAGGCTGAGGTGGGAGGATTGCTTGAGGCCAGAAGTTTGAGACCAGCCAGGGGAATAATGAGACTCTGTCTCTACAA
>VBSM01003198.1:10608986-10622712 GCA_008086735.1 Cheirogaleus medius
AAAGAGTTTTTAAATTCAGGTCTTTTCATGTGAGAGGCTTATCAACATTTTCTCCTTGAAAATGTTTTTTCATAATCCAATGATGATTATGACCTAAACTAAAGCATTGTTTGCTTTAATGATTTTTCATGTACTGTCAGTTTAAAATGATTCTTAACAGAGATACACATTAGAATACCCCACCCTTAAATAGCAGGAACATTTATACACACATATAATATAAACCAAATTTCCATTATGAATCCATAATGGATGTATGGTTCAGTTGTTTTTATTACAAATACGTCATTGCTTCACAGACCTCAGGCACCAGGAATTGCTGGAGTCCCATAGACTCACTATATAGTTTTAGTAAAAATAAAGCAGTAAAAGTCGATAACCCATTTATTATCAATGTGTACTCTCTACAGAATTGGGCATTTTAATGATGGCACTGCCTGTTCCAGTGGATAAAGCTGCCTTACAGTGGCATTTATAAGTCATTATTAATGTAAAATTATACAGCAGGCTGACTGCCTGTCTTTCACTCTTTAATGCTAAAGTGCTTTAGGTCCCCAGAGTTGCAATTAATAAGAGCACTCAAAAGCTATGCTTAGGAATCTCTTACAGTCTCTTACAAGGTGTGGCTTCTTTAGCATGACAGTATATACTTTGGCTATTTTGTTCTAAATTATTGATCGGGGTTTCAGTGGGGTTTTTCTTTTTTGTCTGTTTCCAAATCATATTAGAAAACTGTGATTGGCTACAGCAGTTTTGATGAGAAGGGAATACAAGGAATACAGGTGGCCTGGATAAGAATATTTACAAAGAATATTTACAAAACAATGGAGGTAATGGGAATTTTTATCATAAAACCCAGTGTGGAATTTATGGATGCAACAACTTTGATATAAGGGTTTGTAAAATTTCCAAAGTGTCCCAAGTTTTGGGAATGTCAGAATATAAATATTGCATTTTAGTAAGTACTGAGTTTAGTTCAAAATTTGAGATCCTACTCTGTGAAATCCCTATATGGATATATATTAATTTACACTCTGTCCTATCACAGTATCCAGAATTTTCTGGCTATAAAATCCGATGCTAGTCTACTTGAATGGAGGTTTTGACAAAATCATACTTTTACATCATTTTTCTTATGTGTTCCTGGCTACTTTCCTCCTTGAACTTTTTCGTTTTTCATAAATGCCCATTTTGGGACCGAGTAAGGAAAGATAACCCTTGGAAATTGATATTTAGCTATTTGGTAAACCTCTAATTACTAATCTGTAACATTGTTTTTGGTTCCACTGTCTTTTACCAGTATCAGAGATAAGACAGACTTTCTCTTTTTAGATTTTTATCTATTTATCTAGCTATCTATCTCTATTACTCTCTGTCTAGATCTCTCTCTTTTTAGATATCTCCCTCTCTCTCAATTTACTGCCTTTAAAATTGCTCCAGGAACTTCATGGTTATTCATTTTTTTCCCCACACAATCTCTTAAGGTTCCTACAATCATACTATTTTATTTTAAACATGGGTCTTATTAAGCTGTGGCAGAAATGGGCACCGTTGTCTAGGCCATGAAGAACATATCTGATATCCAAATCTCTTTTAAAGTTTCAAGGTGCTGTTGAACATTGGGCAGATGACTTGCACTTTTTTTACGCATTGGTAAATGAGGGATTATAACACTCCTTCAGTTATCATTAAGAATTAAAAGAGATCACTGTGTAAAATAATAATTTTAATGAAGATGAATGAGAATAATGCTTAGCACAGGTACTGGTGCAGAGTAAGTGAAGTATTTCAGCATCATAGTAATCATCACATATTTTCTATGTGAAGAATAAATGAGACAATTTAATACACTTCACACTGACTTTTTGTAAGCACTCTGTAATGGTAACATTTAATTATCTTCATCTTCATCACCACTACCACCAACCAAAACCACTGACAATGTCTTGCTCTATAAAATTCCAACTTTTTTACCTGAATAATAAATCTATTTGTAGAAAAATGAGTGAGTGGTTATGGATTGTTTTTCAAGTCCATTTAATTTTTGTGAGTGAGTTGAATATCCTCTGTCAGCTGCCATTCCTTTGCCAGTATAAGCTGCTTTTGTTTATGACCTGGCTGTATACTTAAATAAAAATTAGAAATGAAAAAGTTTAAAAATAAAATCTTGGACTGCACGCACAGTGCCATTTAGTATGATTAGGCTGAATTTGGCTCTTACTTGTACACTAATAGTCAGTGCGTCTGACACATTGGCACTAGGTTTTTCCAGCACAAATGTTCATGCTTTGTAGTATTTTGTACTTAGTGTATGGACATATTTGTTATGTGTTACTTTTTTCTGGCAGTGTTGTAAGGGATGAAAGTGTGACTCAAAATGTAGGAAGCAAGGAAAACATGAGTAAAATATTTGTCTTTCTTCTGTACTTGCTTATGTCCATATTAGTGTGTATAGTTCACTTGCCTAATGAGGAAATGATAAGATTATTTATGCATAATCATGTATGTTTTTTAATTTACTGTTATATATGTTCTATTTAAAATTAACTTTGAAGAAATAGAATGATGCTCCATGTACTTGTCTCTTCCTTAACGTGCCCTCTTCTATCCTTTACCCGGCCCCACTGATTGACATGACAAACTCCTAATAATTCTTGAAGCTTCAGCTTTAAGACTGTTTCATTCTTAGAGAAGCCCTCCTTTGCTATTACTCCTTTCCTAGCCCAGCAGCATTAGAGAGGCCTCTCTCTGCTTCCATGGCCTACCCTCCATAGTTCTATTATGGCACTTAGCCTATTATATTGTTATTAATTATTTGCCTGGAAATAAAATAGAAAATGGGGAAGGGCCTGGGAACTACTGGATATGTCTTTTGTTGTTTTAAAATCATGGTGACTAGTTTATGATATGCAATAAAAAATTGTTTCACGAGATAATTCATGTTAACTATAATAGTATAAGGTATCTTTTAGGCACTCACAAATCACCTGAAATATAAAATCATTTCCCCAGAATTTCAAAGTAGAAATTGTAAAAACTAATGGTAAATATGACCAGGAGAATCTAAATTTCCAAAGGACAAATTAATGTCCTGAAATTGTTATGATCATTGGATTTGCCTTTTGGGAAATGGTGGGATAATCTGAGCTCTTGTAATAGTACTGATGGTAGATAGCTGCTTTGGGAGTTTATTAGGTTTGTAGGGATGGGGAGACCCAGTCCTACCAAGTCTGCCCAATATTCCAAATCCCACTGAATTTGGTTATTTTTTTTTTATCTCAATGTAAAAAAAAAAATGTAGGATAATCTACCCCTTCATAGCAACTCGCAGAGATTATTCTCTCCATCTAACTGACTCCATATGGCCTGTGCTTAGGGCCTATTGCACATGGATCTCCCTTTCTGTGGCAATAAACTAGTGGGAAAGAAATAAGCCTATCCGGTCTCCAGTCACAGATTTGTTTTTATTTCACCAAAATACAGATTCTCTGATGTATTTAAGGTTGTAACTATTTTCTTTTAGGTGAAAGATCCTGATAACTTGGGTTTCTGATAACTTGATAAAATATATAGATTTTGGAAAAATATATAGTAACATATAGATAAACATAGAAAGTTTTGTTTTAACTTTGTCTCAAGGTGAGTGTGAATTATTAATAAAATTGATCAGTAGTTATGTTGCAAGCTCTATCATATTTGTTTGTCATTCAGGGAAAATTAATCCTGCCATTCAAGATTCATTTGTATTAGGATGGAATGCTCCGTGTTTAGTACCTTATTTGGTAGCACATAGAAGAAGTGGTAATTCTGCTTATCTTTCATTGTTTAACAATGTGATTTAAAAATAATTTGAAAGAATGAATTCTGTCTCCAATCTTATAGTATAAGGGAGTTTTTGAGAAAGTAATGCATAGATATTTTATTTATCTAGATTTAATTATTTCAAGCTTATCTCATTTATAATCTCATTTAACTCTAGGTACATTAGAATTGTAGGTTTCCTGACACATCTTCTCTTTCTGGGAAGAAAAAATAAGTATTTCACTGCTTTTTATAAAGCTGTGATTTGAGGAAATGGGGAAGGAGGAGAAACAAAAGTCTCTTTAAGATATTTGACCTACTTAAGGTAAAATTTTAAAATACCTGAAATTTCTAGCCTTATACTAAATGAATATTAATCAAGTCCTTGTAGAGAAAGCAAATATTCTCTGCACATATTTCTCTCTCTGAAACATGCCAACAGTTGTTTCATTTCTACCTCATAGAAACTTATAAACTGTAACCTATAAATCTCATAAAAACATATAAATATGAATTATTATTTAATTCTCACTGAGGTTGACTTTAGAAATTATTTTGAGCTGGAAGATCCCCTTTGGTGACATATATGTGTGTATGTGTGTATATATTTATATATATCCCAGCATACATCAGGTATAGTGTAGGTTCAGTTCTAATCCACCACTACAATAAAGTGAAATATTGCAAGAAATTGAGTCACATGAATTTTTAAATTTCCCAGTGCATAACGAGGTATTTTTATACGATACTACAGTCATTTAAGTGTGTGACAGCATTGTCTAAAAAAACAATACACATACCTTCAGTGATCCCCAACCTTTTTGGCACCAAGGACAGGTTTCATGGAAGATGGTTTTTCCACAGACCGGGGGTGGGAGGTGGGGTGGGCAGGCAGAGCTCAGGCAGTGATGCCAGTGATGGGGAGTGGCTCTAAATACAGATGAAGCTTCCCTCATTCACCTCCTGCTGTGCCCCCAACTTCCTAAGTTTCATGGAAGACAATTTTTCCACACTCGCAGGTATGGGTATGGGGATGAGCTCTATGGCTGGTCTGTAACAGGCCACAGACTGGTACCTGGGGGTTGGGGACTGCAGCATACCTTAATTAAAAATACTGTATTGCTAAACTATGCAAATGATTATCTGAGCTTTTAGTGAGTTGTGATCTTTTTGATGGTGGAGGGTCTTGCATTGATGTTGGTGGCTGCTGACGGGGTAGGGTGGCTGTCACAGTTTGTTGAAGTGATACACCAGTAGAGGTTGCCTCATTCACTTTTAATTTCAGGAGAGATTTCTCTATAGCAGACAATGCTGTTTGATAACATTTTACCCATAGTACAACTTCTTTCAAAATTGGAGCCAATCCTTTCAAACCCTCCTGTTGCTTTGTCAACTAAGTTTATCTAAATCCTTTGTTGTCATTTCAACCATGTTTACAGCATCTTCACCAGGAGTAGACTCCATCTCAAGAAACTACTTTCTTTGCTCACCCATAAGAAGTAACTCCTTATCTGTTCAAGTTGAATCATGAGATTGCAGCAATTCATTTTCAGGCTCCATTTCTAATTCTAGTTCTCAAGGTATTTCTACCACATCTGCAGTTACTTCCTTCAGTGAAATTGTGAAGCCCTCAAAGTCAACCATGAGTGTTGGAATCAATTTTTCCCTAATTCCTAATAATGTTGATATTTTGATCTCCTCCCAGGAATCACAAGTGTTCTTAATGACATTAAGAATCATTTATAAAATGTTTTCCATTTATTTTGCACAGGTCCAGCAGAGAAATCACTGTCTATGGCAGCTATAACCTTGCAAAATGTGTTTCTTAAATAATAAGACTTGAAAGTGAAAATTGCTCCTTGCTCTATAGACTGTAGAACGGATATTGTATTAGTAGGCATGAAAACAGCATTAATCTCTTTATACATCTCCATCAGAGCTCTTAGGTGACTAGGTACGTTGTCAATGAGCACTGATACTTTGAAAGGGATCTTTTTTCCTGAGCAGTAGGTCTTAACACTAAGCTTAAAATATTCAGTAAACCATGCTGTAAACAGATGTGCTGTCATCGAGGCTTTTTGCTCTGTTTGTTGAGCATTTGTCCCTAACAAGAGAACCAGCCTATTCTTTGAAGCTTTGAAGCCAGGCATTGAATTCTCCTCTCTAATTAAGAATGTCCTAGATGGCATCTTCTTTCAATAGAGAGATGTTTTGTCTATATTGAAAATCTTTCCTTTAGTATAGCCACCTTCATCAATGACATCTCAGCTAGTTGTTCTGGATAACTTGTTGTGGCTTCTACATTAGCACTTGCTGCTTCACCTTGCAGTTTTATGTTATGGATGTGGATTCTTTCTTTAAACCTCATGGACCAACAGAAGTTGGTCTAGCTTCTAACTTTTAGAATTGGAGAGAATTAGACTCTTGCTCTTGGTTAGATTTTGACTTAAGGTAATGCTGTGGCTTGTTTGATGTTCTATCCAGACCACTAAAACTTTACGCCTATTAGCAATAAAGCCATTTAGCTTTTTATCGTCCATGTGTTCACAAAAGTAGTGCTTTTAATTTTCTTCAAGAACTTTTTCTTTGCATTTGCAGCTTGGCTGTTTGGCACAAGAGGTCTGGTTTTGGCCTCGCTCTGTTTTTGACATGCCTTCCTCACTAAGCTTAATCATTTGTAGCTTTTGATTTAAAGTGAGGGATGTGTAACTCTTCCTTTGAACACTTAGAGACCACTGTAGGATTATTAATTAGACTAATTTCAAAGTTGCTGTGTTTCAGGGAATAAGGAGGCCCCGAGGAAAGGGAGAGTGAGGAGATGGGAGGATAGTCAGTCAGTGGAGCATTCAGAACACACACATTTAATGATTAAGTTCGCTGTCTTATATGGGCGCGGTTTGTGGCCCTCCAAAACAATTGAAATAGTAACAGCAAAGATTACAGATCACAGATCGCCATAACAGATACATAACAATGCCAAAGTCTGAAATATTGTGAGAGTTACCAAAATGTGACACAGAAACATGAAGTAAGCACATGCTGTTGGAAAAAATGGTACCAAGAGATTTCCTGTACTTAGGGTTGCCATATATCTTCTATTTATAAAAAACACATTTGTGAAGAATAGTAAATGGAATCAGAATAAAACGAGATATGCCTGTGTGTGTGTGTCTGTGTGTGTACATGTGTGTGCGAGGTTTGTCCGGAAAGTATCCAGCCATGCAATATGAAAAATAGAGACATTTATTGAAGACGATACAAGATACAAAAAACATTGTACACAGGGCAGTGATGCCTCATTCCCCTTCAAAGTTAGCACCTTTGAGCCTCACACAGTTTTCCCAGAGTCTCAACCTAACCCATACATGTTCAGCATTCTCAGGGGTTCTGTTTGTTGCAGGCCTTCCAAAACATGGGTCATTTTCAAAAGATTGTTGACCATCTTTGCAGCATTTGTGCCACACTGTTATTTGTTCTGCACTCATTGCATCATCCCCAAAAACCTTCTGAATCATCCAAACAGTTTCAGTGGAGGAATGTTCAAGCTTAACACAGAATTTGATGCCGATTCATTGCTCTACTCGTTCAGTCATTTTGAATGCGACGTCCACACAGTAGTACACATGCTCACTCAATGGCGTCTACTGCCCCACTGACTAGTACAGTGAAGTCATCATTGTTCACACATATGTATCCCAGTCTACTCTCCTTGGCTGCCAGGTTACATCTATGTCGTGTAAACCATTCTCATTATATTAACAATGGCTGGATACTATGTGGACAGACCCGGTGTGTGCATACATGTACACATACATAGACACAGACAGAGACATATGCTGGCATAATGTTTGTTTTTATCATACCTTCGATCCTATGGTTTGCTACTTCTGAAGAACTCCAGCTTGCCATCTTGAGAATTTACGTATTATTAATAAGATGCTCCTAACTCTGTATTAGTGTTTTAAAGTAAAGTTTATATTTAATTATCCATTATTTTGGCACAATTGATGATGATATAGGATGATAAATCTTGTCTAACTGACAGAAATTGGAACTTAAGTAGAAGGCTCCACCAATGGAAGTTGGATATATCAGTGTTGCATGTGGTCTCTTCAATATACTTTGATTTGGGGATCTATTAATATAGATTAGTGCTGTTTCTACTAAAATGATCCCTTTTTGCTCCTAATTTGCTTGAGTTTGCATGGATTTTCTAACTTTCTCTTAGGATTTATGATTTCCAGTTCCTAGTTTTGAAGTCTAAAATTATATTGATTGTAAGTGAAGGCATTTTGCTACGAAACATTGGACTATAAAAGTTTACTAGTTTGCCAGGGCTGCTGTGATGAAGAACCACAAACCGGGTGCCTTAAACACGTCAATTTATTTTCTCACAGTTCTGGAGGTTAGAAATCCAAGATCAATGTGTCTGCAGGGTTGGTTTCTGCTCGGGGCTATGAAGAAAGGATTGACCTCTCCTTGGCTTGTGGTTGGTGGTCTCCCCTCTATGTATGACTCTGTGTCAAATTTCCCCTTTTCATAAGGGCACTGATCATATTGGTTTAGAGCCCCCCCTAATGACCTCATTTTAACTTGATTACTTCTGTGAAGGTCTTAACTCCCAATAAAATCTTACTCTGAGGTACTGGGGATTAGGACTTCAACACAGAAATTTGGGAGGGGAGCAAAATTCAACACAGAACAAGAAGGAAAGGTTGCATTTACAATTAGGATCCAGAAGTTTTTTCCTCCCAGCATGTCTGTACCTGCTATTTTAAGATGTTTTAAAAATATAAACTTTTTCTTGATATTTGTGGCATATGTTAGAGGAGACTAACTAAATATTGGCATTGACTCAATTGTTTCAGCATATCTGATGAAGATAAAATACATATAAATAATAAATAAAACTAAAATGTATATGTAATATGGTTTTATAGTTTACATGGGAAGTTTGTCCTTAAAGAAATTTTTTGAATAATAGATTTAGTATAAAATGTGTAGCCGTTTTACTATTAGCAATATACGTGTGCCCATTTTATTATTGCTGCCTTTGACTATTATTAAAAAGAATGTTTCCTTTCTTTTTCTTTTTTCTTCTTTTTTCTTTTTTCTTTTTTTTAGGAAAGCTGATCTATTTGCTCAACAAAAATATAACATCCTAACTTCCTAACTTATATAACATGGGATTACCTGTATGGTATCATCAATCACCCATTCATCTTGGACTCTGAGCTTTAAGAACGTTATTAATCATTTACTTCACTTCCCATGTTTTATGATAAAGAAGTAGATGTCTAAAGCAGAGAAGGGTCTTGCCAAATGCTGGGCAATTAGTAGAAAATGCAGGGCAGGGAACCAAATGTTGTAGAATAAAAATTCAAGGCAAATTTTACAGCTTTAAAGGACCTTTGAGTTCATCAGCTCTGTAATTTTCCAGATGAGGGAACTAAGGCTCAGAGAAGTTAAGTAATTTGTCAAAGTCGTACAGTTCTGTGGTAGAGTAATTACTAAAATGCAGGTTAGACTGCTACATTCAATTCCAAATCCATTCAATCAAGATCACTGTCAAGGGATGTTTTAGGGGCTGCTATGATCTGAATGTTTGTGTCTCCCAGCTTTGTAGTTGAAACCTAATCACCAAGGTGATTATATTAGGAAGTAGAGCCTTTGATAGGTAAGTAGGGGCTCAGCTCTCATGAATTGGATTAGTGCCTTTATAGAAGAGGCCCCAGAGACCTGTCTTGCCCTTTCTACCATGTGAGACCACAGCTAGAAGGCACTGTCTATGAAGAAGGGACCTTCACTAGGCACCAGATCTACCAATGCCTTTATCTTCGACTTCCCAGCCTCCAGAACTATGAGAAATACGTGTTTGTTGTTTATGAGCCACCCACTTTATGGTATTTTTTTTACAGCAGCCCACATAGAATAAGATATGAAACTTAAATAACCTACACTGATTTCTACCACCCTTTCCCCAAAATAACCCTAGATATAACTACTAAATTTTTTTAGCAAATGCATACATAAATAGGGAAGATGCAGTATGTATCTGCAATCTTCAGACGATTGAAGTCACACCTCCATTTGTAGTACTATCAGAGTACCTGGTGGATTGTTAGCAAGAAAAAATAATAGTAAAGCTTACATAAGACCCTTTGTCTTTCCCACCATCTAAATAGGCAGATTGCTGTTTATTCCTTCTCCCCTCCTGGAAACTCCACTGAATTTACTGATTGATGTCTTTCTTCCTTATACCATTACTTGCCAGAGCAGGAAGTAAGTTGAGTCAGATTATTAATTCGTTTTGTTGTGGTCTTTCCACTTATTATGGCATCTTATATTTTCCCTCATTCAATTTTCATTTATCTTTTAAGCTACCAATTATGTGATTATTGTATTATCTGGTTTCATCTGAAATCTTCCTTCTCTTCCTTCTCTATCAGTTTATAATCTTATCTCCTTTCATTTTTTAATTTATTTTGCATGGCCACACACCAAATATCTATAAATATTTTTAAGATGACTTCTGTAAGACATGCTCAAACAAACAAGCAAACAAAAGAAAATAATACCGATAATTTCTAAAAGTCTGTATACTGTACTACTCTCCAAATCTCTCTCTCTTTTGATTCTTTTTCTTCAAATCATGTAAATACTTTGAGTTTGTTTGCTTTTGTTTTTATAGATACAGGTTCTTTTTTTTTCCTTTTATTTCCTCTTATTATGGGGGTACAAATATTGTTAGGGATACACCTGCCACCCCTCCCCCACCCTGTCTTGCCAGAGCTTCAAGGGTGTCCAACCCCCAGGTGGTGCATACCACACCCATTATGTAAATATACACCTTTCCCCTCCTCCCCCCTCCCACCTGTCCACCACCGGATAAATTTTTTTTTTTTTTGACATTTTGGTTACATTGTATATCTTTCTTATTCTGTCAACCAGACTGGAGTGTAGTGGAGCTATCATAGCTGACTATAACCAGGAAACCGTGGATTCAAATGATCCCATCTTAGCCTCCCAAAGTTCTTGGGTTTACAGACATGAGCCACCAGGCCAATCTATGCAAATACTTTGTCACTAAGTTTAATCTTTACCTTTAGGGAATCTAAATTCTTGTTTTCCTTTTGTTCCTCTTTGAAATTCAGGGTCTACCTGCCCCCAATATGGTCCAGAAACTATCCTTAATACATGGAAGCAGTGGAAGAAAGGCATTGTGACAAAGCTGCTTACAGTCATGGTTGAGGCTCAGAAAAATTGAGCAATTTCCCGTGGTTATACACTTAAAAAGTGGTGAAGTCAGAATTTCATAACAATTAATTTCTTCATACTCTGTGGTAGTCTCAATGTAATATACTACAAAAAAAACACATTAAAGTCAATGTTTTTCTTCCATCTTCATCCTCATTGAAACTGCTGTGTCATCTGTTACTAATTGCTATTTCTTTCATGGTCCCCTTCCCTCCGTTCGCTTCTATAAAGCATAAGCACTGTTCTCCTCTTGCTGCTTTAACTCCTTTTATCTTCATGATTTCATCTTCTAGTTCTACCCTACTCCCCAAATTCAACCTAATTGTTGGGATGATCTTCACCTATCTTGCCTTTTCTAGAACAGTGCCTGTTTTTAATCTATGGATCTAGACTAATAATTGAATTATGAAATTAATTTAATGAATTGAGAATAGAAAATTTTAATAAACGGGAACACAACAGAATAAAGCTCATATAGCAACCATTGGTATGGTTGGAGAGATTTTGTTTCCATTATGTGTGTGTGTGTGTGTGTGTGTGTGTTCGTATTTTGTTAAAAATATGTATTTCTTGATGATAGGGTCATGGTCAAAAGATTTTCAGAAACACCTCTCTGACTAGATTACATACCTTGACAATATTTTGGGTTTTTTCCCGTAATAAATTGTATAATAAAATTGATTTATTATCTCATAATAAAATTTATTTAGATATAATCATATCCCATCCTTTTGAAGTATACAATTCATTGGGTAGTGTATTTACAGAGTTGTATAACCATCTCCACAATTTACAAGTGAGATTATTTTCATCATTCTACAAAGAAAATCTGCACCTATTAACAGTCACCACTTTTCTTCAAACTCCCAAACCCTAGGCAGCCACTAGTCTACTTTTTGACTCTATAATGTGCCTATTCTGGACATTTCACATAAATGGAGTAATTGTAATGGAGTAAATGTATTTTGTGATTGGTTTCTTTTATGTGACTCAATATTTTCAAGGTTCATACAACTTATAGCATATATCTGTACTTCAATCCTGTTTTATTTTTAATTTTTCTATAGAGGTAGAATATACATAGCATAAAATTAACTAGTTTAAAGTGCATACTTATGTGGCAGTTAGTAAATTTGCAGTAATGTTTAGCAACCACATATATAAAGTTACAAAATATTTTTTGTCACCTACTTCACTCCTTTTTATTGCTAAACGATATTCAATTGTATGAGTATACCACATTTTATTTATTCATTCATCAGTTGATGGACATTTGGTTGTTTTGGAGTTTTGACTATCATGGAGATTGCTGCTATGAACATTTTTGTACAAGTTTTTTGTTGGCAATATTTTTTCACTCATGACTTCATATATCATTTTTAATTCAGATGACCATCATTTATATTTCTGCATGATTTATTTATATCTGAGTTCTGGATTTAAGGGCTAAACAGTTACTAAGTCTTTTTGTATCTAATAACCTGCCTTAAAGTGAACTTATCTTTGTCCTTCTCCCTAGACTTTCCCTTTTTCTGCTAGAGATATAGCCATCTCTGTCTATTTTGATACCATCCTATGCCTTCTCTTCACATCCTGATAGTTAAGAAAAGTTGGACTAATTTCCTGAAGTATTTTAGAGCGACACTCTCTTTCTGTTTTCCTTACTGACATCATACAGTCTCAACTTTTATTTCATCTTCTCTGGGTGATTACAATAATCATCTTATTATTCTTTCTACCATTGTCTCTCTCTAAATTCTCTCAAATCTATCTTGCTCATTTCAGGCATATTATTCTTCCTAATGTACTGTTAAAACCAAATCAAGGCTCTACTCAAAGATATCAATGCCTCATCTCTGAAACACCTCCCTATCCTCTGTAAGCTATTATATATTTTTTTACCATGACATTTACTACTAATGGACAGTATGAATTTGTGCTTCCTTTTCTGTTTCTCCAAATCAGAAATTAAGTTCTATAAGAGTACATTTTTTTTTCTGTTTATATACTTCTATGCTCCAACTCTTTGGATTATGTCTAGAAACTCAATAATTATTTGTTGGATGAAGTAAAAACCAAACCCAGCACTCTCTTCAATATAAACTAATATTTAATATATTTTCCCTGATCATATGTACTATTTCTTGTCTTGTACCAATAGCTATATTGCAAAACTAGACTTCTTGCCATTTCCTGAATAAACGCATGTTTTCTTACTTCTGTATTTATTTCTGTTTAAACTAAATGGAGAAATGGGTAAGCATAGAAATGACTGAGGCTGGACTCCCAGGCTTCAGGATTAAAGTGAGGGTTGGTCAAAATCAAGGATATCTCAAAAAACATCTTCAAGTAGTGAAGACAGAGTAAGGGACGTAAGAGATGATCTGAGGGTAAGAAGCATAAAATCTAAAGGGGAATTAATAAAGAAATGGAGACCACAAACACAAGATACATTTACAGGCATCGGGGCTACCAGAGGGCTCAAACCTGAGGAATTTGGAAGTTTGGGCTGTATAGAGGCAGATAGCTATTTTATTGGATGCTTGTATATACTGAGGGCCCCCAGATGGCCTGTTATACCCTTGTTCATACCAGTCCTTCTATCAGGAATGATTTTGTGTGTTTGTGTGTGTGTATGTCTGTCTCTCTCTCTAGCTTTTTTTTTTTT
>VBSM01003198.1:10622812-10681326 GCA_008086735.1 Cheirogaleus medius
TTTTTTTCATTTAATACAATATAAAACTACTAAAAAAGTTTGAGAAGTTGCTAATGAACAAATAGCTTTTGGAAAGGAATCATAGCATTCATATTCATTACATTCATATTCATTTCCCAGAGAATAAAGCTTATTTCTTGGCATATAATAAAACTCAACAGCTGTTTGTTGAATGAATGGTTGAATAGATAGATAAATAAATTGTATTAACTTACAAATAATAAAAGACTCACATCAGATTATTTTTCCCAAATGAACTGTTTGTGTGTTTTTGAAGATTTTAATAATATTTGTTAGAGAGTTTTTGAAAATTCTGTTGGCTTCTTATAAATTCTTTTTCTTGGCAAAACTTGCTTTAATAGACTTAGTGTTATGGTAAACAAGCCCGTAAACCATAGAAAACACTATAATCATGCAATTTATCACTTCCTTAAAAGTGCAAATATTATTCAAGTGAGTTTATAGTTCCTCTACAGAAACTGATCAGGGGACTCCAAATACTGAAATAACTTTTAACTTGTAGCAAATACTTTCTGTGCAGTTTTTCTTCTTTGTGTCGTTTTGTGCTTCAGCGAAAACCACAATTCACTCAGCTTCTCATGATCTTCTATTTTATTCTGTGAACCAGTTTATAGCAGAGTCTGTTACTAGATTTAGAAGTTAAAACCCTTAGTGTACCCAGATGTTGTAATGTGAGAAAAGAAGCACAATATAAAATGCATATAAATTTTTAAAAAGAGTAATTTATGAGACAGTATGAATTATCTGACCACAGATGAACTTATTTTTTTAATACATATGTTGAAAAATACATTTGCCAATCCTTAAAAAATTTAAACCTTGTCTTCTGTGACTGATGATATTTATGGCAGTGCAGTATCTCAAATTACTCTAAATCAAATAATATACCAGCCACTTGTGATTAATTACTAAAAACCTCAGTTATGTCACAATGTTTGCCCATAAATAGTACTTCATTAATTTGTGTCACATGAAATTAAATACTTCAGAGATTTATAATTATTTCAAATGAAAAATTCTGTAATGTTTTCAAGGCTCCTTTCTGTGATCTGACCTCATCTTTGAGATCACCCAAATAAAGAAGTGCTTTCGGCATATTGAATCCTGAAGAATCTTTATGTAAATAATCATCTGTTGCCAAAAAATTCAGATTTTTACATGCCAAATTATTAGGGCACTTCTGAAATAGGATTTACGGATAATCTAAGCCAAATTTAGGATGAGAATAACAGTTATTTATTAGTGCAGAAAACTGGAGATGTAAAAGCATTTATTCAATAAAATTTCAACACTGACAGTGTGCTGAACAGAGTATAAGGTATTGAGTTCCAGTGGGATCTGTTCTGTCATATTTGAAAGAATAACCCCAATAAATATATATGATGTGTATATTACTTATATTGACCCTAATGTTTTATAATCTTGAACATTCTAGAAAGATTCATATTTTCAGTCACTTTTTTCAAATCAGAGCTATGAAGTAGTCAAATTGGATTTAAGTGTTATAATCATTATAGTACACAAATTTTATAATAGATCTGCATTTATCTTAGCCTAGCTTTCTGGAGGGAAAAATTTTATTTTCATTTTCAGTCTTTCAGTTGTCTAAACATATTTCATACATAGTAAATAGATATTTAATGTGCCTCGAATGAGCAAATGATACATCTAATTTCTAATTCTTCCCACCTCCATACCTTTCCTTCAGGAAAGCCCAGTATAGTACTAATTTGATGTAAACTTTTTTTTCTAAATTGATATGTGTGTAATGTTAGCTTATTTTTCAGTTAAATAAAAATCAGCTAATTCACATTTCCCATCAATTGTGAACTAGGATCTCTTCTTTGGAGCATCTTTGGATAAAAAGACTGTTCAATTAAAATCTATAAATATAGAATGAAAGAAATACTTCTACTGACCTACACTCAGCAAATATCTATAAAAAGGAGACTAACTTATGTTCATTGTGCTATAGGGTTGGACAGATGTATCATATAACCAGAGAAAGCATATTAACCGTGAAACACTAGATATTATTCATATTTTATTATATTTATATTAGATTATATATTATAATGTATAATATATCTTATATTATATTTAATGATATTTGACTTTAATAACCACTGATCTCTCTTTGTTGAAAGCTCAGGTAGGGGTAAAAACAATATAAAACTTCTACCATGTAATTGTACAAACAAAAAAATAAAGAACAGTGAAAATATAATTATTTTTTTAAGTTGTTTAAAGTGAAATACTTTCATTCTCAAACCAGGTGGCATCTGTCACTCAATCGCACCGATTTATGACTAGGGCATTTACACTTACCCAGTCTATTTGAAAGTGTCTTTTAACTCAAACCAAGAGAAAGAGTACAACTAACTAAACTAAATTAAACCATCAGCAAAACTAGAAAAATAACTCAAAATGCACATTTTCCTAAAGCAACTATATGTCCATCTGTGTGTATATTTGTGTGTATGTATATATATGTACGTATGCTTTTGACATATATATTGAAAAAGCCAGCAAAAAATAAATGGGATAATTGCAACAAGGTATATGCATATAGCCATCATTCATAAATATTTATCAGTGTATCAGTTTAGAACTTCAATGATTAAGTTGAAATTTTAATTTTGAAATAATAAAATGTTAGCAAAATGCCTTCTGAACTTACTGTTTATATACAATGAACAAGCTAATTGAAAAAAAAACTTCTTCAAATATTAAGAACAGAATCCTATTTAGAATATAGAGAAATATATCAACAATAATATCAAACAAGGATCTTGGAAATACTAGAGAATGGCCAAGTGATTAATAAATATGAAAACAGATGACCAGAATGGTATAATTAAAGTTCAGTTCAATGAATCCAGTGTGGTTTGACAGAAAGATATATCAATTTAGGAAATGATTTTGAATTCACATATTTCTAATGAAGTATATATTTCTAGGGGTTGGGGTACATTTCTAGGCATGAAAAGAATTCTTTGATTTAAAACTTTCATTTCACTTTTTTAATCTGAAATGATAATTTTGGCATTTTAATATTTGCAAGATATCTTTGCTCATGTAAACTCTTTTAGAAAGATTAGCGTATTCACATTAGAAAACCTCACTGTATTAGTTATTGTTAATATTAGAAGGCTCTCATATTATTATTAAAGCTTGCAAGCATCTGTTTACAGCTCCTTTCTCAAGAACATTACACTTTACAACAATTAAATCAAAGAACTAAAAATCTTCTCTTTACAAATGCCAGTCGATTTTTTTTAACCACCTCGGTGTGAATGTTCTTGCAATGTGCTGTGGTTTGATTAAAGCGAGAAAAGGAATGCAGTTTATCCCTTCCTTTATCCTTTTGTGGTCTGAATCACAGAAAGCCATTTGCGAATTTAATTGTCCTTTCTGCTCTCCCCTTCCACAACGTATTGATATGAATAAATGCCTGTTTTTAATGATATGTTTTCAGCTTCCTCGACTAAGGATTTGAGCAAGATTTAATGAGATAACTCATTTTGAATAACATACAGAAAAGATGCTTTATGAGATTTTAAACTTGTGTTTTAGTAATGTTTAAAATACTCCTGTTTAAAACCATTCTGGATGCTCCCACTTTCTTGGGTGAGGCAGACACAGATATGAAGGCAAGTTAGCTGTTGATGAATCTGTGCTATTTTGTCTCACGGTGTCATATTTTGCTTTGTTTTTCCATCATAGTTCTCATGGATATTTTGGAGTTGTTTAATTATTTATGTCTTAAAAATTTTTAATGTTTATCCTCTGAACCCATCCACATTGCAAATTCCATCAGGTGATGAATAAATGTTCTATAGACCACAGCATACCCACCACTTTTTGAATAGCGTCTGGTACTAAACACTAGCGCTCAATTTTTATTCATTGACTGAATAAATTAAGTTAATCACTGGAGTGAAGGGTTGGCATTAGTCATTCAGGAATGTCAGAATATGTATTTCTCCATCACCATTTTGAAAATTATTTTTTTCTTCACAACTTATTTTTATGTTTAATTATTTTTCTAATTAGTTGAAGAAATATTTGGGTAGATATTTGGAACTTTTATTTTAATCTACTTCTAGAAACGTGCTGTGTCGCCTTGAAATGTGTTCTAGAAAGACCTTCTATTAATTTTTTGTAGGTGGGAAAATGTGTTTTACTAACCTCAATGGTATATTTTGTGGTTGAGCTGAACAAATATAATAGAGTGCTTTATGTGCCCTGTGTCATTTCATGACAGTTTTCCCACATATAATCCTTGGTAGAGCCTTTTCACCTGTTTCCTGTGATTTTTTTTAATGTGGTTTTGAAGTCAATTCATAAGGCTTTAGAAATCTGAGTGTATGAGCTGTTTTTCTGCTTTTCAGAATATTATTGTTGTTGTTACTGCTGTTAGGAGATAAAAATCTATTCATTCAGAATCTTTCTGATGGCTTTGCTACAAAACTTGGGAGAGGTGAGAGTTTCTTTCTGAACTAGCCAAACATTTAATTGTCATTAAAAAAAAAGTCTTTACTTGTGTCTAGAATTATACAATGTGTGCAATGGGGCTTTTTTTGTTTGTTTGGTTTTTGGTGGTGGGGCAGGGGGAATATTTTGCCTGGAATTGATGGTTTTACTTTGGCTAGTCTCTCATTCTGATTTTTTTTTTTCTGCTTTGGAGAGAAAATTGACGTTAGAAGTTATTTAAAAAAAAAGTTTGCTATATATCTTGTCTCCCACTTCTAGCATTTGGCAAAGATCCAGTCTTTCATAGGTTGAGAGATTTGCTTGGTTAATACATTCTTCATTTACAGATATCACTACATAGAGATTCACTGTCTTTAAAGCCAGGATTTACATTTAGCGTTTAGTGTCTGTTCAACTACTTAATGAAAATGTGTTTGCTGGAAAACATTGTTAATAAAAGGTTCACTGGGAATAAAATGAAGAATAAGTATTTGATTTCACAAGCGGCACAATTTGCAGACTTATTCTTAACAAATATATTCTAGTGGAATGAATGTCAACTTTTAGCTGCTATAAACAGGTGATAGAAAACTTTAGTTAGCAAACATAACAATGTGAAAATACAGATTTGGTCAGGCTCTGTATGGTTAGGCTTATTGTTAACATCTCAGGTGGATTACATAGACAGCAATGGTTCAACACTGATTGGGTGAGTACAGGGGCATGTTTCCCATGTTAAAGCTGCTGTAAAGCTTGTGGATAAAGGATTTATAAATGCTGTTGTATATGTCTTTCAGTCTTGAGAGTATTACCAAAGAGGTTATAACAAGGTCTCTACTGCAGAAGATTTATGCTGCTGAATTGGAAAGAAATGCTTTAGCATTACTTCCCTTAAGGACAAAACAAAACAAAGAATTATTTGCCAGTGAGAGCTCTTTATCCTTTCTAATCAATATTTTGTGAGTGTGTGTGTTTGTATATGTGTCTGTGTGTGTTAGGGAGGGAGAAGGTAAAGGGGAAAATGCTAATAGATGCTGCCTGTGCTTTTCTGAATAAGACGTACAGTGCAATAGGACATTTATTTGCTGTTTAATAACTCCTTTCCTTCAAAATTAAAATTTTGTGGAGTTTTGCCTGTGACCTCTGTTTATTCAAAATTTATATTTATCCTTCACTAAATTTCCTGAATGTTTCTCCTGTTAAAATCTCTATGAATACAGATTTTCTTGGTCTCAGTGTAAGAATGATATAAACTTTAAATCTGTTGATTTGCAAGAAAGAAAATTATATATTTATATATTTCTATAAAGGTATAATGACTAACTTTGACAATAAATGTCACATTTTAAAATTAAAATAGTGATTTTTCACCTCACTGCAATAGATTTTTAAACAAAGGAAGTCTTCATATCAATTTCTATGTATAATATCAAAGTGGTAGGAAAGAATTCTTAAAATTCTGAAAAGAGCAATAGTGTTCCATTATGTTTTGTGCTACTAAAAAAAAAGCCCTTGCAAGACAAATAAATTGAATGTTTAACTTACATCTCATATTCAGGAATTAGACTTCATTTCACTAAAAAAATGAGATTTCAAAAATTTTATGTCACTAATTTTTATTGTCATGTTCTCATATTCCCTTATGTATTTTCTAAAAGAAATCCCCTTCCCTTGTTTTCTCTGTCAGTGACACTCAAGGAGAATGATTGCAACTTACCTCTATGACTTTCTAGTTCATGTCTTCCATCCTTACCATCTTAGTCTAAGCCATGGTTTCCTGGTTTGGTAAATAGGGTTGATAATATTGCCAAACTTTTATTGTTGGGAGTTTGAAATAAAGTGATACTCTTAAAGCACCAGCACACGAAAAATTCTGAATAAATGTTAGCAATTATTATTGTCATACCACCCTAAATAGCTCATTGATACATCTTCCTCATTAATTCCCAGACTCTCTTTTCTTCATTCTGATCTGTTTAAATAATCTATTGGCTAATCATTTTAAGATTGATTTTATTAATATTATCATATTATGCCATCATCTCAGATTGCCTTAAGTAATTTGGACTGTATTCTATGTCTGACTTTAAGGCTCTTTCCTAACTGACTACTCTTTAGTTCTGCTCCTAACTCTCTCATAAATATGTGTTTATCTGCCTGGAATATTTTACTCTTTCCTTGTCCTATATCTGTATAAATTGATTGATCTTTAAGGGTCAACTCAAGTCCGCTTCCTTCAAGAAATCTTTTTTAAGCATCCAAACGCATGTTAATGACATTGTTGATTGTGCTGATTTGTTGATTTGCTGATTGTGGAAGTGTGAAAATGTGGAAAGTGTGGAAGTGTGGAAGTGTGCTGATTTAATGACTTTGTTGATTGTGCTGATTTGTTGATTTGCTGATTGTGGAAGTGTTTTCCCTGCAAAAAGTTGTCAAGATGCTTGAAGGAAGTGGTAGGTAGTTGGTGATGGGTCCCGTGAATATGGCAGATGGGGCAAAACTTCATAGCCCAATTCATTCTACTTTTGAAGCATTAGTTGTGCGATGTCGTATAGAAGAACTGGGCCCTTTCTGTTGACCAATGCTGGCTGCAGGCATTGCAGTTTTCGATGCATCTCCTTGATTTGCTGAGCATACTTCTCAGCTGTAATGGTTTCAGAAAGCTGTAGTGGATTGGATCAGCAGCAGACCACCAAACAGTGACTATGACCTTTTTTTGGTGCAAGTTTGGCTTTGGGAGGTGCTTTGAATCTTCTTCTGGGTCGAATCAGTTGTGTAATCAATTGTGTAAAATCCACTTTTTGTTGCACGTCACAATCTGGTCTGGAAATTTTTCGTTGTGTACAAGAAGAGAAGATGACATTTCAAAATGATGATTTTTTTGATTTTTGGTAAGCTCAAGAGGCACCCACTTACTGAGCTTTTTCACCTTTCCAATTTGCTTCAAATGCCAAATGACCATAGAATGGTTGAAGGTGAGTTCTTCAGCAACTTCTCATGTAGCTGTAAGATGATTGCTTTCAATTTGTTGTTGTCAACTTCTGAAGGCCAGCCTTATCTTCAAGGGTCTCTTCACCTTTGCAGAACTTCTTGAACCACCACTGCACTGTACGTTCCTTAGTAGTTGCTGGGCCAAATGCATCGTTGATGTTGCAAGTTGTTGCTGCTGCTTTACAACCCATTTTGAACTAGAATAAGAAAATCACTCAAATTTGCTTTTTGTCCAAGATGATTTCCATAGTCTAAAATAAACACAAAATAGGCTGAGCGTGGTGGCTCATGCCTGTAATCTTAGCACTCTGGGAGGCCGAGGCTGGCTGATCGCTCAAGCTCATGAGTTTGAAACCAGCCTGAGCAAGACCCCATCTCTACTAAAAATAGAAAGAAATTAATTGACCAACTAAAAATATATACAGAAAAAATTAGCCGGGCATGATGGCGCATGCCTGTAGTCCCAGCTACTCGGGAGGCTGAGGCAGGAGGATCGCTTGAACCCAGGAGATGGAGGTTGCTGTGAGGTAGGCTGACGCCACCATAGCACTCACTCTAGCCTGGGCAACAAAGTGAGACTCTGTCTCAATAAATAAATAAAATAAAATAAAATAAAATAAACACAAAATAAACAGTGCATAATAAGTCATTAGCAAAAAAAGATAAAACGAGAAATGTGCATTAAAATGATGTATAACATAACCACAGTTATTTAAGAATGTATTCCATTTATCAAACAGCAAATTTCAACAATGCTAAGATGCAGTTACTTTGCACTAACCTAATACCTGTTATGTTCTGGGTCATCTACCTATACCTCCTCCCATGTTCTGAACTTCCCCCATCTGATCTTTTTATTGTCTTATAACCTTTATGTTGTAATAATTATGAATATCATCTCTTACCTTTTCGGACCTTGCTATACTCACATGAAGTTTTATCATGTTCTTGATTTCATATAATAACTCTGAAACTCCTGCTGCCAGATTCTTTGAACTCCATCCTGTATAGGACCACTCTCCTAGACTTGTGATAATACCTAACGTGGAGGGAGACTTTGGACAATCTTAAGTTTAATAACTGCTGGCAGTCACATTGTAGGTAATCAATATGCATTTAGAATTAAGTTGGCATGCTTTGAAAATTTTCATTTGAATTGTAGAATTCTTTTGGTGGATTCTTGTTTATCTTGAAATTATAATTGTTATTCTCAAGAACATGTTGAACATCCAGTTTGGTGTTTTTTGCATTTAGAAGAAGGTTGGGAAAATTGTGATATGTGAAATTTGGCACACTTTTGGAAGTTGTATTCCTCATTGATATAATTGAAAGGCAATGTGGAATATGATTTTATTAAATGTTGAAAAGTTATAACAACTAGATATGAATTCACTTGTTCAATTACTTGTGCCGTTTTTAGACAATCTCTGTATGGCAATTTCATTTGAAGGTTATAGCTTTGTGTATATGTCCTTAAAACATATGAGGTTCATACTTAAGCTCCATAAGTCAAAGGAATATTTGAGCATTAATTATCTTATGATGCTCCACTCATTAAAACATTTTTCCTGTAATTTCAGAAATTTTATATTAAACCATCTAAATTTCATGCTTTTCTTTTTGACCTCAGAACATAATTGCCTTTGGCTATTCTTTCAGGTGTCAGTTTTAATGGCCACTGTGTTAGAATTAATTAAATGCTAAAATGTCATTTAAATTATATGTATTCTTTGTTGAATTCGACTTGTTGAAATTCAGTGTATTAGAAGCTTACTGGTAGCAAATGTACTTTTAAAGAAAGTAGATGATGAGTTATTTCATTGGGTTTTCCATGTTATTTTTGCTGCCAAGTATTTTGGACTAAATTGTAAGACCACATTTCCAGAAACTTAGATAAATGTGTTGGCATGTAAAATGACACAGAGAAAATACATGTATTTAAGAAAATTATGTCAAAGTGTCTGCTGAAACTTAAATTGGTAATATTTGCTTTTTAGCAGCATTTAAGTAATGAAGTGTTTTTCAAAAGCATTGCCAGTAAGTAGAAATATGTCCACTTTCAGATATGTGAGTGTCCCTATCTATAATTAAGAAACTCCTTTGGAATCATTAGCATTGATTTACAAATAATTTAATTAACTTCTTCATCAGAAGGACTAAATCTATTTCATTTTCATTTTTTAATTTTCAAAAAGCCTTTTTTTTTCTTCCTATGATCATTGTAATTCAGGGGGAGGGAATGTTTTCAGCACTTATTAGTAATTCATCACTGTTTTCATACACACACACACACACACACACACACACACACATTAAACTAGAAGCCTAAATGCTGTTTAAGCAAAGGGATGATAATGCTAGACTATATGTGTTGTCATTCATATGTTTCTGTCATTGATTTTGGTAATTGTTCAAAATCTGTCTAATAGTTTCAATGTCAACTCTTTAAACTTTCCTTCAGGCTTGGTTCTGGGCTGTATTGTAGCCAAAATCTTAGCAGCTTAAAACAGTAAACATTTATTATATTAATGGTTTCTGTAGGTTAGGAATCCAGGAGTAGTTTAACTAGTTGGTTGTGTTTCAGAGTTTCTCATGGGTTGCAGTTACCTGAAGGAAGGCTTTCTGGTGGCTGGAGCATTAGCCTTCAAGGTGCCTTTCTCTTGAGCCTTGCAGTTTCATACTGGCTGTCAGTCGGGGCCTCCGTTCTTTGCTCCCCAGGCCTATTCATGGGACCACGTGAGTGCTTTCAAGATAGGGTGGCTGGCTTTGCACAAAGTGAGTGATCCCAGAAAAGCTGAAACCCAATGTCTTTTTAATAAACTGCTTTCAGAAATCACATACTCATTTCTACTATACTTTTGTCCATTATAAGTGAGTACAGCATACATTCAAGGGGAAGGGGAATAAGAATGGAATAGTATCAGATAATCATGAACATATTGCAAACCTGCCACATGGACCTCTTTAAAAAAGTCACCACTCCATCCCTAGGTTGGTTATCTTACCTACTGCTCTAATCTTAAATACTACCGTGTAACTCTCAAATTTATAAAACTCTCTCTTCTGAATCATCAACTTACGTATTCAACTTCCTGGTAGATTTTGCTCATGGCACTAACATCTCACCATTTGCTTATGACAGAAACCTGGTAGCCATCCTTGTCACTCTCTGTTTTCCCTTCATGTCCAGTTATCAAATCATACAACTTTTGGTTCCTAAACATAGAACAAATATGTTCTTCATCATTACCCATTTAAAGCAAACATTTTCTCTTATCTTTACTACTACAAAATAGCCATCTAATTTGCATTTCTTGTTGATTTTTTTTCAATCCTTAGTAGATTTAAAAAACAAAACAAAACACAAGATTCAGAGTAAACAAAGGGTGAAGGGGAAGAAATAGAAAATAAATACAAATGTAAGCTGTTTTGCTGATATTTTTTATAATCACAACAAACAGAGCAGGCTGAAGATTTTAGTCTCTGCTATATGGAGAGTAGGTTGCAGCCCTGAGTTTTTTACTGGATCACTGTGAATGTAGAACAATCTATGAAAAAGATCAGATTTGAACAGGACATTGAAGGTTTGGCCCTGGGAAAGAGAGAGAATTGCTTGATTCATCTGTCATGTAGTTAAGTTCCCTTCCCCCAATGCAGGTGCAGGTGGTATAGTCCATACCATCAAACTCATCCTTGAATAGATATGCAGTACTCTTCTCTAGGTTATATTCCTCTAGTGATTTAGTAGCACTTTCCTCCAAGTGTTCAGTGACTGCTGATAGTCTAACTTCTTTGTTCATCCTCTTCTTTTACTCTAAAGCATTCTTTGAGGTACTTTATGTATTACCATGGTTTTAGCCTATATTCTGCTCCTGAATTCTAGACTCATGAATCCAACTGACCATTGAACATTTCCAGGTATTGTCCTGACACTTTAAATTGAACACATTTCAAACTCAGTTAATTAGATTGCACTATGTCCTCAACCAGCTAATTGGCAGCTTGCCTTTTAGACTGTGTTTAGTCTTTTACTTATTGATACCCTTTGTCCTATGTATCTCAAGGAACATTCTCTTCTTTGAAATCCCCCCTCTAATACCCTAGGGTTATCCTGGCAAGTCTCTGACTTCTGTCCTTGGAGAAGAGAAAGAAGCATTTGACCCTTTGGCCACCTGCTTCTGTTATAGCCTCTTGACTTCCTGTCCCTAGTCTTGTGTCTTCAGTTGTCATCACACAAATGTTCACTAAGGACTTAGAGTTTGTCGAGTTGAACATCCCAAGCAGGCTTAACAGTAGGGGAGAGAGTCCAAGGAGAGGAAACAGAAAAACAAGAGATGTCAACAACAGAGTAGTTGAAGCTTCAGAAAAGAAGGAAAGAATGGCAGTGATTTCTACCAGAAATAAGTAAGAATAGAGAGCTATTTCTTTTATTATTTAACACTTCTTTTTACTTACTTTCTTCACTTTTACTACCTGGTCAAGAGCTTGCTTCACTAGGTGTATGTTTTGGGATTTGGGGACTTCCTGAGGTTCTGGTGATCTTTATCAGAGAAGTTTAGTTAGTTCATGTCTCTTTAGTCAATCCCATAATTAGTGAGTAATTCCAAAATGCAGCATCCTATTAGAAGGTTACTGGATTTCACATCTAATAGATATTTTCAGAAAATATCTATTACATACCTAGTAGATGGTATTTTATCCCATGTTATAACAGATTATCTCATGGGTTAAAAGTGGGAAGGAGCTCAAGAAGGTACGTATATGCTGCCTTTGTTCCAAATTATTTTGCCATAAGCAACTTCACAATGCCCAAGGCAATATTACCCTGACAAAGTATGCAATAGATTATCTGGCCATTCTGCATTGGAATTGTTGACATTTTATATGTCTTAGCCTTTTTCTCCTGGAAGGAAAGTCTTTCCATTCATAGCATGATAACTGAATGATAAAATAATTTTACTTTTAACTTAAACCATGTTTCTTTTTCCTTTGGACTTTGGTTGCTGATTAAAACATTTAGCAATATAATTAAATGCAATTTAAATAGCTAATTAGATAGTGTTATAGACTACTTTCCAGTAATACATTCCTTTAAACAAAGCATCCATCATTTATGGAGTGCAATTTGTCACTGGGTTACTGATACAAATACAATTATATGTTAAGTGGAATAGAGCATCCACAAATCAACTGTGGTTGTCTGTAAAAATGGCCGTATCAATAACTTTTGAATAATTCTTACAGATCTAAAAAAGAGATATGGAAAATTTAAATCTACCCATGTTAGTTGACTTTGCAACTATCTAGTGTTGCAAATCATATTTTTGACAGTGAAGACCCAGATTAAAGCTATGTCAATGTTTTGACAAAATCGACTGATGAGTTTAATCAACCAAATTGTCCACTTCATCAAACAAATGCGTTGACAGAATGATTTGCTTATTTGTTGTTTCTTTGTTAAGTTAAATTTTTTTTTAACTTAATTGGCTGGTTAAGTCAACATAATATAGCCAGATGAATTTAAAGTTTGGAGGCAGTTTCAATGTGATTTTTAAAAAATGATTATACCAAGTTAAGAATCAACTATCTCTTAACAAATGTGCAAAAAGCTAAAGTGTAAAACATTGCAGAGATTCACAAAAACATCTCTATCATTCCATTTAAAGTTACTGAAATCATGAAACTGAATTCCCAAATTGGAACATTTTTATTCAATGATTCTATTATATAAAATGTAAATACATTAATGAAAATGTCTTTATCTATGAACATAGAATCTCAGTATTGAAAAGGACTTATGTTTAAACACACATCTGATTTCTGAATGACAAAGAATTTTATTGTAGGAACACTAGAAATTCACATTTCAGAAATTCAGTGTGTATTTTGAGAAAACCCTGCTATAATGCTGACACAAGAACTATAAAAATAAAGTTACAACCAACCTCTAATTATGTTAACTGTGTTTGATCAATGCTGTAGATTTGCTAGGTTCTTCTGTGAGTATACATATGTGTGTGTGTGTGCATGAGAGAGAGAGAGAGAGAGGGAGGGAGGGAGGGAGGGAGAGAGACAGACAGACAAAGATATTAAGCAGGATGTAGAATGCCAATCAGAATGTAATTAACTGTGCAGTGTAGCTCAGTGACTTGCTGAGGAGTTACGCATGAAGTATATGATACAGTTATATTTTTTTCATAAATACATAAATGAGGTAAAAACTCATGTCACTCTCAATTTTGAATTAATAGATATGTTTCATGAACTGAATCAATATTTTCTCAAATTTTCAAGTGAAAATAATTATAACATTTCTCTTTCCCTACCCCTCCCTTTTCCACTTCCCTGTTTCTCTCCCTTTTTCTCCTTTCACATTACATGCTTAATTTTAAAAAGCCACGAGAAAAGTTGCATATATTTATTTAAATACATGTCTTTTATGTATGTGCGCATGAGTGAGTTAGTCAACTATCAATGCAAATTTAAGCTATCACTTATGTTTCTCTATAACTGATTCTCTTAATGTGGGAATCATCTTATTTGACAGTTGGTAAACACTTCATTTAGAATTTCAATTACATGCTTGTAAAAGAAGAGTTGAGTTTTTACAACAATTAAAAAATTGACTTTCTTCCAATAATGTACTGATTATGTTCACAATCTGGGAATGGGAAATTGCTAAACTTGACATGAAAGTATAGTTTTCTGTATAAAAATTAAATATATATGTTCAGCAAATATCTGAAGTGAAACAACAAACTTGAAAAGCATATTCGCCACAAATATAAAGGACACATGTTTAGTTTTCTTGCTGTAGAAAGAACTTTTACAGCAGCAAACTTTGCATGAATGTAAGCAAGCAATTCACAAATAAAAGAATTATAAAGGACCAATAAACATGAAAATATATTTTATTATACAAATAAAGTAGTGCAAGTTAAAATAAAGATGCACAGTTCTTCATCTATCAAACCGACAAAATTTAGAGGAATTGATAGTATTTAATTTGGGAGAGGAAAGTACTGTTGGTGGAAGTATACATTTTTATTGTTTTTTAAAAATATGTTGATATTTGCCAAATTTGAAATGTGTTTCCCCTTGACTCATCAATTTTACTTTTAGAAATATAACATAAAATATATTTGGGTAATTAGTTGTTTCCAAAATATTATAGCCAAATTGCATAGGTAAGATATGTTTATATTTCTTTGCAATAGTATGACACAAAAACACTGAGACCTTCCTAAATGCCCATGAGCATAGGACCAATTAAATCATTTATAAATGTATATATGAAATGTGGCTATTAAAATGAAGGAAACAATATCCAGATATGAAAGAATTTCTATAATATATTATTAAATTAACAGATAAAGTAATGTATGATATCAAACACTATACATAGTGTGATACTATTACCTGTGTGAATTGAAAAGTGGAAGGACACATAGGATATCTGCTTTTATATAGAAAACTATAATAGTTGGGTCTCCACATTACTACCTGGTTCCCTTTTGACAATAGGAAAAGGGTGTGCAGAGGGAGCTAAAGAATAATATAATTTTTCTCCATAAAAATGTCTTTTTTTAAATAGCATGTATTATTTCTATAATGAACCCATAAAGTATACTGAATGTGTTAATTATTACTTAAACAGTGAAAGTATGTTTTAAACTTGAAATAGAGTACTTTACTTGAATATCTAAAGGCAACAACAGAGCAATTTTTTGGTGATGATTTCCTTGTTTAAAAAAAAACGAGAAAAGAAATAAACACCCCTGAGATTTTTCTGAATATCTTATTCCATAAACTGGATGATATTTGTATATAGTCTTAACCTGAAACACCAGGCCAAGGGTTTAATAGAAAATCCAGAGTACTTCTTTTCAATTATAAGAAGAAAATATGAGATATAAAGTTTTTAAGAAATAATGATTAAGAAAACCCTGTGAAGTTACTAAAATGAGAAATATTATAATTTAATTAAAATTATACCTTTTAACTACTTATTTCTTGGTATTAGTTCACCCCAAACACTGGAAAGGCAAACACATGCAATTTTCCTTTGTAAGTAGTAAGAAGATGGTTTCTTTTTCTTCCTCCTCTTCCCGGCAGCTTTCAGCCGTGCCCCCATTCCGATGGCCGTGGTCCGCAGAGAGCTGTCCTGTGAGAGCTACCCCATCGAGCTCCGCTGTCCAGGAACAGACGTCATCATGATTGAAAGTGCCAACTATGGGAGGACCGACGACAAAATTTGTGACTCGGACCCCGCTCAGATGGAGAATATCCGATGTTATCTGCCAGATGCCTATAAGATTATGTCTCAAAGGTACGATGCTTCCAATATCTTTTTCTTTGCACATACACTATAAACCTTCAGCATGCATCTGGGTGGCATGTTGAACATAGGTAAGAACGTAAACAGCACTGTGCATTTTAGGATAATTTGAAATTCTTTTTCCATATCCATCTATTCCTCATATCACCAAAATGCTAGTATTAGAAATTGCAAATAGCATTTGGAAAATATTGAAAATTTATTATTTATTAAACTTCATGATCTAATGTGAGTGCAGTTATTTTGATAGTGTTCACTAAACTAAGTTCATTACATGAAAGACTAATTGTATTTTTCACAATTTTCAAAAACATAATTTTCTCCAAAAATTGCAGGAAGTTTCTTTTACTGCTAACAATTATTTCCCAAAAGTGTAGGAAAAAAAAGAAGAAATAAAAATTAAAATAACAGGCAATTTTATAGTATTAATCAAAATATAGTAAGCCTATTGATTAACAATTATTTGACCTTAGAAAATAATGAAAAAAATTATTTTGCTATCTAGTGTATGAAATTAATTTAATGCATTTAAGCTATCTAAGATATTAGCATAATATAAATTAAGGTACCATATAAGATTACTGGATAAGAAAAAAGATTTTTTTATTCTAAGGAGACTGATCAATAGGGATGCATACATACTATAGATTTAAATTATATTAAAATTTCTTGATAAGTACTATATATTTCTTAAATATTTGTTCATTATTATCAAGCTTTTTCAGGAATCAGTGATGAAACCATTCATTTACTATAAGCCTTCAGCTTATTCTTTTCCTTCTATTATTTAAGGAGTTTTTAACATATAGGGAAAACTGTAGCTTATGTAATACTAAACAAATTGTAGCCTGAAAGCAAAACAATGGATTTTAAGGATTATCTTTCTTCTACTTAAGAAAGCCTTTCTTATTTTAACCTTTTGTCTTCTTGATACTTAAAATTCTGGTATTTTTGTGTGTGATTAATAAATTCACAGAGTCAGTATCTTATTTTTATAAATTACTGTTGAATAAATTATTAGTATAAAGTATAATATGCCAGATTTTTGATGATCATAGCATCTGAGGTATAATTGAAGGGTATTAGACTCTAGGCAAATCTGAGGGTTTTTATTTGTCTATTACTGAACTGATGGCTCATGCTAATGTGAGTGCTAATAAGAAATAAGATTTTAAGATTAAGGATTCCATTTGATGGAAGTTTGGTTGCATTCTGTTTTTCTTCTGTGTCTTTGTCATTGTCATATATTTGACATACCTCCAGCTATACCTAAATACTATATTGTGCCTAAAAGAATTCTAATCATTTCATTGCAGGTAGGTGTTGTATTGGTCTTTCAGGAGATTTTCCAGAAGTAGTATGGAATGGGTACTGTGACTAAATTGTTATTTTTATTTGTTTCAATCATGTAACCAAATGTAGGATTCCTTAGAATCTGTTTGGGGTGTGGGTTGAGGAGGAAATTCTGCTTCTCTGTGATTAGGTTTTCATTTAAAATATAATAGAAGCATTAACTTCACTAGCTCTTTGATCTCTTTATAATTTTCACTGGAATTGTTTTAATCTTTTCATTGATATTATTACTGGCTGCCAAAATAAGCTGTTAATCATATAATCATTGCAAAAAATAGTTATAATGGATCCTTTGGAGCCACTGAACTATATGGGATGCATACATAAAGTGACTAATCTGCAAGATAAAAATATTTTACTCACCTTAGTAAATCATTTGTGTGAGCCCTCCTCATGATTCCTCCAATAAGAATTGCCAGCTGAAATGACTGTGGTTGATTCTCCATGGAAGCAAGTTTCTGTCTTACATTTGAACTATTAAATGTACTACTTTTACACTTGTCCAAAGTTAACATTTTTGATTATCGAAAAAAAGAAATCGGATTCCATTTTGCAAGCTCCCAAGAGATAGGATGGCCATGGCCACTTGAGCTGCTTTTAATGAACTTAGTTACACTGTTATACCAACTACAGCATATTAAATAGTGCTAATAATCACTAATTATGATATGGACATGCCATACTGAGAATGATATGGACAGTTTAAATAGATTAATGCATTAGAACTGAAGTCATAATAGAAAGCATTTTTTCTAAAAAGTATCTTAGATTAATGTATTTTCTTTCACTTAAATTTCTGGAAAGAGATACCAGGGTCTAAACATTTTGAAGCATGGTTTATGGGAGGATCATTACCGAGTACAAAATGGTTGTTGTTATGACTGTATTCTTGCATAACCTTGTTAAACAGTCTTTGTAACTTGCTTCAGCCCTAAACATTAGACAGATATTACAGGCAAGAAGAGACAGGAAAGTTATTCATGCAGATGTTTAAATACACATTGAACAAATGCATAAATTAAACTGTATACTTACTTACATGTAAGTTGAGTGTGAAAATTTTGGAACTTGAATTGAAAAGGACATGACTCTTGATTTCCACATTTTTCTCCAGTAGCAGAACAATCCAATCTGGTATCTGTTTTAGAGAAGCCACTTTCTTCATTGCCTTTCAGATTGCGCTGACTGTTCTCAAATCAAGTGTGTTCTCATGCCCTTCTGTCCAACCCCCTGGAATATTGCATGTTTTACCTCCATTTCATTATCCTAGTAGAGGAATTGTTAAAATGTCAGAATACATTTAACCTTCTCAGAACTTCTAATCTTACTCATTATCATCTTTATCCCTCTTAATTGCATCTAAACATTAACAAACCTATATGATCACACGACTACCTTGTCTAAAGTAAGTTGTAAGTTTCTAGAGGGCAGGCTTTCTGTTGATTTTACCAAAAAAACTGTTTTTGATGTGTAAACAAATAAAGGAATATGCTAATTTTGTCATGCCAGTTAAGTTTTCATAATTCAATTATCTGAGTGGTTTCTGTTTCTTTTTGTTTCATGCTTATATGTTTCAGAGAGTTTTAAAGAAGTATTACATATAACTTTTAAATCCAAATGTAAAAGTGACTGTTACCAACTGAATAACTTCAGATATTTTATATTTAGAATTCAGCTTGAGTTTTATGTTATCTTCAACTATTAGTAGATATATTTCTGTTATTAACTCAACCAACACTTGAAAGTCCATAATGTACAGTACATTATAACCATTACCCTGGGTTTTGATGGATAAATAAGTCAAGCATGGTTCCTGCCTATAAAACCATATATCGTTTAACAGATTAAAAAACACATTGGCTCTACGTTCTATATTTTATCTCATTTACATTTATTGTGGGAATCAAAGGAGGAAAGACTTTTCAGCTGGATGATATTAGAGACTATTTCATTGGAGAGGAAATGTAAGAGTTGGTTCTTGAAAGATGGCAGAATTAGCAGAACCAGAATAAACTAAAATTATACTAGATATGTAAGTGGGAGAACACCAAAGAGGAACACAAGGGAAGAGCTTTCTTCCAGTAACCCTTTACCCATTGTTTTCTGTCATGGTTCACAAGCGTACTAGTGTTCTGCCCTGGACATAGCTCCATTTAGTCTCTCTGAGTCCTCTTACTGTGCTACTGCTTGGTGCCAAACCCTTCTCCCCCACAGAACCCTCCATGTAGGTGAGATACACATGTTTTCAAGAAACCTAGATGTTGCCAGATGATACACTAGCTTGATTCTATTTTCTCGTCAAACAAAAACAAAATAAAAAACAAACAAAAAAAAACCTGAACACAAACCTCTTCCCCTCTTCCATTGGCATTCTTATAAATTGGACATAAATTCCATATAAAAGTGGGAGAATTGAATATCATGTATGGTGGCATCCTTATGCTAGCTCTTTTGTGACCCATATTTTAAAATTTATGAAAATTTATGGTATAACAGCCTTACATTACATGTAATTGCCTATTTTTTCAAATTTAAAAAGCATTTGGGAACAGGCATGTGTATGCATATATGTTTATGTATATGTATATGTAACTGTTTATTGACGTCTAATATACATGCAGAAAATTCCACTTATCATATGTGCACAGGTCAATGAATTTTTGCAAATCAAGCTCATCTGTGTAACTAGCACTGATGAAGACACAAAACATTGATGGCAATGCAGAAGCACCCCCTTGTGCCTTATCCTCTCCCCCAAGGATTACCCCTATCCTGACTTCTAACACCCTAAGTTAGTTTTGCCCATTTTGTAATTTAAATAAATGGTTTCATGTAAGGTGTACTTTCTGCATCTGTCTTTTCTCATTCAGTGCATTGATTTTTTTTGTATAAATTTATTGAGGCATTTTAATACACTATATAATTCACTCATTTCAAATATATAACCTTTTTTTAGCAAATTTACCAAGTGATGCAAACATACAATAAATCAGTTTTAAAATATTTCCTTCACTGAAATGAGATTCTGCATGTCAATTATTGTTCATCTCCATCTCCCTACCCACCTGATGCAGTGATTAATCTACTTTCTGTCTATATGTTTATCTTAATGTATTATTTTTTAAGCTAAAAAATGACTGTTTGAAATCAAGTTAAATTTAGTGGGCTTTTCAGTGGGAGCAGTATAAAGAAATATCGGCAGTTATTTCTGGAGTCACAGATGTAAACATTTTAAATTTTGAATTTTTTTAGAACCAAAGATTTCTAGACATTTAAAAAAATTCATTCGTTAGAGTTTTCTATCAAGTAGAGATGTTAAATGAACAGGGTAGGAGCATTTTTTTTTTCTATTTAAATGAGAGTTCTAAGTTTTGTTTTAGTCTTTTAGCAGTATTTTCGAAATATTACATTTTCACATATTGTCACAGGAACATACAAAAAATAGAGAGAAATTGTTTCTCACCTTTCTGAAAAGTTATTTTTCAGTTTACATCAGTAGCAATGCGGGGGATTTTATAGCTTACAAAAAGATCATGGGTTCTGTTGTATTCATTCCTGGGGAAGGTAAGAACTCTTTTAATAGTAGTGGAAGAAGAAATGCTAATGGCAGTTTTTGCATATTCGTGGCCTAGTAGGTATTCTGCAATAACTGCATGTGTGTTTGTGAGTTTTTCCATTCAAGCATTCGCCCTTACTCCTTTGACAGATCTGTTACATTGTCTTGCATTTCTCTTATGAATTGTAACAGATCATCAGGAACAAACAATTCCTCATATCAGGAACTTTTCCAATGAATCCATGTTCTATGTAATAAAAAGAACAGATAGGCATAGAACTTCTAATATACAGTAAATTGCTTTAGGATTACTTAAACAATTGCTTAAGTCTTATGTGCACATTTGTTTAAAAAGAAGGAAGATAATTTCCATTTCTAAAGCACAAATGTAGAGAATATAGACAAGTAAGTTTCTTCTATGGAGGTCACTTATTAATACCTTTTTTAATTTTTTTTCCCCTTTCATTTTTAGAATATATTTTAATAATGTGTATTAAATTGCTTCCAAGTACTCCTTGCTATTAATGTAATTTTTAAAGAAATATGTTACATATATCTTGTTCTGAATTAAAAATTTTTGTAAATGGTTCAAATTTTATGACAGCTTAGAATGAAAGCTAAAGGGAGTTTTGTTGGCTCTCCTTTGTTCACGGGGAATATTAGCCCTTATTGCAGCCATACTCAAAGCATGGTTCACGGAAATTTGGAATCCCTTTCAGAGGGTTCACAAGGTTAAAGATATTTTTATGATAATACTGACATACTGTTTATTTCTTTTATTGTATTGACATATATACTGGTGTTACAAAAACACTGGTAGATGAAACCATTGGTACCTTAGCAGGGATCAAGGTAGTAGCGACATTATGTTTCTAAAAATTTCTCAGATTTAATTTCTAATATTATAAATATTGATATAACTCACATAAAGTGACAGTCTTTGGGATTCTTAGGAACTTTAGAGCTAAAGAGGATGTTAGATGAAAAAGTGGGAAAATGGGATGCTTTAACAAATATAATTATTTTTTTTTCATTTCTGCTTATTGGCTGAAAATTATTTATTTTTAGTTTTATTATATTTACATTGCATAATACTAATTCTTTTTGCTTTAAAATCATTTAGACCTTTTCTATGAGTGAGTTATTTTTGAAGAAAAGACTGTCTCTATGTTGTATAGTGGTCCTTGCTACTAATACAAAACCAAATCACAGAGCCATTGTAACCTGAAAATTATTGAAACCATTTTCTGTCCTATGCTCATGTGTTTTATTCTTTCATAAAATTAGACAACCTTCTTCAAATTAAAAATAAAATTATTAAAACAATAGAAACCTAGGTCACCTTATTTAAAAATTTTTAATAGTACTGTTTTATGGCGGGTTGGAGAAAGGTAGTCCTATCGTGATATTATTCAAAACACAAATATGGTGGAGGAACTAAATTTATAAGTATGTATACTAGAAAAAAAATTTTCATTTTTATGTATCATTGATTTCAATTTCCTTTAAAAATGAGTCAATCATGTAAAGACAGTGTTTTGAGAACTTTTGAGCAGCTGTTTCCTGGCACTCTTAAATTTTCTGTGATCTTTCTTATTTGGCAGTGTTAGTGGTGACTCCAGTGCATTTAGTGCCTTGCCAAATAAACTCAACAAAATAAAGCTAAAAATGACTTAAATAGGGGAGAGTTAGTATGATAGATTCACATTGGAATTTGTCATGTTTCACATTTGATTTATCAATCATAAAAATCATTTTCTTTATGGTAAATGATCAGCATAGTTATTTCCCTTCCCCAGCTTTTTAAAATAATTTTACACTCTCTAGTCAGTCTAGACTACTTGAGATAATATGGAAAATATTTAGAAGAATTATGAAGAAGAAAAAAGAAAAAGATAAGTTTCTGAATATTATTAGACAATAGAAGATAAAAGCACTGAAGTAATTATCTTGGGAATAGCTTAAATCCAAGTGGAAAAGAACTAAACAGGTTATAAACATATATTCTGTTACTGATTAATTGAATAGCACTGAACTCTGGAGAAAAAAAAAGTTGCAGTGTTTTAGCAGACTTGAAAATAAATAACTTGCCTTTTTGCCTCAGTTTCTCTCTCATTACAATGATTTTAAATATTTCTGGGCTACTAGGGGATTGGGTCTCAAAGAATTTTGACTGCTTTTTCATTTTTCAGATACAGTGTTGCTTTACATGATTAAATTATTTAATCCTTATATCAAACAAAATAAATATTGTTATCCACAATATGATGAGGAGGAGACTGTATTACATGGAGTTTAAGATATTTTCCTGAGATTATAGAACATATTTGATAGCACAGACTTTCATAGCTTGCTCTCTTTGAGTATATGCCTATGATTTTTCACTATGATTTTTTTAAAAGAAATTTTTTTTTTCTAAGGCAGTAAGATTAACTTTCCTTACAAGGAAAGGTCTTTATTTACTTTTTGAGTATATTGGGAAAAGCAAGGGAAGAATTCAAATTCATCCAAAGTTATATAAATATATGGGTCAAACAAAAGTAAGGTTTTAATCTAACCAAGCTTACAAAATTGGTCAATGTATGGTTACCAAAGGTTGGAAAAGGGGAAGAAGGATGAAAAAAGATTAATGGATATGACCATATAATTAGATACAAAGAATAAGTTCTAATATTCAATGCCATACTAGGGTGACTCTAGTTAACAATAATTTATTGTATATTTCAAAATAGCTAGAAGTGATTTCAGATTTTCTCAACACAAATGATAAATGAGGTGATATATATCCTAAATATCCTGATTTAATCATTACACATTGTATGCATGTATCAAATATTACATGTACCCCATAAACATGCATAATTTTTATGTATCAATAAAATTATAAAAAATTGATCAGTATAGCCATTCAGCTTCATCATTAGCTTACCCACTAATTATTTAGGCATTTTTCCTTTAGCTTGAGTTTTAATATCCAGGATATAATGTGTATGGCTAAATAGGAAAAGTGTTCAATTATTATCGATGCTATTAATAATTATTAATATTTACTGTGTGCTTGCTATTTGCAGAATACTCTTGTAAAGAATGTAATTTGCATTATTTCATTTATTCCTCCCAATAACACTATGAAATACGTATTATTACTACCATTGTATCAAAGAGCTATTTAAAATATGTAAAAATGTATTTGCAGAAAAATTTATTTTAAGCCAACACCCTGCCTTAGTTGAGGGACTTGGGGCTTTGCCTGTTGTAGCAAAGGTGATAAAATGATGAAGTTTAAAAAAAAAAAAAAAGCTTAAGAAGAACTGAGCTCCTGATCATGATCACAGTGGTCAGAAAAGAAACAAATTTCCTCTCAACCAAATACTGGATTGGTTTGGTTCAGGTTTTATCAGTATTCAATTACAGCTGCACACAAGTTTTTGAAATTTTTGATAGAAATAATTTTATTGTGAATCTGTAACTGTCCAGCCTATAAACCTTTTTTAAATTTGAATAAATTATATTTATAAAGTATTTTGGGTAATGTAATGTTTCTTGGAATACTAAGAAGTGATAGAACAGAGCTGTTTGTATTACCAAGTGTTTCCAACTGTAACTATGTATAAGCAATATTAATTGAGAGTTTCCTTTGAGCAGGCAATGTTTTAAGAAATTTATAACAATTTAACTCATTTAATTCTTCCTGCATTACTGTGAAATGGATACCATTGTTAATCTTAGTTCACTAAGGAAGGGAACTGAATCACAGAGAGTTTAAGTAACATCCTTAAATTACACAGCAAATGGCAAATCTGCAATTTTGTCCTTTAGTAATCCCACTAAAAAGTCCATGCTAACTAGTATAATCTATTGTTTGTGAACTCTGTCTAAACTGTGTGCTATTTTAAATAAAAGTTACTCATCTAGGAAATAAGTATGAACCAGTTACTATTTTGGAAAAAAATGCACATGTACACTCTTAGTGGTTATTGATCATTTTCACATATGATAATGAAAGCATGTCATGAAGCTTAATAAATTATGCAGCATGTTATTTTCTACATTAAGATAAGTTTCCAGGCAAAAATGTTCAAGTACTTGCAATGAAATTGAATTTACTGGTTATAATGAGTAGTAATTTGAAATTTGTAAGGTATATGTAAATAAACAGATGTCACTTAGTGTACAAATTTAGGAACAGGGAGTTTAAAATTTTATCACTTAAGTATTTTTGAATACTCATAAATGAGCAAATATATCATGCCAGCCTCTCTTAATCATACTTGAATATAAGTAACAATATGCTATATAATTTCTAATGTTTTATATAATGAGTTTTAGCACAAATTTTCCCAAAGATTTTGCTTATAAGTAATAAAAATGAAAGTGGATCTTTATTTGTACTGCAATATAGCAACTTTGGCTTATTACAGAATTAAGTATATCCTTGTATAGTATTCAGATTTTATTTTTCATTCCCTGGCAAAGGTCAGATTATGCTAAAACCATATTAAATTTTTCTCTCTGAGTACTATTTCCTTCTACCAACCACAAGATTTAATTGACTCATTGTTTCTTTATTATAAAGAATTTTATTAAATATAATTAATAACTCATTCTGTGTAATACTTTTTGAATCTTGTCAACATATGTTGATGTGATTAGTTTATCTTTAAGAGAAATGTTATTTCCCAAGTGGTTGGGAAATAACTGTTACCCTAATATTTGTTAATATGAAAACTTGCATTAATTGATAATGGTTTCTGTAAAGTTAGATATTTATTTCTATCACTTGTGTAGCAAGAAGTTATGTCAATCATATTTATTTGTAACTAATATTATAGAATGGTAAAAGCAAAATATGTTTGTTTTAAAGTGGATCACATGGAAGATAGAAAGAGAGTAGATTGTTGGTTACCAGAGGCCAGGAAGCATGTGGGGGAAGAAGGAATGAGGAGAAGTTGATTAACGGATATAAATACATGGTTTGATGGGATAAATAAGACCTGGTGTTAAATGGATCAGTAGGGTGACTATAGTCTATAGCAGGCGTCCTCAAACTACAGCCCGCGGGCCACATGCCACCTGCCTAGGACATTTATCCGGCCGCCTGGGTGTTTTTTGCTGCCGCTGCCTGTCCTCCTTAGCAGCCGACTCCTCCCGGGCCCACAGTGCGCACTCTCCAATGGTGCGAGGGACAGTGAACTGGCCCCCTGTTTAAAAAGTTTGAGGACCCCTGGTCTATAGTAATCTATCGTATGTTTCAAAGTAGCTAGAAGAGAATAATTTGAATGTTTCTGGCATAAAGACAAATATTTAAGGTCACAGATATCTCAAATACACAGATCTGATCTTTACAAATTATATGAATATATTAAATTATTGCATGTCCCCTGAAACTATGTACATCTATTATGCATCAGTAAAGACTAATAACTATATTTTTTTCATGCATAGAGGCTGATTTCAACACGTAAATATATGTGTTTGTGTTTTGGCTCAAAAAGACTTGGGGTCTTTCCAAAAAATGCTAGAACCCACCATAACTGTTAGTACTATCAATCTCTGAAAATAAACATTTGGAGCTGTTTCTTGGACTCATTAGTGTATTGAGGAAGTGATGCTTGGCAAAGAATACAAGTCTGCAGGAATACTTCAACAAAAAAAGAAGAAAAAAATATGTATTTCAAAGTAATAAAAAAAGGAGTTATTATAAAAAATGGAAACTAGATTGCTGTGGGTTAGAAGGTGAGTAGATGATAATCGAACTTTAGAACCTTTTCACTTAAGATTATTGATGTTGCATTATTTAGAGCCACTTTGATCCCAACCCTTTACCCACTGACCATCTAAACAACTCCGTATATTTCACTGCTATGTATTAATGTATTCCTGGAGATTTGAATTTACTTAATTAGAAAATTTAGCATATCAATGTTATATGAAAGATTTATGGCAATCCTTTACCAATATACATCTTATTAAAGATAATCTAATTAGTAATATAGATAATATTCTAGTTAGTATAATATTTAGTATTCTGAATTAGTAATATTGACTTTTTATTTGTTTCATGGTAATAGTAAGGGTTTTTTTTTTTTGTCATTTTTTGTTTTTAGTTCTAGAACAATACCTGTGAAGTCAACCAAAGCCTGGATACAGGCTATACCCTTGAGTGTTTCTGTTATAGGTGATAATATGTGTTATATTTGTTTCTGATATATACTATAACTATACATTTCCAGCTTTATTTAGATACTCATCTTTTATCTTAATTCTCTTTCGAAATCATAAATATTTGTCTTTTTATTAGAATCTCTTATAAAAAATATACCTGTTACTAGTTTCATCTGTTAAAACCTTCCAGACAGAGGGAATTAATTCTCTGCAGGTATTTTAGAAATTAGGGTCACAAAAATGTACTCCTTTTTCACAAATTAGTTTCTGCAAAATTTGTCATAATGCAAGGCCTTTCACCCTTCCCAGGAATTCAAGTAGATCATCTTTGCCTAAGGAGATAGGATTCTGAATTACTTTCCAAGCTTGGTTCTAAAGAAAACAGAGTCCTTCAAATAACTTTACAGAGAGTTATTTCCTCCAATAGCATTGCCCTGCTATGACACTAAAAAATAAAAAACTACTGCAATTATAAAAATAAATGTGTGCAGTGTAATTTTTCAATGGAAGTCATAGAAGTGGAAAAACATAAATTAATATAAAGCAGCAAAGGCTTCCATGGATACTGGAGTGGAATTTCCTTCTGAAAACTAACATAGTAATTTATGAAGTACATGACAGGTATCAAATTGTTATACATTAGTGTATATAAATGAAAAGATAATTCTGATGTGATGTTCTCAGATACATATATGATACATATTTGATAGCTTAATACAGTATAAAATGATGTCAGAAACAAATGACAAAAGAAGCTACAACATATATCTCATCTCCTAGATTTTTTAATCTGTTGTATCACAGTTTTTGTGAGAAATAATTGAAGAACATTTTTTGATGGTTATCACATGGATTCAAAATATCCTTCAAGTGACAGCTTTGAAAATAGTATGCCTCTAGTGTTAGCATACTTGTGAGCATATGCACACATTTGCACATATACAAATAAGTGACTCATAACTTCTAAGATATAAACATCTCAGTATACTTATATGTATGATGTGGATTTCTAGGATGCAGATTAATTTCATGGAAAAAAAGTATTTTTGTCTAATGGTTCAAGATTTCAGAAAGCTTACTTTTCTCATTTACTAGAAAGTAGATGACTATATTTTGTATCCATTTAGTTTTCTTATTTTAAAAAAATTATTTTGATTCATCAAAGCAGACAGAATTATTTTATTTTACTGATAACAACAGAACTGACAGTCAAGCTGGTAAAATGATTCATCCAAGGATAGGTATGACCATGTGCCTTTATTCTAAGTTTAATTATTCAAATATATTTTCTTTACTAGTTTATTTGGAAAGCAGAATGTCTGGCATTTGTTATGAAAGAAAATATATCTTCCATTTATTAGCAAAACAAAAGAAATGGTTTAAACTTAGCTAAAGTTTTCTAATTAAAAGAGGAAATGGGCTGGACAAGGTGACTCACACCTGTAATCCTAACACTCTGGGATGCCTAGACAGGAGGATCACTTGAGGTCAGGAGTTTGAAACCAGCCTGAGCAAGAGCGAGACCCCATCTCATCTCTACTTAAAATAGAAAAAATTCGCCGGACATGGTGGTGCACACCTGTAGTACCAGCTGCTTGGGAGGCTGAGGCAGGAGGATTGCTTGAGCCCAGGTGTTTGAGGTTGCTGTGAACTAGGCTGATGCCACAGCACTCTAGCCCAGGTGACAGAGCGAGACTCTGCACGCGCACACACACACACACACACACCCACACACACACACACACAAAAAGTATTGGAAATGGGATATTTAATAGCTATATAGAGATTTCTTTTAAAAAAAATAGGTGTCTTTTGGAGCTCCAGAATTATATTAGCTTTAGGAAGATTTTAGAAACTACCGCCTGCTACTCAGATACTTAAGCCTCATGTGTAGGTTCAGAGCATGTGTTTTGAAATCTTTGCAACAGACTTTGGTTTGACATCTAACCCATGTATCCTAATATACATTGCCTTTCTGAGCAATTTAGCGATAAAATACTTGCCTTGAAGGCTCGTTATAAGGATAGAAAACTCTGTTTTTCCACAGTGCTAAAGTGGTGGTTGTTGTTGTTATGACTGGAGATAAGTGTTTTTATGACATCCTCTCTTGTTGAATGAGGGGTGTCATTCTGGATTTTGATGTTTGTTTTCTTATGCAAGTCAAAATAGAAGTGTTTAAAGAATTCCTGTCATAGAAAGAATCTCTCTCCATTATGTTTTTAGCTATACATCAGCTATGATTCCCAAGAAATACATTCTCATGTATTTACATTTGCAAATGTTTTTCTTACTCGTTTTTAATTCTTTTATTTTATGACCTTTGGAAAAAGAGTAAAGAGTCTTGGTTCTGGGAAAATCCTTAAAGGACCTGAAGTTTAACCTTCTAAACCAGAAAGGTTTTTTATTTGGGGGCTTATACTTTAAGTTCTGGGATCTCAGGCCTCATTTTTATAGCATGTATAGTCTCTCTTTCCCACCCCACTCCTTGCTTTATATTCCTATATAAGAATGCTATCATTTTCTTATTTTAAAAATATCTCATGATTTTGAGTCTCCATGGTTTTTTATTTTTAGATTTATCTTTCACCAGGTACATTAAAATCCGGTAGGCCAATTCAAAGACTGATAACTTTCTGTTTCCCTTTGAATCACACACAGCAAATCCTTTGCTTGGCCTAATAGGTACTGGCAAAACTATACTCCTTAATGTTGTTCTACCATTTTACCAGTTTTTGAAAGAGTTTTAGAACATGATCTTAAATCTAATGACCATAAGAATTACAAAATATTTCTTTTCCTAATCAATTTATTTCTATTAGAGAAAATTTTTTAAAATATGAATGAGCTCTGTCTCAAGGAATTTGATCTATTATTATAATCCCCACAAAAAACACAACTTTGAATTTAATTTTGGGAATAAGTTTTTGCACACATTTTATGCTGTAGTTATAAAGACCCAATAAACCTTGATTGAGAAGTTGGCCTTCAAGTTGTTTGACCCAGACTAAAATGACTTCCCTGTCTCATATCTGCCAACCATGGGTTTGCTGCATCCTTAGGTTTCCAAAAGGTGACATCTTCCAACCCCCAGTAACCCTAGGCTCTCCCCCTCAAGACTAGAAGAGTTCCAAGACTCAATAAGCCCAAAGAGAAGCATATTTATCTCCACATTTCCAGCAAATCCTGTTTATCCTTATTTTACCAGCTTGCCATCACATCTTTAAAGTAATTACTTGTTAGAAGGTGGGATACATAGATTGCCTTACACCAGTGGTTCTCACCTGGAGATGATTTTTGCCCCCCCCCCCCATGTGATATTTGGCACTACCTGGAGACGTTTTTGGTTGTCACCATTGGAAGGATGCTAATGACATCTAGTTTGAGGAGGCTGGACATGCTACAAAGTACCCTACAATGCAGAAGCCAGCCCCTGACAACAAAAATTATCAAACTCAAAATGTCCCTAGTACCAATATTGAGAAACCTGCCTTGAGCCAAGGAGTGCCCACCCCTGGAGCTAAGAATGGTTCTAATCTCAGGTAAAGTACATACCAAAAAATGAGGGAACAGTGCTCACCAAACACAAATGTGTATATCCTTAACAGAAAGTTTGAGAAAAAGATTTTGGGGAAACAATCAAAACTATCCATCTTCTACTTCAAAAGCAATTCAGTATTTTATGTGAGATAATCAAAAAATGCTTTTTCCTTCTCTAGAAATAATAATACCAGGTATAATACTGTAATAATATATTACAAATATAACCAGAGATATTATTTCTTCAAAGCTTATCACTTAGAAGTTCATCTACACACTTCAAGAGCCTACATTTGAGCTATAAAAATGTTTCTGTCTTGCTAAGAAATGTAGCTTGTTATATCTCCACAAATTTTTCCTTTAACCTTGGTATTAAATAATTGAATTTTATAGATGTTCTCTGTTCTATTTAAGTAATATATTTCAAACAATAATCTTTGTAGATTTTTAGAGAAGGAGATCTTATCCTTGTGAATTTTATCTCATCAATGTCATTTTATTCTGCCAATATTGTTGAAAACATCCTGATAGACCACATAAGGAACAGTCGCCCACACACTGTTTACATTAGTAATTAACAGAGAATTTTAGGAGGGATTATCAGCCATGCCAAACTCCAACGTTTTCCTCTTAATGAAATAACCAGCATGGCAGAGGGCCCAGCTGTATTTTTAAACCCAGCAGGCTAAATTATGGAATAGAAACTATGAAACCCCGAAGGGAAGGGTTTGAGTATAAAATTTGCTACTGATAAAAACGGTAAGAGCTACTTTTGTAAGGAAATGCCTTTTGCACAATCCAGCCTAGGAGTTTAGAAAACTTCGAGGCTCTTTCCAAATATATATTGCCGCTAATTTTCTATACAGCCAGTCACTTCCTAGGTTAAAAGGCCACAAAGTGTCAATATGATAAGAATTCTCCTTTGCTCATGAACACCCTCCACCTTAAGACTAGAACCACAATTATGTACATAGGACACTGACCATCCCAATCAGAGATTCAGAATCTCGAAATTGTGGAGGTCTCTGCAGCAGCACAACCTCCATGCACAAAAAGCAAACCAAGCAAAGGAGACAGACATTGTTCCCACATGGTGGTATTCAAATTTTGAAAGAAAGAAAATCAGTGCCTCCATATTTATCTTGAAGCACTTGGAGCACTGGATTCCCTATGATCTGATTGGAGATCCTGTACGAAAGAAACGTTTGGCACTAATTAAATTTGAGTTCAAATTTCAGTCTTGTTACAAGTTGTACGTCAATGGACTTTGCCAGATTTCCCTTCTTATAGCTTGTCTGTAGAGAATAACACTGAAGCCTTGGGTAGGCTTTAGCCTTCCGCTAAAGGAGCTTTTGAGCCGAGGCCTCCTTTAAGTCAGTGCCTGCCTTCCACTCCACTCCAGGTTGTTGAAGTCTAGATAATTAAGGGAACCTGCATATAGGAGCATGGACCAGCAGTAGTAGTAACCACAATAGTTTATTGTATATTTCAAAATAACTAAAAGAATAGAATTGGAATGTCCCAACACACAAAAAATGATAAATGCTTGAGCCAATGATTTTCCCAATTACTCTTGATTTGGTCATTGCACATTGTATGCTTGTGTAATGAAATATCACATGCACCCCATCAATATGCATAACTATTGTGTGTCCATAATAATTAAAAATAAAAAAATAAGAAAAAACCTCTTTGAAATTTTTTAATCACTGGTATTTTTTGGCTCTAAAATGTTCATAAAAAGTAAAGAGATGCCATCACATTTTTGTCTTGGAATAAAATAACTAATGGAATTGCATGTTAAATTTTTTAAATGTTTAAAATTGTCTATTATGACTTAGCAAAAAAAAACTTGAAACAATATAGAAATTCAAATGATCTTTCTTCCCCTTCCCTTAGTTAAAATTAAACTTTAAAACTCAGTAAAACAATTTCATGTGTTCTATTCTAAAAGTAATCGGTACAGTTTTTACAGTCCTAACATCTCTTGTTTTTTTAACACATATATTAAATGAGCCATTGTTAGCTATTGCACAGTAAATGGTGTGATTCATTTGTAACAGAAAAAAACAAAGCAAAGCATTGTTTCTAGCAGTAATCAGACACTCCAAAATCATTTACCATTTCAGTCTGAATAGAAGATAAAAAGTATATTATGAACACATAAAATCCATTAATCTACAAAACATTAGGAAACTTTGATTGGAAAAAGAAACTATCTTACAGTAAAATAGAAATCTAAAGAAAACTCTTCTGATATTTTTGAAGCCTTTAAACTTATCTTACGTTGACTTTCACTTCCACAGAGAAAATAAGGTGATAATTTTCACAGAATTTGGATCTTCAAAGAGTCTTTTTTTTTTTTTTACTTTTTGCGTATATGCATGGAGTAGAGAAGGTTATTAATTTGTTAGAGAAAACTTGATGTTTCACAAGAAATGTTAATAGCAAATATGTGTTCACAATGACACTGAGTAGATAATGTGATGCTACTTCTTAGAAGGATCTGGCAACTCCCCTTAAGTCAGTCAGAATAAATGCAAGAATATATATTCTCATCGTCCTTCCATGTCTGTGGAGACATAGTGATGAACAAGTAGTCTACTTACAATCCAGGAATATAATTAAGTTATGCATAGTTCAAGATCATTGATTTCAAAGGCATAAGCAAAACCAAAAAGCTGTTATGCTTTGTTTTATTTTGTTTTGGCAATAATATTACATTGATGCAAAAAAGTGCAAGTTTTTCTTTTTAAACATTTGACACATATCCAGGATCCTATATTGCAGTAGGCCTTTATTTTACGAAGCTTATGTATGTGAAATGAGTATAGAAAGTTGATGCTGAGCAAGTCCAGTCTTGATAGCACGAGCAGGCTCAAAATAACCATCGAAATAAACTGTCATCTCAGATGTTCTTCCACATACACTGTCCTGCCAGGAATCACGCTAAGTGCTGGGAACTTACACATGACTACAATAGTCCCTAACTGTAATACAAAGAGGTTTGATGGGGGAGATGGGAAATACTTTTCATAGACTGTGATGTGCACAATGAGAGTGATATAGGTAATTAAAGTTCTACCTGGAAGGGCTCCTAATGTGTCCCGAGGTGAGCTGGGAGATTATCTTAGAGAGGGTGGAATCTTAGCTAATGTTAGAGTGTACGTAAGAACGGGGTTAGAGGAAATTCTGGGCTAAGAGTTTTGCATGGACAAAGGGAGAAGCATGGGATTACACAGATATGAAGGTGACTAATGCAGTTTGGTGACACTGGGAGTTAAAGCGTAAGTCACAGTAGTCAAAGATAGGTATTTACTGGCAAAATAAGAGCTTGCCTATCGTGTTAAGAGTATTGAAGTTTATAACGTCTATGTTAGTGAGCCAAGGCTGCCGTGACAAAATACCAGAGACTAGGTGGCTTAAACAACAGACAGTTTTTTTTTTCCTCCAGTTCTGGAAGCTAGGATTTAAAGATCAAGGTGTTGGCAGGTTGTTTTCTCCTGAGTCTTCTCCTTGGCTTGCAGATTGATGGCTGCCTTCTCACTGTGTCTTCACTCGGACTTTTCTCTGTGTTCTTATATCCTTTTCGTCTGTTTCTCTTCTTAGAAGGACACCAGTCATATTGGATTAGGGTCCCACCCTTGTGACCTCTTTTAACCTTAATTATCTCTTTAGAGTCTTGATCTCCAAATACAGTCACATTGGATGTGAGGGCTTCAACACCTGGATTTGGGGTAGGGAATGTCCATGACAATTGTCCAGTTGTTTGCCTCTTTGGTCTGATCTCTTTGTTCTCCCAGTCTTGCCTCTTCTGATCCAGCCCTGATGGTGTCCTTGACCATGACAGAGGCAGTGCACATAACAATGCTGTTTGTTCTTCCATTGACCAAGTCAACAGCATAAACATTTTTCCCATTAACTTATTCTGAAATGCTGAAGCCTACTTCTAAAGTATATACAGAAAAAATTTTTTAAAAACCTGGATTAATAAATACAGTTGACCTAATACACTGAAACAAAAGAAACAAAATTCTGAAACAATCAAAGGAAAACTGAGGCAAATATTAGAAATGCAAAAGGAAAAAATAGCATTTTTCAAACTCATTCAATCCATGTTTGTTTGCATACGTATTAACATTTATTACTTAGCTATTTTTTTTTTGTTTATTTGGCTCTTAAGCTGGCCTTTTTGCATATTTTACTATATGTGTACAAGGAGATAAGAGCAAAAGGGTGAAATTTTCATCCACGAATTTCATCTTCTAAACCTGTCTCTGTTTTTATGGGGGATGTCTTTGATGAGGGCACTGTAAGGTCATAGTTATATGGAATTTACTATAACTTTCTATGCTATTAATTGAGAATAGTCTAAATCATTGATATATGCAACAGCATAACGATATGACTTTGATTAGAAATCTGACTGGGGGTATTGTTAGTGTCATACAATCAGATCAAGCATATGATGGTGTTCTTGCAATAAGATTATCTTTTTTTTTGGAAAATTAATATTTCACTGACTATCTGTGAACTTCTTTGGAATTACTTGCTTAAGATGAAGGTGAAAAAAGTTATTTTCAAGTTAAAAAATCTTTCTTTTTTATATAGTTTAGCATTCTCTTACAATGGGAGATACTGCTTATTTATTAGTGTTTATGTAGATAAGCCTTATTCAACTGGGAAGCTATTAACTGTAAAAAGGAAGTCACAGCAGGGATGAAACAGGAAAATCATTGCCAGCAATATTCTTATTGGTTAGTCTGTTTGCCAGTTTTACATGGGAGAAAATATCTGAGTTCCAAATTTTTTAATGTTGAGATTAATTAAAATTTACCCATCACTAGTTCCAGAGAAATCTAAACTCCTGTGTTATTTTTTACCTTCTGAAATAATATATTCTAACTCTGTAGACATGGGCAAATACATAATTAATAAGCAAGGTACAATATACTGTATGTGCTATTTTGGACTATACCCTACAGACTATTTTAAAACCTTTATTAGGTTTCATAAGGTCATTTATGACCAAGAATGTGCATGATTAATTTTCATGGCTATTAATATTTAATAACCTGGCTCTTAAAATTAAAGAAGTAAACATGGTTCATAGGGAAAACAACCAGACTGTTTGAGATTCATTTATAAAGTATTTCATACTTTAAATCATACTATTTAGTTCACTTTTTCTGCATGCATTTGAGTATTTCAGAATTTTTCCTCCTGAATTTCCTTTCCTGATTTATGTGTACAATCCCGATTATGCAACCCAACTTCACCTAATATTGTTATGTCTTAATCCCTCTTTCCCTTGGGCATGCCCTGTGTTATTTTCAAATGTGTAACATTGTGATAACAAATATATTAAATTAGGACCCTCCAGCTTCTGATCTGAATTTTAAAAATAGCCTGTGAGCAGCCATTTTTTAATACAGAATAAAATGGGCATAAATTATCCATGGTTACTTTAGCTACCTTTAATAAACTCCCCCCCCCAAAAGAAATTGAAATGAAACAGGTACCAGATGTGTCATATGTAGGGTGATATGTATTTTTGTCTAAGTAGAGACACTTTTGAAAGCAAATATGGGCAGTTTAGTATTTATTTCAAGATCATAGGGGTGGGTTTATACACAGAGTTTCCTGTGCTAACTGGGATATGTGCATGAAGTATATCTATAAGAATGAATTATATTTTTATGAGCAATTCTGATTATATTTTTAATGCAAAAGATACTTAATGTATACTTTTATTGAATCTAACCTAGTACCTTTCTTTGAGTCACTGGTCACATTCCCATAACCCATCTTAATTTTAAACATATGTGAATAAATACATTGTTTTTTCATCTCCAATTGGTCCTAGCTCCAAGGATTACCCTGGGGTAGGTGAGGTCAGCAAACTACAGTTTATATAAGGTGTGTAATTTCAGATTTAGACATGGTAAGTCACCTTATATCAGTACTGATCTTTAAAGTGTATGATGAACAGAGAAAAATTATTTTCAACCTCAAGAAAATGCAACTTAATTTTTCGGTAATGTAAGTGATATGGCAGGTAAAAGAATAACCTTAGTCTAAAAATTTGTTGAATTTCTTGAGAAATAATTTCATAGAGTTTATAATGAGATGGTCAAGCAACTAGAAAATATCCTATTTGTTTGGTTTTTAGTAAGAATATAGACAAACATTCTGATGTTCAGTTGATTCTTCTAGCATGTTATATGCCTGTCAGTAGAAAGATAAAAGAAAAGTGGCTTTAATCATGGGGAACAGAACATTGCATTTATGTATTGAAAGAGAAAGTCTTTTATTTCTTTTAGATTAGAATTCATTTCCTAGAGGTCAAAAAATAAATACTGAAAAGACAGTGAGGTGAAGAATGTTTGCATATTATCAGCATTAGCAATTTGATTAAAAAGTGACAACTACTTATCAAAATCTTTTAATATTCTTAGGCATAGAGAAAATGTCTTTTTCCCCCTCTTAAGACCATTATGTCAAAATGTTAATATATGTAAGCCCATTCTGTGTTAGGCAGATGTTAGATGCTCTTTTAAATAAACCTCAGAATATCAGTGGCTTAACACACAGAAGTTTATGTCTTGTCCATATAAATGTTCAGAGTTGATGCTTTTAACAGGTGATTTTTTACTTGCTATTCCCATGTTCCTTAGGGCCCAGGAGTCCCCTAGATTCAGCCAACAGGGCAGACAAGAGTTGGATACAATGCAAAGGAATCTTAACAGCTTCCTAAAAACCCTGGCCAGGAAAGGTCACGATCACTTTCAATCACACGTCACTGGCAAGAAACAGTCACATGCCCACACCTGATGAGAGTGTTCTACTGGTCTTTACAGTTTATAGCACACAACTACTTCCCACAGTCAGGAACAAAAAAATATATAGATTTTTATTGAAAAACCATCTGTCTATATCATACTGCCTTTGAGAGAGAAATTTGAGAGAGAAAGTTCAATCAGAACATGAGTAGTATTAGCAAGCTATCAGAGTAGCACCTCTAGGAAGGCAAACTAGGTCCCTGAGAGGACAAAGGTTTAAGTGAAAAATATCTTCAGTGAATATCTTCTTTACATTATGAATTAATACCATGTGTATGAATTGTTGAAAAATTAATTACATTTTTTAATATGTGTGTGTAAATTTAGTGGAAAGGAATCCTAGTAATCAGGGACTCATTTGCTTTAGTATTTTGGAGTAAGCCACACACATTTCCTATTCACTCAGCATAGTAAAAATGGAAATTTGGTCATTTAAAGAGAATAAAGTCGAAAATAGGATTTGCTTATTTTTCCCCTTTGAAAATGTTCCCACTAATTCACATGATTTTTCTTTTTTAAAAAAGTAATTTTATTCTAGTCAGATTGAAATGTGACCCATTTAAGCTTATGATGAATATTTTAGAAACGAAAGCAGGTATAATACAATACTTAGCGTGATTTTGATACTGTCCTTTAAGCCATATGGTTAATGTGGATTTCATCAAATGAATCCTTTACTGGTGGGAAGCCTGCTCTCTTCACTTCTGACAGATGTCCAGGTGATACAGGCTGCTAAAAGGCTCCTTAGAAATCAGAGGCAATATTTCAAAGGCTCACCAGAAGCTAGATGGTGAAAAGAATGATGATTATGTCTGTGTTTTGTCCTAAAACTATATATCTTTTATTTATTTATTGGATCAACCAAAAATATGAACAATTTTTTAATTAGTTTCCAAAGAGTTCACATTTCAACAATGACCTTTTCCTTACTTATACAGGATAGTTATTACCTTTAGTAGATATAGTAACACACAGTTAAAGAGAATTGAAATAATAAAGGCGCTTTAAAAAGAGACCTTAAATGTAAAAATTAGTCTTTTTTTAAATCATTGGGGAAATAGAATATATTGCAAAAACAAAAAGTGATCAATTTAGGCTTTTGCAACCTAGTCAGCAGAATAAAGGGCCATTTATAGATTTTACTACTCTGAACACTGCTAAATTATTTATTTTTACGTAGAAGATGTCTAAAGTGGTGTGTTCTCCACTCTAGCCAATTTGAACATAAAATTAGCAGTCCCACATTAGGTTTTAGTAGGCGTCACTCCCAGGACATGACTAGGAGCTACTGTCTACTTAGGAGAATGGAGAGAATGAGAAATCCTCGAGCTTCTTGAAATCTCAACCAAGTATATTTATTGATCGATTTTTATTTTTTTCCAGTCACCCTAAATCACTGTATAGGATAACTATATGTGATTTCAAATAACTTAACAAAAATGTTAAAAGAGCAGATTAGCTCCGAAAATTAAATAATTGTATCATGTGCTTTAACGTGGCCTTCAAGGCTCAGCGTAATGGAACCCCCAACTCTATCATCTCCTACCATGTTCCTCATGTTCACTAAATTCCATTCACATGTTGTTTACGCCTCTAGATATGTTCCTTTGTTATCTGTTCTTTAGATTGGTCTGGAAAGCTTTGCAGCAGACTTACATAAGAGGATAATTTTTTTTAAATTTTTCTTCTCTATTTGTCTTGTTCTGAATATTTTGCCACAAAGAATGATCATCTTTTGTATTAATGAGGTCATTAAATATGAAATGTCCAACTTCAAATCAAAAGGTTAGTTTATTATATCTCAAACAAGAAGCAGTACAATTAATCAAAGTATGCGCCTAAACTATCTACACAGTTTTGCCATCTTAATGGTAGTTTGTTTATGCCAGCAGCGACGAAGCCTGGAGAGCGAGTGCTGATGAAATCACAAAAGGTGTTTTCTACAGCCTTTGGAGAATTGAATATTTTTCCTTGCAAGAAGGGGTCCAAAATCTGGAAGAAATGGAAGTCAGTTGGTGCAAAGTCTAGTGAATATGGTGAATCAAAGAGAGTGTCCAAGTCTGGCCTCTGTAGTTTGAGCAGCATTGTTTTATGCAACATGCAGTCTTGCAGAAGGATTAGCCTGTCTCTGTTGACCAATCTCAGCTGTTTAATCACAAGCATCCTCATCATTTCATCCATTTGGTTGCAGAAGACATCTGCTGTAATCCACTGACCAGGTTTCATGAAGCTGTAGTGGATAATACCAGCACTGGATTACCAAATGGACACCATTAGCTTTTTTTGATGAGTATTTGGTTTTGGAATGCGTTTTCCAGTTCATTTTTATCCAACCATTGTGTTTAATGCTTGTGATTGTCAAAAGGAATCTATTTATCATCATACATAATGATACAGTGTAGATATGGTTTGCCTTTATGTCGTGACAGCAAAAAAAGGCAAGCTTTGAGACGATTTCTCTTCTGACGCTCCTTTAATTCATGCGGTACCTATCCGTCCAGCTTCTTCACCTTCCTAATTTGTTTCAAATCATCCAATATTGTTGGAATAGTAACATCAAACCTTTCTGCTAATTCATGCATAGGTTGAGATGGATTTGCCTCCACTACAGCTTTCAGCTCATCATTGTCCACCTTGGTCTCAGGTTGCCCACATGGCTCACTTTCAGAATTAATATCACCAGGATGGAATTTCTCAAACCATCAACGTACTGTGTGTTCTTTAGCTACACCGTTCTCAAATACTTTGATGATATTTCAAGCTGTCTGCATTGCATTGATTCCATGATAGAACTCATTTTAAAAAATAACACAAATTTTTGACTCCATGGATTTACAAAAATTACTCCTAAAAAAAAAATTGAAAGATAGTCACAAGCCAAAACATGCATTTAAAAGACTCAGGATGTACCTTCACAATAAGAAAAAAAAAAACAACAAGATGTGTCAAAGTGAAATGTCAGAGATATCAACTGTCAAACTTAATACTTAAGGAAATCAGACATTTCATACTTAATGACCTAATATTTGACAAGAAACATTTAAGACCTAGTTATGAAATTCTGTGTTCTTCAGAAATTTTTTACTGATGTTTTCTAAGGATTGTTGTATGTTTAAAAATTGGTCAAGAGTGAGTCCTGTTTACATGTCGCAATGATAGATTCAATTGTATTCATATTAGTACAATGTTAAATGAAATATGTAAACTGAAATGCAAATATGGGAATAAATCATCTATAAAAATGAGTGATGTGATAGTAATACTGCAACTTGATCCTACTGAGTACAAGATTACAACTGTGAAGAAAGAGGCATGTGCAAAATTCCTGCATTCTATGCATCAAAATCATCAGTGTGAATTTGTCCAAAATACATTGGCAAGGATGCTTGATGGATAATGAATTTGTTTCCACATATGTTGAATTTTTAACAAAATTGAAAAAAAATAATAATTTTTACAAAGGAAATAAAAATCTAGTGCTCAAAAAAATTACAAAATAAAAAGGTACTGCTGCTATCTATATTTGCAATATTCACAATTACCAGCCAGCACAGAAGTGAAAACTTCCTATGTACTGGAAAATTCAAAGGCTGCCAACATACCACTCAGTACAGGACTCTCACTAATAGCATTATGTATGCTTACACTGAGAATCACCTCAAAAAGATTGAATTTATCCCAAGTGGCGAACTTCAGAAGGATCTCTTTCCAAACTTTGTAGTATGCAGTTTAAAAAGTGATTGATCTTATTAAGCAATTACTTTTGTCTGCCATGAGGCAGCTAATGTTTAAGGTCATTACTTATTTGGTGTGCCATTCATCTCTCCTGCACTTTCTTTCCTTGTGGAGTATAAGCAATCAGTTGAGATCCTGGTGATTAAAATATAAAGGCTAGTTTCTGATAGTTTCAACAAGCCACACTAGATTTAAAGCAACTTTTAGCACAGTAATCACCTTACTGCTAAGAGAATAAAGGTAAATTTATCAAGCCTAATAGAGAAAGAAAATCCAGAGTGTCAAGGAAGGCCATACTGCATGTGGAAGGATCCTCACTTTATTCAGTCTCTCCTTGAAAGTCACCTCATGGCAGAAGCCTTTCCTGACTCCGCTGTCTAATGCAGCAGTTTCTTGTCCCCACTCCCATCAGACAGAGCTTTCATTCTATCTTCTTCTTTTATTGTTCTTCAGATATTACTACCAATCATTATAATCTATTTAAAATTTTTATTTATTCGTTTTTGTCTTATCCAACTAGAACAGCAGCTCTATGTGCTTAGGGACTTTGTCTTTTTTAGCCATTGCTTTATGTTAGTGTCAAAAACAGTGCCTTAAGTGGGTAAGATGCCTGTAGTCTTGGGAGGCTGATGCAAGAGGATCACTCGAGCCCCAGGTGTTTGAATCCAGTCTGAGAAATATAATAGAGATGAAAACTCCATTTCTATTAATAATACATTTATCGATTTAAAAATTTAAAAATGCCTGGAGCATAAAAGACATTTAAAAAGAATTAAAGGGGTAGGGTGTGGTGGCTCGTACCTGTTATACTAGCACTTTGGCCAAGGTGGGAGAATCTCTTGAGGCCAAGAATTTGAGCCCAGCCTGAGCAACATAGAGAGACCCCATCTCAACAAAAAATTTTGAAAATTAGCCAGGTGTGATGGTGGGCGTCTGAAGTCCTAGCCACTTGGGAAGCTGAGGCAGGAGGATCCTGTGAGCCCAGGAGTTTGAAGCTACAGTGAACTATGATCAGACCACTGCACTCCATCCTGGGCAACAAAGGAAGACTCCATCTCTGAAGAAAAAAAAAAAAAGTATGAATGATATGGAGCAAGAAAGAATGCATTGTCCTTCTTTCTTTCTGGAACAAAAGTAAGAAATTTTCTATAAGCAATCACAGATTATAGAAAGAGTTTTACAAAGAACCTCTTATAATTAAAAAGAAGCTATTTATAGCAGAATGATAAGAAAGACTGCTTGGAAGTAAATAAAAATTAATATTAGTATAAGGTATTCCTAAGTGTGAAGATTTTAAGAAATCTATCATTATATTGAAGTATGACTTTTATAAGTTTATTTGTAATGATGATTAAACTATCTTTAATGTGCTCAATGTTTTTGCTAGGCATTCATAAAAAAATAATACGGCATATATCCTTTCATTCAGGGGATTGCAGTCCAGAGAGAGATGAAATATCTATATCATATTTAAATCAATAACGTATGTGCTAAAATAGAATCCTGTACTAGGATCTGTGGGAACAAAGAAGGGAAATGCTTTGTAATGTTAAGGGAAATCTTCAAAAAGGGGGTACCATTGAAATTGAATTTTGAAATATGAATACAGATTTGTCGGTTAGAAAAAAGGACAAAAAGGAGCAGAAGTGTGAGAAAGAATTCATACAGACTGATCAAAATAGTGTGTGTGCACATGTGTGTTTGTGTATGTGTGTTATGTGACAGAATAGCAGGAAACTGTAATAGAGAAGGTTAATAAAAAGACTGCCTCCTGCAATTTAGTAAGTCATTTTGTTGCTTTTGACAATTTATGATTTGCATTGAAAACTATCACAGGTAATTTTTTATTGAGGATATATAAATAATACACTAAAAAGAATTTCAAATATTTGTATATTTGAATTTATCAGTCTGATTTTGTCTTCTCATGATTATATGAAATCAAGGTAGAGTTCTGTTCCAAGTTTCTCAGCGACACAGTGATACAAAGAACAAATTGGTTCTATAGAAAATAGTGGATTGGAGAAGTTTGTATCTCACAGTTTAGGAACATATATTTCAATAAACCTATTTTGTCAGATCAAATGAAAGACATTGGAAATATAGTAAAGGTCATATAAAAATTATGAGGAAGTTAGACACTGAGTGAGAGGCAATGGTCCAAAAGATATTTATTTTTAAAGGTTTAAAATATAAGTGATAGGAAAAGAAAACATGAACTTGAATAAGTTATTTGATCAAAATAAATTGATCAGAATAATAGTATATAATCTCTAAGACTTAGGGGTATTTTTAACACTAAAACATTATTAGAGATAAAAATTTTAAAAAGCAGTGCCTTACTGAAAATATGAAAAGATGCATGATAGATACCTAAAACCAGTATAATTAACACTTTAAAGAATAAGGCCATTTATAGTTTTATTTTGAGAGTGAAAATTATTGAATAGTTCAGTGGGCCAAACAATTTCGTCACTACTGGAGATTAGTTTTCACTTCGTTAATCAGAGAAAGGGATTTAAATAAAGTTTGCTGTCTTGAAGATATCTGGGTAGATTTTTAAGCAATACAAAGAACACAAGAAAAGCCTTGTCTTTCACAAATAGCTTTATTTGTGGAAGATTTTTTTTTTAAAGTGTTATCTGGCCAGTGGAAAAATAGTTCCTATCCAACTATTGACTACAACCTCCCACGATGACCAAGACTACTTTTGATTGATACCTAGAATAGGAAAGGCTGAATTTCTTTTTTCTTTTTCGTTTGCTTTTTTCTTTTTTCACTAGAGACAAAGTCTTACTTTATCATCCAGGCTAGAGTGCAGTGGGTGATCACAGCTCACTGCAGCCTTGAACTCCTGGGCTCAAGCGATTCCAATCCTCCGACCTCAGCCTCCTCCTGAGTAGCCAAGACTACAGATGCCTGTGGCTAATTTTTCATATTTTTTGTAGAGATAGAGTCTTGTTATGTTGCCAGGCTGATCTCTAACTCCTGGCCTCAGGCATTCCTCCCACCTTGACCTCCCAAAGTAATGGGATTACAGGCGTGAGCCACTGCTCCCAGCCAAGAAAGGCTATATTTCTAACAGCCATTTGTGATTTTCAGTTTTGTTCCCCATACTATACAATTTGACTAACATGATAAAAAATGAAGCTTTTATGTTATAAATATGTTATGCAATCTCTTAATTTTGGTACTCAAAATCAGAGATGCTATTAATTTGAATTGATTCTTAATGTTATACATGATCCTATAATTTTCGATTTCTTCTCAAATTCTTATATTTATGATCCAGTGAACATTGCCTGTATTACATTTTATGAAAATCTGAACTGCAATAGCAGGGGTACTTTCATAAGCATAGGATTGAATAGTTTTGATCGTAAAGACATTTGGTCACAAAATGCAGATAGTCTGCATTTTTACTTAGAATGGTATTTTTCCCATATTTTAAATATGTGAAAATATAAGCTTACATATAAATTTAGCATAGCATTTTTTAAAAATATTTTTATCAATGTTATGTTGATATATATGTTATTCAAGACAAATGCTGGCCTTCAGAATTTTTAGTGATTGAGTACATTCATAATTTCCTTTTTTCTTCTGTTTTCTTTTTAATCTTTTTCTCTACTGTACATTTTCTGCACATTTTCTTAAGCTTGGAAACCCAAAACCACTTACTTTCTCTAAGCGTTTCATAAATACTGTCTTTCTAGTTCTCAAATTCTTTTCATTATTTTTAGTGGTCACTGACTGGTTCATCCATCTTCCCCCTCCCCCAAATTACTGTGAGACTTCCTGTAAGGCCAGCACCTCTGCTGCTCAGTCAGAAAGAACCTTTCCTGTCAAAACGGATCCACATGTATAGAACAGGACAAGTAAGAAGCAGCAAAGAATTCAAACAGCATCTGCCCCAAATCAGTTCACTTTAATATTTCTCGTATAATAAGGCTCTACTTTCTGTCTCTTGAACTCTGAATCTTACTGGCTTATCTTGATTTCTGATAACATATCCAATCTTTTTTTCCCCCCTAAACAAAAATGTGGACCTAGTCTCTGTTAACATTTGTTAAAAGTCCTACGTGAATATCTATTTCTTTCTATTATATACCTAGGATCTCTCTGATTGCTCTGTTGCAGTGAAATTGGAATGTGTGTACTAGTAAATTCAGCTCAACAAACATTGGTTGGATATCTCCTATTTAAAATTATTTAATACTGGGCTGGATATTAGGGCTTCAATGACCAGAAGACATCTCCTTGACTTTGAGAAGTTTAAAATCTGCTACGAGATGGTTATATCGATAGATAATTTCAGCCTGATATTTTAAGCCCTGGAATTGAGGTGTAACCAGAGTCTATTGGAATCCAGAAAGGGATTCTTCGACTGACCTTGAAATTGAGTTACAGTTTCCTGGAGAAGATGCTGTCCTGAAAAATAAGCTGTGTAGAAAGGTTTTCTAATAGCAAAAGTCCAGAGATATGAAACAGAATGAATGTGAGGCAAACAGTGTTTTATATTTTTATTTAGTAAAAAAAATGGTCAGCTTATTTTTAATACTTGTTTCAAAATGGTAGTTATTTTATTATCCTTGTGAATTTTAATCAGACAAACCAAGATAGTACATAAAATTACTATATCAATTAGCTGTTTTTATTTCACAAATCACCCCAAAACTTGGAGTCTTTAAGTAATAAACATTGATCATATTCATAAATCTCTTGCTCAGCTGTGTGATTCTTCTGATCTGATCTGGTCCTGTTAGGCTGAGCCTTGATGGACCAAGTGGTCACACCATGTTTGTAGTGGCTGGCAGTGATTTGTTTGGATGGGAGAGAGAGAGCACTCAGGTGGCACTGCTTATCCTAGCTTTACTTGATCTCTGATTCTCCAGAATAACAGTCCAGTTGGTCTCAAGTTCCAAAGAGAAGCAAACAAGAGCAAAGCCCAATGTGCAAGCAGTTTTCAAGTCATTGCTCGAGTCATATTTTTAAAATGAACCATATCAAGTTCATTAGCCATATCAAGTCACATAGCCCACCAGTGTAGAAAACAAGTCACAGAGACAATTCGAAGAGAAAGAAACAATATCTTTAAGGGAGTGGTTGCACATTCACATTGCAAACAGAGCACGTATATAATAGAAGGAGAGGAATAATCCGTGGCTATTTTAGCAATCTTCAAGTCATCACATAGACTATATAAATTTTACTGTGATTTGATTCTATTTTGTGCCCTCATTGTATTGTTTTCATATTGAAAACCACATTCCAATTTACTATGGAGTCAATTATTAGTTGTAAATTTGCAACAAGAAGAGCCAATCTATTTTTTATTTGTTTGCTTTTGTTACTACTAATTGAGAACATTAGCCTCCTTTGTTCTTTGATCTCCTTTGTTCTTTCTACTTGACCTTTTTTATTGTAATCTTCCATGAAAAACTTTCCCTCCATACTTGTTTTGTTTTTCTAGTTTTAATTTATTAACTGATAAGAGCTAAAAGGCAAGAAAATTGTTTCCTTTGGAAGGAGATATTGATTTTTTTAAAGAAATTTCTATGCTACTTAATATCCACATTTAAATGTTTTATTTTTTTGGTAGCTTTATTGCTAGGCATTTGCAGAAAATATATATATATATGTAGAGAGAGAGAGAGAGAGAGAGAGTGTGTGTCTGTGTGTGTGTGTGTAAGAGTCATGCTTTGGGATTGATAGCAACTTTTATGATACTTTTGATTCAATTTTTACCTGGTGTTCGAAGTCCTCCTGACTAATAACTGAAACTCACAAGGTGGCTCACTGCTACTTTCTGGTCACCAGGGTGCCATTCAGAGCAGAGCCACTGGAGCCACTATAGTTCACACTTGAAAGTTCTAGGAGCTGAAACTTATCTCCTATTTTTCTTTCTTTCTTCAATCAAGCTATACCAACTGTTCACAAGGAGCATATTCTAACAAAGAACTTTATGTTCTGGAGGAGGCACGTTTACTTTCTGGAGGTTATTACTGACTAAGCAAAAATGCGCAGCTTCTCATGAAAGCAAATAGTTAAAACTTCATCTACATCAAGTTTCTATTGGAAACTCCTTGTTGGAATTTGTAACAAGTAAAAAGAGTGGAACAGTGTAGAATTACAAATGAAAAATATTTAAATCCTGTTCTTAGGCAATTTAGGATACTTCTTCTATATTTTAAGAAATGATAAATAGATAGATAGATAGATAGATAAAATAGAGCTGGCTTTATGCTTTTTTCTTAAAAAAATTTGGGAGGGGTTCTTTTATTAACAAGTCCCAAAACAATAAATGTTGGCATGGATGTGGAGAGATAGTAACACTCCTACATTGCTGGTGGGACTGCAATTTAGTTCAACCTCTGTGGAAAGCAATATGGAGATACCTTAAAGTGATACAAGTAGATCTACCATTTGATTCAGCAATCCCACTACTGGGCATCCACCCAAAAGAACAAAGGACAATCTACAATAAAGACACCTGCACTCGAATGTTTATAGCAGCACAATTCACAATTGCAAAGATGTGGAAACAACCGAAGTGCCCATCAATACATGAGTGGATTAATAAAATGTGGTATATGTATACCATGGAGTACTATTCAGCTATAAGAAACAATGGTGTTATAGCACCTCTTGTATATTCCTGGATAGAGCTGGAACCCATTCTATTAAGTGAAGTATCCCAAGAATGGAAAAACAAGCACCACATGTACTCACGAGCAAATTGGTATTAACTGATCAACACATAAGTGGACATATAGGAATTACATCTATTGGGTGTCGGGCGGTGGGAGGAGGGGATGGGTATATACATACATAATGAATGCGATGCACACCAACTGGGGGATGGTCACACTTGAAGCTCTGACTCGAGTGGGGGCGCGGTGGGGGGCAAGGGAAATATACGTAACCTTAACATTGGTACCCCCATAATATGCTGGGAAAAAAAAATATGATCAAGAACGTCCCAGTAAATATAGCAGATTTAACTCATACAACTAATTGCTCTGCCTTCAGAAAAACTGACTGAAATGACAGAAAAAGATATATTTAAGACATAAATCTATCACAATGGAAAAAATAAGAGAGGAGACAATAGCTAGACAACTTTGGGAGCTGGAAAGTAAATGGATGAGTGGTAACTAACTTGAGGATACCTGAGAAATTTCAATTCTAAACTGACATTGAGGAAAGCTTAAAACCAAACCCGTCTAAGGGAATGATGGTGGAGGTGGAAAATAAAATAAAGCTATTTAATAAGTCAGTCTCCCAAATAAGCCCAGGTGCTCAAATCTGCACTCGTGTCTCTTGTGTACCTGTCATTCTCTTTCCTTCAACTCTTATGCAAGAGTAGACAAAGAAACAGTTTAGCTGACTTTTCTACTCTCGCGTTTAGTATATGCAATGTGAATTGGCACTTCTGTTACGATAGTTAATTTCTGTATCATGAATAGATTTTATGATTATAATTTTATAGTTTTGTTGTTTTTGTTCTTATTTTTCTTTTTTTAAATTTTGTTTTAGACAATAAATTCTCTTTAGAGGACTTACCTCATTACAGGAGTACATGTTGACAATGAACAGTCTTATGGCTTTATTTAATTTTGATTAGTCCTTTGTTACCCTTTCTTCTTTTTTTTTTACATTTCTTCTTTCTTCCTTTTTCCTAGTTGCTTCGTTATCTATTAGATATATCCCTTCTCAATTATGCAGTTTATTTTAATATCATACATGGACTGAGGCCTGAATAGTACAATGAAATTATCACAGGTAAAACTTTTGTCTAGAGTTTAAGCAGTAACAATGATGATAAACACATGGTTATAACTGATAATTTCTAAGAAAGATATTGCTACATCCCCCTCTTCTAGGTAGTTGTCCTCAAGATACAGTGTCCTGGATGGAAATTTCTTAGTGTTTATAGTTATAAGGGTACTTTACATGGTAAGTTGGTAAAATCTGAATGGAAAAGGACATTTTATTAATTTTGCATTTTTTCATTTAAAAATCTTCAGCATTGAGATATCATATGTTAGCACTTTGATCCTCTTCACTCACCTTTTGTCAAAATATATGCTCTTAATATTAATGAAAATCTTTTTAAGTAGATTAACTGTTCTCAGTATAACCAGTATAACCCTTTTTATGCTCAGTGATGCTTAGTTAATTCTTCCAAACAGCTAATTTTCCTTTTACTTACAGTCAACAGGATAGCAAACTAATTAATTGGAGTAAAACAAGACAATTTTTAGTTTTTTTCTTTCATTTGTCATTTTAAATTTTGCTGTGAAATTGAAAATGAAAAGGAGAAAAAAATAGTTATACCTCTTCTTTCCTGCCTTAAAGGAATAAAAAGCCAATTAATCTCTACCTTCAGAATTTATTCAAGTGAAGACTAAGGGTAGAAGAAATTGCTGTTTTCATCTGTGTCTGTACTTGTAAGCACAATTCTAGTCAGACAATTAGACTGTAGTAATTATTCATCAATAGCTGCCTGCATGGCTATGGCTGTGTTGGTATGTTTATGTCAAACCAGTGTTGCTTTCAGTGTTTTCTGAGAGTTTAAAGAACCAGGTTGGAGGCATGTGCACAAAATAAAGAAAACTTTGGAGCTGAATTTCTCTTAAACATTTCAAAAAAAGGTAGTCTTTTAAAGTAAAATTACATACAACCATTGACCTGACATCAGTGAGCCAAATCTCTTCATTTTCATTTAAAACGTTCTCTAAATCCTTCTATATTCAGAGTGAAATCCTACTATATGCAGATTATTCTGTTAAAATAGGAGAATGCTAATTCATACCAATATTGGCTTTCTGGCTGTTGGATTAAACAGAAACATCCATATAATTCTCTCACTGAGTGTTACAAAGGACCTGTTTCCAACAATGAGAGGATAGAATGGAAAACCGTCTTTAAATTAACTTTCTCATCTTTGCCTCCTATTTCCCCAAAACTTTTCTTGCTAATTCAGTCTGATACAGTAAGATATATTTTTATACATGTGGCAGGATAATAATAAAAATAACACTAAGAAGAAGAAGGAGAAGGGGGAAGAAGAGGGAGGAGGAGGAGAAGACAATGGATATAATGATGGAGAAGAAAATAGTTAACATTTATTAAATATTTGCTGTGCACCTGGCATTTGGGTGTTTGTTTTATGTGAATGATTACATTCAATCCTCCTAACAACTGTGTTTCCATTTTAAAAATGAGGAGCATGGATCTGAGAGAATTTAAATATTTTTCTCAAAGTCACATAGCTAATAAGCAATGGGGTTTCAGATTGAATTCAAGGCAGTGAGTAACATTCTACTTCCTCTTTCTCCTCAATGCCAAGTTTAGTCATATCATAAAGTAACTATTATGTCATTCTTTTCAGGAAAAAATTGAGCAAAAAGTGAGAAAACTACCTGTTCAGTCTCCAGTTTTTTTCGTCTCTGAAGGAAAAATATTGGAAAAAATGCATGTTCCAGAGGTCATATTAACAGGCTAGTGAACAGGAAATGGTTTAAAAGCTCTCTAACATGAAATTGTTTGCCCTTTTAACCTAGAACTAATCTTTCCAAAAGTGGCCTGGAATGACATTTCTGCAATTTGAGGCAATGACCCAGGCTCACTGACTCGAAATCTTATTCTATTCCTGCTGCCCTCTTGCATTTGGTCTTTGCCACGTCTTCTTCCTTAACTTAAGGTCTCCTTCAGTTTATCCTTTCACCCTTTCTGGAAAATGTCAGTCCTTACTCAGTAATGTCTTGATTTTCCATGAGACTATCTGGATCAGCGTGCTTGAGTCCTTGCAAAAGTGGGCAAGACAAAAGGTGACTTTAATTTTTTTTTTTTTTTACTTAAAAGAACAACTTTGTTCAAGCAGAGTAGTGTAGTCACAACCCTATAATTTAAAAAAGATTTTGATATGAATGAATTGGCAACACAAAATACTATATCATCTTCTTTTATGAAGTTTGAATTTTAGGATGCAGTCTTTTCAAAAATACTTCTGTTTAAATTTCTCCAAGATAAAACACATTTTATCTTTCAGGAACTGATCCAGTCTCTTCTATCATTACCTGTAATTGCCAACAACTGGTATTTAATTTGTCACTGGTCTTAATTATTTTAGCATATATTTACTACATTGCTCATATGCGTCTGCCAGTATGCTAAGTGATAGGGAGTCTCTACTGAGGAAGACAAACGTTCAAATAATAATATACCTTACGAGGTATATTATTAGTCTGATAGAAGTTCTCTGAAGGATAGGAGCATTATTCTGTAAGAGTGTCTAACAAAGAAATCTGACGTAGTCTGGGGTATTGGTGGCAGTGGGTATCCTGGGTTACCACCCTATAAGGGACATGGACTGAATGAAACACAGGAGAAGGGTCAGGAGGTGCATGGAGGTGGGATGGAAATACTGTTCCAAGAACAGGAATCAGTCTGGCCTAAGGCTGCACTTAAAAACTACATTTATAGTGTGTGAGTCAATACGCAGCAAAGCTAGAAGTACAGGAATATCCCAGATTATGCAAAGTCTTACTGGCTACATTATAGCATTTTGTTTTAAGCCTAAACAATAAAGATCTGTTGACTATAAATAATCTGTTAGATTTGCATTTTGAAAAGATATGGCTTTTAGTGGATTTGATAGGCCAGAATGGATATCCACATTGGAACTAGCAAACAGCTCTTATAGGTTTTTAGTCTAAGGGAAGTCTGAGGGCAGTTAGATAAGTAGTGATGAATGGAATACAGGATATGAGGCCCTGACTCCTGAGGGTTTTTTTTTTTTTTTTTTTTTTTTTTTTTTTTTTTTTTGGCTCCTATTACTAGATAGATAATAGTAAGGAAGGAAAAATTGGAGGAACAGATTTGAGCAAAAGATTCATTCAGCAAGTATTTATTGAACGCCTACTCAAGCCCTTCTCAACCTGAGTTCCTTGAAAAAATGAAGTCCTAAACGCCTCTTAAGGTATTTCTTGTATGTAATGAATTACTTCTTCTATATGTATCTGGGATGATACCAGTCTTGTAATTCTTGAAAGAATTAAGAAAATAGTCCATCAAGGTATTTTATGTAGGGTATAGTTATCTTGTGAAACCCAGTTGAGAAAGGTTGGCTTATACCATATGCCAGATACTCTTTTTACCTCTGCCTTGAGTCTAATGAATATGAGATATCTTTAAGAATTTCAAGTAAAGAAAAATAATTGTCATAACAAAATTAACTATAATAATATAATTTTATTTAACAGTTAAACTGCCCCCAAAGCAGCTTACATATTTTGTTATATATAGTTAATAAATATATTTTAAAAGCTTATGAATCACTCTAAAATTTATACTATCATAGTAGATATGTGTCATTAATATATTCTTCTCAGACTCTTTAAATTCTTTGCCTTTCATTAAAAAATGCAAATGCTGCATATTTACAATTATTTTTGAGGTATGGATAGCTTTCTTTGTTTGTTTGGAGTAGAGAACCAGAAATTATTTTGAAAAATTACCTGGGTGGTGGTATTGACCCAAAAAGAGCCGTAAATGTAGAAAGTGAAATGTAGTAAATGAAGCAATGCCATGTGAACTTTGAACCTTGGATGTAATTACATTAAAGTAAAGTATCGTTTTTCATCCAGTCGAGTCATTCGGCAATTATTTATATAGTGCTTGGTGTGTGCCAAGCAGGGTTCTTGGCGCTGGGATAAAGCAGTGAACAAACCAGATAAAGTATATATGTTTGTGGTAGGATAGGCCAGGTTGCTGTTTATATAAAGGTGTTCAGAAAAATCCAACCATAAATATAATTGGTAGTAGTTGTTTAAAAAGGTACATGGACTTAGTTTATAAATGTTAGATACCTTTATGCTAATTTTTTACTCTCTTTGGACAATAATCTTAAGTGTTAGATAGAATAAAGCAAATATATCTATATATATACTTATACATACATATATACCACATTAATTGGCATATATATGGATCAGAATATATATTGGTTACTCTATTCATTTAAAATTTTTCAATCCTAACTTAGATTTTTTTTTACTTGTTTGAGTATTTTTGAACTTGAATATAGACCATGTGCCTTCATAGACCTCAAATTCCTAATGAGAGGTCAGGCAAATATATAAAAATGCATAATTCAAAGCTGTGAGAACTTGGATAGGGGTCAACACAGGGTAATGTAGCTTTGCATGGTTAAAACATGTGCCTCAGCATGGAGTGATAAGGAAGACTTTACAGAGAAGATACCTAAGCTTCTCGAAGGAGAAATAATAGAGGTGTGGGTATTCTAGGCATATCATTAAAACTAATTTTTAACAATAAATAAAGGGGGAAAGCTGCATTCATTGACAGCATTCTCTTTGGCTCTGTTTTATATATTTCACCAAGTGGTTTCTGCCAGTGTGTAACTATTAAGAACTCTAAGTGTTTATAGAATAAATTAAATGCCATTATATTTTCTTAACATTTTACTGTTTAGAATATAAGTTTACATGGCTTTTTATTTGAGCTTTATATGAAATGAGAAAACTGTGGATAAAGATATTAAGTAATTTCTCATTTAAAACTCTACAAGAATAAAAGAACTTAGTTTGTACATTATTTAATGATTTATTTTAGTTGGAAATACTACTATGATAGTGACTAAATGAATGTTTTATGCAGCGTGACCTTTGTCTATGTGTGTCTTCACTTCTTTTTCTCTATCCATTTATTTGGATTAAACTTCTTATTATCAAGTATTCATATTTTATATGATTCATAATTCAGCCTGTTTCTTCAAACTCAAAAGCTAGGTAAGAATCAAGTTGAAGTCATTGACTGTATGCTGTTTATATTCTCCTTAAACATTTTTAAAAGGTAATTTTTTTTCTTTTTTGATCTCTGTTTTAATGTCTTGTCAGTATTGTCTGCTTATGGCAAGGATGATGTGATGAAATTTCTTGTTTCTCAAGAGGGATCAAAAATAACAAAATAGTCATTAATTAAATATTTAATTTCAGAACCAAGGATATATTTCCTAATTTATGCTTATAAATCCCTTATTTTATAATTCTATTTTATATTATATTTTATGAAAGAAAATTCTGGAAGAAGTCTGGTACTAATGATAGAACACAGGTTTTAAAATGATATAGACCTAAGTTAAATAACAATTTTTAGTTAATGGTGAAATTACCTGTACACAATCTTCCTGATTTTTGATATCTTAATCTCAAAAAGGAAATAATAATATTAAATACACAGATTTTTATGAAAATTAAATGAAATGTCATGTACTTCTCAGACACTGCAATGTATCTGATATAGACATAGTGCACAATTGTATTTCCTTTTGACTTTTCATCCTCATATTAAATTAGATGTCTGTCATTGTATTGAACCACCTAAGACAATAAGAAAATAACCCTATAACCCTCTACCCCTTGTTGCCTTGATTAATATTTTTATTATCACTTATCATTTCTCTCATATATCAAGGAACATTATATTACTACTGTTCTGCAGAATCTTGAATCTTCACTTGACCCTATATTCATTTTGCCTTATTTAAAATTTCTTTTTTTCTATTTGTGGGAAAAAAACATATATTTTTAGAAATATTCATATATTTTCCTTTAGAACTGGTACAGTTGTAATTATTACTAAAACATACTACCTCTTACCATATGGAATTATACTAATAGATTGCATTAAAAAAATAGAATAAATGGCAGTGTCTGCTTGCTTCAAAGGGGACATTACCCTCCTTAGACCACCCTATCTGCTTAATTTCCCAATATTTTAAAGTCCTCTTTTTTGCATTAAAATTTTTTGAAAAATATGAACACATTGCTTTGAAGATTATGAGTCACTATCATGTTTTGTGTTTGAGTGAGATAGGGCATTGAGGAATAAGAGGAGGAGATGCAGAAATAAGGCTATCGAAGTAGAGAGCAAACCTGAATAACAAGGATTCTTGGGCCAAATTGGTGCATATTACAGGGTAGCTCTCCTGAGTTAGTTTGATAACATGGTAGAAAGGGATACCAGTATAATGATAATAAACAATAATAATAATAACAACCAATAGTTATATAATGTGGCTATGTGCAAAGTTTGTTATTAATTTACCTAATTCTCTAACAACCCTTAAATATAAGTACTATTAGTGTCTCATTTCCAGTAGGTGAAGACGAGCATAGAGAGATTAAATAACTTGGCCAAAAATCACACAGCAACTAAGTGATGAAGCCTGGAGACAAATCTAAGGAGCCTAATCTCAGAGACTCTCTGCTCTTAACACCTACCCTACACTTCCAGTCTGATCAGCCTTGCCGATTCTACCTACTACTGATTGCTGCAGTGACTTAATGTTAGTAAGATGAAAATAATACATCTTTCAGATTCTTTGATAAAGTGTTCACTTTAAAAGAAAGAAGCTCTTGGAGAATAATGAGTATTTATAATGTGGTTTACCCATGACTGAGTACATTAGGCAATTTCATTTAACATTATTCATCTTACAAATGATGAGTTTAATTTAATTATAAATTAAGGGTACAAATCTAAATCACAGTTTGACATATTAACCTCCCGACTTAGAAAGTTCTGGTATGGTACCCTAGCATAAATGATGGTTGGTCCTTTTCTCTTGCAGAAAACATTATTCTTTCCTTTTTTTTTTTTTTTTTTTTGTTCTTTTTCAAGTTTTGAGGGCCATGTTCATTTCTCAAAGAGATGGCTGTAAAGATATTGGGAACTGCTTTGTCAAACTCAACTTTTTCTACTTCAAAATATCGCTTAGGGACAGTCCTGTTTAAGAATCTTAACATTAAATAAAATTGGACTTTGTTCTCAGTGATAGCATATAAAACCCCCAGAGACTAAGTGCTGCCACAGAAGGATAGTGGTACTTTCTGTTTACATAGCACCTATTTCTCCAAAGCAAATACAACTTTGCTTGCATGAGAGCCTCCCCATCTCTGGAATGTGAGATCTTGCTGAAGCACTAGGCTTACAAATCCATGCTGAGAATTCAAGTGAGACTTTGGTGAGAATGATATGCTTTGCAGATGAGCAAACTGAGAATTAGTGAAATTTAATTTATACAGATGGAGACTCTTTGGGAACCTCTTTGGATTAAAAGTACTATGGAGATAGAAAAGATTCATTTTCATTTATTTTCATTTTTTGAAAGCATAACTTGTAACATACACAGATGATTGATGCTGACACTATTACAAATTACTAGGAAAAATGTTTATCTTCATGGTGATGTTAATGAGATTATTTATGCTCCCATTATTACTTTGTGAACATGTATTTTTAGTTGAACAACAAAATCTTTTCATCTTTTTTATTCAAGACCATCAATTATTAGTATCTCAAATTGTAGTATATGTTTTTTCTCTGTTTATAAAGAAGTTCAAGTAATTTGGATTCATCCAAAAATCATAATGCCTACTGCCAGAATCAAAGTCATTTCATTGAGCATGTGTCCTAATTGTATCCATGTGTTGGCATGGTATTCTATAAAGGCTAATTCTAAGCAATTCTGTCTGAACATTCTAAATTTCCCATCAAGTACTATGCTAAGTCGTTGAAAGAATTCCTGCCAATCTTTGGGCAAATGCCTCCCAGTACTGCCATTTTTAAGACCCAAGAGTGAGAGCAATATAACAGATCTCTTCATCTATGTATTTTGCATACCCACCTTGTTTAAATGTGAAAAACTACTCCTGTGAAATCAATACTTCAAGATTATTATATTTTACTTGGATTTTGATGCACTGTATAGATTGCAGCAGTATATTACCCAGTTTTCTGAACTGAATCAGGCATTAAATTCTTATAGTGTTTATACACATGAAATACTTCAGCCATACTAACTTTCTAACTAATATAATATTTCTTAAAAGGTGAAGTAATTTTTTCACTGTTGACACTATCCAACTTTCACATATGTAATTTATTCATGTCATTTTGGTTTTAATCATAAGTCTTTTTATTGCAAGTAATAACAACTCAGTAAAAGATAGCTTAATTGAAAAAGAAAAATTTTTGGAAAAGCATTGTGTTGTCAGCTCAGTTCCTGTTGTCCTGGGACAAAGAAGTGTAAAAACATCAGAAACTCAGAGAGCTACATGTTTTCCCCTCTTCATCTCACTCTCTCCTCCTTTTTTCCCTTCCCCTCTTTGTACCTCACTCTCTTGTTTTCACTCTGTTTTTCTCGTTACTGCTAAGGTGCACAAATGGCAAAAAAAGTCTCATAGAAATTATGTTTATGTCTCAGCTTAAGAAATCAGCCACAGGTGGCTAGCCAAATACCCAGGAAAGAAAATATGGATTCAGTTGTAAATCTCGGTCAAAGAGTAGATATATGAAATTGTGCGAAGTGCATATGGAGCTGTTTTATGGTCAGGGAGACAGATGGCTGTTTTCAAAGAAGAGATGGACAGATACCTTGAAAGATGTCTGCTTACATCGTCTTTTAGAGAATATTAAGTATTTATAGTTGAAATTGTGACCATAATTTTTCCTTCACTAAGCCACCTTGCTAGCCTAAATAATTCTGAATGCTAAATAAATACTTACTGCATGATTAAATGAAGCAATGGATGACAGGCATGCCCTAGCAATATCTCAGTTTATGTTGGTAGTTCCATTATTATCCCATCTCCTAGGCTAACTGTGGTAATTAGCTTTGTTCTTCTCTCATGATCTTTTACTATACTCTCCAAGGTTTTCTTTTGTTGTTTTTCCTTCATCATTCTTAATGAATTTGCACCTTTCTCAATATTTCCAGTGGTACCTTTATAATCCTGACTTTATCTAGATCAGCACTTTCTAAATTGTGTTTTATGGAATAGTCATATCCAATGAGATATGAGTGGGTGTTCTGGAAAAAAAAAATAAAAGGTTTCTAAGGTCAAATAAATTTGAGAAAGCTGCAAACTCTATCACCCCTTGGAGATTCACAGTGCACATTGGTGATTTGAAAAATTTTACGATAGATAAACTTATTTAATGTTGATTAACCCAGCATTTCCTTAAAGCATCTGAACAAAGAACCCTTTTATCATGGAGTACCTGTCAGTATCTCATGAGACTGGTGTTCTATTGATCAATGATTGGGAAATACACAGGTAGACTATTAGAAAAGTTTCCTGTTTTTTCTTTGATTACTATTGTGCTGAATCTCTCTGTCCTATGCATTGCTATTGAAATAATTATTATAAAATAGCACCATGTCATGGGCATACAGAAAGTAGTTACTAAGCCTTTGTTGACTAGATTAACTGCCTAGATGAGGAAGAAAATCAGTTTAATTAAAATCAGAAATTATTTACTAAAATGTGATATAGTTACCTAAAATAAGCTTGGCCAGGTGTGGTGGCTCATGCCAGTAATCCTAGCACTTTGGGAGGCCTTGGTAGGAGGATCACTTGAGGCCAAGAGTTCAAGATGAGCCTGCGTAACCAGCGAGACCTTGTTT
>VBSM01003198.1:10690069-10703563 GCA_008086735.1 Cheirogaleus medius
TCCCATAGGTTTTGGTATATTGTGTTTTCATTTTCATTTGTTTTAAGAATTTTTACATTTCTTTCTTAATCTCTTAATTGACCCATTGGTTGTTCAGGAGCATATTGTTTAGTTTCCATGTGTTTGCATAGTTTCCAGTGTTTCTCTTGTTAGTGATTTCTAGTTTTATTCCATTGTGGTCAGAGAACATACTTGATGTGATTTCAGTGTCTTCAATTTTTTAAAACTTGTTTTGTGTCCTAAGAAATGGTCTATCCTTGAGAATGATTGGTGAGCTAAGGATAAGAATGTGTATTCTGCAGCTTATGGATGAAAAATTCTATAAATATCTATTATGTTCATTTTATCTATAATGCCGATTAGGTCTGATGTTTGTTGATTTTCTGACTGGGTGATCTGTCCAGTCCTGAGAATTAGGGCTTAAGATCCCCAGTGATTATTGTATTGAGGTCTATCTCTCTCTTTAGCTCTGATGATATTTGCTTTATATATCCAGGTGCTCCAGTGTTGGGGGCATATATATTTAGAATTGTTATATCTTCTTGCTGAATTGTCCCCTTTATTATTATTAATGACCTTCTTTGTCTCTTTTCACATTTTTTTGTCTTGAAATCTATTTCATCTGATGGAAGTATAGCTACTCCTGCTCTTTTTTGGTTTCCACTTTCATGGAATATCTTTTTCCATCCATTCTAATGATAAAACTTTTTAATTTAACTAATTGTCACCTTTTTTAGTACATCCACAGACATTAAATGAATTCCTTCTTACTATGAAATATTCTATTTATGCTATCTCTTTTCCTTGTCTTTTCACAGTCTTATTTTCCTGATTACCTGAACCATGATACCTCTATCATCAATTTAATTTCATTTTTATCCATATATTTGGTTTATAGCACCTTTCTTAATTTCTTTTTGATTGATAATAAGAATTGTAACTGTTGAGTGCTTAACATACTATATAATCACTGTACAAGCATTTTATCATTTAATTTTTTAAATTGCTCAAAGTGGTTGGTTTTATTACTCTCAATTTACAGATTAAAAAATAAAATTGATAGAGGTCCATTATCTTCCAAGGTTGGTGGAGCCAGGATTTGTGCCCATGTCTATAGGAATATCTTTTTTTTTTTTTTCACACATTGATAGGCAGGGGATAAAATCATGACTTTATGCTACACTGAAGTCTCATTATTGGTTTATACTAAATACATAAGGGTGAAAAAGTGTTTTCTTTTGACAGTAGCCTTTTTATGGCAGATGTGTCATTAGGACTTTTAGAGGATTATGGGGCCATCAGTATGAACATAAAATACCGTATGAGAACTGGTATAAATTTCTTTTTTATTCATATGTTTTACAATGAAACTGTAATTGCACTATGCTGAACTTATCAAAAAGAATTAAAAAAACTAACAGTAGGCTTTTCACCCTGAAATTCAATTTTTAGTATATGAATAAAATTTGTGCAAGAAATTATATATTTAAAATATACATTTATGGGTAGTCTTATTTTTTCTCTAGCTTTTCACTATATATTTTCCTTCTTTTATGACCTTTCAAATATTGGAAATTACTATACTTGAAAGAAAGGTTATAAACTTTCTCCAAATAAAAATCTTCTTCAAACAAATCTTTATGATTCATAACTACCCTATTATATGGGAAGGTATTTTATCTATAATCATACATATACACGCAAACACAAACATACAACACATCCCCATAAAATGTATGTGTTTCATTTCCTCTTATTTCTCATAGTAATTTTTTTAGGGAGAACCTATTGAACTAACATATATTTAAATAAATGGCTCTTACAATTTCAATTTCATATGGGGTGACCATATGTGCCAAAGCCAGATGAAGACACTCTGCACATCCTATATTCTCCTTTAACATTCTGTATTCTATTTACCTTTAAGTGTTCCAGATCTTATACCACCTTAAAAAAGAAAAAGAAAACAAAATATCAATAGAAAAAATCTTTTACACTTAATCCAGGATTCTCGAAAGTAGCTTTTAAAAGTAAGAGAATGAAATATGCTCTATCAATCAATAAATCAATCTGTCTATCTACCTATCTATCTATCTAGGACAGAGTCTCACTCTGTTGCCCAGGCTAGAGTGCAGTTGTGTCAGTCTAGCTCACAGCAACCTCAAATTACTGGGCACAAGGGATCCTCCGGCCTCAGCCTCCCAAGTGTAGCTGGGACAACAGGCATGCACCACCATGCCTGGTTAATTTTTTCTGTTTTTAGTAGAGACAAGGTCTCTTTTTAGTACAAAGTGGGTCTAGCTCTTGTGTCAGGCTAGTTGAACTCCTGAGCTCAAGCCATCCTCCCACCTTGGCCTCCCAGAGTGCTAGGATTACAGCGGTGAGCCACTGTGCCTGGCCACTATTTTTTTTAAAAATTGAAGAGAACCCTTAATGAGTGATTTTCTGTTCAGCTGTGTTGAAATGAGACACATTTCTTTCTAGGTCACTAAGGTAATCAAGTCAATGATTTATCTCTATTGTCATTCTATCAGTCACAGATTCATTTGCATTAGGAAGTTGTGGAGGTTTTTTTGTTTTGTTTTAAAACAGTCTTATGCTGAGTAATCCTCTTTTAACTCTGAAACTAAATGTTTAATAAGCTATGTTTCTATCCTCTAAATAGAGGCGAAAGAAAATTTTAGAATATAAAAAACATCATTGCCTTTCACTAGTGAACAAGGGAGGAAAATGAGGAAACTGATATTCATTTAGTAGCTGCTATGTGCAAGACAGTATTAAGCACATTACATATACCATTTCAATTACTTCTTATCTAGTTGTCTAGATTTTGTTCCAATGTTATTAATAAAGAAACTGAGACCCAATTGACGTTGTAATTTTTTGTATAGTTTTATATCTTGAAACTACTAGGGTCATGATAAGAACACAGTTTTCTATGACTTCAAAGCCATTCCTTTTCAGTATTTTCTATACTAACTTTCCCCTTTTAAGTTTTTCTTTAAATTATAATTTTCCCCAACAACCCCAAATCTACTTCCTAAAGGTAACCACTTTTAACAGTCATAATTTAATGATACTTATATTTCCTATATGTAAGAAAATAGGATCTTATGCTATATACTGGTCTTCAACTAGATATTTGTAGTTAAAATAGATTTTTAAAATGCATGCTAGTGCTACATCATTCTTTTTCATTGTTATATATGGATATATCATCATTTATTTGTTCATTTGAAATTCAAGATTATAAATTTTTAAGATAATATGATAGCCAGATATGCATAACTCTAGGATTTGGTATTATAGTAATAACATGTAGATTTATAATTAATTCAACTTTAAGAACAGCAACATCTAAATTTGCAAAATTAAAGGTTTAAGGCTGTATGTCTTATTTTATTCTGAAAATGTGTTTGTCTTCTACTTGTATGCCTTCGGTTCTCCGTAAATTTGAAAGTGGAACTTCGCTTTGCCTTTGTATTTTATTCTTTATTTTCTAGAGGTCCTTTATTTCTTTTGCTAGATTTATAGTTCGTTTATGTGCTTTGTAGGAAGGTTTAGCCCTTTGTCATTCTCTTTATTTTAATAATCTGTACTTTTACTTTTTTAGCACTTAGCAAGGGACAAAACCTCTTCTGGGGTAATTCATCTTATCATTTTGCATCTTTTGTGGGTGAAAGTTTAGATCGACACTTATGTGGACATATGTAAGTAGCATTCATTTGGTGTAGGGCACTTGTGATAGAGGAGAAGATGGGTAAAATCACACCTAACAGATGTGGTGCACACCCTCTGGGGGATGGACACGCTTGTAGCTCTGACTCAGGTGATGCAAAGGCAATTTATGTAACCATAGCATTTGTACCCCCGTAATATTCTGGGCAAAAAAAAAAAGTTTAGAGAGAGTCTGATCCCTTTTTCACTGGTGAGAAAATAAATGTGTCAATTCTAAGATTCTTCAACCAGTCTAGGTCAAAGGGAGGACCAGAACCGAGCATCCATGGTATATCTCCTGTATCAGTTGTTACCTCTACAAGATACTGATCTGCAAGTGTGTGTGTGAGAGAGAGAGAGATGGGTGAGTCTACACCACAGTTTGTTTTTCTGGTATAGTGGCCCTTTACATTTTAGGAGGGAATTGTGATTCTTGTTCCAGTAGAAGGTGAGCAAGATTTACTGATTCAGTCTTGTCTGAACTTCACTGTGACCTTTTCTAGGATAGGCAGTTGGAGTTAAAGCTGCAGTCTGTTGTCTGGTATCTTTCCTACTTTTTTTGAAGAGTAATGTAAAATGTAAAAATGGAGGAACATTTTAGGGCAACAAAATCTACCAAGTTAAATAATGGCATTTCATCTTTGCCTTGAACAATACTAGGTGTTTTCCTATGTCTTCCTATGTTATAAGGATATATAATGCAAATTTATTAAAGAGGATAATAATTTTTTAATGTTTTTATTCACAATATTAAAGAGCTATAAATACTAGCCTTCGTAGTATTTTTCTAAATTTTCCTTTTAATGTATTTTTTGTTTGTTTGTTTTGTTTTGTTTTGTTTTTGCCAAAAGGCAATAAAAGAAAAGGGCAATGTTCTAGTGTTCCACTTTTCATCTTTCAGTAGACAATGATACATATTTTATGAATGTTCTTTAATGCTGTCTTTTGTTACTACCACTTACATGTGTAACTGTAACACAGCATCTTAAAATATCTTGAATACATTAATTTGACTCAGTTTATTATTTCTTTGTGAACTTAAACTTATACATGACCATTTTCTGAGTGAAAAAAAACTTATAGTAAAGGTACATTTTTTGGTTGAAATATACAAAAGGCACATACTGTGACACTTTTTAAAATTGCTACATACGATGGACTCAAGAAGTGCTTGAAGATTAGGGTAAATATTGGGACCCATGTACCTTAGTTCTGCAATGTGAATTTTAAAACTCCATGTTAAAAGAGACCATATAGGTGAATTATTTGGTTCCTACGTAAAATGAAAATTAAGAAAAAGTTTTTCATATTTGTTCCTTATTATTCTGTAAAGTCTGGCAAGTTGAGATGTAGTAATGGTATGCCACATTCCTAGACTGGTCTCCACTGACACAAAGGGAAGCCAATGTAGTATGTAGAAAGTTGAAAGAATGAATTTCCTAGCTTTAGCCCTATCCTCACCCAGCAAATATCATCCTCCTGACTAGCTGACTACTTATTTATGTCCATTTAGACATTTCAGATGCCTATTTGGTCATCTTAGCTGCTTAATTTTTACCCTCTGCTTTTTTCTCTTTGCTGAACTTCTGTGTTTCTAAGTTGGCATGCTATCAATAACAGCTTCCTAGCATTCCTTTTCCCTTGTAAAAGTGGCAGATACATTCTTCAGTTTGTACAAACTTGCCAAATGTCTATTCTTTTGATACTTTTTATTGGTAACTTGTGTTTATTTATCCAGTCGATTGAAATGCTTGAAATATAGTAGACAATAAAAAACATACGTGTTTTTCATCCTCTGCTTTTGTCCATTCTTGTATTTCTCTTTTAGAGTTTTCAGGTTTTTTTCCTATCATTTTAATGTAACTTACTTCCAGCTGAGAATCTGTAAGAGTGGCTTTCCCTCAAACTGACGAAGATATCGCTTTATAATTAGACTATAGGGAGTGCTACAGAAGGAAACAGCCACCTTCTGTCCCGCCTTCAGGAACTGTCATCTCTGCAGCACACTCAAACTTCATATCCCTCAAGAGCTACAATCTACAGACATACATTTATGCTTTAGTTAAATAAATGTTTATTCAGAATTACATATAGTCAAAATGTATTGCCAACCAATGGTAACTCAAATCAGTATCTGAGATGATGGGAATTTTGTTCACATAGCCATTGTTCTATCTGGAGGTTTCAATTTTTAAAAATGGGATGTAAAAATTCGCACTTAACACCAAAAGCCAATAAACAAGGTTATCCTTTTAATACTGTTGTTAACCTACTACAATTACCTAAACCATTTCTTACGTTTGCAGTTCTGAGAAATTCAAGGCCTTCTGACTAATTTTGAAAATGACTCTTTGGAGAAAGAACAGACAGCAACAAATTCTAATTATATAAATGTGTACATATTGCATTGGAAAGGGCTAGATGTTTAAGACCTATTTCCGACTACCCAAGGTTGGACACCCAAGTTATTTCTTTGGACATCTGCAATTTAGGTTTATATCTAAATCTCTTTGGAGACAACAATAAACACTGGAGAGGAAGAGACAGGAGTCTACTTGGCAGAGAGGCTCTTTGCCACGATGGCGCATTACAGCACAGTATCGGAGAGGCTCAGTGCTTGCTCAAGGTCACTGGAGGATTAAGTAGCAGCCATTCAGAGACCCTAGTGTGTACACATCAGAACAAGACCAGTACTTTATTTGTCACTTCCCTAATGTAGATCTGCCATAATTTACGCCAAGGTGTCAGCAAGGCCATATTGTTTTAGAAGACTGTAGGGGAGAATCCTTCTTTGCCTCTTCCTAGATTTTGGTGGTGGCTACCAATCCTTAGCAACTACATCATTCCAGTTGTTGCCTCTGTTAATTGCATGACATTCTCCCCCTGTGTCTTTGTATCTGTGTCCAAATTTCCCTCTTTAAGGATACCTGTCATATTGGATTAAGGACCTACTTTATTCCAGTATGACCTCATCTTAACTAATTACATCTGCAACAAGTTTATTTCCAAGTATGGTCACATTCTGAGGTCCTAGGAGTTAGCACTTAAAAATACCTTTCCGGGGAACACAAGTCAATCCATAATAGCAACCCTTATGTATACTTTCATATCGTCTGTGCAAACATGCAACTATCATTTGCACTTAACACATAGTACGCTTTTAGTACATGTTGATCAAATGAATAAATGTTTGCTATTTAGAAAAACAGGTCTTATAATACAAAAGATTACAAGGATTGATAATGTCACATAATACCTAATGATCTGCTTTGTATTTTTCCCATTACTACACAGAAAGGGAGTAGGGACACTTTGAATCAAGAGCAAAGGGAATGTAGTTTTGTTTTGTTTTGTTTTTCCCAGGGTCCTCATCATTTGTACAGCTTTGGGGAAGTTATTTAATTTCTTCATGCATATCTATAAAGTATAAATGAAAGAAGTGATAGCTTACATATTCACTTTCAGATATTTATGTTTTACATTTTCCGTTCTAGAGCTACCAGATAATCAATATAATCAGAAAGTAGAGACTACTTTGAAAAGACTGGTGTGTCATGCTAAGGAGTTTGGTTTTTACTATGGAGAAAATGGACAATCATGAAAATCAAGTGGGGGGTTATGATAAAAGGTGTAGTGAGCTGGTTAAGAAGGGATTTGGAGGAGCACACACAGGATATGGGATTGAATGGATATTGGGAAGAAGAGAGGAGAAACAGATTCAGGGAGTGCTGTTGAATGAATTTGTCGAATACCTTACCAAATGCCAAATATGGTGTTATAGTTGCTGGAATCTAAAACTTCAGGCTTCATTACAATGTTATTTCTGATAAATGTGTGAAGTTTTTTTATATGTCTTTCTCATAGCCCAGTGAGACCTCTTTTGAAGTATGATACCTTGTAATTATAAAATATTTACATTTCCTCCACTGTTCCCCACATCATATTACCTTTGATGTAGGGAGGTGAAGCCTTGCTACAGTCCCCGTTGTTTTACACATGAGTATAGTAAAACTCAGAAGGATGAAGTGGTTTGCTTGCACAGTTATTACTTTGAAAATGTCTTTTGGTTCAGAATCTTTTTATTAAAGTTAAGCACATATATAATTTTAATCATACTTTCTCTGACTACACCCACATGCATTCCATTTTTTTAACTACTGAAAATGAACAGATGTTTCTTAATCATTGTCTATCTGCAGGGAGGTCTTCTAGAAAGCCACAAATATTGTTTATGTTTGGAGATAGAGATGTTCTTGAGTGCAGCACAATTCTCCCTAACTGAATGGTTTCCTGTTTTTGTCTCTGTTAATCAAAAATATTTAAATTAAGCTGTTTATGAATAAAATCTAATGACATAGGATCACCATACTTTAACAATTTTAGTAGACAGGGATCCAATGTATAGGAAGAAATGTGAATTTTATAGTGCTAAGTGACTTCTTTCTGCTGGGTAACATTTTCATCAAACCCAATTGATCAAAAGTGAAACTGTGAGTTTTGAATGTAGAACACTTTACTTGGTTACCTGTGCAGTTGTTTCATGTTACTTGAGATTCCAAATTAAAGACCTAAAAGAGACCCTCCCATTTTTTATGAAAACCTATTCATTTTTATACCTTTTAAAATAATTTATGTCTTAGTATTTTTTAAGTATTATCATATATGTTTGATTCAGTAACATATCATTTATTGAGTATCTACACCTTTTGGGTTATGTGTTATGCTTTATGTTACTGCTTTTAAGTCTCAAAATAATCACACATTATAATTACAAATAAGCAAAAATTAAGTCCTTGCGAGGTTGCGTATCTTGTCCTGTTTCTCACAATAATATGAGTTCAAATACAGGTTTCTAGGTCATTTTCTATATTACTAATGATATCTAACCTCTTGGCTGTGAACTGTTTAAGTCTCTTAAAATTATTTCATGTTCTAAGCGTTGTCAGTAGCCTGACCTTTGCAAATTTTAAAAATATATAATCTGTTGTGAATAATATAGTAGAGATCCATTTAAAAATAGTAAAGATAAAATGATCACTTTCCATTGACTTTGTCAATCAAAAAAAAAGACTGTAACTATTATTCTATAGTAGAATTATACTTTTTAATAAAAAGAGACTATATTTTTGAAAAGATTGAGAATCACTGCCTTACATCAGAGCATACGTGAATAATGTTTACTACATAGTAGGTATTCATAAAAATATTTGTTATCAAAAATATTTATAAAACTTTGTCTTTCTAAAGGAAACATTTATTATTTATTTTATTTATTTTATTTTTTTGAGACAGAGTCTCACTCTGTCAACCCAGCTAGAATGCAGTGGCATCATCACAGGTCACTGCAACCTCAAACTCCTGGGCTCAAGTGATCCTCCTGTCTCAGCCTCCCAAGTAGCTGGGACTACAGGCACGCGCCACCATGCCCAGCTAATTTTTTTCTATTTTTTTAGTAGAGATGGGGTCTCACTCTTGTTCAGGATGGTCTCAAACTCCAGAGCTCAAGCAATCCTCCCACCTCACCCTCCCAGAGTACTTGAATTACAGGCATGAGCCACTACACCCAGCCAGAAATAATTCTTAAAGAAAAGAATAGTGTAATGAACTTATGTCTCCAGGTTAAGACATAAAGTAATTTCATAAGCAAAGTATGTGTTTCACTCTTTTTAGAATAATGTCTTTAGAATAATGCATTAGGCATTCTGTTTTATACTTTATTTCTATTTCATTTTTGTAACTTCATAATTGTAGAGCAAATTCAAATAAAACACATAAAATAATTTAATATTTTTTTATTCAGTAATGAAAGTTTCTTCAGTACAACTTTAAATTTCATAGAATGTTCATTGAGTATTTATTTATTTATCTGTTCTCAATACAGGAAGAAACCCCAAATGCCTGTTATGGAAAACGGCAAACAAATAAATAAATACCTTGCATTTACTTTCCTAAGTGTTATTTGTTCTCTTTAAAAAGCAGGTTGTAATACCAATTTTTTCACCTTTTCTCTTTCACCTAAACCTTAAAATGCTGGTGGTTTTGTCAACCTTGCGTAAGTTATGAAGCTATGTCCCAGGTAATTCATTTTTCTTATGAATCTGTATATTATCATCTCTAAGTAACACCTGGAAATGCAGTAACCGTCTTAAGACCATAAGACAAAATCCAAGAGAATTTCATATAATCTAAGCCCTGGGCATGACTGTTCAATCTCTGAATTAACCAACTTGGACCCAACCACCTACCTTCCAATTTTTAACATGTGAAATAACATAATTCTTATTTTTGCGTCACTTTTATTTGTGTTTGCTGTTTTTTTTCAGCCTAGAGCTGAAATGGAATGACGTGACGTTTTTGGTATATGAATTGCTTCCTGGTGATTCTGTAAACCAAAGCAGATAGGGTATAGGCTTCAGATGTTTTTCTCTCTGTCTCTGTCTCTCTGTCTCTCTGTCTATGTCTCTCTCTCTCTCTCTGAGGTCCTAACTGGACTTAATATGCCAGAGTTAGCCTAACTAGCCCCCGTGCCAGAGGTGAGAGATGAAACATGTAAGGAGGAGAGGGGCCCGTGAGAATTACTGGCTTCAGTCACTGGTATTCGTGAACTGTTTCATCGTTTGTTATGCTATGCCATGTCTGTTACATTACGCTTATAAAGCACGGATACAACTAAGATTATTTTTTATGTAATGTAGGAAACTTAACTACTGCAGTCTTCAAAATCCAGATATGAGGACAGAGTCAGATACCAAACTTTATTTCCCTCTGCTTTGTATTCCTGCCTTGGAAATCTTTTTAATTTTAATAAAGGCCAAGAACACAAGCACACATACATGCACATATACCCAGTTCTCCATTTGCTTTTGTTTAGCACTTTATTAAAAGCAAATGTGAGGAAGCCCAAGGCATTTTTCCTAGCTTATTTTATGTTTTTCCTTTTAAAGACTTTCATATTAACTGACTTCAATATCCAATATTAGTAAAATTCCCTTTTCTTTCCAATTCTCTTTCTCAAGTTTACTTCTGCTTTTTTCTTTCTTTTTCTATTTTTCTCATATATGTCATTTGATTTGCAAATATTCCATATTGACAAGAAAAAAAGCCCCAACTAAATGATTCAGTATGACATTCCTCGTCTCAGCCCAGTCATGCAGATAGGACATTTTTGTAACTCAGAAAAGAAAAGAATGCCTTGCAGCACTCTCATGAAGTTTAATGAATTGTCTACCTCTGATTTAAAAAACAAAGGAGTGGAATAACATAAGTAATCCTGTAAAATAAATTCAGATATTAATATCCTCACCAGCTCACAGTGAACTGAGCTAGTTAAGACTTTTCTTCACTTAAGAAAAATACATGCATATAAAATATATATTAATATAATATATATACTATATAAGGAGCATATAAAATATTCCTTTATGTATAGGCAAAAATTCACAATATCTCTGTTTGTTACACTTTCAGATAATGAATTCAGGCACACGCGTCAGTTTATTTGGTTAAACATACATGCAAGGAAAGAATGTTCAGCTCTGAAATGCTGCCACAAGTAGATGATAAAAAACTGATGTAGATGCAATTCCAGTTGTTTTTAAAATGAAAACTTTTAATAACCATATCTAGCTGTTGTTATAGCATTCAATTACTGAAAGATTACAGCTTAGAAATCAGTGGTGGAGAACATAGGACTGAAATACTTTTGCCAGCACTGTGTGTGAATTGTTAACTTTAAAAGCACATTCCCATTTATTTTGGATGCTTCCTTTGAATTGTACTCATGTGTTTGACATAGCCAATCATTTTATTTTTGGTGCGGGCTCTGTGAACATTCTGTGGATGTTGACTGATGTTTATGATAATTTGTTCTATCAAATATTGCTCAGAGATGTGTAGAATATTTGGAAATTAGACTTTCTTGCAGGATCACCACATTTTTAAACATACTATTGTATTTTCAGAATATTATTAAGTCAATTTTAGAAATTCCCAGGAATAAGCCTTTAAGATCCAAAAACATAAATATTTATTACAGTTAGAAAATCTGAAGAGGTTTCTGTTTTTTAAATTGCCACTAAAAAAATTTATAGCATAGGCAAGTAATATCTTTTAGTGCAGTGGAGAATTTGTATTTAAATTATATGTTGTCAATATAAAATTATTTATTTCAATCAATCAACATGAAATAGTCATTTTTCATTTGTTTTGAGAAAGGTATAACAACAATGAAACATAAATTTATTTATTTATTTATTTTATTTTATTTTTTGAGACAAGGTCTCACTCTGTTGCCCATATTAGAGTGCAGTGGCATCATCATAGTTCACTGCAATCTCAAACTCCTGGGTTCAAGCAATCCTCCTGCCTCAGCCTCCCAACTAGCTGGGACTACAAGTGCATGCCACCATGCCTGGCTAATTTTAAAATTATTTTGTAGCAACAGGGTCTTGCTATGCTGCCCAGGCTGGTCTTGAACTCCTGGCCTCAAGTAATCCTCCTGCCTCAGCCTCCCAAAGTGCTTGGATTACAGATGTGAACCACTGTGCATGGCCCATAAATGTAATTAATATGAATCAATGGAATTTTGTTAATAATTTCTCAGTGTTTGATATTTCACATTTTATGAGGGTTTGTGTAAGTCCAAATTGAAAATACATTCCAATTTCTGTAAAATGGTTTAAAAGTTTACCTTTATTGGTCAGCTAAATCTAGCTCAGTTTCCCACATCTACGGCAAAGCTCTGCATACTGAGAATTCCATTGTGATCAAAGCAAAACAAACAATCATGTAACATCTTTTAGCCAAATTAAACTCAAAACATTTATTTGTATTGGAAGATAATATATATAAATCGAAGTCTACACATCCTTTTAATAAACATAAGTTTATATTATGAGGACAACGAAGCCCTTAGCTGTGCTCTACTTCAGTGACCTGCATCTTACTATGTCAGACTTAACGGTGACCATCCCGGGATACTCTGTTTTCAATATGCTTTTTACTTTAGTACTTGTGATAGGCTGAATAATAGACTCCCATGATATCGGTGTCCTGATCTCCATAATCTGTAAATGTTACCTTATATGGCTAGAGGGACTTTTCATATGTGATGAAGTCATGGCTCTTCAAATGGGCGGATTATTTTGGATTATCTAGGTGGGCCCTAAATGTAATCACAAGGTTCCTTTTCAGAGGGACATAAAAATGTCAGAGGAGGAAAAACATGATGTGACCTCAGAAATAGGGAAGAAAAGGTGCTGTGTTGTGGGGCCACAAGCCAAGAAATGAGGGGGCAACCTCTAGAGTCTGGACAAAATGAAACAGATTCTCCCGAGAGCCTCCGTATGGAACAAACCCTGCCAAGATGGTGGTTTTAGCAAGATTCAGTTTGGACTTCTGACCTCCAGGACTGTTAAGAGAATAAATTTGCATTCTTTTAAGCCTCTAAATTTGTGTCAATTTGATAGAGAAGCAAGAAGAAAATCAATACAATATCCCAGTTCCAATATGTACTCATCACTTGGGTCATCACTTGCTTGTGTGAAATTAGATTTCCCTAATGTAAAGGAATGTTTGTGAAATACCCCAGTTACCCTGATTTGATCATTACACATTGTATGCCTGTATCAAAATGTCACATGTACCCTATAAATATGTATAACCATTATGCAGCCATAATAATTAAAAATTTTTTAAAAAATTAAAAAGGCATTACATTTTCTCCCATTCTGTAAGTTGTCTATTCGCTCTAATGGTAGTTTCTTTGGCTGAGCAGAA
>VBSM01003198.1:10707739-10732789 GCA_008086735.1 Cheirogaleus medius
TTTTTTTTTTTTTTTTTTGGTTTTTTGGTGTGTCACTCCTATGTTGTACATTTCTTTGCAGTGGAGTCTATATATAATGAAGTATTATTATCCCATTCTGAAATAAATGACTAGTGTTAATAATGAGAATAATAATGATAAATAAAAAGTATATCTTGTACATGTGTATGATACTTTACTTTTCTAATGCATTTTTATAACAAGCGTGTCAACTCTAAGGTCATGAAATAATTGGCCCTATATTATGTACATGAAAACTGAACTTCCAAGAGGTTTCTTGAGAATTCTATCTTTGTCAGTGTTATCTGCTTATGTTTTATTCGAAAATGTCTAGTATTGATGGAGAGATTGTTTTTCCATGAAGTTTCTAATGAAAAAATACGGACATTTTTAGCACTGTAAAAAATCCCTCTACCATTTTTATAAGATTATGATGTTTTCTCTGTATTAGTGGATTATGATTCATTTGACCATATTATTGTAGTTTTTTCTCATCTTTATTGTGGATTTAAAAATATCTTTGGTATCGTTTGTGAAGGATACTGAAAATCATTTTTAAAATTATATTTATTAAAAATAAACAATGAAACAGCTGAGTTCAAAGAATATGAGAACACTAGATTATTTTATCTCACTTTTTTCATCTCTTGTATTATAGAATGAATTTACTTTTGAAAATTTTGAAATACCAGTAACTATAAAAGTACTCTTTGCAGAGTAAAATGTTCAGAAATCTTTGACCAATTTTTAAAGTTAATTTAATTTACTCATAGTAACTGAAGTCAACAAAGCCAAGAAGACCGAACATTTAAACTCTGATTTTCAAAATATAGCTAGTCTTTAAACAATCTACATTACATTGTATCCTATACAAAAATAATATTCCAGAGATTGAATCTACCCTTCTCCTTTTGATTTTTAAGAATCTTAATCTTAAAGAGTACTTGATATAGAAATAATAAAATGCTACATATTTTGAAAAGTGAATGTTATAAATTAGTAATGTTTATACAGAAAAATTATGATAATGACTAATATATAATATTAGCATAGCCTTTTTTGTTTTATATATCTCTTCATGTACACTATCTCATTAATTAGAAGGCTTCATGACTCATTTTTGGTTAACATTAAGATGTTTGGAATTCACAATGGTGACTAATATTTATAACAGTCACTTTTTAAATTTTCTTACACAGATAATTAATATTTTATAGCTTGAATAACATAATATGTAAATTGGAGGATATACTTTTAGATAGATAGCTAGATAAATATTAATATATAGTGTATAGTGTCCAGGTTGTATTTTTAAATTCAATTTATACAAACATAACCATTTGAAATCCTTCTTGATTCAAGACAACTTTCTGTGCAACAAATACTTTCATAATTATACATTTTTAACCTTATGCCCTACTCATAAATAAGTAAGTAATAAACTGTTCTGTTGACATCATACATTGATTATCTAAATAAAAAACTTATAATTGCCTGTCTTATCTAACAAGTACAAGAATAGACACAACTTCGAAATGAATTTTGTTATTAGAGCTGTGGTAATTAGAAAGGTTGTTAATAGGGAATAAAATGACTGTTGACCAAGAGAGGAAGATAAATGTATGTGTGCATATATAAAATTTGATGACTGGGGATCATAGTTAATATTACATTTACAGAATATTTATACTTTATGTATGTTTTCATTTTTCATTATTTCTACTTTGCTTTCAAAGTAGAATTTTGAATTTTTTTATGAAAAATGCAGAAATAACTTTATGAGTTCATATTGCTGCCCTTTGTATTAAACATGCAAAATAGAATTTTGAGTTTGTTTTTTCAGGATGTGATGTGAAAATTGTATTGCTTTTACTGCTGAAAACATTATTTAAATGGGTTTTCTTTGTAATAGGAAGTACTGCTAATTTTAAAAAGTATGAATACACTAAAATATCAAGCTACCTCTTTGCAGTGCATGTGTGAGGACAGCCACGTTTACATTAACGTTATCATACAGTTGTCATCATCAGCCTCAGATATTATATCTACACAGGAGAACTTTACAACTTGTTGACCCTCAGGATTAACTGTTACACTAAATTGCCTGATAAGGATGGAGCATTGGCTTTTATTAATCTTTCACTGATAACACAGAATATATTTTTCAGTTTAAGACATTCACTAATGAATCAAATTTAATTTAGGGACTAAATAAAATCCTCATTAAGCCAGACAAATGATAGCCTCAGGTAAACACAACATATTTTTTTTTTACTCTAAATCAAAATGAGTTCTGCTGTAGATGTTCCTTATGCTGCCAGTATCCTGACAAGTATTCTGAGATCAAATCAGAAAATGAAACATTTCTTTAAGAAAGTAACAGAAAAGTTTTTTCCTAAGGTATTATATTCTGAAACAAATAAACAAAAACATAAAAACACGGGATAATTAGAGTATAGCATCCTATAAACTTAGTGCTAATACGGGTGGATAAACTGTTAGTTTTCTACAGAAAAATCTAAGGATAAATGTTTAAATCTAGAAATTTTCTGTGTAAAATTCACAGTAATGAGACCACTTTGAACCATGGGCGTCTTTTTCAGAGTAAGCACTAATGAGACCACTGTGAAATTTGGTGTCTTTTTCAGAGTAAGCGTTAATTACATTACATGTGTTTTTCCCCATGAATAAATCAGCCCAGATCTGTTTACTCCAATTGCCCCAAAACATCCAAGTTTGTATTCATCTTTTAATAGTGGCATTTGGTTATTCCTTTTAGAAATTTAAAGTATTTACTTTAAATTATAGGACGTTGGCATTTACGATCAGTAATCTCTGAGGTTATTGCCATTATGTGGGTGAACATAAAAATATCAGAATTCTCAAAATGGTTTCACTTAATTTGTTAGCAATATTATTATATTTATGTAAAATAAAATGTACATTTTAATTTTTAAATATTAACCTTTTACTGATTTTTAAGGCTTGGATAAAGCTTTTCAATACCACATTTCACTGCCTTTAAAAGGAATGTCATTCATAATCGGTGAATTTATTGTATAACTGTCTAATAAAACTGGTTATAATTTCTTAAATACTTTTTTTTTGTAATGGAAGTGTGTCTTTCCTATCAAATAATCCTCCTTACTTGTCTTCACCTTGGCAATATCCTGTGAACCAGTTAATGCTGCTTCAGCAAGATTTAACTTCTAACTCACAATCATCCTGTATTCAGCTAGATATTAAATTAGTGAATATGAATGAACTGAATGGATTGATTTTGATATCTAGAGTTTTTTTTAAGTATACTACAGATATTTCCTCATAAGTGTAAAGCCTAAATCAACCAAAACTTTATTTAAATCTGTGTATCAGGAGCTAAAACAAAATCAGTGTTGATGTTGAAAATGATTTAACTTTGCATAAACTTACTATTTTTTTTTTTCATTTTTTGACTTCAGATGCAATAACAGAACCCAGTGTGCAGTGGTGGCAGGTCCTGATGTTTTTCCAGACCCGTGTCCAGGAACCTATAAATACCTTGAAGTACAGTATGAATGTGTCCCTTACAGTATGTATATTTCTGTGATTTTCTTATAAAAAGAAAGGATATTAAGCTTTGTTTTGCATGCACTGACAAAATATTCTCCGTGAAAACATAAAATAATCACGTAAATTAAATGAAAAAAAGGGCTAATTTTAATTTGAGAGGATCATAGATCCTCCCCACCATTAAAAGAATTCAATATTGCCTGCATGATCCTGCAGCACTTACTTTTGCCCATATAGTTCTGTACATCAATACCTACTCTAACACCATTTCCTTAATTAATGCAAGAACATAAAATATTTAGAACAAGGTTGATGGAGTGTTATGCCAATCCTGCATTCCCTCAGGTCCAAGCAAATAGGAAGTAGAAGTGTATATATAATGGTGTAGAAATTAATAAGTTTTGAATTTGATAGAAAAATTATACCTAAGCTTCATGTGCTGCCAACATTTTGAGAATTAGAAATATATTCATCCAGAGGGAGCAGACTGGAAAGAAAATACAAGGATTACATGAAGAACTCCTCAGAGTGTATCTTTTACAGCCTCGAGAAATGTGTCTTTGCAGTTTTTTTTGTCAGATATGGTAGATGCCAACATACTGTTTTTCTTCAGGAATGATGAACAATCAAACAATCTAAAATGGAATATTTTCTGACTTTTCTACCCAAAGGAAGAATCAGCATCTCAAAAAAATTTTTTTCTTTTAATCTACCTAGTTAATTATTCATGAGATTTCTTAGTGAAAATCACTCAGGAAATCCTGCATTGTCATATTAGATATTCAGCTCATCCTAGAGATAGAAAACACCTGGGATCATAAATAAATCCCAGGTTCCAACTTCCCTTGATGTTTAATAAGACGCAAAGTATCTGGGGATCAGCAAGTTTACTGTGCCAACAGATAGTTTTAGGCTTGTTTCATTCACGCTTATTTAAAGAGGCAGCACATTACCCATAAGCTGGAAGTGTGCATACTTCAATAATAAAGAGAAATCTGCCCAGCAAGAAATGCATTGAAATTTAAAAATAATAGTGAAAGCAATCAGGAAAAAATTTCTATTGCAATTTATTTATAGCATGATTGATTAGAGAAAGTTTATCTAGTGAAGTTTTATAAACTAATCTTTCTTATTATAAAAAAGCCTTAGAGTCTAGGTTTTATTGAAATCTTATTTAGTTATGTTTCTTACATTTTTTTTATCTCTGCAGACCCTCCTATTTAAATATAAAGCTCCTACTGACCATTTATTGTTCATTAGTGATATTTTAAAGAAATAAAATTTGTAGATTATCTTGGAAGTGGGACAGTTATACCTGTGTTGCTTAATAAGATCTTTGTGAAATATGAAGAATCCTGTTCTGTAATACAAAAGCATTTTATAAAAACATACAATGAGGTATACCTTATTTTTGAAGACAGTTTTAGGAAACTTACATTCAGATTTTTTATTTTTATATTTGAAGCATGAATGCTGAAGTGAAATGTCAGATTGTAGATTTTATCATAAGTTTCAAAAATTGAAGAATTTCACAGGTGTCTCTTCAATTTCCTGTATTTCTTTAGAATTTCTTTGAGGGATAGCTACTCCAAAATTCTCTGCCAAACTCATTCTAAAATATCATCTACTTAAATCACATTAATATAAATAAGAACTTTCTCATGTACTTTTATATAAAAGGATTATGGTTCACCACAAATTTCCCTTCTCTAAATTTTCAGAGATGGACACTTGGTTCCTTAATATCTTATATTTAGAGGTTTCTGATATTTCTGAAAATTTACCAGCTGCCTTGGAAATATGTCTGTATATATTAAAATATTTATCTATCTGATAATTTTATTAAATAAGAATTGTAGACCATGAGTGGTGGCTCACGCCACTAATTCCGGCACTTTGGGAAGCCGAGGCAAGAGAATCTCTTTAGGGCAGGAATTCAAGACCTGCCTGGGCAACATAGCGAGAACCCGTCTCTACAAAAGAGTTTTTAAAAATTGACTGGGCATAGTAGTGCATGCCTGTACTCTTCTCTTAGCTACTCTAGAGGCTGAGGTGTGAGGATTGCTTGAGCCCAGGAATTTAAGGCTATGGTGAACTATGATCTGTGCCACTGCACTCCAGGCTGTCAGCCTGGGCAACAGAGTAAGACCCTCTTTTTTTAAAAAAGAAAAAAAAAACAAAAATGAAAGAAAACAATGATAAACTCAGGTGTACCCATTTGTGACTTTATTCACCACTTTAATTATATGGTGTAGCACAGTCTTATTTGTTTAAATATCTTCAGTGTGTTTCAGTTAAAATTGTAATGCAAAATTGGAACTCATTTAGTACATTTAACGTTATTTAAAAAAAAATAATCCAAAAGAAAGTATAAATCATAAAGAAACTCTAGTGACTCATTTGAAAGGCAGATTGGTTTAATAGAAAGACAACCACAGGCCAGGGAACATGGGTTTAGAATATGTTCTGATTACTGAACAAAAAGCTGAGCCCTTACCTGGGGTACCTATTAAAATTTTCTGGATCTCACCTTCTAGACCCTTCCTTATCTATTAATAAATCCTAATTTATATCAACATTCAGCCATTTTTTTTTCTTGGGCCTAAAATACATGATTCTTCTAGTGCTGAAAACATTGACTTATATAAAATAGCCATCATTGATTGACACAATCATGCATACCATTTACTATATGGACTCAATGTTTACATACATTATTTTATTTAATTTTCACGTGATCCTTCCTGTTAAGTGAGATTAACCATTTTACTGAGGAGGAAACTGAAGCTCAGGAGGTTATATAAATGTCCCATGTGAAATGTAGACTAGCTAGAGAATGGCAGGGCCAAGATTTGAGTCTGTCTCTGATACCTGTTCTTAAGGATCCAGTTGTATTTTTTCCTACAAATTTTTTCTATTTGTATTTTCATGAGTTATTTAATCTTGCCCAATATCAGTACAGTAATGGCATGTGGTGTAAGCAAGTGCTTCACCGGCCTAGACCCTTTCTCTTAATACTTTATTTATTTTTAATAAATTTGTGTTCTTTTTTTTCAGAGCAGCTGAGTCACCGCAAATTTTTATTTTTCCAAACATTTCATGAAGCTTTATGATATAACCAGTTTGTACAATAAAAATACTACCTACAATTTAGAATGAGGCTCTTATTAATTAAGAAGTTATTTCTAATTACCTATATTAGAGAAAACTCTTGTGCTTAATATCTTTATGATCCTTGAGAAAATACCCATATTGCACTAGTATCAGACAAACCTCAGAATTAGGATTTACTATTAATATTTGAAAATTTTCTCATTAAACAACTGAATTAGCAAACAATATTAGGTTCTATTTGTTATATAATTCAGTACTATACAGTATCATTTTGTATTTAAGACCACAAACTTTAGTATATATAGTAAGATATTTAGTATTTATTAATGTTTTATTCTTAATATAGATATGTGGAAGAAATATTATTGGTATTTTCTTTCTTTAAATATATTCTGTATGTGTGTTTTCATGGCAATATTGATTTTTAAAGTAAGGCGTTTTCATAGGAAAGTGAAGAAAAAAATTGTAGGAAAACATATCAATAATAATGATGCATATTGGAGGTAATACAGATCTAAATTCAACAAAGTTCATTGTATCACATAAGAGAAGTAAAGTTAAAAATATCTAAGGAAAGCTTGGAACAATACACAGAATTTTGGGGTCAGTAAGTGTGTGCATAATTGGTCAATGACAATTTTAGAAAGAAAAACTTAGCCTAAATCAACCAAATACTGTGGCTTTTAAAGATATGATAGGAAAGAAAATAAGAAAAATTACCGATTTTAAACAATTTAGTGAAACCACCTTATTTGAGAATCTTGTACTCATTTTTCAGAATCACCAAAGTTATATTTAATCTTTTCTAAATCTTAACTTTTACTCCTGTTCTATATTTTCTTATTTGGGTTCACAGACATGCTTTTCCTAACAAAATTTGGGACGGTTTAATCAATACTTTTCTCTATTTCTGTCACACCTTAGTTCCTTCCAGTGTGACTTTTATAGCCGTTGTGTTTTCCTTTGAGGTTTGATATTCCTCCTTAGCAGATATTTTCTCCCCAGGATATGACCCAAATATTCAAGAGGTTAAAACCTCACCATATACCAGTGTCACATTTTTGTTCATTATCTTTCTTTTTTTCCTCATCCCAGCCTCTTCCTTTCTTATTCATTTGGAATTGAAATTGTGGCATCTTCAAGTAGAGCTGCCTTCATTCAGCGGGGTTACAAGGATGACTTGTGTTAGGGAGTAAACAATAAAACAACTAACCACCTACTTAGAGTATTTTTGAGCAAAGAATCTTTACTTGGTATCCTACTAACAGATTGTCTTTCTTCCAAGGCATGCAATTTCAGGCACATTACAGTAGAAAGGTGCTTGTCTTCTCTCTCAGTCCAGCTTTTCTTTTCAGTTCTTTGTTTCTTTTTTTTTTTTTTCAAGAAATACAAAGCACATATTACTTATTCTAGCAATCTTCTCACCTAGTGGATTTTCTTAGGAAATTGAAGGGGAAGTACACAATTTGGAGAGCTACTAGAAATGAGTGTTTGATTAAAACAGTTGTTATGGCATTTAAACTTTCTCATATTCACATTAACCATCTGAATACTTATGTGTGTGATTGTCATTATGAAAAGACATGAAAAATGAATATTACTGAGAAATTGACATTTGTAATTGTATTATCTGTTAATTTTGTCTTTTTTACTATAAGAAAAATGTATTACACTTTTAGCATTTAAAGCAAAGTCTTTATGTATTTAATTATAAATACATAAATTTTTACAAGTAACATCCACATGAATGCATGTTTTAATATGTACTTACTTTGCTTCCAATTATGTAAATAAATACATATTTTAATAATCATTTTGCTGAAATTAACCAGTATTCGTAGTTTTTGAAAAATCACAGAAATGTCAAGATTTATTTTAATTTCCAGTGCCTCAATACCTTTTTCAGTTTTAGATGTACAGGAGACACTCAAATATAGTACTGAAACACTGAAAGGAAAAAGGAAATTTAGTCAAATGGCTTCTCCAGAAGTGTTATGTTCATTGCTAGAATAATAAACAGAAAGAACTCTTGTCTGCAAATAAGACCTTATTAATTCAAAGGAAATGTTATAATAATATGGATTTATAAGAATTTTAGTTTCTCCAAATTGCTTGGTGATTGTGGTCCTCAAGAATGCTACTATCAACCAATTTTTAAAAATACTGTTCTTCTGAACACCTTTGTGTGATATAGCAGGTATCATCCCTTGTTTAAATATTTTTCCCTCTGTGAGTGTCAGTTATACAAATTCTCTTTTCTTTAGAATGGTATTTATAACAAGAGAAACAAAATGCTTCCTTTCTATCTTTTGTCCCACTCTTTTCTCCCTCACCACAGCTTCTCTCTTTCTCTCCTGAATAATTTCTTCTTCATAGTATCTTGTACCTACATAATACATGGAGCTTTTGCAAATGAATCTAATGGTTAATTAATAATTTAAACTTTGCTTATATGCCAAATAGATATTTATACAAATTGCTATCATTGGTTTAGAAAACAGGAACCATAGATGGAATATTCTTTCGTAGAGGTGCTAATCATAAACTGTCTCCTACCTTTGTCTTGCTGCTTCATATGTACATGGAAATGATTCCCAAGTAGATTATATCACCTGCTTGTGAGATTTCCCTCTTATGTCTTCCTTTCATCAATCAACATCTATTGAGTACCTATTGCATAATAGGCACTATACTAAACACTAGGGGTAAAACACTAAGATAAATATTCTGTCCTGGACGAGTTAGTCAAGTGTGGTTCAAGACTCCCAAAGTTACAATACTGTTAGTTCAGCAAAGCAACTAAGTATTTCATATTAGCAAAGTACACAGAAGGCATACTGATCCAAAGTGGTTTGTAATTGCCTGGGGTACGGGTAGTTCCTTCAGGAAAGCTTTTCTAGAGGAGAAGACTCTTAGAGCTAAGTCTTAAAGAATGAATAGACTTTCATGAGAAGGGAAGGGCAATCATTCTGAGCAGAGGAGACAATATAAGGTGATAAATTGTATGGTGAATGTAAAACCAAAGTAGTTTGGTATTTGCGTAAAATGCAAAATGCAAGAGGGACAAGAGATGAACCCATAGATGGGGAAGGTAGAAATCATGGACTTCCCTCCATGTTGTGATTCCTCTGGAATCTAGTACCATTTACAGTGTGGAACACAAAGAAGACAGTGAACTATTTATGAATATAATTAATTAATATATTAATAAGAAATGCCTTTTTGCAAATCTGCAAAAGACAACTTTAGCTAACTTAAGTTTAAAGAAAAAGGAGTTTTTATTGGGAAAATACCAAGTATTAGTTCCAGAATCAAAAGAGAAAACATGAAAAACCAGGCCTCTGAAAAGATAAGATCCAGTGATCTAAAAAGCAAGAAGTAATGGACAGTCTCATAAGGAATCTGTGATGGATTGAATCCATTCCAGAAATCTTCCGTCCCTAATCTAATTCCTGTAATGATCTAGGCTGGGACATCAAGACTGCATGAAATGCAGTAGTGGAGTGTTGTTTTCAAGGGAGGATATTGGGCTGGCAAAGAGCCTATATGTGATCAGAAAGGATCAGACCCCTATGTAGACCGTGGAGCAGAGACTGCAGATTAGTGGTAGTGGCACAGATTCAGCCTGCAAAGGGATTCCTTAGGCCTCCCAAACACCTAAAATTCAGATTATGTAACATAAAGTGTGGAGCAACACTGGGCCTGCATTCCTCAGGCAAAAATAGGCTAGAGCTAAGTTGGTGCTGCCCCCTTTGGATGGGTTCTGTGCTTTTCTGTTTGCTCTATTTTCTAGCACATATTGTATTGTATCATAAAGGTTAACTTTAATCATTTAATATATTTCCTGGCTTCTGAAGACATTTAAATTTGCAACTAGAGTTTGGTTCAAATAGATGTAAAAGCACTCTAAATTATTAATATATGTTTTAATTTTCAAAGATAGTAATAAGCTCTTGTACCTACAATAATTCTATCAAAGAAGTTTATTGGTGCCTACCCTGTGTCAGTCACTATGCTAACTGCCTATGGAGATGGTGGTCTCATGGGTGAGACAAATAATAAACACATGAACCAATACATATAATAATTAAACTTAATTATAAAAGACAAGAAGAAAATAAATAAGATTCTAAGAATAATGAAGGGGCCAACTTAAGGTGTGATAAAAGGCTGCTCTGAAGAGAGGATATTTGCGACCAGGAGAGTGAGAATGAGAGAGTCAGACACAGCCTGGGGAAGAACTTTCAAGGCAGACAGAACAGCAACCTCCAAAGACCTTGAGCGGGGAAAGAGGTCTGTCTGTTCTCATACCTCATAGAAGTGCAGTGTGCCTGAAGTCCATTTAAGATGAAGGAGACAGGCTTGGAGAGCTACTAACCAGCAATTAGTACCATTGCTACTACTGATAATGAGGAATTTCTTTTAAGTTTCTAGGATTTATTGAGAATCAAAATATGTCTTTAGAACAAAATTTAATAAACTGATATTCCCTTTAAAACATATATTTTAGAAAATATTATATTATACTGCAGTGACATGAAGGTAAACATACATCAAATAAACCAAACATCAGAGGGTATCACCATCTAGATAGGATTTATATAAAGTTATAGTAGATTAATAATATATAAATGTACACTTAAATACTAATTAGGAAGGAAGCAAGATGAATTGAGAGTGTTAAAAAATTAATTGGAATGCCAGAGTTAGGGAAATTTTTGGTTTAGGAAGTAATATTTTATTATAGATGTAAATAAAAGTTCGAGGAATTAGCTCAACCATGCTCATTTTGCTTTATTTGAAATAGTAAAATTATTGAACATATGCACTTAGAAGAAATTTTTATAAGGTACTCAATTTGAATAGCATAAACATAAGGGATTAAATTATTTTGTTTTTAAAATATACTGCACATTGGGAAGAGAAGTAGTAAAAACATATGAAGGTGAAGTTTTTTCTGAAAGTATTTGTTGCTGAAAGGATCTTATAGTAGATATAACATTGTGTGAGATCTATGGATTAAATTGTCCATATAAAATATTTCAAAAGAAATATAAAATTGACTAAAATACTATGAATTAACACTGTTAATTTTTTTCTATTTCAATCATTAGTCATATGAAACTAGAAAAAATTAATAAATTTTGGTTTAGAAAACACTTCATTCAAATATTTATTAAAAAGTTTTGTTTTTAATTAATATATAATTGTTCTTTTTTGGGGATATAGTATAATGTTTTGATACATGCGTACATTGTATAATGATCAAATCGGTCATTAGCATATCCATCATCTGAAAATTTATTTCTTTATGGTGAGAACATCTAAAATCCTCTCTTCTAGCTATTTTGAAATATATAATACATTACTGTTAACTATAGTCACCCTACTGTGCAATAGAACATCTGAACTTATTCCTTCTATCTAACTGTAACTTTGTTGTCCTTCACATATCTCTCTTCATCCCTTCCTCCTCCCTCACTCCCCAGCCTCTGTTAATCAATATGTTACTTTCTACTTACAAGAGATCTGCTTTTAGATTTTACATATGAGTGAGATCATGTGGAATTTGTCCTTCTGTGCCTGGCTTATTTCACTTAACATAATTTCCTTCAGGTTCACCTCATTGTCACAAATGACTGAATTTCTTTCTTTTATATGTTTAAATTTAACACACTATCTCATTACAATTAGTAATTAAATTAGTAAATGAATACATATATGTTCATGATTTTGCTTATTTTTTGAGGAATTTCTTGAATGATAGGAGATTATGATTCCTGTGAATTCTGTAAAAAGTTTTAATTGACTAAAAATTTTGCAAAACCCTTTGGTAATACCCAGAGTCAAACAAAGACCTATTATATGAGAGGCTCAATAATTTTCCCCCAAAGTCCATATTCTAATCTCTGGAACCTATGAATATGTTACCTTAAATGGCAAAAGGGACTTTGCAGGTGTGATTCAATTAATTATAGTGAGATGCTGGTAAGATTATCCTGGATTGTCCAAATGGGCCCAATCTAATCATAAATGTTCTTAGAAGAGGGAAGCAAGAGGGTCAGTGTAGGAAAGAGGGGATATGACAGCAGAAGCAAAGGTTGGAGTGGTGCGTACTAAAGATTGAGGAAGCGGCCCTTAGCCAAGGAATGCAGGCAGTCTCTAGAACTTGGAAAGGTCAAGGAAATTGATTTTCTCCTAGAGCCTCCAGAATGAACACAACTCTTTTGACTCCTTGATTTTAACCCTCTTGAACTTCTGACAGTTTGTGTTGTTGGAAACAACCAAGTTTGTGATAATTTGTTATAGCAGCAATAAGAAACTCATACAACCTATTATAATATGACTTGTAAAGAAAATTGTTAATGTTGAAAAAGATCACTGTTTACTTAAGGAATGGACTAGAAAAAGATAGTTTTGCTTTATAAATAAAGATTATACATTTCTTTCAAATTATTTACCGAATGTGAACATATATACCTTCTCTGTCATGGACTGGCTAGATTTGGGATGTACAGAATGTCTTCATACACAAAAGTCATCTTAATTCTCTTTATTACTGTATTAAACTCAAGGCAAACCTAAGTCAAGCTAGTGTTTAGTAAGATCATTATTAATGTATTAAACTCATCTATGATTTATATAAGGCAGCAAAATTAATGAATATGCAAGTAAGGAATTGGTTGTGATTATATGGACTAGATTAACAGATTAATAGGATGAATAAATGTAGTGAGTTTCCATTTAAATTTTCTCATATCGTTACACAGACAGGAATTTCTTAAAACTGATACTTCAGTTTATAATACTTCAGTTAAATCTTTATTTTTGGACTTCCATGTTGGCTCTGTGTGAATTAATTTAATTTAGTTTTGTCAACACTTAATGAAAACTTAGTTGTCTTAAAAACATTGTGCAAAGTCCAAATGCCCTCGATAATATAAATATGACTGGTTTGTAACTTCCACAAAGTCAGAATCTCCTCATCATTCCATTATCCTCCAAGTAATCATATCAACATAGGATCAAAGACTGGAAAGCGAACTGAATACCATTTAGTTCTTGATACTATATAATATAAATATATTTTCTTCCCTCTATGCTAATTGTGTTTCTTTTTCAACTAGAACAGAAACCAATGCAAAATGGTTTAGAAAGTAATAATGAGAAAGATGAAGCAGCTGTTTCTCAGTACGTCTCTATGGCAAAGACATATTTCTAATTATAACTTAGACTCTTTGTCAGGTGCTATTGTGTTTTACCTATCTTTGCCTTATCAAGTTCTCTCAAGTGTGGGAGAATATAACTTTGTGAAGAGTGAAATCTTTACAATCAAATAGAGTTAAACTTATATTTGGGCTTTGCCAGTTACTAGCTATGTTCTAACGAAGTTATTTTACTGCTCTGTGAATGAGTCTCTTTACATAGAAAATAAGAATGATAATGAATTTGCAAAGTGTCTGTGAAAAATTAAAATGAAATACATGTAAAAGGCTTTGTGCAGTGATGACCACATTAGGAATGGTCAGTGTATTGTAGCCATTCAAATCAATGCACCTGCTGCATCCCACTCATTTTTGATGTCCTCTGGTAATCAGTGCCACTAGGCATTGGAGTTTGGAATTATGATGATAATTTACCCCAGGATTTAGGGAGCCCCAAGCATCATAGAGTTATAATTCCCTTGGCTAGAAAACTCTAGTTCTCTAGATCCCTTGATTGTTGGTGTTATTTCAGAGAGTAGACTTTTGCCTTAATTTTTTTTTTTTATTATTTCCAATTACTACTGGATTTTGAGCCCATTCTGAACCTCTGAACCTGTTCTCTCTTATGGGGAGAAAATCTCATAAGAATAATAACTGAAATATGTCAGGCAAATTTTCTGAATCCACTCTTAGCCCACTGGGTTTCTGTAGGTTCTTTAGCCACCAAATTTCTTGCTCTGCATCCTCTTTGGACTTGACTTGTTGATGCTGGCAATTGCATGGATCATACCCAAGCTTGCTGTGGACTTTGGGTGTTGTATTTTTTTATTTCCTTACTTTTCTCCACTGGTTTTATCTTTTGGTACTAGTTTATTTACCTCCAGACCCAGCTATCCCCATACATAACAAGCCTTCTCCTTCCCTTAAAGAAGTCCCAGTGTCCTCCAGTGTCTCCAGGTGGGACATTGGCCATGTTCATTTATTTCATTCAACAAATATTGGCTGAACCCCTAACTGTCTTTAGGTAATAACAGTAGAATTTAATTATACAGCAATCTAAACCCATCTTTTAATTTTTTTAATAGGTAAAGGACTTAAGACTCAGAATAAGTGAAATAGTCAATGATTATACAGTTAGAATTCATTGGCTTTTAATTGTCAATTTAGTTCTCTGTCCATCATGCTACTTTGTTTCTTTAAATTTCCAAAGTAGTTTTTCTATAGCCTGGAAATCAGAGGAGTGATTCAAGCTTACTCTAAAGTTATAAAAGATTAAAATATACCCTCTTTCATTAAAATTTGGCATTCTATCCAGTTCCTCAATTTAATTCAAATTCTTCCAGATAAATTTCAGAATTCATTATGGTCCTAATGTGACTCGATTATTTGGTCTTTGTTTGCCTTCAGTATGGCCTTTAATAAGGCGATTAGTGATGGCATACTAAGATATCAAAAAACCCAAACTTTCTCAATATTATGAAAGAATAGTCTTTCTGTGTGTGCGGTTGGACCTCAAACTTCATGGCCTTTCTCATAAATTTATTTCAAAATTTCCTAAAGAAAGCCAGTAAATAAACATTTTAATTGACATAATAATTATAAAGATTTATGGGGTACATAGTGGCATTTCTATACATATAATGTATAATGATCACATCAGGATAATTAGCATGTCTATCATCTCAAACAATTTATCATTTCTTTGTGTTGGGAATACTCAATCTCCTTCTCCTAGGAATTTGAATCTATATATTATTAATACTATAGGTATTCTACAGTGGTGTAGAACACTAGAACTTATTTCTCTATCTAGCTGTAATATTGTATCCTTAAACAAATCTCTCCCTGTGCCCCCACCTTTCCCTTCCTTTTCCCCTTCCAAGCCTCTAGTATCCTCTGTTATACTTTTTACTTCTATGAGACAAACTTCTTTTTAGCTTCCACATGAGCGAGAGCATGTAGTGTTTAACTTTTTGCCTGGTTTATTTTATTTAATGTCCTCTTGTTCCATCCATATTAGTGTGAATGACAGGATTTCATCCTTTTTATGGCTGAATAATATTTCATTGCATATATATACTACATTTTCTTTATCCGTTGTTCATATACTGTTGGACACCTAGGTAGATTCTATATCTTGGCTATTGTGAATAGTGCTGCAATAAACATGCAGGTGCAAATGTCTCTTCAATATACTGATTTCCTTTCCTTTGAATAAATGCCCAGAAGTGGGGTTGCTGTATCATGTGATAGTTTTATCTGTAGTTTTTTGGGGAACCCTTCATACTCTTCTCCCTAGTGGCTGTACTAGTTTACATTTCCACCAGCAGTGCATAAGAGTTTCCTTTTCTCCACATCCTTGCCAGCATTTGTCATTTTTTGTCTTTTTGATAAGAGCCATCCTAACTGTGGTGAGATGACACCTCATTGTGGTTTTGATTTGCATTTCCCTGATGTTTAGCGATGTGGAGGATTTTTTCATATATTTGTTGCCTATTTGTATGTCTTCTTTTAAGAAATGTCTGTTCAGAACATTTGCCCATTTTTTAATCAGACTTTTAAAGAAGGTGGGTGTGTGATTTACTTTTATTATGTTTACTACACACTAAATCACTACATAATAACCATTTGCTTTTCAGAATCCTTCAAATACACATCCAAATTTCTGTGGCAAATCTTTCCTTGTCTAAATTTTTGGAGCAGTTCGAAATGAGTTCAATGCTCAGTAAGCATAGAGATGTTATAGAGGACAAAAGTTGCCCACAATTAAAAAGCAAACAAACAAAAACTAATGGAATTATGGAGAGAAGGAAAGAATTAATCTCCCAAAAGGCAGAACATAACAGGTTTCCTTTACCATAGTTTTTCTTGACTTGTTTCTCCCCTGTCCTCCTTACCTCTTAGAAAACTCATTTGATGTTATCTTTATCAAAATAACAGAAAAGGATTAGAGGAGAGATCATATGTAAATTTGCTGGAGATGAAATGCATTTATTTCTACAAGGCCTTCCTTTTTTTTTTTTTTTCCTCTTGGATTCATTCTAATTGCTCAAGCACCAACAGAATTGATAGCTGACAACTTGTGTCTATCAGAGTCTGACAGAAACTTTTAATGATAGTATTTGATCTTTTCTTGATCTGTTAGTTATCAAGAACTATTCATCCAGACTCATCAAGCTAACGTCAGGAAACTTGCTTGCCTAGAAAGAATATTATTGGGGATATTATTAAGACAAAGCTCTAAGAATTCCTCTTTCCATTTTATCAGGTACTTGCTAATAATCATATTAAATAGGTTCAAATACCAAACTTGAATCTCATTAATTATGAATAACTACTGTGCAACAGATGGCATATGTTACTCTTTTTAGGAATGAATGATAAATGTAAAGTGAGAAACATTCTATGTCTTTAGGACTCTGTACTCATTCATTCATTTATCAATATTAGTCTACATTTGTGATTAGCACTGATTCTAATACATAATTCAAGATTTTATGATGAATTTTATTACTTGATTGAATCTTGACAGTTGCTGCTCCTCCGGGGATCAGATGCTACTTTCTAAAATGTTGAAATACCTTGTCTTTATCCTCAGGCAGTAACTTGAACACTAGTAGGAGCTGTTCACTAAAAATCCCATTTACCTTGGGTTCTAAAAGTGTTGAAGATCCAGGGCTGGTAGGTAGCAACTTATAAAGGCCATGTTGGCCTTTTTTTGTCTTATTTTTTTAAACCTAACTGGTGGAATGTGAGGACCTTTTTTTCCTCTTTGATGGGTTTTAGAGATAGACTCATTGTTCACTAAAAATATCCAAATGAATCTGATGCTTTTGAAAAATGAATTATTTTTTCAATGCAAACACTTACATCAAAGTCATGTTGACCATCCAAATACATGTAACAGAATTAAAAATTGTTTTTTAGCATACCATTAGTGCTTGATAAAAGTTTGCTATAATTATTTTAATAAAATCTTCCATATAATATGGATATTCAGCCTACTGTTGAAAAGACTAAATCATAAAATTCTAAATACCAAGCTATACAAAATATTGTATAGTCCTGATTTAAGCTATTTAGATATCCTATCTGGATGTTCACTTAAGAGTTAAAATTCTGACGTTAACTAGTATTAATCTATCTTTAGATCTTTTTGGTAGATTGTAGACTTTTACAGAAACTCAGATCTAATTTTGTATTAGTGATGGTTGCTAGGTAACTATTTGATGCAAATTAATCATTAAGCATTTAGTAGCTCCTTCTCTGATTCGAGTGGAAGCTAGACTGACTTAGAAGATGATGACTCTGGAAACAACTGATTGAGAAAGAATATTCTGGGGTGTTTAATAAAAATAGATTATGACTCCTCTACTTGATTTTCTTCCTCTCTGTTATAATCAAAAAAGGAAGAGAAATTGCTAAGGAAAATTTAGAACATTTTCCTAATAGATGTTGACTGAGCAAGTACCATGTACCAACACTGCACTGAATACTTTGTGTACGATATCATATATATACACACATATATATTCTGAAGTCTGTTTAATTATGTGATATGATTTAGATCTTCAGTCCCCAACCCTAGGCCATGTATTTGTACCAGTCTGTGGCCTGTTAGGGACCTGGCTGCACAGCAGGAGGTGAACTGGTAGCAAGCCAGTGAATCTTCATGTGTATTTACAGCTGCTCCCTGTCCCTATAATCACAGCCTGAGCCCCGCCTTTTCCATGAAACTGGTCCCTGGTGACACAAAGGTTGGGGACCGTTGATTTAGATTTTGCAAATAAGGAATATAAGAATATAAATTAAGTAGCTTGTTCAAGTTGCCTTGCCTAATAAGAATTTTAATCCAAGTCCCTTTGATTATTTTGTTTTTGTTCTTTTTGTTATTGTAAAAGAGGCAGATAAAAATATCTTCTTGTCAGAGAACTGACAAAGGTAACCAGCTATCTTTTGCAAAATATTTTAAAGCCCTCTATCTAGTCTGGTGCCTAAAATAAATAGAATCATGTGTGCTGAATTGAGCTTGAGTTCAAAAGAATTTTTGTCAGGAGGTAGAAATCATTGTTAGGAACTCAATGTTAGAATAAGGAGAAAGACAAACGCGCTTGGTGAGTGGGGTGATCATTATCAGTTATTCTGTAACTCTTGCCTTGAACTGTATCTTATTTATAATGTTTTGTTGCCATTAATAATTGTTAAGCTTTTGCATTGGTTTACTGCTGCTATAGTAACAAATTGCCACTAATGTGGTAACCTAAAACAAGGCAAGTTTATTCTGTTAGAGTTGTAGATGTCAGAAATCCAAAATCAGGGTGTTTGCAGGGCAACAATGCTTTTGGAGGCATTAGAGGAGAATCAATTTCCTTGCCTTTCTGTTTCACAGAAGGCACCTACATTCCTTGACTCCTGGCCCCTTCCTCCACCTTCACAGCCCATCAATCCAACCTCTACTTCAATCCTCACTGTTCCTCTCTGACATTGACCCTCTTGCCTCCCTTGTGACTAGATCGGGCCCACCTGGGTAATTCACAGTCTTCTCCCCATCTCAAAGTCTTTAACTCACTCACATCTTTGAACTTTTGTGAAACTCTTATCTTCTAGGTAATGTCTCTCTAATTGCTTCCTCTCAGTGCCTTCCTAATTCTCTTTGGCAATCTCTTTCTCCTCTTTTCTCTGTACTTCCTTTCATTCCCCTCTTTCTCAAGCCCCCTATAAAGAACTATAAAATCAAAGTATGTACTGGTTGTTTGATTTTTGTCTGATTTCTCACTGGCTACTAGTCATGATTCATATTCTCATTCTCTCTCTCTCTCTCTCTCTCTCTCTCTCTCTCATTGATAGTGTTAATACTTCTTGGAAATTTTGAGGAACTTTTCTTCAATTCAATCTCATAATTTTTATTTTACTTTGTTGAATTTCTTATACTTTGAAGAATTCAATGATTCTAATATTAGAAAAAAACATATAGTGGGTACCTTGAGTGTGTTCTTGACCAGTCATGGAAAAATGTGAGTTCTTACCTTGAAAATTATTATGCTCCAATCATTTTTCTCCTTAGCAGGACTCCCAGGCCCCTTAATAATTGTATAATTCCATTTGTTATAATACTTCCCTGTGTGAGAATAGAACTCAGAGAAAAATGCCAACATCTTTGAACAAAAGTACTTAAAAGGTTCAGAACAGGTTCCTTTTTTCTTTCTTTGATTCTTAGGTTTGTAAGGCTTAATGATCTCCACTTTTATGAAAAGAAAATCAATAATTGGAATAATAATAGAAAGTATTATTTAGTTTCATGCTATTCTCATATCATGCTTTAACTATTATTGCCTATTTAGAAGAAATGGATAGCTTTAGCTCCCACCCAAGTTTATTCTATTTTTTTGTTTGTTTTTTTGTATGTGATAGACAAATCAAAGATATAGCATGCCAGAATTCTAACTGGCATGCCTAAAGCTTATAATGTTAGATCTCTGAAATCAGTATTATTAAATCACCAAGAAGTTTCAAAGTGGTAGAATAAAGATTATGTTAAGTCTGAGATTAAGCTGTCACATCAGAGTAATTTGATTTTAAGTCTGGCTCCGCCACCTCCATTAGTAATCACATCTTGACAGAGACAAAGTTCATCCAATATGAGTTCTCATTGTGGATGAGGTATTGATGTTTTTGTGTTACTTTGGTCAGTCAATAAGGTTAAAAGGATAAAGTTTATTTAGTTTTCAACATTGCCTTCTTGAAGTCAAATGTCTATTTAATTAAATTTTCCAATATTTGGCAAGAAAAGACTGGTAGTGTCAGCTTTCTTCAGCTTTATATTAAATAGCATCTTATGAAATTTCGTAAAGACTATCTACAGAATGTGAAACAGATATACTCTGATTCTACTTATGAGAGCAGTGGGAAGTCCAAAAATTTTTGGCAAGGCAATTAATAACTTCTAAGAGTATCCTAATGCTAAAAGTATGAATTAAGTCTTCAGGTCATAAGTAGGATATTTATTTGCAAACTGGCTTTTGGTGATCTGTAGAATTCTACTACTTCAAATATTGAGCTAACTATATATATACTTTGATATATATATATATATGTATGTATATATATATATATGTGTGTGTGTGTTATATAATTATGTACTTGTTATATAATTCTTAACATTACTTCCAAACCAAAGCTAGTGATAATGCCTTTAAATCAGTATGTCTTCTACATTTTATCTGCAGTCCAGACATGTATAAAGAAGCATGTCATTTTTCTGCCCTATCCTCTTTTAAAATTTAGTTCTTTTAAATACAAGCATACCTCAGAGATACTGTGGGTTCAGTCCCAGTACACAGCAATAAAGTGAATATGGCAATAAAGATTTTTATTTTTTATTTTACCAGTGTACATAAAAGTTATGTTTATACTATGCTGTAGTCTATTAAGTGTGCAATAGCATTACATTTACAAAAAGAATATGCATATCTTAATTAGAAATTCATTATTACTAAATATGCTACTGATCATATAAGACTTCAGTTAATCTTAATCTTTTTGATGGTAGAAGGTCTTGACTTAATGTTAATGGCTGCTGGCTGATCTGGGTGGTGGTTGGTGAGGGTTGGGTGGCTGTGGCAATTTCTTACCATAAAACAACAATGAAGTTTGTTGTATATATTGACTCTTCCTTTCATGAAATATTTCTCTGTAGCAAGTGATCCTATTTGATAGCATTTTACCCACAGTAGCAATTGTTTCTAAATTGAAGTCAATTCTCTAAACTGTATTGCTACTTTATCAACTAAGGTTATGTAATAATCTACATTCTTTGTTGACATTTCAACAATGTTCATAGCATCTTCACAAGAGAGTTCGTCTCAAGGAACCACTTTCTTTTCTCATCCATAATTAGCAACTCCCCATCCTTCAAGTTTTATCATGAGATTGCAGCAATTCAGTCTCACCTTCAGACTACACATCTACTTCTAGTTCTCTTGCTATTTGCGCCAAATCTGCAGTTACTTCCTCCACTGAGGTCTTGAACCTCTCAAAGTCATCCATGAAGATTGAAATCAATTTCTTTCCAACTTCTGTTGATGTTTTGACATCCTCCCTTGAATAACAAGCACTCATTATGGCATCTAGTATAATGAATCCTTTCCAGAAGGTTTTAAATTTATATTGCCCAGATCCATCAAAAGAATCATTATCTATGGCAGCTATAGCCTTACAAAATGTATTTCTTAAATAATAAGACTTGAAAGTTGAAACTATTCCTTGATCCATGGGATACCAAATGGATATCATGTTAGCAGACATGCAAACAACATTAATGTTCTTGCACACCTTCATCAGAGCTCTTGGGTGATGAGGTGCGTTGTCAATGAGCAATAATATTTTGAAAGGAATATTTTATCCTTTAGCAGTAGGTCTCAGCAGTGGGATTAAAATATTCAGTAGACCATGCTGTAAAGCGACGTGCTGTTATCCAGGCTTTGTCATTCTATTTATAGAGCACAGGTAGAGTAGATTTAACATAATTCTTAAAGACCCAAGGATTTCCAGAATGGTCAATGAGCAGCGTCTTCAACTTAAGTCACTGGGTGCATTAACCCCTAACAAGAGAGCCTGCCTGTCTTTTAATCTTAGAAGCCAGGTATTGACTTCTTGTCTATAGCTAGATGGCATCTCCTAACAGAAGGCTGTTTCATCTACACTGAAAGTCTGTTGTTCAGTGTAGTCACCTTCGTCAATGATGTCAGCCAGCTCTTCTGGATAACTTGCTGCAGCTTCCTCAACAGCACTTGCTGCTTCATCTTGTACTTTTATGTCATGGAGATGATTTCTTTTTTTCAAACCTCATGAATCAACTTATGTTAGCTTCAAACTTTTCTTCTGCACCTTCCTCCCCTCTCTCAGCCTTCATAGAATTGAAGAGAGTTAGGGCTTTGGTCTGTATCAGGCTTTGGCTTAAGGGAATATTACAGCTGGTTTGATCTTCTATCCAGACTGCTGAATTTTTTTCTGTGTCATCAATAAGGCTGTTTTGCTTTCTTATTCATGTATGTTCACTGGAATAGCACTTCTAATTTCCTTCAAGAACTTTTTCTTTTTATTCACAACTTGGCTAACTGCTTGACACAAGAGGCCTACCTTTCACCCTATCTTGTCTGTGATGTGCCTTCTTCACTAAGCTTAATCTTTTCTAGCTTTCCATAGAACTCTGCTTTTCACTTAACCCTTAAACATCATTGTAGGGTTATTCATTGGCCTGATTACATTGTTGTGATTCAGAAGAGAGGGAAAACTGAGAAGAGCTAGAGAGGGGGAAATGGCTGGCTGGTGTAGCAGTCAGAACACATACAACATACATTAAGTTTGCCATCGTATATGGCTGTGGTTCCTAGCACCCCATAACAATTACAATAGTGACATCAAAGACACTTATCACAGATCAGTGAATCATAATGAAAAAGGTTCAAATATCGTGAGAATTACCAAAATGTGACACGGCGACAGCACTTTTCCACTTGCTGTTGGAAAGGTGGTTCCAACAGACTTACTCAGTGCAGGGTTGCCATAAACCATAGTTTGTATAAAATGAAATATCTATAAAGTACATTAAAGCAAGGTACAATAAAATATGGTAAGCCTGTATACCAACTACATCATAAAGAAGGAAAGAATACAAACTTAATTAATGAAAAACTTGGCCACATCTGAGATAAAAATGTACTATTTACTCAATAAGTGTATATTATTTGAATTTTTTATGTAATATAGGTCCTATGTTAGGTACTCAGCATGGAACAATGAATAAGATGGATAAGAACCTTGTCATTATGTCATTTTCTTGCTAGTTTAGTTAACAGTCATTAAATACAAAGTCATTAATGATATTTATCATAACTAGTGCAAAGAAGGCTTTTCACAATTACGTATGAGTCCAGTAGTAAATTTTTGAGGGCAGAATTTTCTGATCAAATTTGTCAGTTCTGAGTCTACATCTAACTTGAACCCACAAAGTCAGGGGGAATATCCTGTTCCAGGAAGTAGTGTACTTTTCCCTGACTAGGCAAAATCCTTTCCTAGGAAGGTTGCCAATTACCTGCAGATGAGCAGATGATATTTAATCTCTATGGTAATTTTTCTTTTTTAAGAAAACGATAGATTAACTGTAAATTTAATTATGTATTTTCTTTCTTTATTACTTTATTTATTACCGATATTGTCCTGAAGTAAGTGATGATTAATTTTTCAGTGCATTTGAAATCTAACTAGTTTATATTTTAATATTAATTGCTACAGATGCCATATTTTAAAATTCTACCTACTACAAAAAAGTTTTCTCATTTTTATTCTACAAATATTTACTGAATGTCTTCTATATGAATAATAGGTGATATATTCCCTAAGTATATGGTCGGGAACTATATCTTTCTTGTCTATGTTCATATCCCCTTACATATCACATTACCCAATATGGTAGATACTTAGAAGTATTCATTAAATGATCATTTGGAGACTAAATACAAAGACAAACCAAAATCCTTAAAAAACCTATTACCAAATAGATGAGATAATACAAATGCACAAACAACTATTATAGTGCTAGATGGGTAAAATATAAAACTATTATGTATCAGGTTCTATGGTAGTAGAGAGAAATATTTAAAAAGGAAGATTATTGAGGACTTCAAGTAAAAAGTAATATTCATGGTGAAGTGTATGTTTTGAATCAAACATATTTGATGTTATTTAAACAGTTATAAAAATAGTAGAAACATTAAAAAGTTCCTTGTAACATCAGAAAACCCCTTACAAGAGTTGTAAGTGGCAGAGGTGTTTCCAAGAAAGCTATCGCCTTGATTTATGCCTCTTCTGAATTCTTTAGATGTAGCCTAATATTGTAGCAAAACTTTGGTTATGCTTAGAGAAGGAACATTAGTGTTTATATTTACCACTTAACCAGAGAAATTTCTACCACATGAAACCCAAGAACAATCATTAGACCATAGCAGATCATCTTGATCTATACCGTTATCTCTCATGTACAGAAAAATCTTAGAATCAGGAAATACTGTTCAGTGGGCTTACCACCATTAGGAATCGGGAACCACAGGAAAGCATATAACTCATTCTTTCTTTTCTCTATCTGGTTTCTAACTCTTCCTTTGATGCACAAACACCAAAA
>VBSM01003198.1:10741674-10758757 GCA_008086735.1 Cheirogaleus medius
TATATATATATATATATATATATAACTAATGAGGTGAAAGACCTCTACAGAGAGAACTATGGAAACTGAGGAAGGAAATAACAGAAGACGTAAACAAGTAGAAAAGCACACAAGGCTCATGGGTCAGTAGAATCAACATTGTTAAAATGTGTATACTACCCAAAGTGATCTACAGATTCAATGCAATCCCAATTAAAACACCAGTATCATGTTTCACAGATCTAGAAAAAGTGATTCTACACTTCCTCTGGAACCAGAGAAGACCCTGTAGGGCAAAAGAAATCTTAAGCAAAAAGAACAAATTGGGAGGCATCAATTTACCAGACTTCAAACTATACTACAAGTAACTAAAACTGCATGGTTTTGGCACAAGAACAGAGACATAGACCAATGGAACAGAACTGAGAACTCAGATATAAGACCAGCCTCATATAGCCATCTAATCTATGACAAAGCAGATAAAAACATACACTGGGGAAAAGAATCCTTATTCAATAAATGGTGCTGGGAAAATTGGATAGCCACATGTAGGAGACTGAAATATGATCCACACCTTTCACCTCTAACAAAAATCAGCTCACAGTGGATAACAGACTTAAACCTAAGTCACGAAACTATAAGAATTCTAGAAGAAAATGTTGGAAAAACTGTTATAGACATTGGCCAAGACAAAGAATTTATGAAAAAGACCCAAAAGGCAATTACCGTAACAACAGAAATAAATAAATGGGACCTGATCAAATTAAAAAGCTTCTGCACAGCCAAGGAAACTATCACAAGAACAAACAGACAACCTACAGAATGGGGGAAAATATGTGTATGCTACACATCTGTTAAAGGTCTGATAACTAGAATCTATATAGAACTCAGAAAAACCAGTAAGAAAAAATAAAACAACCCCATTAAAAAGTGGGCAAAGGACATAAACAGAAACTTTTCAAAAGAAGACAGAATAATGGCCAACACATACATGAAAAAATGCTCAACATCTCTAATCTTCAGGGAAATGCAAATCAAAACCACTGAGATATCACTTAACTCCAGTGAGAACGACTTTTATCAAAAAGTCCCAAAACAATAAATGTTGGCATGGATGCAAAGAGATAGGAACACTCCTACACTGCTGGTGGGACTGCAAACTAGTACAACCACTGTGGAAATTAATATGGAGATACCTCAAAAAGCTACAAGTAGAACTACCGGTTAATCCAGCAATCCCATTACTGGGGATCTATCCAAAGGAAGAAAAGACATTCTATAAAAAAGACATCTGCACTCGAATGTTTATAGCTGCACAATTCACAGTTGCAAAGATGTGGAGACACACTTAAAGCTCTGGCTCGTGTAGGGTAAAGGCAATATATGTAACCTAAACATTTGTACTTCTGTAATATGCTGAAATTAAAAAAAAAACTTCAGAAAAGAAAATTCAGAATTCTTTAGATGGATGATTTTTTTAAGTAAAAATAGGAAAACAGTAAAAATTTCAAACAAGCACATGTTTCCTATTGTATGTTTTTTTTAATTCAAAATAAAAATTAAATTTCAAAGGTCTCCTATTCCATTATTCCCAATTCTTAAACTTTTAAGTTTAAGGTATACCTTGCACACAGAACATTACGTACTCATAATGATCTTGTTGTTATACTTTTCTGACCACATTGTATCAGCTTCTTAAATTTAGCCCATTATTTTAGTCCAGTTTATATATAATTTGGTACTTTATTGCATATTTGAATGTTACCTAATTGGCCCATGTACTTAATTTTCTAATTATTACATGAGTATAAGTCATATTCTTAGCAAAATTATAAAATCTGTGAAAACAAATGATGTGTTTCTGTGTTTGGTGTTTATCATTGATCCTTCAGTCATGTTAATCATTTTGTATAAAATAATAATAATAATACCTAGTAGTTACCAAGAATTTACTCTGCACCGGGCTCTTTTTAAGCTTCACAATAAGCCAAACAGAGTAGAGACTTTTATTATACATTTTTACAAGGAAACTGAAGTGAAGAAAGATTATATGTAATTCATCCAGTGTTACATAGCTAAGCATTGATAGATCCAGGATTGAATTCAGTTGAAATGATGTGACTTAAAAGCTTGCTCTCACAACCTCTCCAATATTCTGCCTAATTAAAAAAAATCCAATATCGTATTTGTTGATTAAATTATTTTTAAATAGATAAATTTGAATTCTGCCAGTAGTGGTCAGTATAAACTTTATTAATGATTGCAATCAAATGTCTTGTGTATACTTTGGCATGGAAAATTATACAGCATGATAGTATGAAATTTAAGTGGAAAAATGCTTCTAATTTCCTGGAATGGTTTGTGAGTCCTATAGACCTTTATTATGGTATGGGCATGCTATCTCCTAGACAAGTATTCAAGGATGCATATATTTTTATTATAGTCAAATAGGTGTTGCTATTACTATAGCTTTTAATAATTATTATATATAACATACTTATTTCTTAAACTGGAATTATTTTTAAAAAGCTACCTTTATGGATGTTTAAAAAGAAGGTGAGTTCTTCATCTTACCCAGATATTTAAACCATGACATAAAAAGCAGTTCTGAAGTCCGTGGCTGGATGGTAGCTTTGTCCCAGGCTTTGGAGTCAAAGCCTTTGTGAAATTCTATGTGTCTATATTTGTAAAATAAATATTATTGATTTTATTGTTTAGAAACAATAGGTGATATTTACAGAAAGAAAAGCTAATGGATCAGGCTTGAAGAATGACCATTGATTCAATCTTGGACTTTAAAATATCCTTAAAATTTCACCTGGGGTGGTGCTGGCCTTTTGGGGCCTCACTTTACAATGTCCCTTTATTCTCTTGGAGACCCCTACCTGCAGGACTCCATGTACCTGCTAACCAGAGCCAACACCTTTGACCTGAACAGTGGATTCACTGATTCTGCTGCTCAGGTGGCAGACCAATAGAACTACAGCAGTTTATTGAATTTCTGAATTCTCAAGTAGGATTTTAAATGAATTATACTGAGAAAGGATATTGTAGATTATGCTTAGGCAAGGGGCTTTCAGGCCACTTGTGGCCTTCTGGGTCCTTAAATATGGCATTTTGGTTGAATCCAAATTTTACAGAACAAATCCTTTTATTAAAATGGGTGTAGCAGAGAAAGATGAAGCTTTTCTTGCCTCCTTTGGTGCTTAAAAAAGAATGATCTTAAAATCAGAAGACTGCAGGTCCAAGTAGTGTATGTGTATGTGTGTTTATTTAAACATGTGTATTCAACACATGTATAAATACCAGAATCTTGGTGGTCTTCTTGAACGAATTAAATTCCATTCACTATATATATATATATATATATATATATAGCACTGTATATTCATTTCTATGCTACCCTCTCAATAGAACCTTTTTCTGATCTGACAACATTCTAATATACTTGTCAAGCAAACTTCAAACATTCCAAGTAAACATTACTGATTTAGGGTTTTTTGTTTATTGTTTTTGTTTCGGTATTGGCTATACTTTGAGTAATTGTATCTCACATGCTACCACATAAATCCACACTCACTTAATTTCACATTCCATTCAACCTACATTTTGCTTCTCAGTTGTATTAATACATTTTCCACATTGATTAAAATTTAACAGCACATCTGTGAAGGATTTGTGGTACATTATGAATTATATAGATTTTGGAGGTCTGACCATGAATGTTACCAACAGGTGGACCTTGTGCCTAGGGGAAGCCCAAGCCCAAGATCTCAATGAACCTAATTGGAACACAACCTCTTATATCAGGGGTTGCATTTGTCATAAAAAGCATATTATAGCACTACTACTATCCATATCCACAATGTTACCAAATAGTATTTGCCTGTTACTATTTTAACAGGAAAATGTATATCACTGCACTGGTTATAGGTGATATTTAGTTTGCAATGTGGAATTCCTGCACATAAAGGGTATGCTATGATTACTACTGCTACTTTCTGTCCTTTCTGTTACTGAAGTTAGGATCCAATTGGCAACAGGGAATAGTACAAACCTAACAGTGCTGCCTTAAAACATATGCTTTGTAGTTTTGCTAGTATAGTACAAATGTAGAACTGTTAAAAGAAAAAAACTTTAGGCAAATGAAATCTAACAGAGTTCAATTGAGCTAAGAACAATTTGCAAATTGGGCAGCCCCCAGAATATGAATAGGTTCACAGTGACTCTGGGGCTGCCATATGGTCAGATAGCATTTATGGACAGAAAAGGGAAAGTGACCTACAAAAAACTAAAGTGAGATACAGAGATAGCTGGATTGGTTACAGCTAAGCTTTTGCCTTATTTGAACCTGCTTTGAATAGTTGCCTCCTTGTTGTTGGCTAAGACTTGGATACTTGTCAAGAGTAGGTTATAGTCTGTTTGCATATCAAGGTAGGTTACAGTTCAACTCATGGAGTTCTCATTCATGGAGAAAATTTTAGGCCAAACTGAATATATGTATGAGAGCAGATTTAGGCCAATCTTAATTTAACAGAACTAATAGATGCCACTATTTCAGAAAGTCAATTAGAATACCACTGGCTTTGAACACTGTCAGGGAAAAACATTTTTGAGAGTATTAGGAATCATTGCAAAGAAAATTATATTTTAGATTTGCATTTCATTCTATAACATTTTGGTTAAGAAACAGGTTTTGGAATCTACAAATCTGTATTGAAATCCTAAACCCATCAATTTCAAGCTATGTGTACTTAGACCATTGAGTTCATTGAGCTTCAGATCCCTCCTCTACAACATGAAGATACTGTAAGATGAATAAATGAGAAGTAGTGTGTAAACTGCTTAATACAATGCCAAGTATTTATAGTAGTTAAGAGTCCATTCACTTAGTTGAATGGAATTTAAAATGTAAAGTGTGTAATTCACTGTCACGTAGTCCAATCTCACAAGTTTTTACTGATTGTCTATACAGTTACAGAGCTGGTACCACTATGTGAACATACTTTTGTCACCTATTTAAATTCAAGAGATGGCTATCATCTGCACAAAGCCAGTGATACCTTATTCATCACTGTGATTTTGGTTCCTTTTCTCTCTTGATGTAGCTCTCTTTGCATATACATGTTCTGTGTTTCTGCGTTGACATTTATTGTTTTAAAATTAAAAATGCCCTTTTTGATAAAAATGATGATGATATGATTTAAAACTCTTTTTTCAGTCCAATCTGGGTCCTGAGTTGCACAACACCCAGATACCTGGAAAATAATAAGGACTGATATTGCAGCTGCTGCAAAGAATCTGTGCATTAAAAAGTAATTATATAAACGTTTAATGATAAGACTTTATCATTATTTAATTACATATATATGAGTGCATATTACCATATCACTAGCTTGACTCTGAAGCCTACTTTTATATTACTAAACATACTACATTTTTACACTAATTATACTGGTAGTTAATGGTGTCTTGTGCTCGTTTCCTCCAATAAGAAAACATCTTGGCATCAATTATTCTTGCGTGACAAGCACTGAGTGCACTCATTCTTTTTTTCTGTACGTTTTTCATCTAGAAATTAGTTCTTGTTAAGTCATTATTAAGCTCATTAAGTTGATGAATCAGCAAGTACTTCTTGTGTACCTAGTGTTCACCAAAGCATACCTCTGTTGCCTTTAAATTGCTTACAAATATTTCAAGTTCCTTGCTAATTTAGTGTGTTAGGTTAATTGACCTTGATCTAATTCTAGGTTTAAATTATATTTTCTCAGAATCTTAAAAGTTGCAAGGGCTCACTTTTCCATATGTAAGTTAGTAAATGAAAATATGTGAGTTGAATATGTAAGCATTCCCAATCTCTTTTATAATTCTTATGCAAGAATTCTGGACTTGTTTACACTTACTGAATTCAAGGTGATTTCTCAGAGTAGCTTTCTGAGCTATATTTTAAAAGGCCAAGAAATAAGAGCCCAGAATATACACAATGTTTTTTTTTATGTAGGAAGTATTTTATTTGATAATTGCTTATGATAAAAGTCTATCTAAACACATTTTCTCTTATCAAAATAGAAAAGATATTCAAGGGCTAAATTCAAATAAATGTTATCACATCTTAAAATGAAGTAGGAGAAAAGAATTATTACTTCCGCCCAAACTCCACTCATCAGCTGTGTATTTAGCTGTTTGTGAACTCAGGATACATGGTCTAGGTGATTTATCTTTCTCTTTCTCCATTCCCAGGATTGACAAGGGAGGGACAGAATCAGCCACAACAAGTTCTATTTCTATGCCTGTAGCAGGAGTTCTATATAATATGTAAATGTTAGACCTCTAGCTACCATTCTGCATTGAACTTTTCACTCTCAGCCGCATATAACTGGAAAAGAAGTTACAAAAATAAGCTAGTAATATTGCAGTAATAATTTTTTTGATTGGAGAATGAGTGAAGAAAAGCTGCCATGTAAAAAAAACCCCACAAGATTAGCAATGTCTTTTATAGTACCAAAATTGAAGTTATTTATAAATAAACATAAAACTCAGTATTATGAGAAAATAGGAGTTAAAGATTAAGGTCTAGATACTATTTTGTTCATGTGTGCACACATGCACACACACACACACATTTAGCAAATGCTTCTGCACATGTATCCCCTGGCCCAACTCTGATTTTAACCAGACTGAGATGAACTATTTTGTGAGCACTCGGGTCTACCTCAGCTACCCAATTCTTACTCCAAATGCCTTCTATTTGTCTTTTAGCATTCTGCCTTAAGACCTTCCCCCAAGGCAAGTAGCTTGCTTGGCTGGCACCCCAGCCATCTGCTTGTGTGCATGGGAGGTTCATGCTGGTGAAGATTGAAGATTGTCTTCTACCACTGGGGAGGAGGAGCCTGCACATAATCACTCCAGCTTCTGTATTTCAGTTGGACACTTCCGGGAGGCACTCTGTATATTTCCCAGACATCTGGATAGAGTTTGGTCCTCCTTGCCAACAGCAGCAACTTTAATAAAACCGCATATTTTGGTTTTTCCTTCTTTGCTGTTTCTTTCTCCCTTTCTTTCACACTTGTTTCCTGAAATCACTCCCCAATAAACTACCAGTACCTGCATCAAAGTCCTTTCCTTGGGCCTGACTTTTTAGGGGATCCCAAAGTAGAATACTATACCACATCTTCATATTTGGATATATTATGTTTGAGTAACTCAGAATATTTATGGCATCATCAATCAATAAGTATTGATCAGCTATTTAATTATTTAGTATTATGAAAAACATAGCCGTTTGAAATCTGATTTGATTAAATGTTAATCATCTTACCACCTCTTTTAACATTTAATGTACTATCTACTTTCTTAAAGAGCAGTTATAATATCTATGGTCAGTTAAGACTTATTTGAAATGGTTAATGTTATGGAGAATCTGCTTCTTTCTGACATTCTACTTGATGATTGAACTTCTTGTTAGCACGGTAATTGGAGTGATGTCTTACTCCGGATCTCCCAAAGTGATAAACTTCAGTAAAACTTTATTCCTAAGGCTTATCTTGCAAAAGCAGGCTGGAAGCTTCATAAAAGAGGTGGAATTTCATCCAGTCTCAGATGAATATATAGGAGATTGTTAAAGGCAGTATTAAATGATAAGTGGTGTGTACAAGGACACAGATACAGGAGCATCACTATGTTTCATTCCTTAAGAGCTGGTCAGAGAGAGAGTGGCCCTATAACCACTTGCCTTTTCTTGTGTAAAAGGAAAGTTTATGTGCATAAAATGAAAGCAAGGTTTTCATTCACACACAGCTTTTTGGGAATAAAGTCAAATGTGTCACAATAAAATTTCTGGCATATATCTAATGAAAGATAGTTTGCATTTGTCATAGTTAAAAAAAAGATGTAGTATAGCTATTTTATAGCTATGGACATGATCTGGTTTAATAAACATTCATTATTTTTCTTCCACTGTATTGTCATAACCAAGGAAAATATTGTCACATAGAACTTAGAGCAGGTTGTATTGTCTGTGAGCATCTATTCTCCCTGTCGCATGCTTGGCCAATTGGTCAGAATCGCTCTAGAGGATTAGTTATACAAATCTTATCCATACCCATCTTCTGTGGGAGTTAAGGGATTAGAAAAGGAAGCGTTTGTTTGCCTTCAAAGTAAAAAATCTTTTCTATGATAACTGTTATGAAATGTACTGACTTCTTCTACCATTTTGTTTGTCTCTCAATTATCAGTTTAAAAATATAGGACTAAATTTGCTTTTATTTTATTTGTATTTGTCCCAATGGAATGAAATTAAGTTTCCTAATTACTTATTTTTCTGGTGATAAATTTAAGAAAAACATTAAGCTAACATCATAAATTCAACCAATTAACTTAAGCTACCCTGTCTTTTTCTGTACTGGAGTTGTGTGGCTCTACAAACAATAGATAGAATCTTTTAAAATCTTAATACATCCTTCATTGACCCTTTCCTAAATATTCCCAAGTATATATTAGTAGTATAGATCTGGTCCTATTAGACTGCCATTTATTAACATTAACAATGTAGCCTTGCTGCCAGGAGGAGAAAAAAAGAAAATTAACCTCTCTTTTCTGCCTTCTTGAAGTTTGCAAGATAAATATGTACCGGTTTTAAATGAAAGTGAACATCAGTAAACTGGACAGATTTATTGAGTTAGCTTGTAGCAAAATGAGTTTGCTCCATTTTCACATAATTTTTCGGGTAGTAAATGTTTTAATCTATTGATGTCATGGAGAAATGCTACATTAGCTATAAAACAGAAAGAGGGCACTGTTCGGTGACAGGACCAATAATATGTATAGTGCAATAAACACTCTGCAAGAATTTAATGGCCCTGAATTCAAATACATAATATATAGTTTACTAAACTGAGAGAGAAGATTCATAAAAGACTGCTGATTCCTCCAAATGCATAAACTTAACTAAGACATAATATTAAGACATCAGTTTTGCAGTTAGATGAAACTATGTTTGATTTTAAAAAGAAGGAAAATCCATTCTCATAGCACTGCAGCACAGCAGTATTTTATACTCTGTTCTTCCTTTCCATGGCGTATGCACTTGAGTTTCACGTCCATTGCTAAGGAGTTAATGTTTTCTATCACAAATCTCTCTTCTCTAAAATTTATAAGCACAGTAGAATCTAGAACTTGACCATGGTGTGGTAAATCCATGCCCCATGCATAACAGGGGAACTGATGTTTGAGAAAAGACTTGTGGGTTAAGACGCCATTGTTTGTGGTTAGTAATATTGACCTGATAGATCTCAGAAACCTAACACTTACCTCCGCACTCTGTTTCCAAATGTGTACAATATATCATTATTTGGAAGTAGATGCCAGATTCTGTAGGCCACATGGTTTTTATATACAATGTGGCATATACAACTACAATTCACAACTTGAGAATTCATTCAAAACATCATATATTTGAATATATTAATATTTTTCAAATCCGTTAACTTTGAAATAGGGCGTCAAACTGTTATATTACTTTATTTTCTGAATAAGAGAAAAAATTCAGTATAAACTGATCTGTAATCTTCTTGAGAGACTGTAGACTATCCATACGGCATAAACTTTGCCCGATTGTCTTCTGTAAATTCCTAGCTCTCTTTCTTATTAGATTTGTGACCTTGAACAAGTAATTTAAATTCTCTGCCTGCTACTTTTTCATCTTTACAATGGTGATAATATAGTTCCTACCTTAAAAAGTTGTTTTTGTAATTAAGTAAGTTAATAGTATGGGTTTCCACATAGGAAACATTCAATAACTGTTGGCTATTATTGCTAGTAATCCTTCTTGTTTCAAAATTATGTATTTATTCAATATGTTTAAAATGCTCCAAATTGCAAGCTATTTTGTTTTCTGTTTTCATTATTTAAAATGTAGCATTAACAACAGAACGTGGTTATTTGGTTTGGGGATTTTAATTAGAATATTAGCCAAAAACAATGGATGTATTAATTAAACTTCATTCAGAAAATATTCACTTAAGTATAGCATTTATACAATCCACATACCTATTTTATTTTTATTTCTTCTTTTATTTTGCCTTTTTTAATACAAGTAAAGTTGTACCAGTTATTCAAAAGCATGTAACATAGAGAACCCTTATATTGATCTAACAAATTTAAAATACTTAATGAGTAGCTACTATATTCCCAGCACTGTTTTAGGTGATAGAACACAGCAGTGAATAAAACAGGGTTTTTGGACACAGACAGCTTACTTTCTTGTATGTTAACAGAGCTTGTCATAGCATAGGAGTCCCAAAGAAACTATAACTGCTATCTGAAAACTCCTTATTCTTTAAAGATATATAGTTTTTTAAAAAGATCACTTTTTGTGGAAGACATAATAATATTTACATAGTAATAATATTTGCAGATATAAATATGGAAGTAAAAATTCAATAAGTATAAAAATCAATTTAATAGATATCAAGCACTTTTTATTGTCTACAAGGAAGTTTATTTCATTATAAGAAAATTACACCTAATGTTATATTGTTGGTAGTTTCTTCCTCAATGATCTCACTAGCAAATTTGTTTTTATGATCCTTCTACACAGATGGTTTTTCAGGAAAAAAAAATGGTTGGGGGCTAGTCAGTTTAAATAGACTGTAAAGTATGTTGCTAGTGGTCCAATAGAGCAAAGAATAATGTGGTCATTTGTTTCATTCTCTAAAACTGGCTTTTCCTCTAATTTGACACATTTCACTAAAACAAACAAAAAGTGCATTTAGTGAATTGCCTAGCAGATGTTGGCTAAAGAATGGGAGAGAAAGCATACTTTATGTTGTTTTTCTGTTTATTTTTTAAATTCAATTTCTCAGCTTTGGGTGTTGTATCACATATACATTTAAATGGCTGCAGGCTCATTTCCTTTCTCAAATTTGACCTACCTAATTTATAATCATCTTTTAAGGAATATTCATTCCTTGTGTTACTATTTCTCAAAGGAAGAACTTAAATTCATAAGGAAAACAGGGAAGAATATGCCACCATTGTTAGTAGCATGCAATACGCAATTTTTTTTTATCTTCCATCCTTTCCAGGGACATGTAATTCTTAGGTTAAACATTACAGTATTGCAGAACTTAAATCCATTGTGAAGAATGGAAAATAAATAGAAATTATTCCCATCCAATTAACTATATTTGTTTAGACCAATGGAATCATGCTTTTAAATCGTCACAGACACACTATGGTAGTCACTGAAGACTTTAAGAAGAAATAGGAGGACCTGCATGAGAAAACTGCTACTTCTATAATTTTACTCTAAAATGCATAATTAATAAAACGTGTTTTTCTTTCAAGTAAGAAAAATAGTAGCAAATAGTTTTACATGTGCTACTTCTCGGAGACATATTTAATTCTTCTACCCCTACATTTCTTTCCCCTCTTCAGACATTATTGACTTAAGTCAAATGCTGGCTCTTTGCTTTCCAGGTGACCAACATGTACCTTGTGAGTTTAGAATTTGATACTGCCCTAAATGGTTCTAAGAAATGCATCATATCTGAAAAGAGATCTTGAATACTAGATAACCCTGAAAAGAGATTCTTTAGCATAAAGATAAGTTATTGATATATTAATTTTGAAAAGGTTTTGTTTTGTGAAATCACAATCAGACATCTTCATTGAGAGAAGGCCAGCAAATCATTTTCCATACCTGCTGAATATAACTTAGCAGATAAAGCACTAGTGGCATTTAGAGAATAATTGGGGTAGCTGGGAACATTATTTCCTCTGTCAATCAATGGTGTTACTCAGCAGTAGTAGCTTGCACATGAAAGATAGTGGTTTAGCACTTGGGCTCTGGTGTCAGAAGCCCGGCATTGTATCTTGAGTCTGCCACTTACTATTTATTTTTTACTATTATTTGATCTGTACCATAATCTCCCCCTTAGTAATATTGAAATCATAATATTATCTATTAATAATTTATAGGATATATTTGACATGTATTTTCTACTAAAGAATCCTGCAGAGTATATCATAGCTCCTCAGCATTCCTTGGCTATTCCTCAAAATGTTGGTTATCATTATTGTTTTGCTTATTCCTACTGAATATCTTTGTAAATTGCATTGTCCCATTTTCTTCCATGAAGTGATGGTAGAAACTTTCACTTCAAAGTTTAATTCTCAAGATTTTAGGATCTCTGGTAAAGACTTATAAATAGTTATAATCTGTCAGAAGTAAAGTAACTTGACTTCTGGTTTTTCTTGTGAATAAAATTAGGAAAGCAGTTTCTGCCCTACAATACATGAAATTGTTAAGTGAATCAGAAATTATCACCTTACTTAGTAATTTGTTTTAAGTACTATTAAGGATTAAAAGGTAGGCGATGGTTTGAGGCTAATATCTTAATTCTCTGGTTTCATTTTTCTCATTTGTAAAATATCAGCTGAAACTAAATGACACCTGATAAACTTTCAGCCCCTGGGAATATTAATTTGAAAGTATTTACTAATTTTCTAGGATTATATCTAGATTCATATAATATTTTAACATCATAGTTGTTTTAATACTATATTTGTTACATATCCTGAGCTGGATGTATAGAACCCAGTGATAAGAATCAGTAAAAAATATGTGTCTTAGGAACAGATGGATGGCATTGTCCATAGGAAGTTTGATTTTAGAAAAACTGTCATGCCTTGTGCTTCTAACTTCAACTTCTCTTGACAATTCAATCGCTTTCTCTGCCATTCACTTCTATTCTTGTCTATTCTTAATGTCTTTACACAGGTTCCTTTGAAAGTGTTTAAGAATAGCGTATCGTTGGTAAATAAGTGTACTGGGAATCACCAGTTATTAGACTAAAGGTTCCCTAAGGCATGAGTCATTTTGTCCTCTACAACATGTTCATATAATAGTATCACCAAAGTCATGAGTTTCCATGAGGATCAAATAAAATGATCCGTAGGATCATTGAATACTCACATAGTGCATGTTCAGTAACTATTAGGTATTATGATCATTATTATTTGTCTTTGTATTCACACAGGGCCTTGCGCATAGTAGCATTCAGTGGATCTAATATATAAATATGCATAAATAGTCTTATATACTCACAGGTGACTCTGCCTTTGTTTGTTTAGCAACCCTAAATGCCATGTGGTTATTACATAGTGGTGACAGATCACTGTAACAGGGGTACCTCTTTGATGAACCAAATGAAGTATCGACTTTAAGTGTTACCTATAATAACTTTGAAAAATTATTATTTTTACTAAAGCTATTATGAATAGATTCTCAAAAGAGTCTACTAATAGCACCGTTTTCTTTTAAAAGGCTAAATTAGCAATTTGAAAGGCTTTACAGATCCATCAATGGAATGGAATATTAATATAAAATAAAAGGCCGTCTCAGTGTCTACAGCATCTATAGATATTGTATTTAAGTGTTTAAATTAGAATGTAGCTAGCGAAAGCATTTATGAATTATTGACATTTTTAATCTATACGCTCCAGGATGAAATTCATTAGGAGGTGTTAATTTTGGAAACACATTATAAAAAGCCATTGTACTACAAGGTGCTTGAGCGGCACTTTTATTCATTGATGCATGGGTATTATTTGAAAAACATTATTTAGAAGCTGAGCTGCAGAGATTACTTCTGTCTCTCATTAAGTAAAGGATTAGCACTTTATTTACTGAAAGAGACAGATGTCTGTCAGAATTTTTGATATGCAGCATACCAAAAAATTTAATGAACTTCACAGATCTTTTTATTTCTCTTTGCTGAAGTGCTTCTATATTTTTTGGCAGAAGTGAAATGAACGAAAAGAGATATTATCTGTTTTAGAACAATAAGAATTATCAGGACGTGAGCTATTCAGCATGAGTTTGTTTCTAGTGACAAGAGGAATCTTGTTTTCCCTGGCCAACAAATGTGGAACTCATTTTTTTCCTATTATTTTATCTTCTTTGAGAGATGTTTTGCATCACTAGTCTCAAGAGGTGATAATACTGAAAAGTGTTTCATCCAATTTATTTCTCTGAAAATACCATAGTGAAGTTTATTGATTGCATAGAGGAATAACAAGTATTAATTGAGCTCTTTCTCTATGTTGGGCACTGGAGATGAGTACCATCATGTTGTATCTTATCAAAGATCAATAATGAATAAGATCAAAACTTGGACTGGAATTTCAGCTCTACCACTTTTAGCCACAGAGTCATGCTATTTGTTTCCTCATTTGAAAAGTTAGGATAATGAGAATGCCTACTTCATAAGCTTGCTGTGACATTTAAATATTATTAGTATTATATGCAAAATTTCAGGGTTTAATGAATGGATATTATAACAGATATACTACCTCCCCTCAAAGAAATTCCATTTATATTATTATTTATCTTCTCTAATTATATTATATTATTTATCTTCTCTAATGTATACTTCTTCGTGGATTTGGTGACAAAGAGGAAATGGAGAGCAAGAGCAGAATAATCAAACTATGTTTCATTGAGTCTATATCTTGTGAGAGCCATTGCATGATATTAGACAAATGATAGGACTCTGCTACCTACCAGTGGTTGTAGAATTGGTCTCAAATCCTTTAAGCTTTTGAGTTTCCTTTTCTCTGATGGCAATAATAAACACCATATCATATTGTTTGTGAAGAACTAAATAAGGTGATTCATGTCAAAACTGTTTGTTAAATTACAATGATCTGTTCAAATATAAGGTGCAGGTTGAGTATTCCTTATGGGAAATGCTGGGCACCAGAACAGGTTCAGATTTTGGATTTTTCTGGATTTTGGAATATTTGCATTATATGATTGAGCATCCCAAATATGAAAATCTGGAATCCAAAATGGCCCAACAAGCATTTCCTTTAAACATTTGGAGCATTTCAGATCTCAGGTTTTCTTATTTGAGATGCTCAACCCATATTATCATGAACTTTTGATTATGCACTTATAGAGAACTTTGCGGATGATATACCAGAAAATTTGCATCCAAGGCTGACGTTTTATTACTTACTTAGTTTGCCTTTCCATCATCTCCCTAACTGCCCAGCTGGTGTATGATAAGGGTACCCAAATGTATTTTAATGGTCTAAACCAAATGTGACCAGGAAAATAATTCTGTTAAAAATATTACCAGATTTCAATGAAAAAAAAATGTGTTTATACATTACTTAATATTTTATAACTAACTTAAGTCTCCCATAAGTGTCTTTTTATTTCTATATTGCAGAAATATAGATTATATTATTGGATTAGACTCATTTGGAACCTTTACATTATAGGTAGAAAATGTGTTCTATGACTTACATTTAAAAAGAAAAGAAAATTTAAACATTAGAATTAGATCTAATTTCATAGTCTTAGTTATGGCATTAACAATTTTTGGCATGCAACAAATTTATTTCTGTGTAATTTTTGATGCAATTTGGAAAAGGTTGGCAATGCATGCAGATGCTTTCTGATCCATACCTTTTCTAATTAAAGCATGCAATTCAAAAGTATTGCGTATGGTACAGAAACGAATAAAACTAATAACATCTTGTTTTTCTAAACAATAACATGACTATATACTATATATCTGTTTTATGAACTGTTGCAAAATAAAGGGAAAATTTACTAATCCTTTTTTCCTATTTCTTTATTTTGTACAGACTAAAATTCCCTGTAGTTTGAATTTGTCATTTACTCTAACCACAGGATATAGCTTATGACATTAAGTTTGACAAAGGACAACAATGAAATCACTTTAAGGAAATATATAAACATATTTATAGAGGCTGAATGGACAATAAAAATAGTTTGGGGATTAAAAGTGAGGAGAGGAAAGGAGACAAACCAGTTTCAAAGAGGTTTGGAAATTAACAATGACAGCTATAATGTCAGAATTCAGGATATTGGACCAGACTAAAGTACAAGAGATCCTGAAGAAGGCCTAGCACAGTTGTCGTCATACAATTTGTTTATTTATGATCTCATTACAGATGGAAGGGAGGGAAGTATTTTAGGACTGTGTTTTTAGAGCATTGCAGGCTGTTGTATAGCAACAAGTTTTTCTTGCCAATATAACCCACAAGACCATCCATATACTTTTTCTTCTTTTCCTTTTTTTCTCCAGGTTTATATTTAATGAGTTAGAGATACAGATTGCTCATAAATTTTATTTTCTTCCCCACCCATTAAAATATTCAAAGACATTATACAGATAATGCATTGAACATATGATTTTATATAGTAAATCCAGATGCTATTTCACTATTTTTTTTCTCTTATAACATGCTGAAAACATCAAGAAGCACAATTATTCATGGTTATTTGGATTATGTATTTAATTCAAGAGCATTCACTGAGTATTTATTATGTGCCACGAATTGTGTGGTTGTACAGGATATAGTGCTGTGCTTTCTTCTTGTATGTATGTAATTTGTTTATTCAGTGAAGAGAAGCTACTAGAATTAGAATTAGGTGATAGGCAATGGCTGGCCAGTCCTAAATGTTGCTAAGCTTTTCAACAACAAATTATATTGTCTTGCCAGTTTTTGTTATGGGAGTATGATTTGTGTGCGCTTGTTTCAGCTTATAGGACTGTTTTACTTCAGTCTTGAAAATATCAAATAAGTGATAAATGAGCTACAGCCAGTCATGACATGGGTAAGACCATAATAATTTTCACCAAATCAGACCTGCCTAATAAATCTTAATTTTGAGTAACCGGCAAGTAACAGAGGCAAGCTTTACTTATGCTACAGCTTACGCCAATTTCTCTACAATTAGACCAGGAGGGAGAATTAAAATCAAAATTTTATTAAATGACAGTTGAAATAATAGAGGTTAAAGCTCTTTGAAAAATGAAACTTTCCATTAAGTGTAGGATAATATTTACAAAATACAAAAGATACCTTATAAATACTTTTTGTCACATATCCTATTTTCCTCATTTAATATTTGTTGAAATATCACTCACAAAGATGTTAAAATATTTACTATGAAAAATAAGACTATGAGTTTTATGTGAAAGAAGACTAAAGTTCTATGAATGTACATTTTATGTTTTAGAATGTAAATACCCCCATATGCAATTCTCAAAAGGATATATAT
>VBSM01003198.1:10758857-10784239 GCA_008086735.1 Cheirogaleus medius
TCGGCCTCCCAGAGTGCTAGGATTACAGGCGTGAGCCACCACACCCGGCCTGGAAATTTCTTAATAGGCTAGTAGTTGAAAAATGTCAACTTTACTATGTCTTTTCATCTCCACCCTCAACATTCCTTGTAACAGGCCTCAAGTCCAAACTTTTGAGACTGTTGGATTCAATAATTTTTAAGGTGCTTGGTTATGCTTCCTGTAGTTGTCAGTCTAAACATCAGTTTATTAGTATTCTGGTCTAAGCATGAAGTGTATCTCATAGATAAAGCTTTTGACTGGCTTATAGTGAGTTATATTGTCCAGTAAACACTGTAGTTAATAAAGATTAATTGAGGATGATAATAAATTATGACAGTATAAAAGAGTTGTAAAAAGAAATATTGTTAAAAATAATATTTGTAAATTAGTGACATGAGAGATCTAATATTTGATAACCCCATTTGCAACTTTCTAAGCATACCTTTTACTATATACTGGTTTTTCCTTCTAACGTGTGATATTGAGTTTTCAAAAAGGTTATGAGAGTGGCCAGGCATGGTGACTCACACCTATAATCCCAGCATTTTGGGAGGCCGAGGCAGAAGGATAGTTTGAGCCCAGGAGTTCAAGACCAGCCTGGGTAACGTGACAAGACCTTTTCTCTACAAAAGAACATATAAACGTTAGCCATGCATGGTGCCATACACATATAGTCCCAGCTACTCAGAAGGATCCTTTGAGCTCAGGAGTTCAAGGTTGCAGTTAGCTATGATTGCACCACTGCACTCCAGCCTGTATGGCAGAGTAAGACCCTGTGTCCAAAAGCAAACAAACAAAGTTGTTGGAGAAAAATGAGTATGGTTCTGACAATAATTGAAGACATATGAGCTTAGATCAAAGCACAAAAAAATCTCGCCCAAATGTGATGACCCCAAATGGTATTTCTCTTTTGTTTTTGAAACTTTCTTAGAGTTTTAAGTGTATTTATTGTGCATAATATCTTAGTTCGTCCCTTCCGCTGAAATTGTCTTAGTTTTATATCATTTATAATTGGTGATTTTTAAAGTTTGTGTGAACGCATTCTTCCCTGACATTTTCATTGGTCCCTTTTTCCTGTTAGGATGTAGGCAAATTGTCTCTGGTGAGACAAATGTTTATAATATAAAGAAGATGTCACTTGATGGCTTTTGTGAATATGTTACAACTTCCCAGAATTTTCATTGACTTGTATTGATCAGTACCTTAAAAATAATAATAGAGATACATAAAGGTACATAAACCTAACATTTTTTACAAGTGTATGTTGACTCAGTTAAGAATTTCAGAAAAGGCCAGAACTATTGGGCCATTATTTATATCAACCTTCTGATAATAGATTTTTCTGAAATACAGTATTTTTCCATGATATATCAAATATTAATGTGTGGGAGGTAGGACATTTCTTCAGTAAGGATTCTAAATTTATTTATTCAGGGTAACAGTATTCAAAGTTAATGTATAGTCTCATGAGATGCATTTCTCAGAAGACTGATAAGCTATGGCCTTAGGAAATGAGTTGGAAATGAGTTAGGAAAATCTTAGGCCTTAGGAAATGAGTTGCAGTATAGTTTCTTCTGAAGATCCATTCTCTGAGGTGCATAAAAAGCTAGACTATTACGTAAATAGTGATATAAACTATAATAGTTATAAGTGACACTAGCCAAACTATATGAAAGTTTTCTGTGTATAATTGCTGACTTGTCTTTCAAATGTAAATATTGTTCTAATCATGAATATTGCGTTTCCTATGTTTATAGTTTAGAATGGTATGTTTATTTAATCTTGCCTGATAATTTTTGATAATTGACAATTTTTGCCTTTTTTTTTAAAGTTCATATTGTATTTTAAAGTTTATAACATGATTTTTTAAAAATAATTGTCTTAGAGAAATGGGTTTTATAAAAGCATATAACATTCAATAAAGCAAGTGTGAGTGAAATAAATTATTTACTTTCAGTTTGGAAGAGGTGAATAAAAAGTGCTTGGCCAATACCGTACCATTAATCTATTCTCTTTTCTCCTTTCTCTCTTTACTTCTCTCTCTCCAATAGAAGTGGAACAAAAAGGTAATTAAATACCTTTCATAAATTATATACTATTTATAGGCTAAGTTATTTAACAGTTTAACATTTAATTACAATAATTTTGTTATTAATTCTTATCTATTTTATGAAAATTTATTTACTACTTCTGCTGCTCAACTTCACTTTAATCTGTATTACTGACCAGTTCCGATTTGATCGTTTCATCTTTAAATAGTTGAATAGTGTAAAGTTTTCAACAGTGTATTTTATCTCTCTTTGTTTTTAAGTAGTTAGATATCCAATAGATGGTGATGGATAGCGATTGCTTTCGATTTGTTTTTATTTCTATACTAGATAATTTTCTATAGGTCTGGTGTGGTTTCCCCTATTGCATTAATTTTTAACTATTGAAGGGGAAGAGGAGACAGTTTTCTCAAGTACCCTAAAGTAAATTCCTTTAGTAATCAAGGGCTGATTATTAACTTTAACATAACAGCTATATAACATTTTGACAGCTATGGGTACCTATCCTTTATAATTATGGCAATCATATTATTTAATAAAAATCTTGAGAAATTCTTAATAATCACCAATATTTTTATTGATGATAAAATGATTTTGGCCATTTATCTTTGCTTTGGAAGATTTTGGTAGTCAGCTTTTCCCCCAAACTTTTCATTTCTTTAAAAGTAATACTTTTGGTATTTTAATAATGTACTTTTCTTTTCAATAATCTTCAATACTTAGCTGAGTTTCCTCTTTCTATTGGATCTACACTTATAGTTGCTGTTAAAAAGCTGATCACTATTTCTGAAAAAATAATCCTTTAATCATTAAAAAAATGGGTCAACATCCAAATTATTTGTGATTTCTTAATTTCTCTACCCAGTACACTTATAATCATTTCAAATGTAACAGTGGATTGCATGATTATTTTTCAGTGTGTTTGCTTTGCAAATATATGAGAGCAGTGTTTCCCATAGCAGGTTCAGCAGAACACTGTACTCCAAAGAGGCTCTATAAAAAGGGTTCCATGATTAAATTAGTTTATGAAATTTGCTCAGCCTCCCCACTTCTACCTTGGAGATTCACTAATGTTCCTAAGCTATTAGAATCTCTGCCACGGTTATATTTAATATGATATTTCTTAAACGTGTGTGACTACGGATCCCTTTTTTTCTTTCTGGATATCATTTAACTCGAAACAGGTGCTTCAAGGACCATCCTTTGGGAAACATTGCTTTATAGCCCCTCATTACAGATGAATCAGCCAATCTGTCTTTCCACCGCTCACACAATACGCTACTGAATCATACTAAAAATCAAGTGAATCAAATGATTCCTGCCCATTTTCATTCTGAAGTATGAGCAGCAAAATATTATAGCAAGTAATCTTGTTTTTTAATGCTCTTCTCATGTAACAGTAAAAGGTACATGTTTTTAAGTTCCAACACTACTGTACTTAACAGGACATTTTAACTGATTAAAATCTAGACCTTTGGTTCTTTTCTGTAACTTTTCACCTTTTCTTCTTTCCTTATTCCTTCTTTCCTTTCTTTTTCTTCCTCTCTCTTTTTCCTTCCAGTATCCATCCATCACTCATTTTTAATTGTGTGGGTTGCATGCTCTGTGTGTGTTGTAGCAGTTTTGAGAGCTTTTTTGCTAGAAAATTCAGTGGCCTATATTATAGGGCTTTTAGTTTCCTTTATTTAAAAAAAATGTGATGAAATATCCATCTTTTTGTTAATGATAACAGTTGAATAGCTAATTTCATCAGAGTGGAAACAATATATTTTTATTTTCAAAAAAGATATGTTCTTTAGTGAACTCATAAAAATATTGTATATAAACTTTTGTATTTGTTACATGTCTATGGAATACATAGACATATGTTACATCTGACACATATATCAAGAAATATTATAACACACATTTCCAAAGGTAAAAATCACAGGAAAGTATAGCTACTCATAAAAAAGGCTAAATTTTTTTGGTAAATGAAATCAAAATATTTTTTAAAAAAAGCCAAAATTAATGTGGAAGAATACTTTGTGTTTTCAAAAGAATACAGCTAAATAAATGGTGGTGGGTATCTCTTATTAGAGTTGCATTCCATTTGGTGAAAAATAAGAATATATGACAAAAATATTAATATATTTATTATTTTAACTCTTTCCCTTCCAACAGTTTTTCTTTGTCCTGGACTATTAAAAGGAGTATACCAGAGTGAACATTTGTTTGAGTCCGACCACCAATCTGGGGCATGGTGCAAAGATCCTCTACAGGCTTCTGACAAGATTTACTATATGCCCTGGACACCCTACAGAACGGACACTCTGACCGAGTATTCATCCAAGGATGACTTCATTGCTGGAAGGCCGACTACAACCTACAAGCTCCCTCACAGGGTGGATGGCACAGGATTTGTAGTGTACGATGGAGCTTTGTTCTTCAACAAAGAGCGCACCAGGAACATAGTGAAGTTTGATTTGCGGACTAGGATAAAGAGTGGAGAGGCTATCATAGCAAATGCTAATTACCACGATACCTCCCCTTACCGATGGGGAGGCAAATCTGACATAGACCTGGCAGTGGATGAGAATGGGCTATGGGTAATCTATGCAACAGAACAAAACAATGGCAAAATTGTCATTAGTCAACTGAACCCTTACACTCTACGGATCGAAGGGACGTGGGATACCGCGTATGATAAAAGGTCAGCTTCCAATGCGTTTATGATTTGTGGGATTCTGTATGTGGTCAAATCTGTATATGAGGATGATGACAATGAGGCCACTGGGAATAAGATTGACTACATTTACAATACAGACCAAAGCAAGGATAGTTTGGTGGATGTACCCTTTCCAAATTCATACCAATACATTGCGGCTGTGGATTACAACCCCAGGGACAACCTTCTTTACGTGTGGAATAACTATCACGTCGTGAAATATTCTTTGGACTTTGGACCTCTGGATAGTAGATCAGGTAAGTTCAACTTTTGATCGTACTCTATGTGGAAATATTTAGTTCTCAATAAGTTTATTGTACATTTTGATTAGACTTCCTTTGTGGTGCTTTCTTCTTGCCTATGTACCTTAAAATTGTTCATTATCTTTGCATCTGCAAAGGGGTGCTATTAATCACTTTCATATCACTTTCATCTGTACAAAAGTATAACTGCAACCATCTCTCTTTTGCTCAGATCATCTCCAATCTTTAGCCCTTTGTCTTTGAAGGGCATTTGTCATTACCAGATGGTTAGTTCTCTGTATAGTGAAGTGCATAAAACTTTTGCTAAAATAAGAATGCCATCCTGTCTAATTAATCGTGAAATGCCTGCACAGAAGTACTGTCTACTTAGGACATGTCAAAGGGTTAACCTGATGCTATGCTTCAGCAGTCCGGCACCAATATATTGGTGCTCTCTGATCTCACAGAGAGCATCACATACGACCTTCCCCATTGGGAATATAGTCAATTTTAGTGTACCTACACCTGTGTGAACCTAACTCATATTATATAGGGGAAAATGTTCATAACTGTTAAGTACAGAAAAAATAGATCTCAATTTTTATAAGAAATGACAATGCAAAGCACAGTTTTGACTAAGCTTGAGATATTTAATTTCAATTCTCTAAAAGCATTCTTTTCCCCTGTAGAACATAACTGTTTCCTTTTAATATTGTTTAAAGATAGTCATAAATAGCTTTGGGTTTTTTTATATTTTTATTTATACAACTGAGCACAATTATCTTAATTTAAAAGTTCAATTTTGTAACTAGCCATAATAGTGTTCTCCAAGATAAAGTATAATGGAAAACAAAAATTTAGGTGTCTGATTTTTGATAGTAATATAGCAATTCAAAAATTTCGTTATTTTTATCATAGAGTTTACTTGTTAATATTTCACTTTCCACATTATTTTTCATCATACTTTACTACCACGCCATTCTGCTCTTTAACTTAGTCCATTATATACATGTCTTCCTACAGAACTAGAGTCTAAGTTTTTTATGGCCAATGGCCTTGCCTTACACATCCTTTTATTATATTTTTATCTGACCATTATTTCTGTCTTCTCTGACTCCAGTGTGATACATTACATATATATAAGTAATGCTTAATAACTCTCGTTGAATGAATGAATGGCTTTCTACTTCTTATTCAGATAGAATGACAAATTAGTGACATTTTCTCTAATCCCTGAGAGGCTTCAGTCAGTGTGACAGCATTTCTTTCTACAATCAGTAATGCAGATATTATGCTGAATTGGCTTTTATGGAAGGAAAAGCCTAAATATGCAATAGCAACAGTAGCAATTTCTCCTTACTAAGTCCTCAAAAAAATCTCCTAGACCAACTGCATTATCTGGCCCCCTGCCGTACAGGTAAGATTTTTTTGTTTTGTTTTGTTTTTTGTGTGTGTTTTTTTAAACCCAATATACTCTGCAATTTAAAATAAGAATCAATCATCTGGAGTATTCTAGGAAGACAATTCTTTCAGAGCTGTGGCATTCTTAAACTAAAATTTATATTTAGTTAGTGTAAACTCTTGTTTATGGATGGTTCCTTAGCCTTCTTTGACTTTAATTGGATAGAAGAGGAAATAATGTGATAAATTTCAGCTTTTAAAACCAATTCCTAATTTAAACCTGGGAATTCAGTTTTCACTCTTTTTGAACAATTAACAAGACTTAATCTGTTTTACAAATAGCAAGAGATTTCACCTGCATTAAATTTGTCAATATAATCACAAAAATGTAACAGTTTTCATGCATGAATGCTCAAATTAATAAGCTGGTACTTTAGTATGGACTAATTGCAGTTTAGAGGTGTAAAGAATAAGTATAGAAGTAAATTTTATGTATGGTATGTGTGGATAGGAGAATTTCAATTAGACTTAATAGAAGCTATTCATCTTACTCCACACATTTTCAGCTGGGTGTTTTTCTTCAGTAAATTGCATTGACATTTTTCAAAGAAATTGTTTTCGGTGAATTCTTTTTGCCATTTTATTATGAGTTTTCTTATGTGTCTATGTACAGAAACCCTCAACTTATTACAAGTATTTGTAGGTTCACAAACTAATCCTAAATCTTTAGACTCGAAGTGTATTTGTTGTTGCCATCTGTTGGTAGCAGGCTGTCTTTGCTCTGATTTTAATTATAAATATATTCTAATCAATGGAAATTCATACTTTTAAAGGTTTTATATAAAGTGGTATGTGTGTTTTACTTCTTGCTATATATAACTCATCTGCACATCACAGATCTGGTATTGGCAGATAAAAGGCGAATATACTTCTCTTGGATATATGAAAATCCTCTGGTGATATTTACACGCAGGTAGCAGGTTGTTATGGCCATGAGAGTTTGGGAGTCTGAGGACCTGGGTTTGAATTCTACCTCTGTCTCTTGTTTGAATGTGGGCAGGTTGCTCGGCCTCTCAGTCTTAATTTTCTCAACTATAAAATGGACAAAACACCTACCTCGGAAGATTATTGTTAGCTTTTAATGAGATAATATGTAATAGGCAAAATAAGTAAATTTGCACCAACCCTACATGGACCATTATTGTCCACATTTTCTAAATGAAACACCTAAAGCATTACAGCTCAAATAGAAAGCTCAAAACTTCCCCAGCTATTAGTGCCAGGCACTCTCTAGATATAAACATAATTCAAATTTTCTACTACCAGTTAATTACCATGGATTTGTTCTCTACAAATTGTATCTGCTCTTCAACCATGAAATCAGATGTTTTGTTGTTTTGCTTTTACAAGGGTCATTTTGAAAGTCTGGAATAGTAAACCCTGAGGAAGAATATTAAGAAAAGCTTAGCTCCTCGGTAGTATTCTAAAAGTGGTTTCAGAAGTTATTTAATTCCAGTTCCTTATTTTTCCTAACATCCATCCCCAAACTGTTAATTGTCACATTTTATGAAGTTTCTGTCTTTTGTTGGGCTGCAATTACATGACATGTAAGTTTGCTTTTTTTTTTTCCAAGGAAAACATCTTGGGGGCTGGTACAACCTGTGAAACATTGTTTTCACCAAAATCTTTATAAAGAAATTAATTTCAACTGTTTTTTTTTTTTAACTCATATTTAAGGCTGGGTGCACTGGCTCATGCCTGTAGTCCCAGCTACTCAGGAGGCTGAGGCAGGATGATCATTTTAGTTCAGGGGGTCGAGGCTGCAATGAGCTATGATGAAGGCACTGTACTTTGGCCTCAGCGACTAAAAAACAAAAAACAAAACAAAACAAAAAAACCCTTGTATTTAAAATGTTCATTACAGACTTTACGTGAAGTTTCTCCTTGAAAAGTTCATTAATGAGCCTGTTCTTCTGGGCAAAGTTTAAAAGAAGATTAAAATTTGGTTCCTATGTTTCTCTAAAAGCATTGTTTTCAGAACCCTATCATGTCCTCACTTATGCTGCATGATATTAAATGTAAAATAGCCAGCATTGTTGTGGCTTTTCAGCATGAAATTAGTGGAAAAATAATTCAGAATTTATTTTGATACCGCTATCTAGCACCAAGAAACAATTATATTAATACTTGCAAACAATTTCTTAGAAACAAATTTTAATAATTATAATTAATTATATGTGAAATAATTATATTTCACACCTTAAGGACTATGCAAATGCAAAGAATCTTCAATTTATAAAAGCTTTTTGGGTGAATTAATTAGACTTTGATTCACATTAAAATAATCTTATTGATATTGTTGTAGTCATTTTTGTCTATAAATTTTTAGAGAGTGCCTGGTAAATAGTAGATGCTCCATAAAGATTTGTTGAATGGTTTAACAAATGAATGAATGAATTTTAAAATATATTTTTAAAACCTGCTTTTTCAGGACATTAGGTGAATTGAAGCATTATTTTTATATTTGTTTTATTATGTGTATACTCCTCATGTGACTTTTTGCCACATACTTCTGTAATCTAAGAAGTTTTATTGTCACTCAGTCCATCTTCCCCTCCCCCAACCCTTCTCTCCTCCTTCACCCAGATGGTTGTAAACTTGAGTAATCTAAAGGAAGTTTAGCAGATGTTAAGAAGAAGTACCAAAGCACATTAATACCTAATGAGCTTTCTTCCAGAAATAATTAGAAGAATTTAGTCAGTAGTCTTACAATATGAAAGAAAGTCAGCAAGGGTTTAATTTTATATTAAGAACATATTTTCAAAGTTTTCAGTTCACAAATCGGAGACATTTTTCAACTTAGAGAAACTGGAAACTATATTATGTTCAGAAATGCTTAATAATTGTGTTCCATTGAAAATATATTTTGGTTGGGCGCAGTGGCTCATGCCTTTAATCCTAGCACTCTGGAAAGCTGAGGCGGGAGGATCACTTGGGGTCAGAAATACGAGACCAACCGGAGCAAGAGCGAGACCCCCATTTCTACTAAACATAGAAAAAAACAGCCGGGCATGGTGGTGCATGCCTGTAGTCCCAGCTACTTGGGAGGCTGAGGCAGAAGTTTGATGTTGAGCCCAGGAGTTTGAGGTTGCATGAGCCATGATCATGCCACGGCACTCTAGCCCGGGTGACACAGACAGACTCTTGTCTCAAAAAAAAATAAATAAAAATTTTTATCTGACGAACTAGTGACTCAACTTTGGACACCTGTATCAGAAATGTTTGTAAGCATTAGCACTTGAGTATAAAGTACATATCAAAGTGCTTCCTGCATTTTTTCTGGTCAGAGCACCAGATCTAGAGCTATCAAATATAGAATTTTCTTCAAATATACTTTTTACTGAGCTATTTACCATCATATAAAATACAATAGCAATTGTATGGTTATTATTGCCTTCAATTGGCTATCTTTTATAAGATGTACATTTGAAACCTCCAAATAATACTTAGCTATTTCACTGGTTGCTTGAATGATTCTCACATTGGCATCGTATCTCTAAAACTGTATGTTATGTCTTGATATATTTGGTGTGAGAGACTCAGATAATTGCATCACTTGCCTTTAGCTATTATTAGTGACTGGGTTTGACTGACTTTCACTCTTAACTCTTCTGTCTCCCAAACCACCTTGTACCAAATTAATTATTCATTAATAAAGAGGAATGAGATGTGAGGTATTTTCTTTGACTCTTATAGCTAGTTTCTAAACTGTCCATAGAAAAATCTACATTTTCCTTGTCAATTATACAAATGTTTTCCAGCATTTCCTACTGAACGAGGAGGTGGAGGAAGTTGGCTCAAGTTGATAATAACAGGCGGAGAAGCCCATTCCAAAAATTTCCTAAAATTAGTATGTCTAACAGATCTAAAAATCTACTGTTTGAGATTTGGTGAAAAAACACATCAAGCAATAAGTACTCACAGTAGAACGATAAAGACATGTAACTACTGTCTTGTACCTACTTTTCTGCTTCCCAAATGCAGCCCACATTTTCTGGAAAGCCATTTCCGATTATGTAAATGTAACCATTCTTATATATGCTAAAGATAGTAGAATCTAAACCAACAACAAAAAGCCTACACACAACAGTGTAACAATGAAGATATGGTGAACCTTCTGTCCTTATAATATGCTAATTAAGTGCATTTGTGTCTCCCAGTAAAAGCTGTGGCTATGTAGTGATGAATAAGAACTTTAAACACACATGACACCTCGTTAAAATGTAATTTTCATATCATATATCTGAGCCCTTTACTTTGACAGCTGAGTAATGTGAGTGCTGGGCAGAGAATCCTGAACATTTTGAAACTGTCACGTGTTTAATAGGTAGCTGAAGCTGCTTCCTGAACGGTTTAGTTAAATATGGTGCATCCTCGTCAGAAAATAGAGCCTGAAAATAGTGGGATCTTAAATCAAACGTGTCCTCAGCCTATGGGTATGATTCCCTCACAGTTCCACTTGAGATGCCGCATCATCTCCAAAGTTTAATTTACATCTATCTTAGTAGCTGAGTGAACTTTACAAAAAGAAAAAAAAAAATAGTCAGCAACTTGTTGCTAATTTCAGCCCTATCTGTATTTTTATGCATCAGCTGTTTCCCCATCTTCAGATGAGCCTCCCCCCTTTTTCTTTCCAACACTTCTTCATTGCCTGTAGTGACAGCTGCTGTCTGAAGGACATTGCCGCTGCTGATTTTTCAGGAAGCAAAGCCAAAACTTGCAAAATCGGCAAGAACTATTCCATGGCCACTTAATATCAGCTGCATTTTCTCTTATTTTTTTTTTTTTTCACCTTTCCTATATTTTTCTTTCTTCTTAATTGAGAATGAAAACTTTCCGGAATGACATTCTTCTATTTTCAGGTTCTGAATATTAAAACCACAGTCCTGTACAAAGCAAACCTGAACCGAGTTTTCTATAGCTGAACTCAGTGTTTGCTATTAATCTAATATCTAGGTGACCTTCCTAATAGATGAGACAAGAGGCAAGGGATAAAAAAGGTTCACACATGCTGTAACATTCATTTTTTCCTACAGAGTGATGTCCCTGATAAATGTGTAATTACTAGAAAAGTAATCTAAATCATTTCTATACGTAATTCACAGTCATAAAACGATGACTTATTTGTGAATAAGCTTCCCACTCACACCAGCTGTCCTTTCTGTAGCCATTTCACTGCTCATTAGCGGGTCCACCAGAGGGCAGGCAGGTGGAACTGAAATAGTTTTGCTGTTCTTTATTAGCACATGTTGTAAGGGTTGGTTACAGTGGCAAAAAATAATGATTATCTGGGGGAGTTCCACCTCAGAATCCTATGCTTCTACGCTTATTAGCACAGATAAGTGAGAATTGATCTGATTATATGGCTGTTAAAATAAGAGTCTGACATTTGCTTCAATTCTCTGTTTTTAAAAATTTTAAATAGTGTTGAAGTGCCTTAGGCAAGGGTTGACACACAATAGTATGAGGTTTTAAGCACAAAAGTAATTCCTTCTTCATAATTACCACTAGCAAGCAAAATTCTCTGGTAATAATGATTAATGATTAAATGATTCAAGCTCCCAAAGTGACAGGTAAAATCCACTTTACTATATAATTTACGGGATGAGGCACGTTGTCATATTTTCCTGAAAACAAATGAAGAACACCTCCTTTTATTTGCTTAAAAAGAATTCTGCCCGTTTTTCTTCATGCCCTTCAATAGTACAAATTCATGGCCAAACCTTTTACATCTATTTATCCCAGTGAAGCTACAAATTAAGATTATCTAGTGCTTTCTATATGAAGTTCCTTGTGACTGAAATATTTTAGCCTTAAAATTATTTTTTTTCAATAATGTTAGAAAAAACAATTCTGCCAAAAATATACAAGTGCAAGTAATGAGTTAGGTATTTGTTGACATTAATATTTTTCTAATAGTTTTCAGTGAGATGTCTTTGAAGAAACTTTTGCCTTTGAAAACAAAAAAAGCACTATATTTAGAAACACTATTTATTAAAAATATAAAATATAGTGTTATTTTTAAAACATAGCAAACTTCAAAATCTCTGATAATTTTGCTATTAGCATTCATATTAATATATTAAACAAAAATTTAGATTCATATTTTATAGGAAAACCCACTGAGGGACATGAGTGGTGATAGTTTGTGGAGAGGAAATTTGGAAGTAGAACTGGAAGAATTAAGAAAAAGCCAAAGATAAAAAAGTGGAATTCACGTACAAAATCAGACCTGCCATGAAAAGTAGAAGCAGGAAGTTGAGATTGGGTTTAAGTCAGAAACCAGGTGATTAATTGGTAGATTCATTCGTTTTGTTTTTTGCTTTTTGTTTTTTTTCCCCCCTCTTTCTCTGAGTCAGGAATTAGGTCTTTAAGTATAGCTGAGGTCAATTACTGCTCTGTGGTTACAACAGTGAACAAGGCAGGCATTGGCCCTGCCCTCCTGGAGCTTAAAGTCTACTGAAAACAAATAAGAAAAAGAAAAGATTGAGAGTAGTGGCTCATGCCTATAATCCTAGCACTTTGGGAGGCCAAGGTGGGAGATATCTCCTGAGCCCAGGAGTTTGAGATTGCAGTGAGCTATTGTGACACCATTGCACTCTAGCCTGGGTGACAGAGTGAGACCAGGTCTCAAAAAAATAAAAAGAAAGGAAGATTGTAAAAAAATAATAGTGCCCCCTACTATTTATTAGGTGTTTTCTTTGCCAGCCACTTAAAAGATGATCAAATTTAACTCTGACAATAATCATGCAAAGAAATCATCATACTCATTTCCAGATGAAGAAATTGAGGATTGGAGAGTTTCAATAACTCAAATGTCACATACGTAGTCCAGAGCTGCATTTAGAATCCTTGTCTGCCTGGCTTTCTATCATGTCATGTTGCCTGCATCAGTGATTAAGGATACAGGTGCCACTACTGAGAAGCAAGGAGAAAAGTCGGAAGGCAATGTGTATATACTACAATTTAAGTCAAAGCAGGTAAACTAGAAGAAGCAAATGCAAGGCAGCAAGGACACATCACTCTTGAATTAGAGCAGGGACAAGAAAACAGTAACTAGTGTTGTAGAGCATCACCATCCCCTGCTAATTGTGCTAGATTTCACAAACATATTTCATCCTTAAAAACAAACAGATACAAGGGAGGAAATTAAGACTCAGAGGTATAAAGTTTCCTGCCAAGAGAAACCCAGTTTATCATTATAGAGTTGGACCCAACTCTGAATCATAAAGCTGAAATATACCATATTTACAGTAGAAAAAATATATATAATGCACACAGCATAAGGTAGAATGTGATAGTGATGTGTGGATTGTGATATGTGTTGCGTATGTACATATGTTAACCTCTTGGAAATATTTGAAGAAACAAAGATTTAATTATTGGAGGATTAGAAGGATTAGTAACCCTCACAGAGATTCTGAACACTTGGAAGGACTTTAGAGACTTGAGAACTGGATCATTATTAGATTGAAATCTAGCATATATTTTTTCCATTTTCTTAGTTCAAATGTATTGTTTAATAATACTTTCATGCTTATTATCTGTGAGCCAGATTGGCAAAATGGTAGTGAATATAGTGAAAAAGTAGAATGAAGAAAGAAAAGAAAGGAAGAGAGAAATAAAGGGGAAATAAACATATTTTTCTTTGAAAATAAATGGACAATAATTCAATGAGTTCCTTTTCTCCAAAAGGAAATGGTGAAATAACATGCATTTTTCAATTTTTAAAATGTTATTTCCCAAGGTTGTTTTAACAATTAAAGAAAAAACGAGAAACACTTATGCATTGCTAGTTAGAGTGTTAAATGTTATAATCACCTTAGAGAGAAACTTGATAATACCTATGTAGGGGAAGAAAAAGAAAATCTTTTCTTTCTACCCTTCTAGCTGCTCAGCTAAGGCTCTATAACCAACAACAGATTAACAAGAGAAAAGAGTACAAATTTTTGCTTTTAATTTATTTGATTAAATTTTTTCATGAGATAGAAGCCTTCATATGGAAATAAAGAACCAAAAAATGGCAAAAACTAAGTGTTTCTGTTATAGGCTTGATGAAGAATGCAAAGTCAAAGAAAAATGTGATAGGACAAAGGGGTATGAGGGAAATTTGGCAAGGTGTAGTCATTCAAATTTCTCTTAATGGGTCCATCTATCTTCAGAGGTAAGGATTCTCCTTTCCTCTGGGTATTTGGAGAGCACCTCTTATATAATAGTCTTATGAATTGCTTCAGAGGAAGGTCAGAGGTATCTTCCTGCCCCAGCCATTTCTCAATTTCTTCAGCTGAAAATACTCAATGTGCCAAGGTACCATATTTCAGGGTATTATATACTGAACCCCATTATTCTTCCATTTGAAACCTTCCAAGAAGTTGCACAGTCCATAAACTTGGTTGGTAGATTGTCTTATGTCCCATTAAACAAATCTCTTATTCCTGGGAATAGGTTACTCCAGTTAAACAGCTGTGTCTCATTTCAGTAGACAGTATACAGGGAGGGATAGGGTGCCTCCCTACTCCTCTATATGGTATAAACAATAAGGCATTTAATAAGGAGCATTTATGGAAACAAAAGAAAAATGAATATTAATGATTAGTACAAACCATATAAACTCAGTTTTTGAGTCCAGAAGGCAGTCAGATGTTTGGCTCTATCATTAGATAGTAGAGAGAGAATGGCAGTAGCTATCCACATATTTTGTGGCTGGCAGTTTGAATGCCTCTGGCGATGGCCCAGTCATGGTTATTTCTCAGAGCACAGCATGGAAGTTTCCAGTCTTAACTTGAAGGGCTTCTTTAGGTATTCCTAATAACTATCTGAGCAGTCAAGTTTTAGCTCTCAGTGGTGCCAAGTCAAGAGGGTGAGAGAAAAATTGGAAATATTAATTTTTATATTTATAATATATATTTATTATTTATTTATTATGTTTATATTTATATTATATTTATTATTATTATTAATTATATTAATTATAACCAGGTATTGGAGGAAGCTAAAATAATTGAGTGGGAACCAGTTCAGTTTAAAGATCAATAACAAAATTTCAAAGACAATGAATGGGAATAGGTTCTAATAACCTACAGAGTGTACTGTAGCTTTCCATTGGAACATAATTTTATTCTATACATTTACCCCCATTTCTAGCAAAGATAACCAAAGTTAGAATGATTTTCTTGCAAAATAAATCTAATCTCATTAATATTGGCCTGATTATTTACATAAGTACACCAAGAATGGTAGTGACCACATAGGCCCTCTTTTGAGTTTGTTTTGCTGTAATTTATGATAAGAAATCTCAGATTAACCTTTTTAAAGCCTCTGGAAGCTAGGAAATTAAGCCAAGGAACTTACTCTAAGTTTGCCTTGCAATACCTATAATTTGGGTGAATTCTTCTCTTTTCAAAATACCCAATATACTTGGAAGTTACCAAGCTTGCCAGAAAGTGACTTTTCTTACTTACCTGTAAGGCTGAGAACCCTGTAAGACACATATAAGGCCAGTTTTTCCAAGGGGTTTGTAAGTATTAGCTCTATAAAATCAATTTTAGTTCCTTAAAATGTTCTAGTCATCTTTGATTCTATGTACATCATTCTCAAATAATACGTTTCAGTAAAAGGCTTGGTAATATAACCAATGTTCTAATTATTTTCTCTTATAAGAACATATTCTTATTGAACATATGCAAATAATTATATTGCCATGAAAACAGGAATACTCAATAATAGTTTTCAAATGCCAGAGAGATCAGATAGAAAGATAAGATAAATATTCTACTTCTTTTGTTTGCAATGGTGTATAATCTACCAGATTGCTGTAAACTATAAATAGCTTAAGAGAAAAAGAGAAAGTTTCTTTTAATTTGGAGAACAAAATATTAAGGAATCAGCAATATCTCAAACAAAAAGCTATAAGAAAATTATAATAATTCTTACCAGTTCATTTCATTCCATGCAATTAATTCTTGTTCTGCTTGATCTTGGGTTAGCAGTTTTATGAATTCATTGGGAGTTTTTTTGTTTTGTTTTTTTTTACTAAAGTCTTGGAAATTTTTACCTAGTCCAATGGTATGATCTTAAAGTTACCAGAATCCTTATACCCCAGAGTACCTATTAGAGTCTTTCTCATGATTTCTTTAAAGATGAAGCAATTTTGGCCTACAGCCGATTGTGAACATTTTCAGAAAAGAATCAGAATAAAACAATGATTGTCTGTGAATGGCAAAAGATTTATAGTGGCTATGGTTAAAGATCTGATGAGAGTTCATTATAATTTGGCATACAACATTTTAAGATAACTGAAATTATGCTTGATGATACAGTAAGGACATTGACAAATTTCTAGAAATTTATATAATTTCTGAAACATTTATATTAATAATTTATAGCCATACAAATACAACTTAAAAATGTTAAACATTGCTTTATATTTGACAGTGTTTTCTTTGTAATTTCATATATCCAATTAATCTAATAATATATGTCTTTTTTCAAGGTTAGAGAACAAATGCTTTGAGATTTTCCAGGGGTCCTCTGGGAAATCTCAAAGTTACTTTGAGGTCAAAAAGACTTTATTTAGAATATGATTAGAGGAAGTTTATCAAAAATGTTAAAAGTTTTCAACACTTGATTAAGTTAGGATCACTGATTACTGTGAAACAATACTTATTTAACTAAAAGGACAATAAAAGATTTCAAAGGCAAAATAGTGAGTTACATAAATGTATAAAAAAATCTTCACTCTTCTATAATAATACTGAAAAGACTTAGTTTTCATAAGTAATCAAAGACCTGATAAATACAACCTGGAGAACAGGAAATTATTTTGATGAGATACAAAATCTTTGTTTCCTGGACAGATTATTTAAAAGATAAATAGAAACCTTTTTACAACTTTTTAATAAGAGAAGACCAATAATCCAAGAAAACTTTGTCATTCTAGTTTTGCATCAGTATACTTTTAATGTTAAGGCTCATTTTTTTTTAACTTATAAGAAAATTAATTCAATCTTAGCAGCACGTAAAATTCTTTTTCCACAAACTGTTAGAAATTTTCATACCCATTCAGTCTGGGTCCTGCTCTTTTACTCTTTCTCATTCCGAAACAACCAGTCATTCTGCTTTAGAACAAAATTACCCCTTTTTATTTTTCCTCTTAACAAAAATACATCCTTCATACCTCATACCTTCCCTTTTCAATAAGATGTTTTACTTCTCTTACATACTTCATATACAGAGGTTTTTTTTCTTTACTCTTATTATTCCTAGTAGTTTTATTTACATATATTCAGTATAATTTTAACCATTAGTAACCTCTCTTTTACCAAAAACCCCCAAAAAACTAGGAATTATAGTAGACAATTGTGAATTGCCTGTCACATACCAATATTCTATAGCTGACTGCACATTTATGAATGTACTGTCTCAAGTTTTTTATAGGTATATGCTGTTTCTTCATAGCATAATTTCTCATGCATATTAACATTCCCAAATATATTTAGTTTATGCAGTATGAAAACAAGATGCCAAAAATACATCAATGACTTATTTTCAGTAATGGATGTTTCTGCATTTTATCTTATTTGGAAATTATGTCTATTATTTAATTTAGCATAACTCTATGGTTGCAAGTTATCGAAAAGATTTTGGAATCTTTTCAAACATATCATAATACCAAACAGAGATAGCCATCATCTCAAGTTATTTCCCTTTTTTACTATTTTTAACCTTGCTTGACTATGAAATACAGTAGAATAAAACTGTATGCTCATATTATATACATAATGCTATCTCAGAAAAATGTAGCTATTTTTATTAAACCAACTATATTAAATTAATATTACTTATTAATAATTTGCCCAAGTCATATGAACTTGAAAAATATTTAGGTTAGTTTTTATATTTCCAGGAATTTTCGAAATATTTCATTTATATGTGTTCGTGGACCTTTAAAGGATGTTATAAATTACTTTGATAATACCATTCAGAGGTAGAAAAATATCATGTATACATTACATATATACAGACAAACATATATGTATGTATACCTAAACATACATAAACATACAGACAGATGCAAGCAGAGATATTGTAGGGTTTTTTGTTTGTTTTATTTTGTTTTGTTTTGCTGTTTTTTCAGAGACAGGGTATAGCTATGTTGCCCAGGCTGTATTCAAAGTCCTGGGCTCAAATGATCCTCCCTTCTCAGCTTTCCAAATAGCTGGAACTATAGGCATGGACCACCATACTTGGCTCAAGATTTATAGTTTAATTCTAAAATTCTAGTCATGAGTCAGTAAAACATGGTATTAAAAACTCACTGGTTTATCTCCACTTTGTATTTTTATCCAAATTGTATTTCTGGCAAATGGGACAAGTTAAGGTTACCCATTTACCAATATTTGTGGAGGAGGCTTTTAAGATTTTAATTTATCCTTCACAGTAATTTTATGAAAGCTGTGGACTAAATTGTGGGTGATAGACACTCTGGGGCAGTTTTGTTTTCAGAAAATGTCAATTTTTTTCCCTTGGGTTCATAAGCAAGAGTCATCTCCCAGGAAGTTTGCACTTCAGAGAAATAACTCTTAGATCCAAGAGAAGAATGAATAGAATATTTACATCTGAAAGTCACAGAGAAAGGATGTAAATTTGCTCAAAAAGGCATTTTTTGGGTCAGTATTTGCTTATTGTCAGAGGTCTAGGATAATTTTTTTTTCCTAAGTGCAGGACAGTTACATTTCCAATGTCCTGACCTTTTATAGTATCAGCAAGCACCCTGATATGAACAGAAGAGATTTGTGGATTGGTAAGAAGGATGAGCAGGTTTTGAATTGCTCCCAAAGCCACATTTCTGTTTTATAGACTCAATTTGTAAGACAGGGCAGTTGTTTTTAATTTTTCAAAGAATTGGGTCGTGGTTTGAATAATAACATCAAGGGGCTGGCCTACCTATCAGATTATATTATCTTGAACTTGCTACTTTATATCAGAGAAAAGATTTCCAACTAAGATGGAAATCAAGAGATACCTATGTTCTAGATTTAGAGTTGTGTGCCTTTGGAATGTTTTAATAAATTATTAGAGAAAGGCTTCCTGATGTTTTCTTTCTCTCTGAGTACATAGTTTCATTTTAGCTTAGGAGAAAAGGCCTTAAATATTGTTTCTATCAGGCTCTGAATATCAGTCTCCATTTAGGTCAACTTTAGACCACAAAGGCTTTTGTAAAACAAAATCCTTTTAAATATTGTTATTAGGTTTCAGGGGGAACAAATAGTAAATTTTCCTGGCAGCATTGAGCTCCCTCCCCCACCCCCTTTTTTTTTAAACCAACAGTATACTCTTCCACATAACTCAAAACCAATACACACTTTTATAGCCTAACTGTGGACACAGAGGCATCCACAGAGAGGGTGTAAAAGAAGCATCCCTCTTCTTGATCCAGAGCTATCCCAAAAGAGCCAAAAGAAAGAAAGACTTAGACAAAACCTCCTGAGAGCTGGCAATGGCTAGTAAGATATCAGCTGCAAATAGGGTGCAACCCACATTTTTGTCTGGCCATCTACATATCTCAGGGTTCTCCCACCTACCAGCCACCTGCAGATGCAGGCTTGACATGATGTGTGCTCCCCACACATGGAAAGCCAAGCCACACTCTCAGGACACAAAACAAGACAAACAGGAAAGCAATGGCTGTCCCTGGGAGGGAAAAGATCAATAACCAATGAGTAATCAGAACGAAATGTGTAAGAGTCACAATTCAAAGAAATAATTCTTACAAATATGTTTTTATCCTAATCTGAATTTGGAAAGGAATGGACAAGAAAAAATTCTTACCTTCCTCTCTCAACTGGACACTATAGGCAGAGATCTGGGAAACTGAGTCAGTAAGAATCCTTATCTTCTGCTGGCTGAGTCAGGTTGCAGGGTCTCTGAGCAGCAGCCTCCAGAGTTAAGAGAGTGTCACAGCCAAAGCTGTCACATCCTCGCCACCAGAAACTGTCGGAGAAGAAAAGAATATGTTTTCTCACCTTCTCAGTTCTTGGCCAAGACTTTGTAACCAAAGACATATTGACAATAGAAAAATATACAAATTTATTTAATGTAAGTTTTATGTGACATGAGAGCCTTCATAAGGAAATGAAGACTAAGTAAATGGTTCAGTCTGAGGATTTTTTACTAGGCTTGATAAAGAGTGAAAAGTCATGGAAAAATGTGATAGAACAAAAGAATATGGGTTAAAAGTAGTAAACTGTGGGAAATATAGTTAAGCCATCCTTCCATCTTTGAAGATAAGGATATTTCTTTTCTCTGGGCATAAGGAGGATAATTCTCACTTTTAAGGGTCTTATGACCTGCTTTAAGGGAAGGTCAGACATACTTCTCCACAATTGCCCATTCTCAAATTCTTCAGCTAAAAATATTCCATATACCAAAGTGCTGTATTTTTAGGTAGTATGTTCTGAGCTTCATCACCTACTTAAACCCATATAGTGGAAGTCCAATTCTAGGTTTCCTTCCTAGAGAAACTCTCATACTTGTGTGTAAAGAGACACACACAAGGGTGTTCATTATCGCAATGCTTAAAATAGCATAAAAGTAGAGTATATTCAACTGTTCTTCAGTAGGTAAAAGGGTGCAGGGTGGAACAGGGAAGGAAGAAAGAGCACAGTTTGCACGTGGTAGTCCAGGTAGACAATGCTGTGCTGGAAAGAAGACTTGAACCTGACAATTATCTGAACTGGCACCAGAGATTTTAAAAGCCCTGGTCAACATGGAAGGTGGAGAAAAATATTATGTGATATTATCCCTTAGGAAAAAAATATACTAAATTAAATTTGGTACCTGTGAATAATGAATAAGAATAGATCTTATGCTGGAATTTCCTTTTTCTTAGTAATATAATCTCATTTGGCCTCAAGTTGCTTTATTATGTCCATAAAGCCGAGATTATAACTTCCCAAAACACCAATGACTGTTTACTCCTCTCTTTCTATTAAATCATTACATTATTAGTAAAAAAACAAAAAAAAACAAAAAAAAACACTTTCTTATCAGAAAAGGAAAATTTATTAATAATTCTGAAATTTTATATGAGCATGACTTATAAATAGTAACTACTAAGTGTTACAGGTACTGTGCATATTAAACAATTCTTGAGAATTTAATTGCTTTAAAATTATTTTCATGTCACTGTAGGCAAAGAGAAAAACCTTTTAATCCTCTACCTATCTTAAGTACATGGCCTGGTGCCCTGCAAATTACACCGACAAAAGACACAACACAGGAAAAACAGAAATTTATTAAGCAGTATTTCATGCATACACATGGGGAACTCTGATGAGAAACTCAGAGGTGGTTGGAATTTAGGGTTATATAACATCTAAACAATGATAAATGTTGTAGAGAAGTGACAAAACAAACGAAAAGGACTTTGAGCTTAGGCAGCAAACTGTGGGAAAGTAAATGTGTGGGGAAAACTGATGGAACATAAGGGTTACAGTACTCCCCTCTTGTCTGCAGTTTTGTTTTTCATAGTTTCAGGTACCCATGATCAACCAAGCTCTTAAAATGCAGAATAAAAATATTCAAGAAAACACTAAGAATAAAAATTTTAAAAATACAAATAAAAACAATATAGTATAACAAATATTTACATAGGATTTACATTGTATTAGGTCCTATAAGTACTCTAAAGATGACATTCATAGGTTATATGCAAATACTACACCAATGACTGGAGCATCCTTGGGAAATCAGCAAAAGGACCCAGAACCAACCCCCCGTGTATACCAAGGGACTACAGCATAGTACAGTAAGATATTTTGAAAGAGAGAGAGAGATTGCATTCACATAACTTTTATTATAGTATATTGTTATTGTTCTATTTTTAATCTCATACTGTACCTAATTTATAAACTATATCATAGATATGAAAAATTATAGTATCTGTAGGGTTTGGTACTATCCGTGATTTCACCTTGTCTTGAATCTGCTGCTCTTCAATGGCCTTCAGTTCAAAATAATCAATATGCAGCATATTTGGGGGTGGGATATTCTGCAACCTTTTATAACCTTCACTGAATTTTTCCCTGAGATGAATTTTACTTGCCAGATATTCCAGATTCTTGTGACAGCTTTTTGTCTAACTAAAAGGTTTCCAACACATGGCAAAGTACTTGAAGTGAATGAACAAGACTACTGACTTAGCTGATCATGTTCCAGAGTTAAAAATTTGAAATACCATGACAAGTTCAAGTGTCCAGTTTTAAAAGCATGAAAAAGCTAACATTTTCTAAACCTAACACATTGAATAGGAAGACTGTTATATGTGAATGAAGGTGGGAGGTTTCAGTTCTCTTTTTTTATGACTAGAAAAACATAAACCAATCAGAAAAGATTTATAGATATAAAATTATTGATTGAACTGCAGGACAGAATTCACATAGGGAATTGAATATCAAAAATAATCATTTGGTAGGGTTAAATTATATGTTGGAGTTAGGGACTAAAATCAACTATTAAAGTAAAAGTTGGGGGAGCTCAGCTGGCTTGAGGAGACCATGGATAAGAGGAGGAGGGAAAGAGAAGTGACGCCCACTCCAGACCTGTCAGATTGTGAATCTCAGGTGTACCTGGCTCAACAAGCAGACTTTCTGGTGTGGTGGAGCCACTTCAGCCCCTCCCTGGTGGCTCTGTCCAGAAGCAGGGAGCAAACCTTTGACCCCTGCCAAAACAGCTACCTTGCCAGCTTTTGTAAAGCCTGAGGGCAAGGTCACCCAATCCTGCCCCGCCCAGCCCCACTCCCCCACCCACCTCTGCTATGGCAGAGAACAAGGAATCACCTGGAAGGTCTAGAACCCCAGCCACCACCTGGGACATTCCACTGCTTCTCCTGAGGAACTAGAGCTGGTCATAGAACCCAAAGACAACATTGCAGCTTGTTCCTTCTGACAAGCGCCAACTCCTGAAAGGGAGGTCAGTTGGCACACCCTTTACAGCATTTACCAACTCAGTTGTACAGGATGTGTGGGGGTCCAAGGAATGGCCGTTTGGGAGAGTGCCTACCCTTCCCCACAGAAAACTACAATACTGGATAAGGACAGAAAGATCCCAGCCTATGCCTTACCATGCAAGCATTTAAACCCTTCCTCTGTGATCAGTGCTCCTGGTTTGGAGAACTTTTCCTGACCCTCCTACCAGAAGCTCTGACTAGTAGCTAGAGAAGCAATTCTGAGCCAGATAAGGTTTTGCAAAGCCTTTCAGGCTTCCACAACTTAGCCACAAACTGCCATACTCCTCTACCAACCTTAGTGGTGGTAGAGATCAAGAAACCCCCTGGGAGCTATAGGATCCCTCTTAAAGCTTGGGGTACTCAAGTACTATACCTGGGGGATCTGAGTCTACCAAGAGCACAAAAGAACATCTCAGCAGCTGGCTCTTTCACACAAACAACAACCAATGACAGGGAGAACAGTTATACAGCTCATCATCATGTCTTCCAACTCAAACAAAAAGGATGTGATTCATACGCACAAGTACCGAATGCCATATTGGAGATTAAACTGGGGGACCCAGCACAATTCACACTGCTGGTAAGAGGTAAAGACAGCAGGACAGAGTTAAACAGAGAGGATCATCAAACCTGCTTGAATAACCCATAGGCCACTTAGGACCAGCACTCTTCTCCCTGGGATATGATTAGGTATTGCTTATTTTTTTAAAGCAAGTTAAGATGATTTGGAATTTAGACTGTTGTATACTTTCTCTACTTTTGTTTATGTTTGAAAATTCCTCTCAAAAAGTTTTTAAAATGACTTACATAATATAGGCCTATTTTTATTTTATGTAGCACATATTCTAACAAGCATATGATCCAAAGTTTTAATGGTGTTTAATACCTGAGTGGTTTAGATGTTGAGCTCTTTGGGGTTATACCAAATTTCTTTAATGAATATGTTCAATAGAAAATAAATTTGTGAAAATGAAGCTAATAATCCACATGAATAGAGGATGGAAAATCTATTTAGAATTCCGTGAAAAAATAAAAAGGCCTTCTAATTTTGTTCAGGACTATTACCCAACTAACCAATTATCACCTACTTGTCATTAGGGCACAGAAATGAGAAAGAGCCAAAGTACTACTGAGAAAATGAAACTGTTAGAGAGGAGCCTTACCCTATTTCTAGTTTTTATTTTTTATTTTTTGGCCAAGGAAGAAAAAAGTATAGTTCTTAAAAGCATTGGGTATTGCTGGAGACATTCTTCTCTCTGGATTACAGAGCCCTGAAAAAGTATGTTACTGTTGTTAAATCAACTCTCATATAAAAACATAGAATAACAGAGTGGGTTGATCTCTCATGCCAGAAACTTCAGAAATAGTTTTATTCCATTCCATTACATGCTCATAATTCCTAATCTGAAAATCTGAAAATCCAAAATGCTCAAATTTCAAAACGTTTTGAGTGTTGACATGACTCCACAAGTAGAAAATTCCACACCTGACCTCATGGGGCAGGTCGCAGTCAAAATGAAGTTAAAACTTTGTATCATGCACATGATTATTAAAAATATTATATAAAATTACCTTCAGGCTATATGTATAAAGCATATGTATAAAGCTAAATGAATTTCATGTTTAGACTTGGGTCCCATACGCAAGGTATCTCACGATATATATGCATGTATTCTAAAATCTGAAAAAAATCTGAAATCTGATCTCACTTCTGCTCCCAAACATTTCAGATAAAGATACTCAACCTATATTGAGTTGAGCGATTATTCTCTACTGATTCTGACTTTTAAACAGTTCAAACCATTAGTTTTCACCAGTTGTTTGTGAGGACAAAAATCAAAAAGAGGGGCCGGGCGTGGTGGCTCACGCCTGTAATCCTAGCACTCTGGGAGGCC
>VBSM01003198.1:10784339-10855550 GCA_008086735.1 Cheirogaleus medius
AAGAAAACCATAAGTAATACATATACTAACAACGAATTTGAATGGAAGGAGAATCAACCATTCTAATCAGAGATGGAACTTTAAAATTTTTACTTTTAGCTTTGACATTAATACAGGTAAAATTGCCCACCTGAAACATTTAGTTTTTTTAAGTTTATATAACTATGCTCTTTTTTATATTCATTATTATATTTCCTAGGAAGGAGTAGGTAAATTTGCTTATTGAACACTTACTATTAGCTGTTAACATTGACTATTAGCCTAACATTCAATTAATACTTTTAATGAGAGAAATGGTATTGAATGTCATTATTAGAGTGTAATGATACTAAAAATCATTTGTAAAGGAAGTGTGAGAATGTTTTACCACAATATTATACCATTATTTGGGGAGGCAAATAATTTTGCTTTAGTGATCAGTGTATTTAAATGCTTTTGTAAATTAGAAACCTCGAGGCCACATGTGACCCTCCAGATCCCCAAGTGTGGTCCCTCACCTGAATCCAGACTTCACAGAACAAATCCTTTTATTAAAATACTTTATTAAAAGGATTTGCTCTGTAAAATTTGGATTCAGTCAAAAGGCCACACTCAACCATCCAGAAGGCCACATGTGGCCCCAAGGCCACAGGTTCCCCACCCCTCTGAAGTGTGATCCAGTAGGAACTTGCTACAAATGAAATTGTCAGGTCCCACCCCAGATTGAATCAGAAACTTGAGGTGGAGCCCAGCAATCTGTTTTTAACAAGCCAATAAAATTTTTAAATTATTTTATGGGCCATAACTCCTACCAGGGTAGTACAAGCTACAAGGTATAATGAAATAATTAAACTGTTGTTTTTGTTGTGTTAATTTCTGTGACCATTTTCGTCCATCGCCTTTAAATAGGTATTTCTCAATATTCTATCTAATGAATGCTGCAAGGAGACTACATGAATCACCCAGGGAGCATGTTAAAATGCTGTTTTTCTGCCACCCATTCAGATCAGAGTCCTGATATCTTAATTCAGTATTTGTAGCAAGGCCCCCTGGGTTAGTATTTTTTAAAAGATGATTCTGAGTCTGGAAAAGAATCACTGTTCTAGACTTCCTAACTTTTAAATAGAATTTATTTCTTGGCATGAATAAGTGTCTTAATCCATTAGGAATCTGTGGAGCAATGTAATACTACCTCCTTCTCTGGGCTTAGGCTACTCTGCCAGTGAAGTGCATCACTTTGTTTTATTAAATGACCCTGTTTTGTGTCCTCACAGAATTACTGCCTGTATGGTTGACAAAGAAGAACAGCAGCCTGATACAGGATGTACACGTCCCCTCACTGGCTTGTCCTGGCAAAGCAGGGTGCCATTTATTCTCACCTTGAATAGGTGGAATAAATTAACACAGTAAGAAGAGCAATGAGACACTAGGCAGTCATACAGCGTTTTGCAACTGCTCATGGTCTGTTCATATGTTGGGGGAAAAAAGGTGAATAAATAGACAGGGATACAAATTAGACCTGCTACTATAAAGGAATTTAGAAAAGGAGCCAGTGGAGTCCCATCCTCACCGTGTGTAGTCCTGCAGATTTCCATATTTTAACTTAAGGCAAAGATATGTTTCATACTCAAAAATAGGAGTAGGTAGAATTTGAATTTCTCATTTACATTTGTAGTTTTTCCAAGTTTACTAAATAGTCTACAACACATGATGGATTCCTTCTTCTGTCCATTGCCACTGATTTCCCTAAGTATAGACAGATGAAGAGCTGTTTTGAAATGCTCCATTGCTGCCTTGAGACCAATCACTTTTCTAACTGTGTTAATTCATTCTGGCTATTCAAGGCCAGCATGAATGGCACTCAGCTTTGCCAGCTGAGATCTGAGTGAATGCAGAGAACCAGAAAACTTGCTATTCCTACATCAAGCTGATGTGCCAGCCCCCCGTTGCTCTTAACTTTCTCTTTTAAGACAGAAACATCTGGTGACTTTGACCCAAATTAAGACTATAAAATTTAAAAGCAGATTTTCAAATGTGAATCTGTTGAGTTAAATTTTCTGATGTGATTAAAAGGGACTCAAATTGTTCCGGCAAGTGTTAACAGCTCTTGGTACAGCTCTTAGTGTTAACTGCTCATGACCCAGGAAATAACCAGGCGGCACACAGAGAGTCAGAGAACAGTCTTTATTCAGTCTGCACCCTCAGCTGTCTTCTGCTCTTCTGACCCCCCCTTCCCCGGTTCCTCCTGCTTTTATACCTTTGGTAGGACTCAAAAAGTGTCCAATCAGCAACAAGCTTTAACATCCAATCAGGAACAGTGGGATTCAAAAAGTACCCAATCAGGATCATGTGAGCGCAGGCGGCCGAGCACCGAGCACGGGTCTGGACCAGACGAGGCCCGGCTGCCGCTGCCTCCTGCCGCTGCCTCCTGCCGGGTCCGCACAGCACCGGCCAGCGGGGATGCAGAGTGGCGGGAAGGCGACGAGCAGCGGCATCCCAGCACCCGATGGTTTTCCCCATCAAAATAACATATCTTTTTAGTTTTTAAAATTGTGCGTGGAGGTGCTGTTTCAATTAACTACTTTTAAGAAAAACATTTCTTTATGTTAACGTCTGTCTTCACTTCTTTTTAAATATGCATCATTAGAGTTTACCTCTAGATATATTTGGCCAGTGCCTATTGGTTGTTCTGAAGATCTTTGTTCAGTTTCATTAGTTGTTTTAATTTTATCCAAACTCTACCTCCCACTGAGAAATGAAAATGCAGTCATTGATTCTTGTTGCATGAAGTTGGGTTTATTTATTCATACTCTACCCTATTCCTGTTAGGATGTAAAGCAATTCTTATGTTATTCCTGTTTGAAATGAAATAGTAAAAGCAATAAAATGAAGCTCAACACAGGCCTTGGAAGTGTTAAACCTTTCTAAACTATAAGAAAAAAATAAAGTTGAAAAAATGGATCAGTTTCTTATTTAACTAATAGCCATCATGATTACTCATCTTTAGATTCTAAGTATACTCCTTTTGAAATAATTTAGAGGCCTTTTAGGTTTCCTTAATTATTTTGCATAATAAGGTCACATAATTTTATGTAACTCATTCCATTAACAAATATTTTTTGAATTCTTAAATTTATGTCCAGGTCTGTGCACATGACCTTAAAGGGATTAGAATGCATATGTGATGAATTTATCCTTTTAAATTCCAAAGAAATTTATTTTACAATTAAAATGGACTGACTGTATCACTTGAAATGGGGTAAATAGGACATAGTTATCATTTGGCAGTGTATTGTACAGGCAGAGATGCAACATTGGCTGCATCCTAAATATGTGAGCTTCCTGTTATTTTGATGTGCACTGCTTATACTAGATTCCTTTCTTTTTACATTAATGAGAAGGAATAATAGTCACTGATTCAGTCTGTAGCACTTGCATTATTTGCTGAGCTGTATAAACAATGAGCAGCTGTATCATTGTTTATATTACATGATTTTGTTTATTCATTTAAAAAATTTTATGACAGTACTGTGGCTTAGCAGCATGCTTATGGTAATGAAGAAGTTAATTAGCAATATTGAGCAAGACTTTAAGACATGAGTTTTAATAAGTAGTGCTAAAAATATTACAGTAGTCATCCACAGATAAACATAATAAGCCTCAGACAAATGGGAAAAATGGTCAGATTACAAGAAAAATTATCTTTGAATCCTTCGCATTTGCAGTTTCAACAGAATAATACCGATAAATACATACTCATTCACATACCAAGGACAGTGACTACAATTTCTCTGGCGATTTTGCCCACCTAACCTAAAACTACTATATGGTTGAAAATGAAAGCTTACTTTAACAACAAAACAACAAAAAGTAAATAAGCAATCATCTTTTAATAATAAATTCACTCTGATAGAAAAAAAGATTCTACCAGTAAAGGAATCAGACAGCTTACCAAGGATACTGTAATTATATGAGCTAACTCTGAAATATTGATAGACATAGTCTGAGTATATCAGTCTGCTTCATTTTAGAGCCAAGAAAGTTTTAATTCAAGCACTAAGAAATCCATAATTGGAAAGAATCCCATAATCACGGCTGACATTTTCCTCTAATTATAAGTGACTTTGTTGTGTCATAAACCTAACGAACTCTCAATTTTGATGAGAACAGTATACCTAGGCTTCATTGCCTAGACCTGTTGTTATCAGAAATTAATTTCTGTTGGTAATCATTGAAGTGTCATGTAGTATTTGATGTAGTGATATTAAAACACTAATATCAGAGTATTTAAATATGGCATCCATTTTGCTTGAGGGCCAAATATAGGTTGAACTTGAATTTCCTGACATTAGTGACTTAGCCAGTTTGATTCTTTATGAGATTGCATTATGATTGTGCTAGATGATGTTAATTTACCTTATCTTTTTGTCATGTCACCATCAGTGGTCTCTCCGTATCTCAGCCAAGCAACTAGGTTAATTAAGTGATTTTTAATGAGAAAAGGAAGTTTTTCCCTTATTTATATAGAGTATGTCAGAAATATGAATCTTGTATGAGTGGGATGTGTCGAAAGTTATTAAAGCCAAGAGAAGTTAAATTGGTGGTAGAAGTTGTTTTGAAATGAAATAGTTCAAGGAAATTTTAATAAAGTCTCTCAATGTACATTCTTTGCTGGATGAGATATTACCACATTGAAAATACTTCATTTTACTTATTAGACATTCAGTGAGTATTTATGATATGAAAAATACTTTTCTCAATGTTGTGGAAGATAAAGTGAGAGCCTTGGCTCCATAGATAATAAATTTATTTATAAAATTAATAATAAATTTTAAACAAAATAATCTTACAAAGTCATGTTTGACATGGATTTGTTTTTATTTCAATGAGATAATTACCAATATCTCTCATATGATTCTCTTAGAAGATGAAGCAATGTGGGCTAGATTAGGTTAAATTATATGAATTGGCCAATATTTGATAGGTTTTTGATGTAAAAATTAGCAATTTTATATGACTTGACCTAATATAATGTAACATCTTCACAAGGAGCTTGAATTACCCAAAGGTAATGCAGTATGTCGATTAATCAGATTAGCCTAAAAGATGATCTGAGCATGTCAACAAGCTTTGTCCTTGGCTTTCTCCTGTTCATTATTTTTAATCAATAACTTTTATGAAGATATAGAAGATATGACAATTTGCATTGCTAGATGACAGATTGTTGAGAAGGAATATTCTAATGGACCAGATGATAAAATCAAGAATGAAATGGGTTTAGACAGCCTGTATCAATGACCTAAAATAAAAAATGAAATCTTCTACTGATAAATGTAAAGTCCTCTGTATTTGTTTGTTTGTTTGTTTCTTTATTATACAATTACAGAATGTGAAGACTCTGCTTGACAGATGCTCATGTGAACAAAACAAACAAAAAAACCTTTGATTCATTTTCAGCCAGCAAATACATATTAATTAACTCACTTTTTACATTACAATATGATGTTTTAGAGATGCAATGGCCCAAACACATTCAGTTTCTATCTTCATGAGCTTACAGAATTTCAGGAACCAAAGGTTCAATTTGTAACAACAGTTTGGGATATGGGATGTGAGAGATGAATGCAGTAATAGTATAGTAATAATAATAGTAATAGTACTTTAGTTACTATTTAGTTACTATGTTCGCCTAGAATAAAGTTGAAAATTTTTATGTTATTTTCATTTAGTCAAACCATTTCCTAAGAATTAGGTTCAGAATTTCTGGGAAACCAGCTTCTGGGAAGAATGTCAATATGTGAGAGTTGGTCCACAGGAGAATGCCTAGGTTGGTGTGTGTTCTGGAAACAACGATCCTTTGGATGAAAGGTTGAAGGATCAGAATATTTAACTAACAGCTATGGAGTCTGATTGCCTGGGTTCAAAAATGGCTCTATCACTTGCTAGTGATGGGTAAGTTACTGGGCCTCCCTGAGCCTCAGTGTCCTCATTTACCAACTGGTAATTATAGTAGTACCTACATCTCAGGGTTGTTAAAAAGAGTGAGTTAATATTTGTAAAGTACTTACAACAATGGATGGCACATAAGTCACATGTAAGGGCTAAATATAGATAGATAGATAGATAGATAGATAGATAGATAGATAGATAGATGGATGATAAGTAAGAGGGTTTAGGAGGGAAATCAAGAGGGAGACATAGGAAGTATCTTCAAGTATCTAAAGAAAAGTATGTGGAAGAGAACGTATTCATACTTCATTCTTCCTAAGTGGAGCATGAGCAAGTGGCTAGAAACCATTGGGTGAAAACAAATACTTAGTCTTTAATAAAATATAATTTTAAATTTTTTTATTCATTCAGTTTCAGTTCTGCAGTGCCCTACTTCTTCCTAAATCTTAGTCATTTCTAAAGTGATGCAAAATGTGCAAAGTTTTGCAACAACTGTGCCTCTTAACACATTTGATGTAAAGTAGGTGGCACTATTTTTAAGTTCTAAACAGATTTCAGAAATATCGTCACCTCCTAACATGGAAACACAACATTTTCTGATAATGGTTTGAAACCTGAGTACGTGCCCTGTAAAGCCCTGGTTACCTATTGACTGGTGACGTAGCTAATTTACAATGTAACAGGAAGTCTTTTCCAGGAGGTCTTCTGCCACAGATTATGTGGATAAATTCCTACAACTTTCTTAGTCTCTCTCTTTTTTCTTTAACCAAATAACAGCTCATCAGTACAGTGCTATTTCTAACATTATGAGAGATTCTTTTGTAGCAATGAGGCACACTGAAGTGACTTCATCCTTTACATAGTGCTTGATTATTCCTAATGGTTTTAGTGAAAACTTTCTTGCTAACATGAATGTAATAATTTCAGAGTTAAACCCTTAGTTAGGAAGAAACAGTAGAGCTTTTGAAATGGTATTGTAAAAAATGACTTCCTTAGAGAGAACTGCTTTTTTTTCCCTGGGATGCTAAACCTATGGTACTTTCAGGCCATCCAAAAATATTCCAGAAAAATAAGAGTGTTCATTTATCTATTGACACAGTGGCTCAATGATATTAGCCATGCCTGTTATATTAATCAGACAATAGATATTTTTCTTTATGAATTTAGGAGGCATATATCTAAGATAGTTGTATATACTAGCTGAATACTATATATAACTTTATCGGCAAAACATTAGTTTTATGTTTCCACTAATTCATAGCTACATTTATGCTAATAGAAAGCCGTTCCGTGTTGGTTTGGCTGTTGTTTAAAAAAAAAACAACAATTTCTCCCTACTATAAATGTGAAGGTTTGGATGTGATTGGTAAGCAGTCAGTTTTTAGCATTTAATCAATAGTCCTCTTACTTTCTTCAAGGAGTCTCTTTTGAATCCTTGGGGTTTTCTAGATAAAATATCATATCATCAGCAAAGAGTGAGAGTTTGAGCTCTTCTGCCCCCATTTGGATGCCCTTAATTCTGCTCTCTTGTCTGATTGTTGTAGTAAAGACCTCCAGCACTGTGTTGAATAGAAGTGGAGATAGTGGGCAACCTTGCCTTGTTCCAGTTCTAAGTGGGAATGCTTTCAATTTTTCCCCATTCAGTATGATGTTGGCTATGGGTTTATAAAATATGGCTTGTATCATTTTTAGGTAAGCCCCGTCTATGCCAATTATAGAATCTTAAATAAAATCTCAGGTCTTCACTTTTAAAATTTAAGTAGTGGCTGGGCATGGTGGCTCACACCTGTAATCCTAGCAGTCTGGGAGGCTGAGGCGGGCAGATCGTTCGAGGTCAGGAGTTTGAAACCAGCCTGAGCAAGAGTGAGACCCCGTCTCTACTAAAAATAGAAAGAAATTAATTAGCCAACTAAAAATATATATAAAAAATTAGCCGAGCATGGTGGCACATGCCTGTAATCCCAGCTACTCGGAAGGCTGAGGCAGAAGGATTGCTTGAGCCCAGGAGTTTGAGGTTGCTGTGAGCTAGGCTGATGCCACGGCACTCTAGCCCGGGCAACAGAGTAAGACTCTGTTTCAAAAAAAAGAAAAAGATGTAAGTAGAGAATAGGAAGTATTTTAATTAAATTTAACTTAAGAGGCATGATATTAGAAATTCATACATTTATATCATAAACACATGGACTAAAGCTATGATATATATCTAGACTGCTTATTTTTAACTTCAGGATTTTTAAAAGATAAATACACCTTCAATTTTAGATCAGACTGGTTATAAGAGTGAAAATTATGTATTTATTTACTGAATTTGTTTCCTTGAGACACATTTTACTAAGCAATATGAGTAAATATATATTATGTTAGTCTTTATTAACAAAGGAAGAAACTCCAAGAGAAGAGAAATGTCCTATGAGGGCTTTACTGTACAACATACTTAAAAACAGATGAATTAATCACCAAATGTGCTGAGTAAAGTAATTGCTTTATGTTTTATAATCACTTTTTATAGGGTTTATCAAATATATCAGCAATTATATACAAAAATCATACTCATTTTTAAGCTTTACTTTTTTCTTCAAAATTTAAAATATACTGCCTTTTGTTTAGATTTTCTAATTATACATGAGAGATTATATGCTAAATAATAGCATACTAAGCTTTCTATTAATTGGTAAGTTTGAACTTTAAGTATTTAATTGCTATTTCATAATAAAAATGACTGATGGTCGACTTTCAAAGAATTCTCTAAGGAATGAAATAAGTCTTCATTACCAGCAAAGTGTAATTAATTTTTAATTATTTTCATTTTCACCAAAATATGTTCATATACTAGAACATGCATTATGTAACTCCAATGTTAGAGATTCCAAAAAAGGCACTGAATTGCATAATCACAACTGAAAAGTAAAATATAAAGTACAAACGCACAAATGAACCATGCCCTTTTCTCAGCACCTGTTATTAAAAATAGAATAAATCTTTTCCTATTTGAATCCCTTAGAAAATGAGTCATTCTGAATAGCTTAATTTTCCACCTTAATTAGAGTGTTTAAGCACTAAAACATTTAAGGCACATTTTACTCATTTGGAGAGATCCTTTCTGTAAGTTTTATACTCCACTTTTTTTTATAGCAGAGTTAACTCATTTCAACTTTTTACTTTTTCTTGATCACACCAGATTATCATTATGCTTTTGGTTTTTGACCTGTCCTACATATTTCATATTAAAATTATTAGTTTCAAAACCAATAGATTATTTTTACTATGGCATTATTGGGAATTAATTGTAAATAGTTTGAAACGTATTTTCATTATTAACAAAGTTCGAAACTACATTTTGGGATTATTACACAGCTCCTATCACAATAGTTGGCTGTACCTTTCTTTATGTACAGTAGCCTCCCTCCCCCGTTATCTGCAGGGAAAATGCTCAAAAACCCCGAGTGGATGCCTAAATCTGTGGATAATACAGAACCCTATATATAAGCTTTTTCCTATACATACATACTTATGATAAAGTTTAATTTATAAATTAAGCTCAGTAAGATGTTAACAATAATAACTAATGAAGAAAGAGTACCATTACAACAATATACTGTAATAAAAATTAGTTGAATATGTCCCCACCCCACCAAAATTTCTTATTATAGTGTACTCACCTATTTCAGAACACAGTTGACCACAAGAAACTGAAAACTACAGAAAGCAAAACCTCAGGTAAACAAAGAACTACCATAATCATAAATTATTTGGCTTACACTTAATTATCATATTATTTAAAATAAGCAAAAACAGAAGATAGAACAGTGTTGAATAGTGTAATACTTTCTTGCATCAATTTTCTTGAAATTCTCTGATTACTACATTTGTTTAAAAAAAAAATCACGTAATCTTAGAGATCCCCCTTTCCACCCCACTGTCATTGTTTTAGTTCAATCCATTGATTCTCTATTTTGGGGTATGGGGAGTAGAGGGGGGCAAGGTTACAGTATTAGCACCTGAACATACATCAAGATTCTACAATCTCCTTATCCTTCAGAGCTTCACCTGCTAGGAATGAAGGCTATGTGATCACTATATCTGATAGAAATATCTTAATCCCTTAAGTATCTGGAGGCTGAAAACCAGAGCTATTGGTTTAGGCCCCCAATAACACTTTTCTCTTGCAACAACTAATTTGACTGCCAGCTTCCAGTCTCCATATACACCCTTTCAATTATCATTTCCACTCTCAACCTGCTCTCCAGAAAGCTACTGGATATTTCTAAAGCTCAAAACAATAATTTAAATCCTATAGTTCTCATTTTTTCAGTTAACAGCCAAACGCGCTAGCCGATTGCACCTAGAGACAAGGCCCTATAGTTCATCTTTTAATGCCCCGATGCTTTTATGATAAACTCTATGAAACCTGCCATGAGTAAAAAAATGGCCTCAACATAATGACCAGCACACTGAATCATGGGAAATCCAGTTTTTAAAAAAGATGGTAGGTGCCGGCTCCATGATGTCATAACCAACTTTGCTGAGACACAGTCATAGCTGATAAGTTTATATTGCCCTTGAGAGAACCAGGTAGATCATATTTATTTTTGTTGTTAAAAGAGTCTTAAACATGTGACCTAGTTTAGTTGGCAATACTCAAAGAAATGGATTTAGCTATTTCTTCTACTTGTAAATTTGTTTACCAGTGGGGAGGAAAAAAAGAAAAATCATTGTTGCCTGAACATTAGCCAGGGTTTCATTTTATTCTCACAAGATAAGGTCATAAGTGGATGAATTATTATAGAATGTTGTCTTTAGGCTTTTTTCCAGTGTAGGAGTTTACACTTTGTGATGTCCTTTACTAATATATTCAAAAGAGAAGGAAAATTTCTGCTTGTAATTAATACTTTCTGAAAAGACCAAATTGGTTGATTTTTAAACCAATTAATCTAAAAAGAGAACACCTGTCTCTTTTTAAATGCATGTGATGTTTTCCCATGAATTCATTTGAAGAAATAATGCTAATCTGTACAGCCATGATTCATTTCTAAGTTGTCTTTTTCTTCCAATTTGAAACAAAGGAAAGCTTCCTATTATTAAGGTTCCTGGAAAGACAAGTGATTGTTCACTTGCTTTTGGAGATATTCTTAGTGAAGAGGAACTCAAAGGTACTTGGCAATGATTGACTGCCTTAAAGAATAGAGTAGCAGTGTCCCTAAGAGGCCCTTGCTCATTTGTAAGTCGTAGAGCCTGAATGAGGTAAACTGTTAGGTGATGGCTCCTTCAGTCATGTTTGCTTGTGAACTAATGACCATTTTGAGCATAGATCTTAACTGCAAATTATTCTTTAAAAAGTCACTTATTGTCATTGCTTTCACAATTACTTCCACGTGAATAACTTATCTCTGAACCTCTTTTCATGCCCAAGCAGCTCAGAAAATTCCTATGCAATAAATGCATTTTACATGAATAATTTTATGTCAGGCGACTGAGAAATTGAAGAGCCATTTATAGGATCTTTCTGTATATCAAATAGAACAATAATAGCTATCTTCTAAAAAAATGGAAAAAAAATCAGTTTCATGCTCAAGCTAGATTTAAAAAGAACACATAAAGAATGATTAGAGAACAACTACTGATTATAATTCTTGAGCTTTATTCTTTTCAGTTCATATGTGACCTTGAGCGAACTACTGGAATTCATCTCCATTTACGATGGCTAGAGAGTATATATATTATGCAAATTTTGAAATAAAACATATATACATAAAGAAAATGAGTTACTTTTCCAGCTTATCAACTACCATCTGCAAATGAATTGTTTTCAGCTCTTCATTGGGCTTTCACTGTTGCTTAGAAGATGGTTAATTCATAGAGAAACCCAAAGGAATTACTATTCTTTAAAAAAAGGATTATGTTTTACTTACTCCCCCAAACAGATTGTTCTGCAACCATGTTGGAAAATACAAGCATAATCTGATCCTGCTTGTAATTGTCCTGTCCTCCTTATATCTAGTATAGTTTACACCCAACACAATGGACCATTTGTAGTCCCTGTGCTGTTTTATGCAAATGTCCCTCTCTGCCGCCTCTATTAGAATGGGATCTCTTAGGGAAGATTCTATGCCATAATCCTTTCCAATCCTCATAATACTTCCTTCACAGGGATAGCCAACTTTTTGTCCACCCCCATATATCAGAAGGACTTCCTTCTCTCATCAGTGTCCATGCCTCATTACTAGAATAATTCTTGATGGAGATGGAAAGGCTGGGTTTACCTGGATCAGAGGTAAAGGGATCAAATCAGAAACTGAAGTCGGAACTCTTAGGGCATTTGACAACACCCTGAAGGTTGATTCTGAGGGGATAGGACCAGAGAATCAATGGCTGAACACATTATGTGGGTTCAATAAATATTTGCTTATGACAATAAGAAAGAAGATGCCTGTTATGATAATACATGATTAAATGTTTTATGACTTTGAAAACAGCTTTACTGATTCCTCTTTTTCTTAAGTTTTTTTCACACTAACCCTGTATATAATCTTGTTTTTGTATTTATTGTCATTATAATTTTTATATAGTATTATTACTTACCAGATATGATTTAAAATTTTTCTTTAGAATAGTTTAAACATTAATGGAATTTATCGTAAGAGAGTAGATACAGATCTCAAAAGAAAAGAAAAAATTAATAAAGAAGCATTTCAGCATAGAACATTTGTGCCCATTCTATTTGTTGAGTTTTTGTAATTGAACAATGTGATTTTGTGGTAGAGTTGTTTTCCCCTTTTCTTTAGCATTTCTAAAGTTCAGCATTTATAGCCTTAGCTTTTTTTTCTGTTCTGTTAAGTTGGCTTTGCCTTTGTGTCTCCAAAGAATTAAAAGGATTTCTCTGAACCCCTTGCCTTTTTTTACTTACATGGCCAAATCAAGTAAAATTAGATACTTTCCTTTTTTTAGTTTTTCAAAAGCTTTGTATCTACAGAGAACTCAGGCAAGGCAAATTTGTAGCATAAACCCAGAGTTGTGATTAGAACTTTGGTATCTAAGAAGGATATTCAGATTTTATGACATGTGAAGACTAATATTTCAATATATCTATTGAATAATTTTAGACAAATATGTAAATTAAATACCCTATGAAAGTATATTTCTAAGGGGTCCTTAGTATTAACTTTGGGATCACATTTTCCCTGAAATTACTGTAGACTTGAAGTAGAGTATGGGGGAAAAACATAATGTAAGCTGAGACTTAGTTTCCTCATTGGTAAAATAGGTGCAACTATAACAACGTCCTCTTTGATTTGTTGTGAAGATAAAAAGAATTAGTAAATACTTAACAGAGTTTATCACATTGTTAAATATTCTACATATATCACTAGCGTTATTATTATCCTCATTTTCATATTATCTTTTATAACAGTTTATTTTTACACAAACCAATTAATAAACCAAGACAAAAAATTGCATGCTTATTCTAAATATTCATGCTATTGCAAGGAAAAAAACAACAATACATATTGTTTTCTAGATTAAATTTGACTACTTTGTAAGTGAATTCTCAATTCTGAATGGATGGGTTAATTTTCTCTTTCATGTTCAACTTGCATATCAGGATTCATGTTGTTATTATTTGTTAAATTATTAATGCATTTTTATTCTTGTTAGCTAATTTATTTTCACACCCACCTCTTATGGGCTTCCCTTGTGACTTCAGGACACTTACTGGATCACACCCATCTATTAACATGGAAAGGCGATATTAATAGCCTTCTAGTACATTTGGCAAATGGCAGGAAGAGTATGATTAAATGATGTTTGAAAATATATCTTGATGTTTATTATTCACATTCTGCTTCATTTCTGCCTTTACACACCTTACAGGCAAAATCAGTAGCATGCATTTTTTGAAGAAACTTTTACTAAATTCCCCATTATTGTACTGATTAGTAATAAAATAGCAGGTACAACGATCAACAATTACCAACTTTAATAACTTTTCACAGCTAAAATCACACCAAATCCCACTGGGAATTCCTTTCTGAGTCCCATAGTATGTGAATGTCACTTATGATAAAATTAAGCAAATGTAGGTATGTGCAAAGCAACTCCCATGATACTTTCCTGTGTGTGTGTGTTTGTGTGTGTGTGTGTGTGTGTGTGTGTGTGTGTGTCTAGGTCTTCATGCATATACGTCTCTGACATGGAGATCTTTGACGTAGGACTGACTCTCATTAAACATGGCTGCACAAAACAAAATGATCTAAACCATTTTTGCCAAATAATTCTTGGCAAAGATGATATTGTACATTCTTTTCTGCCATATTTAACATATTTCTTTAACCAGGGAATGAAGAATTCTTTTGGAAGTCTCTTTCTAATGAGTTTAGAATATCACATATATATATATTTATAGGTAGATGTTCCCATATCAACAGTTAAAATGTTATCCAAAAAGAATCCTTTATTGTCCTTCATTTACTGTGGTCTTTAGATGAAAGCTTAGAAGGTTAGTAGCAAGAATAATAACTACAGTCATGCCAGGTCCTCTGCTTAGTGTGTTTTATATATTGGTTCCTTTACTATTCACAATAATTCTAGACAGGGAACCAGCAGGCTTTTTCTATAAAGGACCAGGTAATGAATATTTTAGATTTTGCAGCTACATATGGTCTCTATTGCTGCTGCTGTTGCTGCTTCTCCTTTTCCATTTTCTCTTTCTATTACTACTTCTTTTTCTTTTTCTTCTAAACTTTTAAAAATAGAGAATACATTTTTATATCGCTGGGCATCGCTGAGTTTTGTCTGTGGACCATGGTTTGCTGACCTCTACTCTATGAAATATCTACCAATATCCCTGTGTTATAGATAAGGACATAGAATCCCCAAGAACAAACCACCTTGCCCAGTCTTCCTCTGTTAAAGAAAGCACTTTGATCCTCAGCCTAATAGTGTGATCTCCAAATTCCGTCTTCCATTCACCAAGCTAAAATACCCTGTGTCTCATAAGTTATTTGCTTAACCGTACTGGTATTGTCTCGTTTGTCTCAGAAGCAACAACTGTGAGATTGTGATGATGTAGACAGTGATAATGACAACAGTTCAACCTTTGGGGACTTATGTGGCAGGCACTCTGCTTCACATACATGACTTTTTTAAAAAAAAACCTCACCACATCCTATGAAAAGGGAAAAAGGATTGTTACTATGTTACTATGCTTTTTATAGATGAAGAAATTGAAACTAAGAGATTAACGTATCCTGACCATAGAGTCCATAAGTGATGTAACTGGAATTAGTACAGAGGTCTTGTATCTGGCAAACCTGTGTTTGTAACCATGACACTATACTGCCTCACTGCTAAACTGCATGTGTTTCAGGATGTGTGACTTTGATTAAATTTAATGAAACCTATTTTGGCTCAGTCTTGTAAGGTCTAGAAAGACTAACCTCTTCACCATCTACTAACAGTGAGCAAAGAAATGAAACAGAAACAGGAAAAAATGTATGTATATATTGTACATATGTGTGACATATAATGATACATAGATATATAATTTTTTTAAGAGTTCCCTAGCATATACAGTTTTGAGGAAGGACCTGCGCTAAATCATCATGGGATTCAGCAGAAACAACTGCTGTTTTGGAGCACTGAGTGACACTTTGAACACTGAGAAAACTTAGCAAGACCTGTTAGCTAATTATTTGCATGAGTCTGTTTTAGGGGGTCCATTCTAGTATACACTATCTTTTTAGCCAACTGTTTCTTGATAAAAAGCAAAGTGGTATTTAGATAAAGATACTGTCAATAATGTTCCCAACCTCAAGTAAGATAAAGGCAGGAGTTGTCTTAAAAATTAATGTCTTACAAACGGTGTATTGAAAATAATTGCTTCGAACAGCAGAGGTTCAAGGTCAAACTAGGAACCCTTTAAGTTGTTTTGATTAGGAACCTACCAAAATGAAGAAGCTTTCCTGGAATTATTCCAGAAAATGACTTAAGCTACTTGTTCTAACACTTTTTGATCATTTTCTAATAACGAAGTCTCTTTTAATGTATTATTAAGAATAGCTAGGGTTAGACCAAACTATCCTCTAGAACAGCAGTCCCCAACCTTTTTGGCACCAAGGAATAGTTTCATGGAAGACAATTTTTCCACCAACAGAGGTTGGGGGTAGATTGGGGTAGGGGTTAGGCTGAGCTCAGGCAGTGATGTGCAGCTCAGTTCCTAACAGGCCACGGACTGGTACCGGGCTGTGGCCTGAGAGTTGGGGACCGCAGCTCTACAGTCTTCTCAGTATCAGAACCAATTGTAGGCCATCAGGCATAATTCTAAGGAGTATTTTCATGAAAATGATCCCTCTGTATGTTAATATTGTTATGATGATGTGATAACAATGTTCTGCAGTAACAATTTAATTTTTTCTTTTAAAAGTACACTTTCTGGCAGACGAGTCAAATGACATTTTTGTGACCAGCTTTACTTCCTAAGACACTTTCAATACTGATATTCTCCTTCATACCTGGTTTATACGGACACATCTGTTGTCCTGCAAAGTTAACTGTGCAATTTGATCAGGCTGAAAAGATAGTTGAGAAAGTCTATTAGCTTTATACCTTCCTAAGCACAGCATCTCCTCAAATGTTCAATGGCAGATGATTCAACACATCAGTATTCACATTGCTTTTCTGGTGTGTACCTGTGGATAAAACCTCATGGCTCTTCTGTACCGATAATCTGCTTGAGAATATACTTATATTTAGAAGTAATGTTAGTGATTGCTACTTGGTAAAGCCATCACTAAAAGCTATGGATAATGGCTTTTGGTAGGTTTATGTGATTTTTTTTCTTGAGATAACATTTCTATGAATGTTAAGCATTTAGAACATCAAGGCTACTTGAAGACAGCTCCAGCACCTGATATAAAATTGTAATGATAAGAAACAATGATTTATGTACATGATAATATAGAAGAGATTTTAAAGAATCGATCTAAACTCTTTATTTTTCAGACTTTTTTAGAAAAAATAGAATCTCACATTCATCTCAAGAAAGCAGTGTTGGGTAATAGAATAAAGTGAAAAAACTAGCATCCCTTCTTTGAAACCGTAACTTCTTGTTACAAGTAAAAGTTTGGGCTGTGACATTCTGAAGCACTGTACAAGTGAAATACAGAAAGAAAAAAGTAGAAATATTATGATGTTTCATGATACAAGCCATAAACTGTTCCTTCTATACCAAAAGAGGATAAAATAGCAAATCTAGCATTACTATGTAATATTTGCAGCTCATAGTAGGATTTAAGGATCTTTGCTGATGCCTAATGTTCCTAAAATACATTATGAAGACAAAACAGCACTTTAAACATTTTGGATTTTGACATAATTAATTTTTCAGTAATGAATATGATCAGTGGTTTAGTAATTTCATGTTCTCTGAATATATGTAAAATACTATACAAGGATTTCTCCCTCACTAACATGTGAAGTGATTTACCAAGTTTATTTTTTATTTGCAGACATATCTATCTGAAATTTCTAAGTTGTCTCTCCTTTATTGCTAATTAATGAGCACTTTAGGAGCATTGATAATAATTTTAAAAGGATCACATGTTAGCTCTCCAAATATTCCCATTCAAAAATATATTAAGATCTGCCAGTTGAGTTATATGTGGCTGGATTAATTGACTTGAAACCATGTCAGTAAACTTTTGAATGGCCAAAGAAAAAGAGCTGACTTACTTATTAAAGGATAAAAATACTTCTTATTTCCAGACACATATGCACATGCATATGTCTGCACACACAATATTAGTTAAGTTGCTTTGATTTTAATTTGAGAACTATCCAACTCAAATTAGCTAAAGCTAAAATAAGGAATTTAATCTCTCAGATAATTGGGCTTCCAAAGAGTGAAACTTGCTTTAAACCTCAAAAGTTCATATTCTATTACCAAGGCTCTGTCTCACTCTGTCCCTAAACTCTGCTTGCTTCTGTGATTGGCTCCTTTTTCAGATAGACTTCTTCTAGATGTCAACAAGATGACCACTGGCGTCTTCAAATCAGTGTTTTTCATAGAGCTTATGTTCTCATGGAAAGAATGTTCCTTCTCCCTATCAACACTGGCAAGTTCCAAGGAACAATCTGATTGTACCTTTTGATGTATTTGATAAAACTCTCTGAGTGGCCAAACCTGAGTGATGGATTTATCTGTCAGATTTTAGAGGGTACTAGAAAGGGCCAGCCCTTCCCCAACCTATTTAAACTAAGGATTAATATAGAATGTTATATGATATCCTGAAACAAGGGGATGCTTTGGACGTGTAATTCTACTACACGATAAAAAAAAAAAAATCATGTACGTTTATAGTTAAAGAGGTATTTTATTTTTTATGAAGATGTCTTTGGAGTCAGTTTTATTGCTTTTTCGCTTGTTTCACCAAATGTGCTTCTTAAAAGAAAAACCCTTTATGAATAAGAATTACCACTTATAATCCCACTTGAACCAAGCTAAAATATCTATTTGCAGATGCTATTTCCCTGAAGTCTTAAGGAAAAAAATAAGACTGTCGTATGCAGAATTGTCCCCATTACATTCCTATTTCTGTTCACTAATGGTATCAATGAGAATCTTTACAACATTCAAATAAATGAAAATTCTCAGATGATAGTACTTAGCCAAGTGTATATTTCAATGGACAAAATTTTTGTTTAGGCAGAAAATAAATTATTTGAAATTAATTGTGTTTTATTGGTTTTTCATACAGGAGTTATGTGAAAAAATTATTTGAGCCTTGATTTATGGAGGAGGCAAAGATACTCTTTGCATTACTATCAGGATTCCAAACTATGGATTTTTATATTCTATTAAGTCTCCCACTTCCACCTACCCCCATTTTAGGTATTCTCTATACTTTTAATGAGAATCAATTGGTACATGTTATTAGGTAAATATGTCTGATTTCATGTATGAATTTTATAAATATTTAATCTTATAATCTATGATATGAGAGATTATCCTTTCACTATGACATCTTCCACTCATTCACTTTCTCTTTCTTTGTATTAGTAGTAATTACCCTGAAATGTAGTGATATTTTTTATATAAAAAGGAAAAAAAATGGAAATATAATAGGAACCAAGTGATTTAATGTCACATTAAGTTGATGGCCTTTGTAGAAATATGAAGATATCTGTCTCTTAAAGAAGAAAACATAAGACTATTAAATAATAAAATAATATTGCATAACTATGAAACAGATATTTCTATTAAACTCTAATATATAGTATCTTAAAATCAATAAAACTCTATACTGTTCTTTTATAAATATTTTCACTTCTATGACAATTTTAACTTTTTATAGATAACTATAATATAAATACCTAATACCTCCAAATTATGCTAATAATGCTTCTTATTCTTTGAGTATAAAGCTAGATTTTAACTTTTCCAAATTCTTTTGATTAATACTGCAAACATAAAAGTAGGATAAATCTGTCAAAAATGAACAATTTGCACAAAGAGTTCAGATGTTTCAGCTGACAGCATTTTAGCACACAGAGGGGAGTTGTCAAATTTCACTACAGGCAGTTTTATCCTATACAATGATATATTTTAGAGTATCTTGAAAAAATTAGGTGGTAAAATTCACTGTCATCTTCCTGGGAGAAGAGCCATATTCTTTTATTTCTCTGTGTGCCAATCTGGTCTTATTATGCTAGGGTTATTCTGATCCCGTTTTTGTAAGCCTTATGCATGCAATACCCTTGCATGGAATTTTCTCAATTCAGGTCTTTGGGGGCATATATTGATCTCAATCGACTAACTAACCTACTGTCAGGTCCTGCTAGGCTGTCTTCCTGACAGATCCTCTCACAGATCACATGGATTGATGAAAAGGAAGGAGAGATTCTGACCTGATTGTAGAGAAAATAAGGATCTCCCTGTCTCTTTTCTTTAAAAGAATGGTTACTTTGACACACAAACCTTTATATATACTCTCATAAAAGCCTTCTCTTCTAATTCTTCATTATGTTGCTTAACTATGTCCTTATACATTAAAGAATTTATTTAAACACTGGGCCCATAATGAATATATTTGAAATTTTCCACTATTCTCTGAAATAAGTTGAGATACATTTACTTTATTACTCTAGTATAGAAAGATCTCATTCTAATTCTCCTATAGATCTGCTTTCTCTAAGATCTACTGATTTAAGAGCTAATGCGAAGAACAACTAATGACCATTATTTGCGAATAATACATGATGAGTAGATTTTACTCTGAGATCTATATTGTTACACTTCTTCATTGATAAGATTTATTCTGTCAAATCCAGGCTGTCGCTTTTCCTATCTTGAACTATTCCTTGGGGGCTGAGGGTGAGGAACAGATGTTAGCATTCTGTTACTATCCACCTAAGAACCTTGTTACAGATCCTTTAACATACTTTCCTATTCCTCTTTTTGAGTTAGTGTTACTGGATGTTTTCTGAGCTGTCAGCAGGAAGGAAAAGAAAATTTAACATATTATGTTTTTCTTAGCATGCTAAGATAGCTTTTAAAGCTGAACTTGAAAAACATGAGCACAGCAGGCCTGCTTCCTGGCTCTGTGCTCTAGAGAACAAACCTCTTTGTTGTGACTACCTTGTCTATAGTTTTCCTCTTGCTGTTAGCTTCTGTGGTTCTAGAAGCCAATTTTCTCCTGCCAGTCCTCCTTTGAAATAATTCTGATATCGCTTTTTAAGCACCATAACCTTTTCTCCTAAACACATAATTTAGGAATCTCCTTTAAGTCAGGTCCATTAAATAGATGAATAATGGAAACATGGTGCCATTTTATTTAAATTTTTCAAAGTTTATCATAATGATGTAATTGCCTCCTACTTAATAATTATGTTATTTGGGGGAAATGAACTGAGAAAAGTACATTAGAATAGTATTTTTCAAATATCTACTTTACATAAATGCAGTGGGCTAAGTCTCTATTTGGTGAATCCTTATGTCTTTCATTTGGTAGAGACCTTTTCAAGAACACTGAATCTTTTCTGCTAGGAAATGGACATGCTGAGAGAGTTAAGGTCATTATCAAATGTTTAACTTTTCTCAATTAAATAGAATTAGTTGCTCTTTGAATTCGTTTCCATTTTAGAAAGAAATTTTCCCAGCGTTTTAAAGTTTTCCTTATTTATTATTTGAAATGTAGCAATTTTAACATTTGTCTTAATTTCTGTTATGTCATTCATGTGTGTTTTCATCAGAAATGCATTAACTTCTTACAATGTCTAAAACATTCGAGTGGGTCCTAGAATGACAGAGAACACATATGAACTTTAGTTTTTAATTCCAACCCTCATGAATTTTAATATCTAATTTGTCCTGTTTAGTCATCACCAAATATGTTCATTTAGGTTACTCTTCCAAAAAGGGTAGGTTAGAGAAGTAAAGGATACTGTGGTTTTATAATTTTTTAAATTATAGCAAATGTTAAAACAAGTTTTCAAGATCGCAGAATAATTTGTGAGTAGCCAAGATATGTGTGTGTTTGTGTATCCGTATATTTACATATAACTATGTACACACACAAATACTTACTATTAATGTTTTTCTACACAATACATAATTTCTAGAGAACACAAAATTTTAAGTATTAAATAATTTTTCATAACATAATATGAATATAAAGCTCATATCATCCCTTTTTGTTTTCTTGGAATTTGATATCTAGGCTGCATGTTGAAAAAGGTGAAATAATTGAAATTTTCTTTTGATGTAAAGTTTTGATAGGTAAATTGACTTATAAGTAAATATGGATTCCAGAAATTTATAGACTATGCCATTTATGTAATTTTTGCCATAATATGCCACCAAAAATGCTTCATATTTTTCTGTCTTCAAAAATGCTATATTATGATGAGTCATATTTTCAAATATCATGAGAGAATCAGGAGAGTAGATGTGACAAATAACTTTTGTCTTGCAGAGTCAGTGTTTATGTCTCTACCAGTCTTTGCTGAGTCACTCCAGAGAGATTATTTTTATCTTTCTTATGGACAAGAAATAATAATAATAAATATTTATTGAATACCTACTGTCAGTCACACACATATTTATTGGGCTCCTTTTACTTTAGTGCATGAATTTTCTAATTAAAATCCAAACTTCTGTATCTTTGTAAGTTCCAAGAGTCAAAAGTTCACCAATTTATTTCCAGTACTTGGTATAAGTCACATAGTAGGAACTCTATTAAATATTGCCCAAATGAATAAATGAGTAATTGAGGGAATGAATGAAAGATCATTCTCAGTTTCTTTCTCTTTTGCTATTATTTGTGTTGAAGTGTTATTTTGCTCAATCTTTGCAGGATTAAATGCTCTGATTTCTTTTTCTATTTCCCTTTTTTGTTGTTGTTGTTGTTCTTGTAATGCTTGCTACAATAGGTTTTTGAGATTTGTGGAATATATTTTTGAAATGGTGCTTCCAAAATTTAACATTTGTCATTTAACCACCAAATGTATTTTTCATGCTTGTGAAAGAAAAGAAAAGCATCTGTGAGGTTTTATAAAATAGATTCCCCTGTATATCTGTGAACACCTGAAATTCATCATAAACACAAATCATTCCTCACACCAATGCAATTTCAACACTAGGACCAGTGTGATATTTTGCAGGCTAAAAGATTTTCATTTCTTTTAGATTTATTGATTTCTTCCTGACGACTACTTTATCAAATATCACATTCAACCCATTTTTCATTATGTCTGAATTTGTCTTAATTTTGAGGTATCATAATGGTATTATGGTTATTTTTAAAGAGCCCCTATATTTTATAGATACATTGTCAAGTAACTTACAGATGAAATTGTGTGATGGCTGGGATTTGCTTCAAAATATTCTGGGATAGGCACGGGAACATGAGAAGAAGGAGATGAAACGATATAGGCTCTGAATTAGCCATTGTTGAAGTTGGGTGATGGGCATGTATTTTTATTCTTTCCTTTTTGAGTATATTTCTGAATTTTTTAAATTATTTTTTAATCATCTTTTTTGCCTGCACCATCTGTAGCTCCCTGTCCCCTTCCTGTTACTCCAATGATCTGCAGGCATCCACTCATGGTGTTCCTTTTGCCTTTGCATGCCCTGCCATAGCTTTTCAGCAGACCACCACTTGATCTTCCCTTAAATCTCAGCTTTCTCCAGATACTGTTCTTCTCTCATTGCATTTAGGAGGTGCCACTGTTGTGCTCTTCTCTCTCACCTCTAAAGTTCATATCATACTTTACTGTCATTGCTTAATACTATGTCTAGACTGAAATCTCTCAGTGGAGGAATGGTGTTACCTTGTTCATATAGAATCCTTAATACTGGCCACAGCATGGGAGTGGGTGCTGAAGAAATATTTGCTGAATGACATACACCACACACACACACACACACACACACACACACAAGAAAGACAAAGTTACCTATGCTTCAAATTACTCCATCTCCTTCTATTTTCTGTGTGGAAAGTAATATCCACTAGAGAGAAGCCCATCAGTAACCTTTGTACCTTCCATCAATGACTTTATATCCTGGACAAGTCAAGCATGTAGTTGTTTATCTGCTAGCCAGTATTTTACTAAATTCACTGAAAATATGTCTGACTAATAAGATGAAGGGATAGAAAAGAAACAGAATAAAAAGATAGGTATCAAATTGGCAACTTTACAAATCTTTTCTTTGATGATTACTTTTGATTGGTGTTTACATCGTCACCTGAAAGCTGACTTTGTAAGTGCCAGATGGTTATAGTCAGAGTGGGATTTGAAGACAAAAAAGCAAGCTGTTATAATGTTAAGTCTGCCCAATTTTCCATCAGCATAAACAACACATTGACCTCTGGTATTTTTTTTTTATCGGCAGCAGATTATTTTAAATGAGAAATTAAGCTTTTTTTTTTTTTTTTTTTTTTGAGACTTAGAGCTACTTTCACAGTGTTTTTAAAACTTAGGAAAATTCCACCTAACTACTTCCATTTAACTACTCTTAAATGTAGTTCCATAGGAGTTGCCTCATTCCAACACTGAGTCATTATTATTATAATAGAGCAGAGACTCGCTATATTCCTAAAGGTTATAAACATAAAATGATAATATTAAAAACCCCAGGAGTAAAAATGTGGCATCTATTTTATTGTCTTTAAAGGGGGAAATGTCATATCTCTAGAGTAAACTTATTAAGATCAGCAATTGAATATTTAAAGCAAACAAACCAAAAGAGAAGGTATAAAATCTGCCTAGAGAGCCATAAACTATTAAACTTGTTTACTGTATAGAAAATGAAGAAAAATTAAGTTGAGAAATGTTTGACTGGAGAAACCATTGGGGATTTTATAGTAGTAAAATGTGATTTTACTTTAAGAAGAAAGTTATGTTCATTTTCCCAGTTGCATATCTCAATATTTTATTTATGACTTATTTTATCCATTGGTAAGTGGTGACATTACTAATATTTCTATGAATATATATAGAATTTGAAATAAATGGATTAGAGAAAAGCATCTGACACCAGCATAGTTAGTTCTGTAAGTCTTACTGATTAAAATTGAGCTTAGTCCTTATCTATACTTTTATCTTTTTAGAATTTCTTATAAAAGACAGATATTATCTCTTGCCATCTCTTAAATTCTTTACATGCTGCTCCTGAAAATTAAATTAGTCCTTCCATGGGCACCAGATTTAAAACTGCAACCTGTCTCTCCCACTCCAGATCCCCTTTTCCCTGTGCTAAGTTGTTTCCATAGACTTTAGCGTCCACACACATAATGGATGTATTTATTATGCTTACTGCTTGCTTTTTGACTACCTCTACAGAGGGGTATGGATCGTCACTTACTATGGTGTTTGGTATATGCTAAACACCTGGAAAGTCACCTATGCCTGATGAATTAATGAATGAGAAGAATGCATTTATAGTAATAATAATAGCTAAAAATTGCTAAGTTACTTTACTATGTACAAACACAGTTCTAATTACTACTACATATAAATTCATTTAATCTTCAAATATCCCTGTGAGGTCAGTGCAATTATATAATCTCTGTTATACTAATGAGGAAATTAAGGTACATAGAAGTTAAGCAACTTGATAGTTACTTAACTAGTGGGTTATATGACTAATAAGTGGCAGACTTCGGATACTAACACAGTGTGTCCTGCTCTGGGGCTGTGATCTCACCTATTATACTAAACTGCCTATATTTGGTAGATGTAGCCTAATAAAAAATACATATTTTCATAAATAAACAGCTCTCAACCTTTTTAATGTCTCAATACACCTGAAAGATCATGTTCCACACACCTAGAAAATAATGCCTTTTAAGGGAGCCTTCGTAGGTTAGGGAGGATGAGGGTTGGAAGCAGTTTTCTGCAGGCCAGCTGCAATGCATCCCCTTTCTGGCTGTCCCCTGACATCACTCTTGACAACCACCACCTTGATTTGACTTTTGAAAAAAGTCTCCAACGCCTCAGGATGTCAGTTTCCTCATTCGAAAATGTGGGTTTAGGACTATAAGCTATCAAATGTCTTTCTCCCTCAAATTCCACGCTTCTATAAATGTATTTCTGTGCTCAGATGTTCAGGTAAAGTATTGACAGTAGAAAGAGAGAAAAGCCTTTTCCTCCACCAAATGCTGGTCAAGTCCTTTTTATATTTGAACTTTAGCAGAAATTGCACAAGCTTCCTCAAGGAAATAGAAATTAAATGAAAGTTGAAAAAGAGATTGAAGTTGGAAAAATAATGGCTTTTCCAGAACCCATAATAGCCTTTGGATTTTTGCTACAGTACTGGGCTCTATGGACCAGACCCTTGAAATTTCTACATCTTTGGTATACCTGACAGTGGATAGTTCAGAGCATGAGTTCTTTTTGTGTGTTTGTTTGTTTGTTTGTTTGCTAGATTATTTTTCTCCTCCTGCCCTCTCAATGGAGATGAACTATAAGAACATTGGGCCCATAAGATTTGCTCAAGGCTCACCTTCTATAAGTAGTCAGTGATATTTAAAGTGCAGTTGACCCTCATTTGTTTAGAATTCTTTCATTCTGATTGGAGTATGAACTAGTGGTTTATAAAAAATATCTATGGATCATTTTATTGGCTTTATAAAATATTGTAAAATGGACATATGTAGTATGTCAAAATGTAGTTAATTTGTATTTACAACAAACCAAACACAAGCATCAATCATGGAATTACAGGGTCACATTTTAATTCCTGAATTTTACAGTTCAGCATTAATATCACCACATGTATACAAATGGTGTAAAACAAGTACAGTGTTATTTTTAATACAAAATAAACATCTGTTTTATGGAAAAACTATATAGAAATAAAAAGAACATTGGGCCCAAATCTTCTACTTTGTCTTTATATACTTATTGTAAAGATTGTTTCTTTCCCAGATTTCACAGTCATCTCAGTATTAATTATTTCAAAATCTTCTCAACCCTAACTTAACTATGCTACAACCTTTAAAATAAAGAACTAAAAAACAATTTCATGATATTGGAAACTTCATATACTGGTAGTGAGAAGTAAAATGATACAGCCTGTTTGTTTGGAAATCAGTCTTGACAGTTTTCTCGTAAATTTACACATGGCATTATCATATGACACAGTAACTCCACTTGTAGGTATATATCCAAGACGAATGCACACAAAAACTTGAACATGAAGGTTCACAGAAGCATTGTTCATAATAGCCAAGAAGTAGACATGATCCCAAATGCCCATCAACTGATGAATGGATACATGAAAGATAGTATGTCTATGCAAAGGAATTTTATTTGGCAACAAAAAGGAATGAAATATTGATTCATTATACAACATGGATATATTTTTAAAGTTGTGTTGAGTGAAAGAAGCTGATGACTAAATATACAATATATATTGTATAATTTATATGAAATATCCAGAAAAGGCACATATATAGAGAGTAGTTGCCTAGAGCTGGGATGGGTTTGGAGGAAATGAGGAGTGACTGCTAATGGACATGAGGTTTCTTTTTGTAATGATGACAGTGTTCTAAAATTGATTGTAGTGGTGGTCCCACAACTCTGTGAATGTACTAGAAAACATTGAATTGGATATTTTAAATGGGTGAATTTTATGGTATATGAATTATATCTTAACACAGATATGTGTGTGTGTGTGTATATATATGATATCTCCAAGCAAATGTTTCATTTTACCTAGAGTAATTGTGAATAAAAATTAATTTGTAAGCTACCCTCCCATTTCCCTATCACCACTGTTCTTTGGTATAAAATGTGTGTATATTAACAAAGTACATAGTGATGGTGGTTGGATAAAAGGAGATGAGGAATGTACGAGTGTTTTGTGGTTGCTGTCATATATAGTAAAAGCTACGTTTCAGTATTAGACATGAAATCAATAGTATTTTAGATGCTGAGGCTATTTTGAGCCAATATAAAGTGAAAGATATATTATTTTTATTTACAGGACCTATGAAGTTTCAAGCCAATTTTCATGTAATGACATAGGAGCTTAAAAATAGAAATTTTCTTGTAACCAATATGTTGCATAGGTAAACAGGTAGTTTCATAATTAATATAATCTAAAGTTTTTAATAAACTATATCAAACATGGACTGCTAACAGTACACAATTGGTTTCTTCTTCCTTTTATAATAGTGCTTTTAGTATTCCACTGAAACATGGCCAGTGAATGTGCAACATTCTTAGTTACCATTCTGAGGTACTCTGTATATTATAGCCTCTCCACTATCTCTGCTGTTAGCTAGAAAAATGCTGGGAGCAACAGCAGCTACTATCAACAGGGAGCCGTATTAATTATTTGAAATGTGCCTCATAAGAGGAATCAGCAGAGTTTATTACAAGTCGAATATTACTTGAAACGGGAAGGTTACTCTAACTGTCATCATAATCTATGTATCATTAACTTTCCTTGTTTAGGAAAAGAGATTAACAACCCTGTAAATTGCTATAGTAAATGTGTGAAATATATAACTGCAAATTCTTATTGTAGAAAGAGAGTGCTGGGTCCTCTACTCTTACTCACACCTTCTTTATATAAAGTAGCTTTAGAAATTGAAATGACTCTGTCATTATGCTTTTGTGACTAAAAATCCTAGTTGTTTACAGGGTCATCAGTATACAAAGTATAGCTACTTTGAGTGTTAGAAAATTCTTTTGTATTTAAGCTAACAACTTTTTAAGCCAGCATCTTGGCCTATAAATCAACTTTAACACTTTTAACTCCTGAGACAGAAAGTGAATTACAAATATGAAGAATGCTTTATAAGGAATAGAGAATGAATCCATCTACCTGCTTTTTAATTGTGGTTAGTTATTGCTTTCCCATCAAATATGGGTAGGAATACTTTTCTATTCAAATGATAGAAGTAAATCTTAAAGGTAAAATATGAATTCATCAGGGTTGTAAAGTGATCTAATTAAATACTTCTCAAAGTATGTACATCGAGTACCAGTTTGTAGACTGACTGTTATTATAATCTGAAATAAAATAAATGCAGAAATTGAGTGGTTAGAAACATTTATAACAAATTAACAGAGTTTCGAGTATCTATTTAACAGTACAGAAATAAGGACTTGTATTTTATATGTCTTTGTTTTTAGTTTTTTCATTTCATTTTTCTTAGAATTCATTTTTATTGTATTTTTAAAATTATCGTTTCACAACAAATTTGTACTTTAACAGCAACAAAAAATTAAAGTCAGTTGGAAGCTCTGCTTTAATTGGGTGATGTTTGGATGACACATTGTTTTTATGTTTGAGCAGATCTGTCTACACTCTATAGTGGCTGTTAATTCAGTGTGGAGTGAGATCATGTGACTTCACAAAAACAACAAACAAGAGAAAAGGTGTAATTATGATGTCTTCTTAACGCTTCTTTCTGAATCCACAGGGCAAGCACATCATGGACAAGTTTCATACATTTCTCCACCAATTCACCTTGACTCTGAACTAGAAAGACCCTCTGTTAGAGGTAAGTTTTTCTTTATCTAAGGAAAAAGAAACTCTATTCATTCTTTCATGAAGGCAAGCGATTAAATTAAAGATGGTTGTAAATATATATCTCATAATACAGTGCCTGTTTAAAAAAGCAGGGAGGAAAAAATGAAGTGTATGAGTATTCTGGAGACAGAGCAAATGTGAAATATTATTCTGAGAAATCTTTGTAAAGTGTAATACAATGGCTTTAAGAAATAGGAATCTATAGTGATTCAACTAGTGGAGGACTATTTGAATACCAATTTAGATGTAGAGATTACCGGAAAACGATTACTTTTTTGTTGGGACTTCCTTCTTCTACTATCCTATTTTTAATATTAAGATATCTTAATCTAAGTCATAGTGACAGATTTTTTTTCCTTGCAAAGTGATATTTTATTCTCTTTAAAAGTCATTTTTTATTAATATGATCATTTAATTTTAAAAATATATAAATTACAACTATGTAGTTTTAAACTGATGCCACCTGCTTTGGTTAATTTTTTTTTTTTAATTTTTATTTTTTTCAGAGACAGGGTCTTACTCTGTTGCTCAGGCTGGAGTGCAATGGCACAATCATAGCTCACTGCAGCCTTGAACTCCTGGGCTTGAGCCATCCTGCCACCCCAGCATCTCAAGTAGCTGGGACTATAGCCACACACATCCACACCTGGCTAATTAAACAATTTTTCTTTTTAATAGAGACAGGGTCTCACAATGTTGCCCAGGCTGGTCTCAAACTCCTGGCCTCAAGCAATTCTCCCACCTCACTTCCCAAAGTGCTAGGAGTACAGGTGTGAGCCACTATGCCTGGCCTAAAGATTTTTTAAGAATAGTTGATATAAAATAAAAATTGAAAGGTAACATTTACTATCTCATAATCTAAATACAAAATCAATTTTTTTGCTTTTTAAAAAATATTTATCAATGATCTTCAAAGTGTTCAAAGCTGATGTTATATAGACATGTCTTTTAATTTTATAAACACCAAATATTCCAAGGTTAACTTTTGGTTTTAACTTATGCTGTATATTTTCTTATATTTTCAACAGTATTAATTCCTTGATAAAGTAAAAGCCATTAGGTCTGACTTTTATGAACATGTTTTCTGTACAGGCTATTTCCTCTCACATGAGTCTCTTATCTCTTCCTGTCTACCCAATAAGTTTCTCCCGATGTTAGAAGACTGTGCTTCATCCTCAGTTCTCCTGTTAGGTCTTCTCTCACTGTGTGTTAGTGGCAAATCATGTGCACGCCATGGTTCTTCAAATGCCCCCGTGCTTTCCTCGATATTACACCTAAGACATTGCATTTTAGTTTGCAGTATGCATGTTTACCTCTCTCGTCTGCTTGATCCTTAAGGGTACAAAGTGTCATACTTATTATTTCTCCCTGAGCCATTAGTCTACGCTTGGCACATAGTAGAAACTCATTCAGTGGTTTCTAGGTGACTGACAGCGAAGGCGACAGCCTGCATTCTGAAGAATGCGTTCGTGTTTTTCAAGAGGAAAAGGGAACAAAGACGGTAAAGGAATTTCATGAAGAGGAAGCAGAATGAGCCAAAACACGAATATGTAAAAGTGTGTGATATTTTTAAGGAAGTGTGCTGGGTGCGCAGTAAAATGGGCGCAGTTCTAGAGGAAGAGACTGGAATGATGTAATGAGGCAGATTGTGAAGGATTCTGTGTCCCATTCCAAAGAGTTCATATTTTATCCTGGAAAAAAAACAGGAAATATTTTTAATTGTTTTTTTCCCCCATGTCAGTGGGGTGTTATATCGTAACATTATTAGTTGGGGATATGACAAAAATATTTCTGATGTTAGTGTAGGTGATGAGCTGATTAGGGAAGAGATCGGCAGGAGAAGGCTGCTTCAGTAGTTCACATAAAAGATGACGGGGAAATTAGGGGTGTGTCAGTGGCAATGTGAGGGTCTAAGAAATATTTTGAAGAGGTATAACATTCGACTGAACCGATAGATATGGGGAAAGGGACAGAAATGCCCCTGAGGTTTCTATATTGATTGCAAATGCTGCTGTGGTTTGAATATTTGTATCCCTTCTGAAATTCACGTGGAAACTTAATCCTCGATGCAACAGAATTAAGAGATAGGACCTTTAGGAGGTGATTAGTCCATGAGGGCTCTGCCTTCATGAATGGATTAATGACTTTATAAAAGGTTCTGGAGGTAGCTAGTTAGGCTTTTTATTGTCCCTCTGCCTTCTGCCATGTGAGGACACAGCAAGAGGCGCCATCTTGGAGGCAGAGAGCAGCCATGACACTGAATCTGCCAAGACCTGTTCTTGGATTTTTCAGCCCCTGGAATTGTGAGAAAATGAATTTCTGTTCTTTATAAATTACCCTGTCTCAGTAATTTTGTTATAGCAGCCCAAATGGATGGAGACGGATACTTATGACATAGTCCCTCATCATGAGGAATAGATATGGATTGCAAATTGATGCATTGTTTTAAACATACTAAGTTTGAGTAGAATGTTGTTCACACCATTGATGGAGGCCTATGTATGTAACTTAGTGACTTGAATAGAATTAAGTTCTTCAGACCAGATCCCAGTATAATTTAAGAAAGAGTACTTTAAGGTCATAAATAGGATGGCATAGCAATCTATTCTAACACTTAATGATTTAAAATAAGAAACATTTATTACAGTTCAGAGAGTTGGTTGAGACAGATGTATGCGGACTTAGCTGGGGCTAGATGTTTAGTAGTTATCAGGCTGGTTGGCTTAGCAGGGGAGGGGACTCACGTTTTTGACAGTTACATTGATGTCATCTGGGATGGTGGCCACGTTTCTCTCTCATTGTTCAGCAGGCTAGCCCAGGCTCATTCCCACTGTGGCAGAAGGGTTTCCAGCAATAGGAAGGAAAGTGCTGAAGTTCATGTGCTTTTCAAGCTTCTGCTTGCGTCGTCTTTGCTAACGTCCCATTAGCCAGAACAAGTCACATAGCCAACCCAACTTAAAAGAGCAGAAATAGATTTTATCTCTTGGTGGAGGAGCCACAATCCTAAGGACCACAGATACAGAAAGGAGAGGAATTTGGGCCATTTGAAAACTACCATAGGTAGGCATATAGAAAGTAAAATAAATTTAGAATGAAATAAGACAAAAAAGTGATAAAATCAAGGAGTTTAAAAGCTAATAAAGTTAAAGTAGAGAGTTCTAGACCTTTCTTATCTTTAGTGTCTTTAACTACTATACACAGAAGATCAGAAATATGAACTTCTTAGTGTCTTTATGAGGATTAGAGAGTATAGAATAGAGTCTAGCATCTGGGAGGCCCTGGATAAAATGTAGCTATTACTGTGTACTTTTAGGTTCACTGCTTTGACCTATGGGAGGAAAATGGGCTTTGGAACCAGACAGACCTGCATGACCTTAGGCAATTTCGGTCTGTCATTTATAGAACGAGGATAATAATGCCACCCCAGCAGGTTTACTAGAATGATTAAGTGAAATAATACATATCAAGCTCCTGGGAAACATTGATATGTACCAGACCCTGAAGAGTTGGGAGGTAGATAGGTCTTATTAAAAGCTTGATTTTTTGGGAGGCCGAGGCGGGTGGATAGCTCAAGGTCAGGAGTTCGAAACCAGCCTGACCAAGAGTGAGACCCCGTCTCTAAAAAAAAAAAAAAAAAAAAGCTTGATTTTTAAATGGCATCACTTTCATGGTGATGGTATTAAACCAGGAAAGAGTGAATGAGTATAAACCAACAGTAATTTCTGCTCGATATCTACCTCATATTTTGTTCTTTACCTTACAGTGATCGTCCTGATAGATTCTACTTCTTGTTATCATTCTTCTGAATACCCAAAGACTCTCCTAAATTGTTAATTTATTAATGCAGTTGCAGGTATAATCACTAACCCATGTGACACAGCCCTGCAATTTTTAAAACAAGAACATTTAATTAGATGAATAAAGAGGTTTGTATTTTATTGTTACCAAAATAACATTGCAAAAAATTCTTATGCATCTTTCTTAAGACTATCTAATATTTTACTTAAAGACAAATATTTGTAAATGGGATAGAGTTGCCATAATAATATCATTAGTTTGCAGTTTCCTTTTAATTGTCACTCCTCATCTTCATTTATGATTTTTAAATATACTGTCTGCTATTGTTGATATTTATATGCAATCAAATTATACATGCAAACTACACATATCTATCTCTATTTGTTTATCTGTTGACAGAGAAAGAGAGGGGAGGAGGAGCAGGAAAAGGTGGAGAAGGAGAGAATTTCTCTTGTATGTTACAGATTTTAATTTGAAGTTATATAATATAACAAATGAGGTCCTGTAGATAATTGGAATTCTACCTCCAATAATGTTTTTGTAAGATTATATAGCAATATACTTTGAATTGTCTATAAACTAACACTAACCATCTTAGCCTTTATTTTTCTATATTTCTACTATAATTTTATATATATTAGAAATATGAGAGAGATCTCTAGGTGTTTCTCTTACTCCAATGACCTATGGCTCTCTCTATCTTTTTCTTTCTCTTTTTGGACCAATTTTACCCATCTACATACATGTTAATGTTTCAGAAATTATTGCTTTATATATTAATTCCTTCTGTATTTTATAGACTTGACTATATTCTTATAGGAAAATCATACTTAATTTTCTATTACTTATCAATCTAGCAATATGAAACAAAAACATTTAAAATATATTAATATAGTTATTAATAATATCAGCCCAGGAAACTTTTCTATAGAAAATATGAACTCAACCTAACATACAATAATACAGAAGACTGCTTCAGATACTTTGCCATTTTATTCTTTTGTCATCTGAAATATCTTGAATTACTTGGTAATTTCTTTTTAAAATAGTGATTGTGCTTTGAGTGTTTGATACAATAAAGTAATTATTGGTAACTTTGGAATTAGGTTTTAAAACTCTATTTTGAAAATTATATATATATATATGATCACAGTCTCATTTTCCTTCATTTTTTCCCTCAGCTATGAATCATTTGGGTTTTAATCCATGTGGCACCATCCTATCTCCTTTCAATTCCTTTGATTTCTTTCATATTCACTCTGATTTTTTTCAGTAAAAAAATTATTTTATAATATTGATACATTTGTTTATCATAGTCAGAGTATGTTTCTTTTTTGATGTTGTATATTTGAATTATGTTCAACATGCTCTTAGCAATCATAAGAAAAATGTAGTAGGAAGTTATAAAATACCCTTGAATAAAATGTTATATTCTCCACAGTTGCAGAGTAACTGCTATATATTATATAAATTCAGTGGCACTTACCAATTAATGAGTAAATTTGAGAGATTCTGTTCTTTAAATTTAATGTAATCATACATAGCATCTGGTCACATAATTTATGCCTGTGATGACTTTATGTGCATTCTTCAATTTACAGATTTTATTACTGAATAAGGATGTAAATTCCAATAGTTTACTAGTGCATTAATGTCACAATACATTACAAGGTAATTAACCAGAGCTGCCACTATAAATAGAAAAAATAGTTGCAGCCTTCACTATAAACTACTTAATAAAAATAAGGTTCTGAATCAGCATTCACCATTATAATAATTTTTCCTGCCATATGTCTCATTAATCAGGACTTTAAAATAATAGCTTCATCTAGAAGCACTATTATTTTTAAACCTTTCATTATTAAAACAAGTTTGTTACAATTTTGTAGTTAATTTAATGGGATTGATTATATATTTCTGTGTACAAATAAGTTCTACATGCTTTTGAGACATATTTCCCAATTTTATATAAGTATAAATGAAAGAAATACTACTTTGGTAATTTTGTGGCAGATTTGTAAATAAGTACATTGGAGTTCTTAGCAGGGCTCATTAAAATTTGCAGTTTAGCAAGTCCCTATACCAACTCTCTCCATTTTACCAACCTTTATCTTGTCTCCTAATTACTCATGTGCAAAATACCCTGCCCCAGAATCATGTCTATATTGCAGGCAGCATCACTCTATGAAGGCAATTGGGAGGGAATTTGTGTCGAAGACAAATCAGAATCCTAAGCAGAGGCATATATTATTTGACATTTAAATATACCAGTAGGGGCATGCCCTTCAGTTGAAACTTTGTTGTTTTCATTTTTTTTGTTTGTCTGTTTCATTTATCTTCCTGTGCAATTTGGTGGCAGCTTTAGCAGTCTATTATAGATCCCATCCTAGGAATTCTTCACAGCATCACTAGCAATTGAAGTTAGATAAAGTCCTGTCAATTACCCAGAAAAGGCATTAACTTCTGAAAAACGTTCTCTTAATGTCATACTAAGGATAATATTTTGAATATTTTGCTATATAAAAATTTGGACAGTTATTGAATGCACTCCACCTTCCAATATGGTAAACCATTGGTTATAAAGCTGGAGAAAACTGTATTGCATTTATTTTTATAGTCTTCCTTTAGGTAAGATCTTAATGAGAAGTCTAATATTGAATACTAATTTATACATTGGCTAATTGTTGACAGTTGCAATTTATACTCTGAGAACAGACTAAGATACTTGCTCACATTTGAAAAATTACACTCTTTTTTTACTTTTTTCTATAATAAACTGAATAATATAAACATGGTTCAATTGACACATAATCAATGAACTAGAATAATGCCAGGAATTAAGTTTCATGTGTGAATTGAATTATATTCAGCAAATCCACACACTGAAAATATTTTTTAAGGTTCCAAATAAGCAGATGGTCCTCCCTGGTGAATCTATATTAGAAATAGGCTATAGCCAAAGATTTAGCATCACAAATTAGAGACATTAACACACGGTATTATCTAGTGAAATATAAAAACATTTGAAATTGATTAAAATGAAATAGGAATATGACATCTGGCATTCTCATTGAAGAGTCTGCAGGCCTGCGCTATAATATTTCATGATGGTTCTTTTCTCATTGTATAGCAGACATTGTATAGCAGAACATAAATTCCCCAGTTTTACCCATTTTTATCCCAAGAAAATGAAAATGATACTTGCATATAAGAGAGTGCTTTGGTCATGTTAAATTAATACAATTTTCCTACACTTGTAAATGCCAAACATTTTTTTGTATAATTTAAAGTATACTGTGAACACCAATATAATATAGACAGAGAACATAGCTTATTAATATTAATGGTAGACACAACTCCCATTTATTAAGCATGTATCTCGTATCAAATACAGGAAAAAATATGTCATACCCATTTGTCTCATTTATTCTCACAAAGATCCTGTCACTTTTTATTTAGACTTAGTGAACATTATCACTTTATTTCTAGGATCAAGCATAGTATGTACGATAATATTATGTAGTCCTAATTGAATTCGGGTTGAATATAATTGAAACTAAATTCTAAACTTAATGGTAAAGTGTACTTGCTATTCAATATTGTCAGGAATATAAAGGTTTTATAAACCTATTCCATACTTTCCAAACATAAATTATTGTTTAAAAGCTAACGTTTATAAGTCGAAACAACTTAGCACACTCCTTCTGGCTCTTGTCTGTAATTACTGTTCTGAGAATAATTATCCCAGAGAGTAGATTGATCTGCTAGTTTTTCATACTAAGTTCTTAGTTGACTTGTTCTGGTGGTCTCTAAATGAGCCAAATGAGAAGGGAGGGAGAGATTGAATTCTCCTTCCACTCTGGCTGCTGGAATGTTATTCTTAGTACTCAAAGGTCATCAAATAAAGGCTGGATACTGTTATGTTCTGAACATTGTCCTTCAGGTTTGCTGTGACTGATGGCAGATCAAGTGATGATGATCCTTGATTTGAATATGGTGGTTCCTTGATGGAGCTTTTGCTCAAGAAAAGGCATCACGGGGATTAGCACATTTGTAAGCAGCTCTGACCACCTTCAGTTCTCTTAACTGCACCCTTCCCACCCCTCACCTCCCAGCTCCTTTTTCCCTCTCTTCTGAGATTACTCACACAGCTATCCTAAGATTGCCACTGTAGGTTCTAGGACTTATTTATCTTTGTCTTATTTTGTTTTTAGTCTCATGCAGAAAAGTAGGAGTATAGCTATTTTATCCTGTTTGTTCCAAGAGAAAATATTTAGTACTTTCTAAATATTACAAGTTTTTAAAGTGAGGTATTGCTAGTCAGTAATAATAATAACAGCTAATATTTACTATGTAAATGAACTGGAAATCATGTATTCAAGCTAAAACATTCTCTCTCCTAATTCCCAAGAGAACAAATCATAATATTCTCCAGGATTTGCCATGGATACCACCCTTTTGAGTGGACCTACTATGGACACTTACGTGTTCCCAGATGTATTCTAAGCACTCAGCATGGTCCTTTCATTAATTTCCCAAATCTCATAAAACAAGTAGTGGTATTATCTTTTTGTGAATGGGAAAACTGACACATAGGTTCTTTAACTTCATAAAAGTAAGACAGCATTGGAGCCAGAGCTCAACCCTAGGCATCTGTAAAAATCTGCTATGGCAGGGTTTCATCTACACAAAAGGAACTGTGACTTATTGTCAAGTCCTGTATACTGTAACCAGTAATTCTTAACAAAACATTACCAGCAAGAGGGGGTGGGATCTGAGCATCCATAGAATAGCATTTTTAAGAAAATCCCTCAACATCTTCATTATTCATCTTAAGAACACACCGTGACACAAGTAGTTTGAACACTTATATACTATTTATTACTCAGTGACACATAATTTTTGTATGTGCTAATCATGCTGCGAAAAAGAGGTCAGAGATACTGACAATGAATTACAAATTATGTACAAGTAAATGTACTAAATCTTGTCTTATTTTATTTGTGATAAAATATCCTATTTTTAATTTTTTCAATATTCTCTCTTCCAAATGGTTAACATTTATGTAGTCACCAGAAAATAATTTCATACCTGTATAGTAAAAATTAATTACCTTACTGCCTGGAGCAGACAGCTGGCTGGTAGTTGTGTTGGCTGCTACCACCAAAGCCCTGAGGGGGGCTAGGAAGGATCTCCAAATGTAACAGTCTACACAACCCTACTTGCTGACTACCCACAGCTGCAAGGTTCCAAATTATTTGGCGTTCTCATGTAACACATGCACACACACAAACACACACACACACACACACACCACTCTCAGGAGTGCTTCTTGAATATAATAATTCCTACTTGACGATAGATGTAGAAGATAGGAATGATGAAAATTACATTTGGTAAATCCTTACATTTTAAACTACCTTTCACTCTCATTATCAATTATCTGAGACTATATAAAGATCTGTTTTCTCTATAGTCAACATTTATACCTTGACTGGAGGGGTTGGGACTATTACTTATACAGTATCCAGCAACATCTCACCACTTGGAGAATGCAAGTCCTATGTTTCTTTGGGAAGCTCTGACTTTAGCTATCATTCCTCCTGTAACATCCCAGACGCTATTGCCTTAACACCGAGAGGCACTTGGCTCTCCCAATACTAAGAAGCGCTTTTCTCTTTGTTAGTTATAGCTCTTGGTTCAGCAATCATTTCCAGTTCTTAAAAGTTCAACAAATAACAGTATCCCACTCTGTTACGTTTGACACCAGGATCTCCTGGGTGGAGTCACATGGAAGTATGCAGCATGAATACCACCAAAGCCTGCATTTCATACCAATACCTCAGTTTGCTAACTGTGTGACCATGGAGAAATCCTATGGACACAGTACCTCAGATTCTCCAACAACCCCCTTTCCCAAGGTTAAGTATCAAATATTGAATATGATATGATATGATATATTAATGTGTTTTATAACCTGTAAAGTACTATATAAATATTGGTTAATCTAATTTAGCACCAGTACTCTGTTGCTCTAGTCTAAACCTCAGTATATCTCATACATGGTAAGGTCAAGAAAAGAAGTTCCTAACAGAGTTTTTGTCTTCCTTAAATTCCATTGGCTTAATTATGATGCAATTTTAATTTTATATACAAAATAACCATATTTTCCTTGTGAATGGAAAAATCTTACACTAAAAATGTTACACATGTACCAATTTATTAAACTCTTATATAAAACTATACATCAGTTATTCTCTGCATTCTTCTGAAAAACTCCAACATTCATTCTGTATTAAACAAATATTTTTTATGTAGTTGCGTCTTACGCATGGGTTAAATTGTAAAGTTAGAGGGTAAGGCAAAAAAAAAAAAAAGCACCTTGAAAAATTCCTTAAATCATTCATAAAATATGACATGACCAGCAGTGAGATATTCCTCAACATCAGAAAATGTGAATACAAAAGTACTACACATCTCTTTGGGGTGTGGGGATACTTATGTGATGGGAGGTGTAGGGAGAGACATAGAGCTGAGGGAACATGGTCCCTACTTCTCAATTGCTCTGGGCCATGTGCTCATTGAGTGAAATAGCAAGTAGACTCTTTCCCCAAATTCTCTTTGAATGTATACAGTTGCACTTAAGTCAAATTATTTTTTATAATTTGACTGTACTATAGTGAATGCCTCCTGTGTGTCAGGTACTCTATGGGAACAGGAAGTAGAGTGAGGTACAAGAGAGAAAAAATGTTTTCCCTTGTGGACTTTACCTAGTAGTGGGGGAGGTGAACAATAGATAAATTATTGATTAGAAAATCAAGATTATAAATAGATTATGGTTACAGCTTTAAAGGAAATCTAAGGAAAGCCACTCCAAGGAGGTGACCTTTGAGTTGGAAGCATGAAAAATGAAAGTGAGTTGACCATGATTAAAGTGGAAGAATAGCATATTCAAAGGCCCTGATGTAGGAAACTTATAGTGCGTTAATTTATTTGTTCACTACGCAAATGCTCATTAAGGCCTCATATTCGCCAGCCATTGATGGGATTGTGCAGTTTACAAGTCTGTCAAGACTTCTGTCCTGATGGAGCATATATGTTCCAGACAGAGGAGTGGAAATAAAGAAAATTAAACAAATAAATGGATAAGGTAATTTCTGGACCATAGTAACAGGAGGGATGTAGGCAGAGGATTTAGGCAGAACCCAAAAATCATACCCCAATTATGCAGGGCTTTGTAGGAAGTGAGAGAAGTCAGAGTTTTATTTTAAGAGCTGTGAACATCCCTGAAGGGTTTTTACACAAAATAGTACTTAATGTGATTTTGACTTTTTTAAAAGATGACTCTAGCTGCAGGGTGGAGAACAGCTTAGGGAGAGGTAAATCCAATCATATTGATGTAGCCTTTCCTGAAAATTTCATTTACAGCATTCTCTTCTGCCACTTCAATTCTCTGAAGATTCTCTTTTCTTATTTCCCCTCCACTTTCCATACCAGTTCTTGGCCCCTGGGTAATGTGTGACTTCTCTTCTCTGATCCAGCTATAGCGGAAGAGTTTGGAAACAAGCAACTTCAAATTGCAGGACTAAGTTTTGAGCCCCTAAGAGTAGTGCCTCAAGGAACACAGGCCCGGATTCCAATAAATACCCCGGGGTTACAGTCCCTGCTGAGAATAAGAGCTTTAACTGCTAACTGATAACCAATAAAAAGCACTGCATTTGCTGAGCCCACAGGGATAGTTTCTCATGCTAGGCATACTGAATATGGATCTTGTTACAGGAAGAATAGTTTTAGACTTTTGGCTGAGGATTCTGAAGCCATTAATCTATTGCCAACGTTAGTCTGTATTGCCTCTAAAACTGGGTATGGCCTCAGTGTGAACAACTGATGCGGTGTGAACTGGAAAGAAAGAAACTGACAAAAGGAGTTGGAGCTTAGATTATAGTAAGTCTTTTTATTATTATTATTTTTTAATTTCAGCATATTATGGAGGTACAAATATTACGGTTATGTATATTGCCCATGCCCCCCTTCCCCAAAGAGAATTATTAAATGGTAGGCTATTTCATAAAATTGAGAGTACAAACTAAAGGACAGCAGCAATGGAATTAAAAAAGACAGGATGGATTCATAGATACCTCACTTAAAGCATAAGACCCAGTGATTGTTCAGATTTGTTGGATATTTTAAGAGAGAAATATAATTCTTTGATTTCTAATTTGGATATTTTGGGTAGATGTTGGTACTTTTTTGAGAGACAAGGGCAATTCATGTTCAAACTAAACATCACTGATTATTAATTCTTGGGAAGTACATGAAACGTGATTGGAAAATGGTTCCTTTCAGTCTATGGGAGATGTAAAAAATAATTTCAGGAGTGTCTGAGACCTTTAGCCTTTTCTAAGTAATTGAATTGGCCCTTTGGTCACCAGGTGGTTAGTTATCCCAAGATGTAATTTATTTAGAAAAGTATGACTAGTGGATTTATGTGATACTGAGTCTGATAAAGATCTTTCCTAGAGCCTGAAAGGCATGCCTGCCAGAGTTTATTTAGGTTTTAATGAATGAATAAATGAAGCCAAGGCTGTAGAGAGGAAACTACCTCTGGTCACCAAATGGTCCATGCCATTTCTTTTTTTCACTATTTTGAACAATTGTACTTCTTCATTTCAAATGTGTGTGTTCATTTCAGAGGCATACCTCAGGGCATACTTGTGTGTTTGTTAGATAAAACCATTCTTGAAGACAGAACACAGAGCACACAGGCTGCGTTGCAAGCACATAAACCCAGGATACCAGATGGAAAATGTCTTAGTCTTGTAGTTCTGATTTGCTATAGTAAAAAAAAAAAAGTAAACATTCAAATTTTGGTTCTGTTGTTTTCTCCTGTTACATAAAAATAAAAATGTTGTATTGGTATCTGATAGAAAATTTTAAAAGCAAATCCTCAAGAGTTTTAAAATCACCCACACCCCCCAAAACTCTGTAGTGTTATTTTTCTTTATAAAATCTACCCTGCTGAAATATTTTCTGATGAGTTTAAATGTATATGAACTACTGCTCTAGAGAATTTCGTAATTGAGCACTTCATTTTGTACTTTATTGAAATGTGTACTCTGAAAACATTGGTGAAATTTACCATTTCCCACCTGACTTCTGCAACAGCTGGAGCCCGGACCATTTACGGTGGCCTGCACTCATGCTGTACTAATCTAAAGCAAATTCCATATTAAAAGTTACCTCCCTGCCCCTTCTTCTGTTAAACATATCTAAGACAAAAATTAAGAGCAGAATATTTTATTTAACCTCAGCTATTTTTCTTTTGTTCCTCTTCCCTTTTCATTTCTATTGCTCCAAAACTATTACTAGTGGTCATGCTCTTAACTGAAATATTTATAGGAAAAAGATTTGTTGTAAATGAGCAGATGGGCCAGTCCTAAGACAAGCTGCTATATTAATAAACATGTGTGGTGCTTTATCAGCAAAGGAGCCTATTTTGACATTTCTTCTGGATGATTTGTATGGCCTATCACTATCACACCTGGTGCAGGGACAATAAATGGGCACTTAATAGTCAAGCAGTGTGTGAACACCTTCCATTATAACTTCATTATGTCAGATACAATCATCTATTACTGAATGTCAGGAGCTTAATTTATGATAGTTGCCCTATGGAATTAGTGGCCATACAAATAAATTGTCCATTCATGTCACTTTTACTGTAAATTTCTTTCTTTCAATATCAGCCCCCCCTTTTTAAGTACCTGTAATTAATTTGATATCCTTTGGGATTTTAGAGTTTTATACTTGTGAAATTTGAGAAGAAGGCAAATGGGAATCACATATCATAGAATTCCCTACTTAATTCTGTTAATGGTCATATATGTTTAAATAATAAGTGTAATTTTTCCCCTCCACCAAAAATCAACAGAATAAGTACAATTCTTTAGTTTGCTTTACTAACGAACTTCCATTTGATTTTAGTAAAGTGACGATGCTCTTGGGAAAAACAAAACAAAACTTCTTCTAGAGATCTGCTATAGAACAATGTGTATATCGTCAATACTGTACCATACACTTAAAAAGTAGTTGAAGCTAAATTTCATGTTATGTGTTTTTTACCACAATTTTTTAAGAATTTCTCCACTGGACAACATACACAAGTGTATAATTAGCCATGGCATTGTCAAAACAATATGTACAGAAGAAATAATGAAAAAGAGAAGCTGGGGTTTGTAAGAGAGGAGCTGAGGAGAATAAGGAGAAAACCAGGGAACTAGTCCTTTGTAGGCTTTAAGAATTAATGTTCCCTGATGGCAGCTGCAGAACTGTCTCACCCTTTTCTTTGGACATAAGAATATACAGTCAGAACTTCACCATGTCCATTTTGAAGATCACTATTAGAGAGATCTTTAGTTCTTGTGAAAACTCCCAATTAAAGTTACTATCTATGAAAACGATCCTTTCAGAAATGTCTAAACTTCTATCTAATGAGGACCTTAGGACTTGGGCGAAAGGGACCAACTGCATAGGAAAAGGAACAAAGGCTGTCTAGCAATCAATAAAACTATTTCACCAGCCAGACGAGGGAGAAACCGAATGCTACAGAACAGGAAAATATTAACAAACTGATAATAGAGATGGATGGTATGAGAACTTATCTATAAAAAATACCAATACCATGTTCTGTTTCTCTTAGGCTATTTGAAAGGTTAGAGCTGCCAAAAAGGAGGTTCTGTCTGTGTCATAATATTATTGACCTGGCTGTATTTCACCTCATTCTAGCTTTTGTCATCCTAAATAACAAATAAGAGAGGGAGAAATTTGATTCTGTCAACTTTCGCAGTTTCAGTGTGATGAATGATAGCACTCACACTGGGAGCAAGGTGGCAGAAGATCATGAACTACTTCTTTAGGCTCTGTAGACTTAAAGAAAACATGCATTTTTGTAGGGGATGAATTCCACAGCTAAAAAAATGTCATCAAGGAGAAAGGGAAAGATGCTAAGTGGAGGGATAACTAGGGAGTTATTCCTAAAATTATAAATAACTAGGAATCCCCAGTACTATAAAAGAATACAGTTAGAAAGTCCGATACATACCTAGCAGCTTCTGTGGGCACTAGCAGTCAATAGACACACTAACCTCTAAAATATCCCTTTGATCTGAATGACTGGAAAGCTAAGTATGGTACAGGCAAGAACCTTTTATAAATGATAACAAACCCAAATAATGTTGTTCAGGTTTAGTTGGTAAAAACTCATGCTAAGGTGACCCCAGCTGTCTCTGGCTGAGACTCTTGGTAGACATAAGCTTTCCCCAAAGAACTGATCAAGACTGACCCTTGGGCAAGTATAGCCAGAAAGAAGGGGAGCTGGCAGCAAGTCTCAGCTGGCTGGCAAGAAATTCTAAAATCTGCAGAGAAAGTTTCACATAGAAGAGCCCTGAGCCAGCTCAAGCACTAAACAGCTGACTAGAACTCAAAGCCTATTCTAAACCACCAGACCAATACTTAGCAGTGTAAGAGCCATGGGAAAGCTTTACATCTGCCTCTAAATGTTCACTAAAAATGAACTGACAAGAGGAAGATTAATAGGAGAAAAAGGCATACAAGATTTATTAAACATGCTTATGGACATAGCAGCCATACACAAAGTATGAGACTCAAAGAGGGACCAGATGGTTAAGGCTTAAATATTCTCTTCATAAGGAAGAGATATATGGACATGGGAGGCAGACATTATTTTGCAAATGATTCTCTTTGGAAACTGGACAGGACCTACAAATTGTGGCCTATGATGCAGATAAAGCCTCCCAGATAATCTCTCAGAGCTGCCCTCAGAAGAAAAAACGAAAGTTGGTCTAGGTTCAGTGAGGACTCCCAGTCTCTTTCTCTTACCTTCTCTAGTGGTTGATCTTCCCTGGTTATTTGATGAGATTCCATGAGACAGAGTCTTTTTTTTTTTTTTTTTTTTTTGAGACAGAGTCTCACTCTGTTGCCCAGGCTAGAGTGAGTGCCGTGGCATCAGCCTCGCTCACAGCAACCACAAACTCCTGGGCTCAAGCAATCCTTCTGCTTCAGCCTCCCGAGTAGCTGGGACTACAGACATGCGCCACCATGCCCGGCTAATTTTTTCTATATATTTTTTACTTGGCCAATTAATTTATTTCTATTTTTAGTAGAGACGGGGTCTCACTCTTGATCAGGCTGGTTTTGAACTCCTGACCTTGAGCAATCCGCCCGCCTCGGCCTCCCAGAGTGCTAGGATTACAGGCGTGAGCCACCGCGCCCGGCCGAGACAGAGTCTTAAAACTATTGCATTCCTATTGGAAATAAGCTTTCTTAGATAAGGAAATTCTAGAGAGTTCTTTCTGGTGCTTCCAAAAAGAGGTTCAGTCCTTGGTTCTGAGGCATTTCAATTTTGAAAGCAGTCAGCATGCCAAAGCACCATATTTTGGGTAATCATTTTCTGTGCCCCAATTATAAGGATGTCTGATAATTTACTCTCCTTTCCCCATCGTCTTATAGGTATTTTTCTCATAGCTCTATTGGATTTAGCCACATTTAAAATCTAGCTTGGCCATCTGGAATCTTCTTGAAAAACTTGGTTGTCACTCACTTGACTAGTTGAGAATCGTTGTTTTTCTCTTTTTTCTTATCATCAGCTTCATGTAGAGCCATATATAGTCCCTGTAGTGTCTACAAGCAAGATCATGATGTTTTTTGTGTTTAAAATAAAAACCATTAAGTAACATCACCATCTGGAAATTAAAAGAAAATATGTTTATTTGTATTTTTATTCTCAAATTTACTTTATTTTTGCTCATTATGCCAAGACTGAGTTGCAAATAGAAGCATGTATCATGCTTTATATATGGTAGGAAAAATATCAGCTACACTGAAATTTTGTATAAATAAGTAGCATAAGCATACTTCTTGCAAAGGCACTGGTTTATTTTGCATTAAAAATGTTCAAAGGTAAACATTTTTCCTTTTTGTTCTTAGCTATATTCATGATCTTTAAAAACCATATTAGTAGGTAGCTTTGGTTATTATGCATACTGAACTTGGGCTTAATTAACACCTGCTGAGGGAAAGCGCAAATTCAAGAAAATATATTTAAATATATTTTTTAAACTTTAAAATAAAGAAAAAAAATGTTAAGAAAAGTAAAAACCTAAAAATATGTTTTTAAAAAGAGATCACACATGGCAGAAAATATTATAATCGTAATTTGTAGTGGCAACAAGGAGGAAGTGTATGGTATAATTATAATTATTTAGAATGTGTACCCTCATAGTAAAAAGACTACAAATAATGATATTTATAAATTCTTCCTTGAGCAATAATTATTCAATAATGGTTTGTTGAATTATCAGAGAACTATGAGATATAGCTTCTATTTTAGGCTATAGGGCAACAAAATATAAATTGCCTTTCAGTTCAGCAAGAAATGGAATAATTCCAACATGTAAGCTGTTTTTTTTTTTTCCCTGTAGGTTATAATTAGAACCATTATTTAATCAGATCCATTAAACTAGTGGGACTTTGGGAACAATAATTAGAGTTATTTGTAGAAATTGAAGAATATCTAATCTAAAGAAAAATAAAAACTTTCAGAGAATTCACATTTTCCAATTCTGTTCCTTTTTTGTGTTTTAGATTCATTGAAATAATCTCTTCAAAGCTTCTAAACTAGAAAATCTATTAATTACACAAAGCACCAAAACTCTGTGATCTCTGAGAATAACATTCTATAACTAGGTTCTCTCAAACTATGTAAACCCATTATCATATGTACTGTAGGATAATATTTGGGACAAAAATTTAAAACCCTTGAAATCATAAAAGCTGTAAAAGCCAAGTGGAAACAATTTAAGTTTAGTGTTTTCTTTATAAATCCACTGGAATTTTTTTCTTCCTGTGATTTAAAATAGATAATATTAATGATTGATATGAGACCTTATAGTCTCTTATTTGATTTTTAAACAAAATTTGAATACATGATATTTAGGACATTATGCATTTCTAAAACTATATGAATCTAAAGTGCCCATAATTTCAAATCAAGAGACATGTAAAACCTAAATGTCTTCCTTATGCTAATATTTTTCCTTGAATAACAGTGTTATTCGTGAATACTTATTATAGTACTTAACATTTCATTTTTAAATGACTATATTTATCATGAAACAAATTTACTTTTATGGAACTTTTACATGTTCTCGATTAGGAAAAAATTGGTAAGTGATTTTCATTTATTATGTCATGTAAAATCTTTGCCTTTATAAACATGTAATTTAAAATATGACTTTTACTCAGCTTCTATTCAACTATAAGTGTAGGAGTAATATTGAATAATAGAAGAAAAATTGAAATTCAAGACTTAGGAAATAGCATCAGAAATTCCATTAGCAAATAAAGTAAGAAAGGTCACCACTGACTGGAAATTCTAAGCCTATTATACTGTTTGGTGCTTCGTATAGGTTATTTCTAATTCTTATAAAAACTTGCCAAGGTAAGTAATTTTATCCTCATTATAGAAATAAGAAGCTGAGGCTTACAGAGATGAAGTAGTTCACCTAGCTCATAAGTGCTAGAACCAGGACTTTGGAAAAGTTTTAAAATAGTAGCATTTTTGTGCAATTGGTAAAAGATGATAAAAGTAACAAAATACTATTGTCAGGGAGGAAAATATTTTCCTTTACCTACTTAAGTTTATTCTTGGAGTCCTGCAAATTAAACTAACAAAAGGCAGATTAACAGGATAAAAAGTTTATTTAGAAGTGCAATGCACATGCAAGACTGCTTAGCGATGAATATCTTAAAGGGGGTAGTTAGAATTTGGTGCTCAGATATCTAATTTAGGGAAAGAGACAGGGGAGAAAGGTTTCTATGGTTTCTTTAGGAAAGATATATGGGTTTTTAGGAGAACAAATAGGAAGATAAGAAAGATTATGAAAATGTTCGTGTATACAGGTGTGATTGGTCTATCTTCTTTAGGGCCATAAAACTTTCCGGAGAGGGGATTTATAGTAGGTTTATTCTCTTCTCCCCTCTGAGAATAGTCTTGCCCTAAAGAGAGGATTTATGGCAGCCTCATTTCCCCAAAGTTGCTGTTTTTAGCTAAACTCTGGGAAGACTTCTTTCTGCATCTATAGAATCTCAAAATTCTTCAGCTTAAAATTATCTTCATATCAATTATGGGAGTGGCCTCACACTAGTATCTCTTATGAAACAACTTAAAAGTAACAACCATGGTAGTCTTCTAGGAAGATAAGCTCACACATTGCTGTCAGTAAATAGGCCGTATTTCCCAGGGGTAGGGGATGAGAGGATGGCATTATATTATCATTTTGAAGTCAAATGTAGTGATAGTTCCATTGCCATAATATACTTTGTGTAATTGTGGAGTAAGCTTTAGAACTGTATTGTTGCTTGTTGTTGATAAAGTTTGTTTGTTTCTCAGCGAACTTTCATTACCATGAATCCTCTTACCCAGACCCCAAGCTATAGCTAAGTAAAAATCACATCATGATGATATTTAGTAATAGTTACACTTGCTAGATTCTATCACAGGAGGGGAGAGAAAGAAATGCTTATGAACCACTATGACCATTTCATTATATCAAATTTAAAATCAAGAAACCTCCTAAACAGTTTCTGAAAAACAGAGAGCTATTTTAAGACTATGTTTACAGTGGTTTAATACTACTTACCAAGCACAATATGAACCTAGCTCAATGAAAAGGAAACTTAGAAATAAACAAGAAATGTTTATAGAATTTCTCGGGGCAGTTAAGTGTTAGTCTTATTGAGGATTCTATGTAATATAAAATTGTCAAGCAGGTAGACTCAATATCATTCTTCTTTTTGTTAGAACTTCAAATTTTGTTTATATGAAGTAATTTAAAACCATGTTTGAACATGTACGATTGAGTTACTTTGGTTTAATAAAGATATGGATATCTAATCTATAAATATAAATGTCTAACATCTTCCAGTAGAAAAATTGCAGAATCACCAACTCTGTTATATTGATGAATTAAGTTTTATTACAAGAAAAATGATAACTTACCTGGTTGAAAGTAAAAATGGTCTGCACCTTTTATCTTTAAGAAAAGGCCTAACAGTGTTGTTTCATTTAATTTCTTCTCTTAGTTAAGTTTTATTTTGGGGGAGGATTGGTTTAATGTAATAAAATATGAACCACACTCCCTATAACTTAACTGGCATTCATTTGTGTAAATGCCTAGGGCAAATGGGAATGATATTTAAGGAAATCTGAGTTGAATGCCAGTAAGACTAACACCAAGTGATCTTCAGAATCACTTAATATAAAAGAGGTGGTTGTATTAACAGAAAGCAGTTTTCTGTAAAAGCTTATGTAGGGTAGAGCAGGAATAGAGAAGGGAGAAAGAAAGAATGTCCTGTAGTATTTAAAACAATCACAAGTTAATGTGATAATTTTAAAATGCGTGTTGCTGTCCTTGATATTCTTTGTTTTTATATAAGTGTGTAGTTAGATCATGATTCTGAATTAACAGAAATGGTATTCTCATAGTAGTTTTTTTTTTCTTTATAATTGGCATATAATTTGTCAGATTTTTTTCTTTTAATTGGTTGATTTCATTCAGGTTTTGGAGATAAGATGTACGAGAAATTGCAGTCTGCAAAGAAAATAGCAAATCCATCTTCTCATGTAATGAATGGGATAGGATACTCTTACCTTTTTTAGGGAATTAACCATTAACTAGTTTGTCTCATTTAACTTTGACAAATACTTGTTAAGTGATGTTAAATTTCATTTACATATAAGAAAAGGAAAGCTCTAATTATTCGTGACTGGTAATATCCATTCTGAGTGTACACTTTTTTGAGTCTAAGCCTGAGCTCACTTTTTAAAATCAAAGAGCGTCTCCACTGACTGCCTTTAACTGGCAAAACACTACTGGATTTCTCTATTGTTGCTTTTATCTTTTTCAGCATCTATTTTACTAGTTACTATGCTGGGGTCTTTGGGGGGTCATAATAAATGTGTTCTTTTGTTTGCTTGTTTAGTTTCCTTGATATCTCCTCTTGAAATGAGAATTTTTCCCTAAAAGGATAAATTAGATAATTTGGGAAACAGGAATGAACAGCCTGTGTTCATGAATTTGCACCTGAATTCAAAGGAGAAAAGATTTAAAAGAATCGATGCTTCTTCTGAATGATGTATCAAAATATGTTCCTTGGGGAAAGTTTCTCTCTTTAGAGAAAGGGGACCAGATTGGACTTTTATTCAGCCATTTTTGGTTTAGAATTTATTTATTTACTTACAAGACAGAGTCTCTGTCGCCCAGGCTGGAGTGCAGTGGCATAATCATAACTCACTGTAACTTCAAATTCCTAGGCTCAAGCAATCCTCCCACTTCTCAGCCTCCCAAAATACTAAGATTACAGGAGGGAGCCACTGTGCCTGGCCTAGAATTTATCTTTTAGAATTGCTTCCTTACTTACCCCCTTTTCTGTTTCTATTTCAAATCTAATAGAGATTTTCTCCTCAAACTTCTTTTAATCTCAAGTGAGAGTAATAACTCAATTCTAGGTGTACTTTAACATTGTAAACTAAACATTTACATTGCATAGATTTTTAAAGTTACAAACTCAAGATTCCCATAAAAGACAAGCTATTAGTTAATATCCCCCAAACCCCCCACCCCCTACCTTTCTCTCTTCATCTTTTGCCTTCCCTACTCTTGTCTTCTTTTTCTCTCTCACATTTTGCCTAAATAAAAACAACCATGAATACAATGAAAATCCTAGTTCAAACCCTAAACATTTGAAAACCCAAGGTATAAAAAATCGTTAGGCATAAGTGAAAAATTGTTGATCTCTACCAGGTTATTCCAATAAGCCGGAGGCTCACTTATATATTTGCATATAAATTATGTAGTTTCTTCAATTTGCATATATATTCTTAGGTCTTGCAAATATTCTCAGGTGATGTTCAAATCAAAATTATAGTGGTCTGTATACCCTGGAGGAAGTTCTTTTTTGAGTTTTCTATTCTCCACACCTTTTCATCTGCCACTCATTGTAATTGACCCAAAATTTTATGTCAGCATCACATAGTTGACAGAGATTTTGAAAATGGAAGATGAGAAAAAGGGGCCTAAAAAGTCAAAAAGATTTGTTTTGAAGAATATTTCATACCTGAGAACAAATTCTGTCTTAAGGAGAAGAAGGAACAGAGCCATGAGATCATTTTAACCTGTGAGATAACTTTAAAACTGTAGAATGGAAAATTTTATTATAGGATAAAATTAATTATTTATTATGAGGAAAAATAATTTCCACTGATGAATACCTATACTATATAGGAATAGTAAAATCATTTTTACCTGGCTGGTGTTTTCTTGACAGTTTTGAGTTTGTAGAATTTTACTCTTATTTGTGCACACATTGTTATGATAATACATACTTGCCCTGGGGGTGGAATGGGGGCATGGGAAGAAGCCAGTGTGGATGATGGTCGATGACTTGAAATTTGGCTTTAGTTGTCCTTTGTAAGAGCCAGCAGGGTTGACACTGTGAGTATTTTGCAATCATTTGTTTAATTAGCTGCAACTCCTAAGGGAAAATTTTATGAAATGGCAAACCCTCAAAGCCTAATTTAAATCTGTTTTTCTATGTATGACAGAATTTCATAATACAGGGATGCTGAGAAGGTACTAATGAATAAACTCTATACAGTTGAAACATTTTCATACCAAAAGCAGTAAATTGCAGAGAAATATGAAAATAAATAGATTAAAATATTATTCACCTGAGAAAACTGAGATAACTATTTGCAGGTGCCTGAGAAAATCATATTTTGAGTGGCGGGGGGAGTGGTTTATACACCCTCTGTTTTCTCCTTTCCTTTCTCTCTTGGTTCCCCTGGATTTTTCTACATAAATAAGTTTATAATCAAGTTTACATTCTGTTCTTGTCCAATAATTTTTTTTTAATCTACAAAGTATTTCATTGTTTTTGGTGCAATTAAAGGGATTTCTCAAAAAGTTACAAATTCTTCATCATTCCGTTTTGGTGCTTTCTTAGTTTAGATGTAGGCAGCTGGCTGATTGAAAGGCCAGTGAGCTTGGTTTTCTTCTGCATTTGGGTACATACACAAAGACAGCTGTGGACTGTGAATCATCTTCCCTTGAGAGAAAAGGCATCTGGTTAAAGAGCCATCTTCTCAGGTGCTTTTGCTTAAAAAAAATCAGCTGTATCACTTAGAAAATCAAAATCATATTAATGTATTGATTCTAGATGAATAAAGTCCATCAGGTTTGTGATAATCCTAAAGCTAAAGGGTGCATTTACTTGAAAGCAGTTTGTGTTTTGAATGAAGCTGCATCATTTGCTGTTTCAGTGGCTGTTGATGTTAGTATAATTTTATTGAAAAGATCAGCTAAATGAAGGCTTCTACTTATGAATGCATATAGTCTACACTAAAGATGATAGTTTATATATTGGAAATTGGAAGCAGGTGTTCCAGCCCTGGTTGTTTAGGAGCTGTTACAAGTTGCTTTCAGTAGTAGGCTATGAGGACACACATGTAGAAAAAGAAAAAGAGCAACTTATAATTATTGTGCTTATTACTTCCTCTATTCTAATATTGAGAGACTCAATGGAAAAAGGGGAATAAAAAGCACCACAGGATTAAATCTTTCAAATGTGGGTCTAGGTTGGAAAGATATGATAGGGGAGGGAGAGAGAGAAAAACACTGGTTCATTTTTCATACTATAAAACTTGTTTCATTTCCTTCACTCTCAGAAATTGGATAAGGTTGATGTCATTTCTAAGTTTTTTAGATATAGATATGCAAAATCTATGTAGCAGAAACTGATGTCCACCAATATGTTTTCTCTTTCTTCTGCAGTATTAGAAACCTTCTGCATTATTTTTAGCTGGACACATAGCTACTGGGAATAAAGACATTGTCCTACTTTCCCTTGCAGCCCAATGTGTCTTGGCCAATAGTAGTATAAATAAATGTGGTGTGTGCAACTTCCAGAAAGTATTCTTGAATGAAAGTGCCATTTTCCTTTCCTTTTTTATTCTGCCTACTGGCTGGTACAATATGCTAGAGTAGCCTATGTAGATTACAAAGTAGACTCTAGGAAGGCAAATCGACATGATAAAAAGAGCCTGCTTCAATACCAGCTCTGAAAATCTGTTTTTCCTTGAGAATGATCCCTGAATAAGCCATTGTTATTTTGGATTTTCTGTTACTAGCAACCAAACCTAATCCTATTATTAATATAATCTGCATACGATCCAATAAAAATTTTGCCAGTAGAGTATGCTAATATCACGTTCATTAGGGTCTCTCCCTTTGAAAAAATACATAAAAATTTTGGAAATTATATTTTTTGCTTTCTGTTTCATCTTTGCTTCCTGTATGTTTTTCGTTCTGTACAAGATTTCCCAGAATATAGCAACTACTAACAGGAAAATGAAAGTAGCACTTGAAAAAAATTAATTAAAAAATCTATATATTTACTTTTTTATACAAAAGTGGAAAAAGATGGGCTAAAAGTGAATAATGGCAATAGACTCACAGTTTCATAGTTTGAATACTGCTGCTTTATAGATCAGAAGAAACTCCTTGATAAGCTCTAGCATCCATCCCAGCTGTCCTTGCCTTCCTCTCTTATCTGTCTTGTCCCAGTAGACTCAAACTGCTTTCCCTGCCTTTAGACTGCTTTCCTCCATTCTCTGACCAGCTTCCTGACTCACTTGTGCTACCGTATATTTATGTATCTTTAACACATAGCCACACACTGTGCATTTATTCTTTACATGCCAGTCAAAAACAACTGACCCATTAGTTCCTATAGGACTAATGGGTATATAGTAGCTACCCATTAAATAGTAAGAAGAGAAATGGAAGGGAGAGTAGAAAAAATGGAAGGAAAGGCAGAAAGACTTTTTCTTAAAATAAGCCAGCTTTCCTGTTTATATTCATTTTAAAAATTTTGTATGGCTGAGTGCAGTCATCAAATATGTCTGTGGTTTTTTTCAATAAACTTTTTTATTACAATTTTTTGATAGTCTGTTTTTTGCATTTTAATTTTCTTTGATGCATAAAATCTTTTGGAATGCCCTCATCCCCACCTCTTCTTTTTGGACAATCTCTGATAACGAGAAATGTGAAGAAATTACTCAGATCTTCCATTATATTTTTTCTCTTGTCTCTTGTATTAACAATTATTAAATATCATTCTCTACTGTGTTCTGTTTAATGGCTCAGAATTTGCTTAGCAGTGTTATTAACCCTTAAGAAAGGAAATAAATGATGGGTGTGGTGCGCACCACCTGAGGGTTGGACATGCTTGAAGCTCTGGCATGGTGGCGTGGGGGAGGGGTGGCAGGGGCAATATATGTATCCTTAACAATACTTGTACCCCCATAATAAGAGAAAATAAAAAAAAAGAAAGGAAATAAATGGCTTTAGTGGGAGGCATGGCAATTTGGGGAAAATCAGAAAAGAACAGGGATACAGTAACACACTTAAACTGAGACAATGTAAATGTTTACATCATTTGATGTAACCAATTCCTGCCAGCAATTGTTTACACCAGTACTATTTCTGTTAATGTGTAGCGTTCAGTATATTTTTATAGCATGTATTGGCATAACATTCTGTTAACAGCAATTCCTTCATTCCTTGGTTGCAAAATTTTATATTTACATAATTTAAAGTCCTTTATATTAAAAAGTTCCACCTGTTGATGTAGACTGTATAAAAAACAAAAAATAAAATTTAAAATTTCCCATATACTCTACTTCCCAATATTATCATCTTAGTTTATAGCCGTGTAGCCTTCTATCATGTTTATATAGGGACTCCTATTGTACATTCTGTTTTACAACCCTTTTTCTTTCTTTCTTTCTATGTGGGTTTTTTTGTTTTGTTTTGTTTTGTTTTGTTTTTTGTTCTGGTTATTCAACCAAACCTTTTTTTTAAATTATTTTCAAAACACATCATGAAAAATCAATAAATATTTTTCTACAATATCATTAATGTTGCCTGTGTGCAGTGGCTCACGCCTGTAATCCTAGCACTCTGGGAGCCTGAGGCAGGAGGATTTCTTGAGCCCAGGAGTTCAAGACCAACCTGAAGCATAGCAATGATAGCCCATTTCTACTAAAAATAGAAAAATTTAACTGGGTGCTATGGTACATGCCTGTAGTCCCAGCTACTTGGGAGCTGAGGCAGAAGGATCACTTGAGCCCAGAGGTTTGAGGTTGCTGTGAGCTATGATGGCACCACTGCACTCTACCCAGGTGACAGAGCGAGACGGTCTAAAAAAAAAAAAATCAATGTGTATGTAATATTTTATTTGTATAGGATAAATAACAGATAACATATGTTAACAGGTAACATGTTCAGCAACTCATAATATGGAATATTTAGGACAATTCTAATTAGTTCATGTTATGGAAAACACTACAATAAGTTTTCCTTTGTAAATGATGTGATTATATTTTTGTGCATTTTCATGATTATATCCTTAAGACTAAATTCCTATGTATGAAATTTCTGAAGCATAAGCACAATGCTAATAATTTTTAACATAGACATTGACAATTGCCCTGCAGAAGAAATATTATGTCAAGTAGCAAACCAAGCAGCAGTATATAGGTGAGAAGGGCTTTCCCCAAACCTTACCAACTCGGTAGTGCCATTTAAAAAAAATATTTGCCAATTTAAGAGCAAGGATGTGTGTGTGTACCACATGAAGATACATTTACTTTTTCTGTGAAGAATCATTAAAATTTCGGTATAGAAGCCTATTGTTTAGAAGTCCCAAATGGGGAATTATATTATAGTAAATGAAATATATATATATATATATATATATATGTACATGCAGTATTAGAGGGGTGGGCTGTTTTTTAAATCATGTATCAAAAATATTATCTTATAAACCAGTTCTGGTATTAAACATAGTAGTCCAATTCTGAAGCCAGGTATAGTAGATATGGTAGGTGTAATTCTAAAGCCATGTGTATTGGTTTCTGAGAGATGCTGTAACACATCGCCAAAATTCTGATGGCTCAAAACAACAGAAATTTATTCTCTCAGAGTTCTGGAAGCTAGAAGTTTAAAATCAAGGTGTTGGTTGGACCATGCTCCCTCCAGAGCTTCTAGGGGTAGGATCGTTCCTTGCCTCTTCCAGTATGTGTTCATCTCATTCAGAGAAATACTGTATGGAGCTGTCTAACTAGTTCTTAACTGAACCAACTCTCATAAATAGGAAGTATATACATTTTAACAAATTAGATGATAACAACCAGTTTTCTTCTAATGAAATGTCTTAGCCAATGTTATGAAACAAATATTCTGTTTAAACTGGTCTGGATTTCTTTTTTCTCTGCATGGTCTTAGTTCTATTGATGCTTTTCTCTATTTGAAATTGTTTTTTTCTCACAATAGCCTCCTTTGCAGTGTTACTTTCTTTTGTTAGGACTCATGACTGTTTGTAAAAGTTTGCAAATATGGAGATGCTCAAATTTCACTAACCAATGATTTTTAGTAGTGCATTGCTGATGAAGTATATCTTCCTTAGGGTACAAACATCTAAATACTGTCTGCTTTCCCTACTACCCAGCTTCACTTAGTGTTGAAGCTCTCTATGTCATTAGGATGGATTCCTAATGTGTTTTCTGCTTTTCTTTGAACAGAGGAATGTCTTATATATTTTGTGTGTGTGTGTAGAATATGGTTGAAAAATTGAATCCTTTTTCTCCCACTGGGTACAAGCAGGCATATCTTGACTCTCCCTATATAATTCTAGTAAACATTCTTCTCTCTGCAGCCCTTTCAGAGAGTCTTTTAATCCATTTTATATATAAGCTCTATGTAGCATTTAGAAACAGTTCTGTGTCTTCGGTTTCTAGTCTCTGATTTCAATTGTCTTTAGGTTAATTTTCCAATTCTTTCTTAAAAATATTATACTCATTTAATATCTAAACGCCAGCTGTGACTTTATTTCTTACAAACAAAGAGAAAATGCAATCAACATAAGCAAACACGTTTAGTTTATTCCTAATTTGAGGACTGCTTAAAATATTTTTATATTCCAGTAAACATTGCCGTGAGTATTTTAGGTATAAACACATTACATGTAAACAGAATGCTTTTGCAAAACAGATTGACTTGAAGAATATTCACTCGAATTATGCTACAACATATTCAGGAAGATTTTCAGCATTTTTAAGACAATTTTGTAAGGGATATTATTTTCCTAGTTTTTCCTAGTGTAGATATCAAAATCTTTACTCCTACTAAATATATATTGTCTCCTAATATAGGTCTTAATGTAAACAATGACTAGAGAAAATTCTTTAACTTGGAACATTGTGATAGTCAATTCACATTCTCTAATATTTATTGAGCACATACCATAGGCCGCATGCACAATGCTTATTATCTTTTTTAAGCCTCATAATAGTTCTGAGTTATTCTTTTACTTTCTATTTTATACCTATAGACACTGAACCTTAGAGAAATAGAGAAAATAAATAACTATTAAATAATAATAATCTTAAAGAAATCAACTCAGCTTCTTCTAATTTTAAGTGCTATTATTAAATTTACTACATACTGTTTTTATCAGTGAACTATAAAGAGTAGAATGGGTTCTGATATCAGAATTTAGCTTCTCTTACCATTCTTAGTGAAAGACAAACTTGAGTAACTAAGTGAATAGTCCTGATCCATTTTAGCTACTGTGTCTGATTTTGTTCTAGGCCAAAGAGTTCAAACCTATGAAGAAAAATTATATTGTTTATGGCAGATAAAATGACAGCATAGAAATGCTGGTTGTCTATGATCCTTCTAGATAACGTTTTCATTGCAGCATTTTAAACTTAAAATTGATACTCAATTTGGGCAGGGCTATTCTTAGAGAAGAATTGTAGTTAAGTGGAAATTTAAATATGGAAAGAAAATTAAAATTTTGTCAATAGACTAGTATCACCTGTGGATCAGCAAAAAGGAAGAGAGAAAAAATAACTTTAGATAGAATTAAATAATAAATCACTCACTATCACCATAATACTGCTGTTGAAAATTTAGTCCCCAAATGGAATCTCATCTTCCCCAATGGCATTACTGCATTAAAATTTTAAAAAGCATATTTCCTAATAATGAAAGTGAATAAAAAAGTGAACCCAATGTCATTTTTAATCATTCACTAGTGGAAATTTGAAGTAATTGCCTCATATCTATTATTTTCAAATGGATGTAATTTGATCTTCTATTTCTACTATTTTTTTATCACATACCTTAATATCCAAGTCTATTATCTGCTTCTTTTTTACACTTAGTGATTTCTCTGAATGGTAGAGAAATCGTGAGGATCTTTAGTATTAATAGTAACTTAAGCGAGGAAAGGTATATAGCTCAGTAAGGGCTCTTGAAGAGCATTTATTACATACCTAGAATGTTAATAAGAATTTAAGGTTCTTGATTCAATATTTCTGAGTGTAATTTTTAGGTAACAATCAGTTTGGAGTAACTAGTGGTATTTTGTTAAGAAGGTTTCTCTAGACTAGTGTTTCCTGAAATATTTTAAAGTATTTTAAATATTTTAAAGTATTTTAAAATAATTTTTTTCTCTATGAGATATGATATAGAACAAACCTCTCCCATGCCAGATGAAACCGTTTATGTGTTGTTGGCATAACATAATAGATGCAATGAGTTTACTTTTTTAAATCTTGAAAGGCCCCGTCAACATACAATAATAAAGACTTATTTTGCCACACACCTAGAAAAAACATTGACATAGTTCTTAGTTTGTCCGGAACTGATTATATAGTTATGTTTTTGTTTATGGAGGAAAAAAATGCCATAGCTAAAATGTATGTTGTTAGTGTCTAAGTTTTTCCAAAGCAATTCAAAACTTAAATCTCAAAGTTTACATGTTGGGAGGCCTCCAGGATGGAAAATAACAAAACTGAGTGTAGTCATATTATTGTATTTTCATTTACATGTTAAAACAATTTTTAAAAGATTTTAAAAAATGAAGGTATTTAGGAGCTCTGTGCCAGGAACCAGGGATAAAGAACAAATCTATTTTTTAGTATCCCACAGTATGACTTCTGAGGAGAGTGAAATAGTACTCAGACTTTCCTCATCTCGAACTATCAGTAAACTTTGACAGTGTGTTTGCTGACCCATCATTTGCTAGTTATTTTATATTCATTCTACTACTTAATTTCACTTTTGGCTGCAGAGTTTTAGTAGAATGGTTATGCAAATACTTGGAAAAATCACAAATACTTTCTGTCTACAAAGCATTATTACTTGAATTATGGTGAAGAGCATTTCTCTCCTACAGACATTAAAGAAGCCTGCATGTGCCCTCAGCCTCTTACTCATCCAAGAGTGTCACCCGAAAGCCACCTGCTAAAGCAGTTTCACTTCAACTACATGATTTGCATTCCTTAAGTTGATGTTTACATATCGCTTCTAATATTTGAGCTTTATTCTTACTTTCCAGGTTTCCCAGCTGTAGTCCCAAAGGGCATGTTTCATTTGCAAAGCTCAAAAAGGGAGAGCCAGATGTGGAAAGTCTGAGCTATAATGATTCCTGAACAGAATTGTTTTTATTTGCAACCTCTTTGCTATAGCCCAAATTTAAGAGATCTCTTATTTGGCATTGAAAGCATATCTATCTTTTCTGGTAGTTATGGATGTTGATACATTACAGTTACCATTTGTAGATATGGTTTATTTTCTGACAAATTTTCTATCTTTTCATGTTTATAAGCCAGAGCATTAGGGAATTTATTGCCTCTTTATTGGTAGAAATACATATGTGTGTGAATATCCTTTTATGTGATAAAATTGTAAGGGAGGGCATCTAGAGAGTTTGCTGGACAACACTTTCTTCACAAAATTGAAGTAAAAATAAAAAATAAAAGAAAGCAACCAGCACTCATGTCTTGGTTTCTAGTACGATTTACAAAAAAAAAACAAACACCAGACTCCTTGGAAAAATGGCTGATGCTAGGGCATGAAATATGCAAAATGAGCCTGGAAAATCTTGTAGCACCAGAATGTAAGGAAGTGCTCAAAAAATAAAATGAGACAAAAGCAGCCAACCACAAAGGGCTCTCGTGACCAAACCTGAAATAATTTGTGCAACAAATTAAATAATGTTATATTGGATTATAACCTAGAATATAAAATAAATATCCGTGAGTCCCTACTGATACACATAAATGATTGAATGAATAAATATATAAAGGAAAAGAGACAAATCTCCTATAGAAAAACATTCCCTCCTTAATGACATGGAGCTGATTTTTCACCCCTTCCATGTGGGCTATACTTAGTAACTTGTTATCAAACAATACAATGTGGAAAGGAAAAAAAAATGGAAACAAAAATTAAGTTTACAGTGGAGAAACTTAGGACCTGACCTTAGCATCTGACCTTTGTCAGATGATGAAGTTTAACATAACCACTGATAAGTTAATTTAATATCACATACCCTTGATATTATGTGATCAAAATGTCACTTCACTTCTGTGATCATTCTTCTGAAAATCCAGAATCCCAATATAACCAAGACAAGAAGATATCAGATGCAAATTTAGATACATTCTACAAAATAGCTGACCAGCACTCCTTAAAATTGTCAAGGTCATTAAAAACAAACTAAAGATAAGAAAGTGTCACAGCCCAGGGGAAGCTAAGAATATAAGCCAACTTAATGTAATGTGATAACTTGGATGAGATGCTGGAACAGAAAGAAAAGACATGAGGGAACACTAGTGAAATCCAAAAAGACATAAATAAAATCTATGGTGTTTATTTAATAATAATTTATCAATATTGGTTTATTAGTTGAGACAAGTGTGCTATAGTAATGTAAAATGTTAAAAATAGGGGAGATTGTGTGGGTCTATAGCAACCCTTTGTATTATCTCTGCTTTTGCATAATACACTAGGAGCTATTGTTTTCATTAAAAAAAAAAGTTAACTAAGAAGAAAAAGAAATAAAATTAAGAAACCAACATCTCATATTCATGGAGTTGACTTAGTTTTTGTATTGAAGAATATTTTCTAGAAGGAGTCAAAATCAGAAAAAACTTTGGAGAGCAAAAAGTATATATTTGTTTGCTTTTCCACAGATAAAAATTCTGACTTAAAACTCATTCTTTAGTGAGTGAATTGACTATAGATAAAACATATTGATATATTGATGAGGAATAATTGATAAAGATTACTTTTCACTTTTTAAAAATTAATTGGGACTATTGAAAATATGACAAATTTAATTATATTCTTTTTGATATAAGCATATGTTAAAATGCACAACCATCCTGCATGAGGATTTTAATAACTCACTTTAAACCATTTAAAGTAGTTCTATGAGATTTATGAGCTTTTAAGCAAAGGAAAAAGAAAAAAAACAAGCAATACTTGCCTAATAGGGACCTGAAAGGTGATAGATGTAATTTCTTTCTTCTTTTCAGTCAACATTTATTGCATGCCTACCAATTGCTAGACTCCGGAGATACAAACCTAGTCCCTAATTTCAAGGATGTTACAGTAGAGGGCAATGGGCAGATAATGAATAAGAACAATTAAGTAAACACTTTGTCAGGGTTCATTGAGAACATTGAAAAAGAAGTCATTAATCTCAAAGGTAAGGGAACTGTTAGAAAAAGGCTATGCAGAACAGATGATTCCAGAACTTCAACACCATGACAAAAGAGTTGGGAAATCAAAGGCATTATCAGAGGCATCAAGCAGCCTGTGAAATTCAGGGAATGGCTAGCATCTGAGAATTTCTTCATCATGCTTGGAGTAGAGAATCTATAGGAGAAAAGGTTCTATAAGAGAAAAGACTGCAAATACAGACATACTCCAGGTTATATGGGGCTTTATAAACCAGGCTAGAGTTTTATATAAGGGAATAAGATAATCAGATCATTCTAATAGCTGTTTATCAAAAAGAGGTTAAAAATAAAAAATGAGATTGGCTTGCTTATCGGATGCCTAGGGGGCTTTCAACTTCCTGTCAACCAACCATTGCTAATTTTCTCCACTGTGATGAAGCAATGCCCCTAAGAGTAGTGTTACAAACAGCCCTTAAGAGTGGTGGGGCAGAAAGTTGAGAAAAGCTTTGGAGGGGTCTAAGATTGTAGACAACTGAGAAAAGTGTCGAACAACTGCTTAATACTCAGTGTGAGAGGTCTACATTAAGGTTTAGTAATGATACGGACAAGAACAAAGGTGAGAAACTTTGATGGGACAGAATCATTTGGAACTTGATCATGGATATGTAGTAAGAGTAAATAAGTCACAAATAACTTTTCACTAATGAAAGGAACAGAAGTTGGTTTGTGAGCAAAGAGTTTTAGCATATTGAGTTTGAGATATCTCTGAGACACAGAGGTAGCAGGCCCAAATGGAGATAAATAAAATGATCTAGAACAGGACTTAACGAACTTCTACTGTAAGCACCAGCTAGTGAACATTAGTCTTTGCAGGCTACATAAGGTCTCTAACATCGCTCAGTTCTGTGGTTGTAGCTTGGAAGCAGCCATAACAATATGTAGACAAATAAGCACAGCTGTGTTCCAATAAAACTTTATGAACTAAAACTTGAGTGTCATATTTTCAGGTCATGGAGTATTCTTCTTTTGTTTTGTTTTTCCAACTATTACAAAATGAGAAAAACATTCCACACTTGTGGGCTGAACAAAACCATAGAGTGGGTTGGATTTGGCTCAAGGTCCTTAGTTTGCTGACCCTTGATCTAGAAATTCTAGCCTAAAGCTAGGAGTAGTTTTATTATTTACATAGAGATGGCTAAAGTGATGGTTCTGGATGTAATCACCCCTTTGGATTGATGGAAGAAAGAGTATGGCTAGTGGACCACCAGAATTTAAAAGATAGCAATCAAAGAGATTTGGGAAGTAGAACAAATCCTGAATTGTAATGAATAAGCCCATATTATTATTTAATACATATATTAACTGTATGAAATATATGCATATATATGATACTGTGAGCACTTCTGGGCTCATCTAATTCTTTTGTGTATATTTCAGTCCTTAGTGTACCATCTGGAGTAGAGCTGGCATTTAAAAAGTCTGTTTAAGGGATGGTTAGCAAAATTTTTAAATACCCTTATTTAGAGCTGTTTGGTTTAACACCTGAGGTTGTGGGTTGTTTTGCTTTTGCTAGATGTTAATTTGATAAGCAGAAAGTACACTAAATGAAATACTTAAGAGTCTTCAAAATAATTTGCAGAGCAAGTAATAATAAAAGTGTCAATAATGGAAATATGACAGATTAGTGACTAAATTTAATTTTATTATACTTTAGTCATCATGGTATTAAATGTTCTTATTTTTCCTAATTCTTTGATGTTGAAAAGTGATTAGTTAAAAACACATTCATTAATAAAACCCCTAATCATTAGGTAGGTTTTAGTGAACCCAACCCCACATTTGTTCCATACCATTTTTCTGTTTCCAGTTTCTAAGTTGTCAAAAAGCAAAGACACAGAAACAACAGTAACCTAATGCAGTTCTATAAGAAGCAGAAGAAATTCAAGTGTCAATAAATTCTAAAACACTATTAGAGCATATTTCTAACTTAGTGTTGATTAAATGCTGGGAAATAACTGTGAATGTGGATCTGCGGTAATGATTTCTTTCTGCGGTATGTAGTATTAAGGTGACATTATCCTTACTGGAAGGGAAACCACTAAACAGAGCCAGTTATCTCATTAGTGAAACCAAGTTTAAGGGAAGCAAGTCATTGTCTGATTATTCATGTTAAAGAAATAAATGACAATTGTCTTTTTCCGATGCTTGTCTGAGTTAGAGAAATATGATTTTAAATGCTTTTAGGTAAATAAAATAAAACTATATTAAAATCTAATGGATATTTTTCAAAATAGAAATCCTTATACTCACATAAAAAAACAGACATAAAGGTATGAATCTATGTTCACTGTTTTGGAACAAAGCTTCTACTACAGAGCGTACTTCGGAAATACTTATGGAGAGTCTTAATCCAGTAGGCTTGGGCTGGCTGGGCATTGTTAAAAGCTCCCCTGGTGCTTTCTAACATACAGCTCGAAGTTAAGAAATACAGTGTGTTAGTGGGTGTCCAGGCATGTGTGTTGTTTTCGTCTCTCTCTGCAGCCTGCTTAGGACAACCTACCTGAAGAGCAGTCCCATTTCTCCCCTACCCCCCTTTTTGGAGGGTCTTTTTCCTTAACAATATGGAGGTAAACTTCAGCCCTTTTATTCATTAGCATTATCCAAAATCAAAATTATCTGAATTGGAAAGAAATGTGGAATTATTTCCGTTGCTGATTGGAAAATGAACAAATTTATCCACAAGCAGAGATTGGGTAACAGCAGCTGCCAACTAATCCTTTTATCTCTCTGAATCGGGGTGGAGTAGAAGAGTTTTATGATGTTGGCATTGATACAGTATGCTGATGCCAATATCTGGGCCCCTTTGTTGCTGCCAGCATCGTACAAATCTTCTCATCCACTCTACTCCATCTGCGGTCCTTCCCCTGGGTGCTGTGCCTGAGAGTTATCAGTGAAATGCCCCATCCCCGTGCAGTGGTCTCCCAGAGCTCCTTAATGTTATTAATGGCTATCTTGAGAGTGCCTGTCATATGGCAATTACTTTTCTGGGTACTTTATACCTTCTCATTTGATGATCATCATAATATTATGAGATTGCTATTATTATTATCATCATCCTTTTATTACAAATAAGAAAACCGAGTCCTAGCAAGTATAAAGTAACTTAACCAGCAATAGAAAGTGGTAGAGCCAGGCTATGAACCATGTTCCATGTAATACTTAAGTCTTTGCTTTCTTTCCTTTGCTTTCTTCGCTGTCTTTGCTGCCAAATATTACTATGTTAACTCATCATCATTTTGTGTCAAGCTGAAAGGTATTTATACATATGAAATATTGACATCGATTTCCAAGTATAGTGAGGGTGTAGGATGCTGCTTTGTGCCTAAAGACAATTTTGAAATAGGGTAGGTGGAGCAGGGCAGTTGTGTCCTCTTGTTTTAAAAATAAAGCATAGTTCTAATTAAGAAAGCTGGCTTCAGTATTACCAGGAAAGAACCAGTGAAATTTGAGAGCAAGAGACTATAGCATGATGGTTAGAAGCAAGGACTTTGCAATCAGGTATGTTTTTTAATTTGAATCCAGTGCTTACAAGATGACAAGATGTGAACTTGGGCATCTTGGAAATGGGGCTAATAGTTTCACAGGGTGCTGTGAAGAATAAGTGAAATAATACAGATATTGATTTAGGCTAATGCCTGATGAATGGGTAGTGCTCATAAATGTTTGTTTAGAAAATAATTCTGAAAGACTAGAGGATTGCATTAAATCAAGAAATCAATAGGGTCGAAGATTAAGTTCCACCCAGAAGCAGCATGCTTGAGCAATAATCTTGACAGAGCCAAGACACAGTAGAAACAAAGATGATACCTTTTGGATTAGATGCGGTTGTGATTATCCTGGTGCATAATTATCCCAGATTTAGTAGCATAAACTATCATTTTATTCTGCTCATGAATTCTGGGATCAGTAATTCATCCAGGGCATAGTGGGGTTGGTTTGTTTTTTCTCCACCATGTCTATGGCCTCAGCTGAGAAGACGTGGAGACTGGAGGTGAATTAGTGGGGTAGAATCATCTGGAAGCTCCTTCACCTGTATATCTACTGCTGGGGCTTGGTTACTAGAAGGCCAGCCCTACCTGGAGCTGACAACTGGAACATCTACACGTAGCTTTTCCATTTGGTTGACCACCTTAATTTCACTTTTTCCAGTGTAGACCTTGAGTTAGGGGGAGATTTTCTGTGTGTTTGGTTCTGGGCAGTGTGGTGGGGAGGGGTATTGCAGATGCAGAAGGCGAATTCTCTTACCATGGCCTTGGAGTTTTTTCACTTCTCTGTGGCTCTGGGAACTGTCTCATTCTTACAATGGAGTTCTGGATTGTTGCTGCTGAAAATCTCTGCACTGTATATTTGGTTTTGGTTTTCTGTGGTGGGGAGTGAAGGCAACTTGCTTTTACAGCACCATTTGGAACCAGGTGTCCTCATGGCTTTTCCATTTGGGATTGACTTCTCTCAGCCTGGCTTCTACATTCTGAAAGGGAGCATCCCAAACTAAAGCTTCTGGACAGCAAATGTTCCAAGGAAATAGTAGAAGCCCCACAGCCTTTTCTGAATTAGCCCTGCAAGTCATGTAGAATCACTTTGGCAACATTTTACCAGTGCAAGGCAGTCACTGAGGATGGCCAACTTCTAGGGGAGGGGAATTAGACTCTCCTTTTTGATAAAAAAAAAATGGCAAGGTAGAGAGTGACCAAACTTCTTGGATTCCCCAGGACTTACGGGGTTACCATGACATAAGTCTCTCCATGTTAAAACTAGGAAAGTCTCAGGAAAACCAGAGCATGTTGGCTTCTGTATGGTAATGTCATATTCAAAAGAGCATTGGGAGGAAGATACTGTTGCTCAAGATACAGTCTGCATCACAGATGGAAACTATGGGGCAGAGCTGTAACCACAGTCAGTCAGAGTCTAGATCAGTCAAAAAACAGGCATTGGAATATTCTAGCTGGCCTGACACACTTTTTAACTAGTGTAGTTTGTTGGCACTGTCAAATGTAGTTCAGAAGAGAAGGAGGTGGGCCCGTGATAGGATGTTGAGCAATCTGAGTCTGGAAGGCCTGGGGTTCTCCCTTTGCATGTGTTCCTTGGTGTGATGTGTACCGGTGCCGCTGCCACCACCACCCTTGGGAATTAGGGCACCTCTCCTCCAAGTCTCTGCATCCGATGGTGACCTTGTTCTCTGTAGCATTGCAATTTAGAGAGAGATCCCTAGCCCCGCAGCATTGGCCTCCTCTGGGAGCTTGTTAGAACTACAAATTCATGGGCTCTATCCCCGACTGCTGAATTCAGAACAATTTGGAGATAACTCAGGAATCTGTTGAAGCCAGTTCTCCAGGTGATTCCAATGTTTCCTATTTTGAGAAGCACTGCTCAGGGCTACTGTGAGGTCAGTGGTTCTTATTCTGGGAGTGCATCCAAACGAAGTGTTTCGGGTTTTGTTTTTTGGTGGGGAGAAGAAGGGGCTAATTTTATATAAGACTAAACTCAGCTCTCTAGGTCTTATCACCAAAGTGATTCTGATTTAGTAGGTTGGGGAAACTGATATAGGTGGAAGACACAGGACTTGGATTTCAGAAACAAGTGTTGACAGTCCAGTTTCACCACTTCAGTAGTGTGTGACTTCTCTCTGAGAAGTGCCAGTGGAACCAGTAAGATCCTTTTCTATGCTGACAATCTATGATGTGCATGATACTCTGAACTCACTAACATAGATCCATGCATTATCAACAAGAAAATGTGTCTCTGCACGTTGTATCTGCACATCATTCATTCTTACTAACTCCATTCTACATTTTTTAGGAAAGTGTGATAAAGTAGACATTTATCTTGGTAGCAGCATATGCACAAACAAACACATAGGTACACGTGAAGTAACCTTCTTTTAAAACATAGGCTGAGCACAGTGGCTTACATCGGTAATCTCAGCACTTTGGGATCACTTGAGGCCAGGATTTCAAGAGCAGCCTGGGCAACATATCAAGATGCTGTCTCTACAAAAAATTAAAAAATTATCCAGGCGTGGTGGTGGGCACCTACATGGGAGGCTGAGACCGAAAGATCATTTGAGGATGCCATGAGCTGTGATCGTATCACTGCGCTCCAGCCTGGGCAACAGAGCAAGAATGAGACCCTGTCTCCAAAACAAGTAAATAAATAACATTTTTAAAAAGTAAAACATGATTTAACAGAAAGAAGTCTTACAAGTATGTTAGTTGTGGGAGGAATTTAGGTATTTTGTAACTTCAAGGCAATAATTTATTATTGGCAACAAAAGGCACAAAACTCACTGCCAGCATGAGGGCACAGTTTGAAGTGATTGAAATCATACAAGCATTGCTTCATAAACATCAATTTTTGTCTGGCATGGTTTTAGAAAAAAAACAGACTTTTTAAAGGATATTTTAATTATGCTCAATCAGGTGTTTGGAATGAAATTCTATACTGCAATTCACCTTATGAAGGTTTAGTCGGCATTGGTTATTCCTAATGTCTAGCTTTGCAAGAGAGTAAAAGGAAAAAAGTCTTAAAAAGACAAACATTTATAGAGTATATTGTATATGACTAGTAATTAGATTGTCATCAAAATCTTGAAAATAGCTTGAACATATTTAAGTGGAAGGTTGTATATAGCATATTGTTATAGGAATGGACTGTATTATGTAGCTTATCCTTGGGAAATTCAGTTACTGAATAAAAATCCTTATTTTTAAAAACTGATAAAACTTCATTTAGCTCTTCTTTTCAAATCAATTTACTCGTTAATGGTTGTCATATCTTAATTCTAATTTATTAGTGAATTGGCAGGAAATATTGAAAATTGCTCTATAAAGATAACTTCTCTAAGTCAATAAAAATTTCCCCATTGAATTCAAACTCCTGATCAGAGCAAGAAGGCAAATTAACTAGTTTTCTCCTTGGTGTAGAAAGCCTTTCATGAACCTCAGTAAATATCGGTATGTCGAACATAAAACCCTGGCTCTTCCCTGTCTTACATTTGATTCTGAACATTTCAAAGCCCCAGAGTATCAAATACTTATGTTAAGTGAGCTCACCAGAAAGCCAAGCTTTTAGATGTTATTGTGACAGTCACTTACTGCCAAAAACACATGCAGAAACTATAGTAATGCTGGCTTTAGAAGGACAGAATTTTGATCTATGATTCCTTCTATTTGTGGTTAGAATAACTTTATACTGCTGAGACAACAAATAAAGCTAAGGTCACAAACAGAAACTAGTGAGCAAATAATGGAATTTTCAGGCAATATTCTTTTGAATCTGGTGCTGAACCAACTGAGGGGGAAAAAAATGTTAAATTTACTGAACTGAGAGAGTTCTGTGAATAGAGCCCTGAAGACACATAAAAAGAAACAGTTTGGGAAAACTGGTAAAATTGTGAAGTGGTGGAAGGAATATTCAATCAACCAAAGCATAGTATACAATGTTTCATTTCATTGTGTTTGGTTGTTTTGTTTGGAGGACATCCCGATATCACGTTTGTGACTTTGACCCAAAATGGCTCAAATACTTAAATAATGATGCAGAACCTAAGTGATTTTTTTTAGCCTGTTAGGGTTAGGATAAAATGTAGAAACGGAGAAGCTGTTATTTACATATGAATGTAATCTAAGTGTTTCATTTGTCTCTCACTGAAGGAGGTTGGTTTAAACTAAGCATAAACTATGAAATAAAAATTTGATCTTAAGAGTGAAATGAATATTTTCACAGTCAGTTTTACCTGGACAAAAGAAGTGTCTGAGATATGTTTGGTTGACAAACAACTGTATCTGTTAGCATTTAGCTATCTGCACGGCACCCTCCCCCGCACCCCCATTCAAAGTTATTTAAAAAATCCTCTCGATCTAGATAGCTTTGGAAAAAAAATAGGCTTTTACCTATCCACCAGCTTGAAGCCTGTGGGTTGTAATCTGGACAGGATTTCTAAAATAGCATATATATTTGGAAGGCTGTGGTTCAACATTTCAATGTACTAAAATAACCAACAAGATTGTAAATAAGCACATTAAATAAAGGAGGGTTTCGAGGCCAATCATAAAACAACTTTCTTCTCACCATACCATATGCCTTCTCTGCCCATACAGCCCCGCCTTTGTCCCACAAATATTGCTTTTAGTCTTAAAAATAATTCAATTATTGAAACTCAATGTACATTTCCATATGGCAGTAAGATTTCTGAACTTCATTTAAAGTAAATTTTTTTTTCAAAACTTTTTCCTCTTTTCAGTACTATAGGTGGCAAGTTTGCCGTGCAAAGCAGGTGCTTAATGGGTGTCCTCTCAAATTTCCACACTTAGTGCTTCCACTTGACCCCTGTTTGCTAGACTGCCTCTGGCTCCTGAATGGGTACGGTGGGAGGAAGGGGAAGAGGGGGAGGACAGGTAAGGACAGGAGAGGTCTTACATGGTAGGTTTTGATGGAAGCAAGCCTTAGCTTTTTCATAGGAACATGGATAAAGATGAATCTCTGGCTTGGGCAGATTTTTGAAAGCTGAATGATGTTATAAACAATTTCATGGGATTTTTGTACTAGCCCATTAGGAACATTTGACTGTGCTTGCTATGAAAATGAATGATGCATGCTCTTCCAGGTGGATGACCATTTCCATTTCCTCTTTATGCCCCTGGAGATCCAGCTGTACACTTCTGCTGTGGTTGTCACTCATTCCTGCAAAAAGTCGCTTTGGGCTTCCAGGGCAGCACCCTCCCTGGTCCTTGAGAAATGTGTGCAGCCTTGCTTTCACTTTCATAGTGGAACTGTAGCCAGCTTCCTACGTGTATTGGCCTTTCTTTCTCTGCTTTGTCCTCAGACTTTAGGGCAAATGTTAAAGCTCCCATGAATCCTTTCTCGTTAGGTTTAAATGAGAGGTTAAATGCATCATTCAAACTATGTTCTTCTGGGCATGGAAGAGGGGCAGGAGAAGAGAGGAGAAATGCCACAGTCCTTCCTTCACTGACTTAAATAGGCTCACTGGTAACATGAGATACCCTACTTGTTGGAGTATGTCCTTCAAGACCACATCCTCTGCACACGTTTCCAGGAGTACGGTGGATTTCCTCAGGACCATCAGATTTGTAATGACATCAGATTTGTCTTTTCTGCAGCTGGTCAGCCTGTCCTCAGCACATGTACTCTCTGTGTTAGGAGAAACTCAGGTGCTACTAGTACTGGCCCAAAGCTACTTCATTCTCTTTTTTCCTATCAATTCCGCAGCAGGAGAACACTCCGATTTTAAAATGCCTCTAAACTCTCCCCGTATACCTTCTGAAACCTCATAATTAAGGAACTCCTCAAAAAGCCAGTATTTTCGCTGAAGGCTCCTTTCACTTCCTGGCGTTAACTAAAATGCATCTCTCCCCCGAGCATACCCTCAAGCCCTCTTCGAGGGAAGGTTATTTTCTCATGTCTGTTGTAATTCTATTTTAGGGATTAAAGGTAGTGTCACATCGATCAATCCTCCACGTGCTGGTTGAATAACAAAATTAAACAAGAAAAAAGAAAAGCCCCTTTGCTCATTTGAAGCTCGTGGCATTCAGCCACACTGCATGAAAGTCAACTATAAGCACAGTGGAGATTATGCATAGACTTTATAAGGATTATAATGACTTTGTTCCAAGCTTCTTTTGATTACAACATGGAAAATTGTGTGTTTGGCCTTCAAATTCTGTTTCTTGGGTAAAGAAAAAAAAAA
>VBSM01003198.1:10857152-10878755 GCA_008086735.1 Cheirogaleus medius
GAGCTTATTTTATAAGAGAGAACAGCAGAGAACCTTTTAAAATTGCTTTTACATCCTAATATTTCATAATATGCATGTGGAATCAAACTGTCAATCCTTTTATTTAGGTCAGTGTAATATATGAGAATGAGGCTGATTTTTTTTAACAGTTTTCTGATTCAATATATAGGGTAATATGTGATAATATATGATATAAATTCATTACAGTATTGTGTGACAAATACAGTATTATTCATATATCATTTTAAAAAGTTGTATCTATAAATACACTCATTTATTTAATTCCCAGTGAAGAATTTGGGGTAAAACTCAAAGAATAAAGTAGACCATATAGAGCAATATAACAGCAGGAGATATTTTCCCATTTATTAATTAGTAAATCTATATAATTCAGTCCAGAAATGTAAACTTTACCTTTCAGCAGGTAACAGTGTTTATGCTCTATTTCAGTTCTATACCTGTTACTCAGTTTTTACATGGTTGTAACAGGCACATATTATTAGGTCTTGTACATTTTTATTTTTTCGTCTTAGATTTTGTGTAGACTCTTAGATATAACTGTGTTACTTATATATTTATCACTTTCAGTGGCAAAAATCTATAGGTCACTTAAGCCATCTCAAGCTGTGCATATTTTTATTCCTTTCATTTCCTCCCTGATAGCACAGATATATACCACTTTATATAAATATATGGATTTCTTCTATAATATTGTGATATACTCCCTTAAGTGGAAATATAAAGAGAAAGAGTTATAATGGGGTAATGTTTTTTTTTCCATTTTTTATATGTTATCATTTACTTTATAGCCTTGGTTTCTTTTCGCTTATGATATCCTATTTTAATCTTTGTTGTAGAAAATCCAGCTTAGCTAATATTTTAGATATACACAAGTAAAAAAACGTAAATCAAATCATATACTTTCTTAGGGAAATATATATGTGTATTTTGTTTGCCAATAAATAAAATATGTATTTGATTTTTAAATATCCTAGAAATATGGAAGTCATTCAGTGATTAAGACTTTGAACAAGATTCTGTAGCTACCATCATTTTTTCCAACCATTTCTTTCCCTCTAGGTCTCAGGAAATCTTAAATTCCGGTTCTGATAGTTTTTAAAGCTAAGACCCCCCCACACACATCATTATCATCACCTATTCCTACATCTGTTAATAATACCTTTGAATACATAGTTACCAGATCTATATATCCTACCCAAACTTTCTCTGATCCCCAGTTATGGATTTCCAAGTCCCTGTTTGACTTCTCTATCTCTATAACAAACAAATAATAAGAATGCATTTTATTAATACAATGCATGCTACCTTTTCCATTACCAGTACCACTGGGACTCTGTTGTGCTTTAATTCTACTGTTGATTATAATAACCTCTGAGCCTTTCTCCTTTTATTCTCAGCTATTCTGTATTCCATAGCTAAATTAATCTTTCTAAAACTGATTTCCCTTCTGTGTGTTTAAATATCTAATTTGGTAGACAATGGAAGTCCTTATTAACAAGGCATTCCGAGCTGTTGAAAAGTATCACCTCATCCTACTTTTGTAGCTTTGCCTACCTTTGGCTTCCATGGCTCACTTATTCTCTCTCAGACCCTTCTTTTGCAACCCAAATTAAACTGCCTTCCTATGGTATTATACTATTGGTCATCAGAGTACTACCAAAATGGATCCAAAATCCATCCAAAAGGTCATTCTTTAACATGCCAAATACTCATCAAGTACCCATTATATAGCAAGCACTGAGAGATTTAAAAATGAAAGAAAAAAATAACATAGTTCCTGTTCTTAGGAAACTCATTGCAACGATTAGAGATTTAAAACAACATGGTTTTTTAATTGTTGACAGTGTCAGTGGAACTTGAGTTGATGATAGTAGGTGCACACCAGACATAAGAAGGTAAAGACAAGACAACTCAATGAGGGAAACAATAGTCATCTTCTCAACAAATGGTGCTGAGACAATTGGATATCCACATAACAGTGAACAGAGTTGGACCCATACTTTATACCATACACAAAAATTAACTCAAAATGCATCACAAACCTAAATGTAAGAGCTAAGACTACACAACCATTAGAAGAAACATAGGAATAAATCTCCATTACCTTGGACTAGGCAGTGGTTTCTTACATATGATCTGAAAAGCATACTCAACAACAGAAAAATGAGATAAATTGGACTTCATCAAAATGCAAAACAGTTGTGCTTAAAAGACACTGTCAAAAAAATGAAAAGATAATCAACAAAACTGGAGAAATTATTTACAAATTGTGTATCTGATAAGGGGCTTATATTTAAAATATATAAAGAATTCTTACGACTCTGTCGTAAAAGAATACAAATAACTCAATTAAAAAATAGGCAAAGCATCTGAATAGACATTTCTCTGGAGATACATAATGACTGATAAGGACATGTAATGATGATCAATGTTATTAGCCATCAGGGAAATATAAATTCAAACTGAAATGTGGTACTACTTCATAATCACTGGGCAAGCTGTAAGCAAAAAGACAAGTAATTTTAAGTGTTGACCAGGATATGGAGAAATTAAAATACTTACACATTGCTTGTAGGATTGTTAAATGGTAAAGCTGATTTGGAAAACAATCTGTTAGTTCCTCAAATGGTTAAACATAGAGCTACCAGATGATCCAGCAGTTCCATTTCTCTCTCTCTCTTACTAGAGGCATTTTAGAAGACGAGAAATTTAAGCATATGTCCACATAAAAGTTTACTAAAATGTTCATAGCAGAATTAATCATAATAGATAAAAAGTAGAGAACATCCAAATGTTCATCAATAAATGAATGAATAATTAATATGTGGTATATTCATCAATGGAATATTATTCGATGACAAATAAGAATGGAGTACTGATTCATGCTACAACATGGTTGAACCTTGAAAACATCATGCTAAGTGAAATAAGCCAGTCATGAAAGGCCATATGTTGTGTGATTCTGTTTATATGAAGAGTCAAGGATAGACAAATCTATAGAGATAGAAAGTAGATTTGTTGTTTGCTAGAGCTGGGAGATTGGGGAGCAAGGGGAGTGACTACTGTTGAGTATGAGGTTTCTTTCTCAGGTAATGAAAATATTCTAAAATGCATTGTGGTTTTTTATGCACACTCCTATGACTATACTAAAAAGCATAAATTGTACACTTTAAATAGCTGAATTATATGGTATGTGAATTATATCTCAATAAATCTGTTATTTAAAAATAGGTAAGGAAAGAAGGATGGAGAGGCATGTTTCTTTCTCTTGCTGTTTCCTCTCCCTAGAATGATCTTCCCTACTTATCTTCATGGCTGACTATCTCGTTGCCTTCAAATGTCACCTTTCAGTTGGACCTGCCTTGATCACCAATCTAAATTTCAAAATTTTCTCCTTTGCACGTATTACTATCTAACATACAAATATTTTACTTATTTATCTTCTTGTCTGCCTCATTGTGAAGAGAGAAATTTTTATTTGTTTGATTCATTGCTGCATTTCTAGCTTCTAGAAAAATGCCTGGCACATGTTGAGTGTTTAGTAAATATTTGCTCAATGAATGAATGGTGTAACACAAAGGAAGTGACAGATATGCTCACATCTGAAAGAGCCTGGTTTGTTTGGTCACTACAAATAGTTCTTAGTGGCTAGATCAGAGTATGTGGGGGGTGTGACTGTGATAAGTCTGTAAGGAAGGAAAAACCTTTTTATTAAAGGTCTGTTATAGACAGAGAACAGACAGCTAGAGAATGATAGAAGGAAGGTGAACAGGGGAGTGAAATGATAACTGTTGTGTTGAATTCTTGGAGGCAGAGAATGTTACCTGCCTTCCTTTCTTTATTTTAAGGAGTCTCTGAAATTGTTTTTCATTTTCCCACCCTTTCCATAATAGTTTATATTATCAAATACTTGGAAGTACTAGTGACACTAAGGATGTATAGTTTATAGGACTAACTCATAAGTATTTATTATTTTATTTTAGACTCCCCCCGCCCCCCGGGTTAAATCAGACATTTATTTATTCAGCCTCAAGTCAGTTTCTATTCTCAATGTTAACCTTATTAAATAAAATAATATAGTGGAAATTTAAACTAGATAAAACACTTTACCTTCCAGGAAAAAAATAAAGACTTTTTCCAATTTTCCTTGGTAATAACAGCATTTATATTTTTGTACCAAAATCGTGGTAACAAGCAATGTCCATGGGCAAGGTGAGAAAAGTAGTAATTTTTTTGTTTGCCCAAAAGGTGTGAACATAAACTGACTAGAGTTTATTTTGCCCTCTTAGAGGAAAATCTATTTATCAGCCAGTAAGGAAATTACAAGCCCTGCTTTCAGTTCTTTGTTTAAAATGCACTGTAGTGCAGTATGATTTGCATGTTAATGATGTGAATCCAACTGTATAATAAATGGGAAGGGGAAGATATAAACTTGTTTCCGAGAGCAGGTTTGTTTGTTTTCCTTGATTTCCTTCTTAAATGTTTAACTTGAGAACACATCTATGAGGCATGCTTGTGTGAAAGCTAATAATTTGTGATCATCGAATGGAGTGGCAACGAAGCAGGAAGGTTCATTCTCAGGTTTCTCACTCAGAAAGCAACTGGACACTAGAGGCATTTAAACATCTTTAGAAGACAGATATAATGTAGTAAACAAGAGGCTTGCAGAATTCACTCTGTGTAGTGTAATCTCTGAAATCAAAAAGCATGAAGCTGTCACAATTTCTCTGTCTCTCACCACCTCCCCCTCCTTGACCTAATTCAAGCATGCAGTTAGGCTACTTTGTATTTTGTGCTTTTCATTAGCTTCCTGATACGTTGTTACGCATGTTGTCCTTAAGTAAAACAGCAAAATAAAACCAATTTTTAAATATTAACATGCAAATGTGCACGTTTGTGCAAATGTGTCTTAGATGCATTGAATCACTAGAAATTGAAAAAACATAATCCATGTTTTTGAAAGCCATCCAATTTCCTTTTATTTACAGCCTTTGAGCCATTTCACAAATTGAAAAGCAACCATTCAGCCATTTCATGTTTAGATTATTACGTATTTAAAAGATCCTAAGACCATCATCAGCATGCAGTAGCCTTCTCATTGAACAAATACAGATTAGAGGCAAATGGAGAAATCCCTCTAAATTAATGGTTCTCAAACATGGGTGACTTTGCTCCCCAAAGAACTTCTGGCTGTTTCTAGGGATATTTTTTGTCACGACTGGGGGGTGTTGAATGCTACTGGCATCTAGTGGGTAGAGTCCAGGGATGTTGTTAAACATCCTACAGTGCACAGAACAACCCCTCAAACCCATACCCACACAACAGAGAACGGCGTGGCCTAAAATGTCAATCAGTACCAGAGTTGAGAATTCCTGCTCTGAACAAAGGTATGAAGCCAAATCATATCTTAAATTCTAAAATCTAATGTACAAACTTTTACCATTGTGAAAAATCATTAGAGCTTATATTATATACTGGAAATAGCAATGCTACCACAAACTTAGTGGCTTAAAACAATGCACGTGTATTATTTCAGAAATTCTGTGGGTCAGGAGCCCAGGCACAGCTTAGCTGGGCCCTGTACAAGGCTGCAGTCACAGTGCCACTCTGGGCTGAATTCTCATCTAACATCTTGACTCGGGAAGAGTCTGTTTCCAACCTCATGTGGTTGTTGGCAGCGTTCAGTTCCTCGCAGAGCATGAAACTGAGGGTTTCAGTTTCTTGCTGCTGTTGGTCCTAGCTCCTTGTTTCATGGCTTTGTCCATGGGCATCGCACAACATGTCAGCTTGCTTCTTCAAAGCCAGAATGGAGAGTCTTCTTGCAAGCTGGATGTTACAATTTGATGTAATACACATAATCTCATTTCTCCTTAGCCATATGCTATAAGCCATAAAAGCAAGTATAGGTCCCACCTACATTCAAGGGGAGGGACTTACACAAAGGTGTGAAAACCAGCAGGACGGGATAATGGGAGCTATCAAAGAGTCCATCTGCCATAGGGAAGTTATCTTTTTTTTCCTTTGTTTTTGTTTTTTGCATTTAAAGAATGTGCCTATTCATTAAAAGTTAATAGGCTAAATGTGAAAAGTCTGCTGGTAAAATACACATATTATTAATATCATTTAGAGAACTAAGGAAAAGGGACCATAGGGCACTGTCACATGGTGACTGTCACCACTACTTTTTCATTTATGTAGAATATTAACAATGACATCAGAGTGCTCTTTTATACCAACACGGAAAGTTGCCAAACTTCATCTGTGCCTTTTCTTCTGTAGATCTGTACTTTGTTGTGTTTGCTGGTTCACTTCTCTTTCTATTTCATTTTCTTTTTCTGTATTAAAGAATTTCCACATTATCTGGAAATTAGAGGATTGGGGAATAGAAAGGTCATTTTGGGTTCTTCTTCGTTGCTAAGGATAGGTGCAGATTCTTTTGCATTTAAAATATATAACTATGTAAATAGAACAGATGGAATAATTAATGACTAATAACTATTAATAATAACTGAAGGTACTGTGAATTAAATTAACATAAAAGTAGGTGTTGCATCTCTGTCTATGATAAATTAAATTTGACCTCTTACAGTAAATTATCATACTAGATTTTTTTGGAGAACTTTGTTTACTTTAAGTGTAGGCTGAATGTTTGTTCCTTGATACTGAACTCTGTTTCCCTTTGCTGTTAATACTAGCCAGTTTAATTTCTACATAGTGTTGGGAACTAATTTCAACTATGAGAGGGTGACACTAAAAAGATTATGATATTAAAGGTATTCATTGTTAAGCAAGGTGGCATAAGTATTGATGAATAAAAGTTTTATGGTTACAAAAAATCTTTTACCCATTTTTATTTTTTTTAAGGTCTACAAATAACTAGAGCTCTTTTCATCTATTAGGTTTGTACTGTAAGACATATTCTCTGGTATTTAATATATACGGGATGACTGATAATATTGTATTCTATCAGATTGCTAGTGTACCTTGCACTTCTATAGGAGATATCAGAATTTCTGTTTTACATAAATTGTACTCATAATGAACAATTTGGGGGAGATGTGGAAATTACATAGTCAAATAGGTTTATTTTCACTATCAAATAATGTATCTTTATGTTTGTACTATTTGCATATCTCATATGAATATTCATAAGTACATAAACTATTTAATAAGCACTTATGTGCCAGGAACTATGCTGTATGCACAATATTACATTACTATTCATAAGTCTATTTTACCCAATTTTTTAATTGAAACAATACTTATCTCAGTTTAGTGATTTGCCCAAAGTTTCACAGCTAGAAAATACAGGAATTAGTACTCAGACCTGTCTGTTTCTTTCCCTTCAAACGAATGGCTCTGCCTGGCTAGTGGTGCAAAATATGAGCACTTTCCAGCAATTATGAAATCTTAAATTATTTTTTCTGAATTAATATCCTAAAAATAACCATATGTTGGTTACAAGTATGAGTAATCCAAAATGACAATTTCATTGTTCTTTCCCATTTTCTGCTTACAATCACTATAAATGACAAATAGCCAAAAGATTAGAGATTTAGCTCAATAAAGGAAGTGAGGACAGGGAGGGAAGAAGAGTTTATTGAGAAAAGAGTGTTTGTGAAAGAAACGTTCACAGCACTGAAGATGAGAAAGGGCCTTTTAAGGATGCAGGAAATAAATGCAAGTTGATTAGAAGGGAGAGAGAGAAAACAAGGAAACTCAAGTGGAGGTTTGAGAGGTTGGCAGGGCGTGGATTGGAGGGCATTTTACAGCATGTTTAAGGATTTCAAATTGATAAGAGACAGCATCAGATTAGCATTTTTCAAAGATCAGTCCAGCTGCAAGGTGAGAGATGATAGGAATGATCACATACGATGCAGGGAGATGATTTAACTATTGACACAAGCAACAACTAGGTTGAGCCTCAAGATCATTAAGCTTAGTAAAAAAAGTCAATCTCAAAATGTTTCATGCTGTATGATTTCATGTATATGGTATCATTTAAATGAATCCTTGATGCCAAGCACAATGTGTAATGCAAAATAAACACCAATAAATATATGTTGAATAAATAGATTTAGTCTCTCTCTGTTACCCAGGTTGGAATACAGTGGTGTGATATACAGCTCACTGCAGCCTTCAGCTTCTGGGTTCAAGGGATCCTCCTGCCCCACCCTCCCAAGCAGCTAGGACTAGAGGTGTGACCACCACACCCAGATAATTTTTTTGTTTTTAGAAAAGAGTTATTGCTTTGATGCTCAGGCTGGCCTTGAATACCTGGCCTCAAGTAATCCTCCCACATTGGCCCCCCAAAGTCCTGGGGTTACAGGGTTACAGGTGTGAGCTACCGTGCCCAACAGTACCTTTTTCCATAAAGCTTTTAGAGATGAGTTCGTAAGGGCAAGGAACATGATAATTAGTATTCAACATTTTATTTCCAATACAATGCCTGTCATATGATACTTGATTAATAAATATGGATGGAATGAATTAATCTTGTAATTCCCAGAGCTGAACTCTCTTATAGGCATATAATATATGCTATACTCTGATACTTTTTTAAAAATTGCTTTTAATCTTTATCAGTTCATCAAATAATATAGATACACATGGGTTTTGAACTCTAACTACCTGTATTAAAATCCTGGCTTTCCCACTTATGAATGCTTGGATATTGGGAAATTTACTTAACCTCTCTGCACCTCAGTTATGCATGTAGAGCATTAGAACACTTCCTGGCACATAGTAAATGCTCGAGAAATTCCAGCTAGTATTTCATACTATGGTTTGTTCATTGTTTATTGCCTATTTGTATGCTGAACATTGTATCTACTTTTTGGAATCAACGGTTTTTCTTTAGGTGGTCCTGGATCCTTACTTAGGGCAATTAAAAATGCCATAAACAAAAATAAATTAGCTCCCCAAGAAGTACTTCCTCTGCTCTCAACAGCAGTGAGCACATTGCTTTCTTGTGGATCAAGTTCAAGTTCTCAATATTCCAAGTTATTAGGGTTAAGAGTGGGGTCTCTGTAATGGTGTCTAAGTTGTTCCTCTGTTCTTCTACTTATGCACTTGTAACCTTTGGAAAATTACTGAATCTCTTGGTGCCTTAGTTTTATCATCTGTAAGATAAGGAATGTTAATAATACCTTCTCATGGATTTATTGTCATAATTAAATGGTCCTATCCCTGTAAAGTGTTTGCAATATTGCCTGACCCATAATAAGTGCTCAGTAAGTTCCCAACAGGTCTGGGCCATAGCAATACGTATAAAATTATATGTGAGCAATGTTTGGGATAAATTAATTTGCAAATTCATTAATATTTTTACGTATGTGTTAAATTTTCAATAACAGCATTGTCCTAGTAGAAAGAGAAAGATTTTGATAAACCTGGATTAGAATTCTGGTCCTATCACTTGTCAGCTGTGTAAGCTTATGAGAATTATTTAATTGGACTTCTTTTATTTCCAAAATGAAGAAGAATATATCTACCTGAAAGTTGTTGGGAATACCATATTAGAGCACATATACAAAACATTCAGCACAGTTCCTAGCATGGTAAGGGCCAAATAATGTAGCAGATAATTTAAATAAAATGCCTCCAAAACCTTATATTTTAGCTTATTATCTTATATGACAAACCCATTACAATTTCATGTTTATAAAAACAGATAATTTCCTCAATATCTTAGCCACAGGAGAACCAGAAAATATAAATGGGCCAAATTGCAAAAATAAATATGCCTTCACATGGCTGATAGTCTGTGGAATTTCACTACTTCAAGAGGCCATGGAACCAAGTATTTAATATTATAAATGGATTCTGAAAAGAATTAGATAATTTTATGATTGGTAATGTTAATGTTTCCTTTTAAAAACTAGATGTAAACAAATCTGCTGCCACCAGTTAATATCCATAGGGTCTGAGACAGAATTTCCACTTTCTACCCACAGCACTGCACAAGTAGCCAAAAGCTACTTATGGCATCATTATGGCTCTAGTTTACTTCTTTCCTCTATTAGGCACTAGGGAAAATTTCTTCAGTTATGGACCTTGGATTTCAATGAACACTTGGAGGGTGATAAGAAGGAAGTGCTTCTGTAGTCAGCGAAAATATTGTATATTAGAATGAAGTTAACGCCAAAGAAAGGTTTGTAAAGGGAAAACCAAGAAGAGAGGTGCATATTTTAGAGAGGAAAAGAAGCAATGAAGGAAAATAAAGGAGAAAATCCATGCATTTTATTAGTAGAAGGTAGACATTTCTTCTTTTGTGAAGTTTATACTGACTATCTTTGATTGCATAGTTTTGTATTCTATCTTAAGTATTACATTTTTTAGAAAATGCTCATCCAAAATAATATTAATAAATATGTTTTATGATCAAGGGTAGTAATTTTATGACTAGATTATTTTTGTTTCCTTCAGCCTCTTCTTAAAGGGTTATGGAAGAGTCACAGTTGTAGAATGCATAAAATAATTGATAATGCCATTGTTAATAGCAAAATATTAAAAACATGGATTATGGAATCAGGGATACCAATTTAATTCTTACATGGTAATGATTTACGTACTGTTTAAACCTATGTTTTCTTCTGTTTTTTTTCTTTTTTTTTTTTTTTTGAGACAGAGTCTTGCTCTGTTGCCTGGGCTAGAGTGCCGTGGCATCAGCCTACCTCATAGCAACCTCAAACTCCTGGGCTCAAGTGACCCTCCTGCCTCAGCCTCCTGCGTAGCTAGGACTACAGTCACTTGCCACCATGACCGGCTATTTTTTTCTGCTTTTAGTAAAGACAGGGTCTCACTTTTGCTCAGGCCGGTCTCCTTCTCCTGAGCTGAAGCAATCCTCCTGCCTTGGCCTCCCAGAGTGCTAGGATTACAGACCTGAGCCACCCTGCCCAGCCTCTCATTTTTAAAAGTAGGAATTAGTAGTAATAGTTACACGTTTTGGTCAGAATGAAATAAGATAATAGAGATAAAACATATTGCAAAATGTAAAGCACTTCACAAGTGTTGGTTACTTTTACTGTTTTCTATGAGTATAGTCCACAAACTATAATCGGCAATAACATTCAGAATGATATTTATTCTTTTCAAGGTAGGCTGAAGGAAAAAATTTAATGAAAATAAATCATTAGAATGAAATAAGCTACAGACAACAAATTTCAGGGGAAAGGGGGAATTAAAATTTTCTTTTGGAAAGGTTATGAGGGGGAAATGTTAAGATAAAGTTTTATTTAGTTATTTTTATGAAAATACTAATCTGTATAAGCACACCAAGCACAAAAACAGTGACAAAATCGTAAGTAAAATTGCATAATTTTGATACAATGTTATATGTAAGTAGTCACTCAAACTTAATTTCTTTTAGACAGTAACCTTTCCCTGATATACAGTCGCATGAGGCACTTAATAACACATTGTTTTATTAAGGTAGCTATGTCATCAGGTAAGATTCAATAACAGTATACAGTGAAAAAGTGGCATATTGCTTCTCTGTTGCTGGAATATAAATGCAAACTCCTTCTAGCGTATGATATGGGCTGGAACTTTGCCAATCAATGACTATTGAGTGAATCTAGATTTTTTCCCCCAGTGTCTAGCAATAAGAAGAGTTTTTTCATGGGCACTGGTGACAGGATGTATATCACTAGTACTTATTCTGCCAAAAGTTGGCATTGAGCAGAAGCCTCAGGAGTCTTACGTAGCAGTAAATGGAAAGGGTGGGATCGGAGATCAGGGACGGCTTTTAAAATGGACTTTTATTCCACTTACAGTCAACCAGAATGGTATCACTCTGCTTATACACGTCTCTCTGTGGCACAGTTCCAAGGACATCAGTTCTATATCGATCCTTAACATTAGTATGTCTGCATTAAACTAAGTCCTTTCAGTGTGTTTCATAACAAATTGAACTTTTTAAAAATCTCTTCTATCATTGTTATTGCTTCATAAGAGTGTATTCACTTTAAATATGATTGCTCTGAGATAGGGTCATTTTGAGGGAGCGGGAGCTTTATATTCTTCCTGCTTATTTCCTCTTTGAGTTGTCTAGTGGTTTTCTTAATGATGGCAAAATGCATTTATAAAATAAACTTTCTGATCTATTGACTGCAGGAACTCTTAACCACCCCATTTGCTGTTTTCCTCTATTTATCTTTTCCCTTCTTTTGTGATATTTTCCTTTTTTTTGTGATACTGTACCGTCCACCGCTTCCTTGACCTATTCCTGATGTATCTTGATTCAGAGCTTATTTACTCCTGGTCAGACACAATACTAAAAACTGGGGAAATGATCTTAACAAAACGCCTCTTACTATCTAATACAGTCTTGGTGACTTTGGAAAGGCTCCCTGAGGGAGACGGCAGCTAAACTAAGCCTCAAAGGACAAACAGGAGTCAGCCAGGTCAAAATGGGAGCAGAACACATCGAAGCATGTGCAAAGGCCCCAAGGCAGAAAGGGCGGGTGCAGCCTGGGGAATTACTGGAAGCTTCGAAGGGTTTAAAGAGGAAAGATGAGGAAGCATTATAAATGAACTGGAGCGATAAACTCAGGAAGGGCTCTGGGCATGAAGAAAAGTTCAGCTTTTGTGCAGTGAGCAGATAGAAAGAAACCATTTAGGGATTTTAATCAGTAAACTAACATATTCTGATTTACACCCTAAATGGTACCTCTAGAAAAAGGTGGAGAATGCTTTGAATGGGATAATTTTAGAAAAAAATAAAGAACATTTTTTTCCAATATGTAGTCCTAATGCTGTTATTCAATACATATTGGTGTGATACTATTATCTTTAAAAATTGAAATCAGGATCATTTAAATAGATAACAATGATACATATATTAAATCTATGCTAAAATACAAATCTATTCAAAATTGGTGAGTCTGGAGGCACAGCAAGCAAAAAGCTTGTCGTAGTTAGTGTACCATTGCCCCTTATGTATGATTTGTGTAATTGAGACAATAGGCTGGAGAAACTTCTAACCACATATTTTGCCATAGCAAAATACATATTTTGCCATAGCAAAAAATGATTGCTGAACAAATCTTTTTTTCCCCCAGAGTTATATGCTGATTATAATATCTAACTGAAGAAAGGTGCATTCATTTAGAAAGCATTCTTTGGTACCAACATAATTCTGATCAAGAGGAAGAAGACAATTGAAAAACAGAACCTCTATTTTAAAATTAATTCTTACTATAGTTCAGAGGCTTCCTGAACAAGTTAATTTGAGCATGAGATTATTTAACTAATAACAGGTAACTGCTGTGAATCTCCATTTTTACATGATCAAACTAAAGAAGACAAAAGAGGAACTAGCAATGCTTTGTTTGAAACAAAAACTATAGCTCATTATCAATGAAAAGATTATAGTACCTGTCAAAAAACTAAAAGTTACTCAAAATGGTCCCTTCAAAAGTACAAATGAGAGCTGGCATTATTTAAATGGAAGGAATCAGAGAAAATACTTGAAGTTAGCTTTTAACTATTGCCTTCCAACTCCCTGACTTAGTCTTTTTTCTGCTGTTATAACAGAATACCTGAGATGGGGTCGTTTATAAAGAACAGAGATTTGTTTCTTACAGTTTTGCAGGCTGGGAAGTTCAAGGTCAAGCGGTCCACATCTGGCAACGGCCTTCTTGCTGTGTCATCCCATGGCAGAAGACAAGGGACAAGGGAACACATGAGAGAGTGGGGCGAGGGGACTGAACTCATCCTCTTATCAGGAACTCACTCCCACAATAACTAACCCACTCCCACAATAACACCATTAATCCATTCATGAGGATAGAGCCCTCATGACCTAATCACCTCTTAAAGGTCCCACCTCTCAACACTGTTGCATTGGGAATTAAGTGCCTAAACCATGAACTTTGAGGGACACATGCAAACTATAGCATCCCTCAAGTAGTATGAAGCCAAAAAGGATTTTTCTATCCACTGGAAAAACTTGCATAAAATGTTCTTACATCCCAGTGATGACATCCATTGACACATTTTTTTTAAAGTTAATACTTACTGGTGTTAAATATTTAATTTTCATGTAATTATTCAATTTTCTTAATTTTATGTAATATTTTGAAACATTTTATTGATTTCATATGCAAATAAAATATATTTACTATTTATAATTTTAAGCATTGAATCTCACTTAGTATTTTGAAATATGTTGTTAAATTTTATACCAGAATTATGTTAAATATTTAGTGTCAATAATTTTAGTTTATGAATCTTGAGCATTTATTTTGCAAAAATAAATATTGACATAACCACATCACCCTTTTGCTCTGCTATTGCTTTCCTTAGCAAAAGGGTTAGAAGGTTGTTGTATTCATCCATTGATGATGGTGAGCTGAACGTAAATAGTGGTTGTCGGGGAGAGAAAGAAAAAAATTACATGGATTTCAAATAGAGGAATGAGATAGAATCAACAAGACTTGGCAATTTGGGGGATATAGTGTATGTGAAAGAAAAAGGGAAAAAAAAGATACTCTGCCTTTGTGTATGAACTTTGAGTAGATGTAGTTATGAACGTTACCTTTCACACATACAAAGGGATCATGAGAGAAAGAGGAGGAAAGCTGAGAAGAGAGAGAGGGAAAGCAGAAGAAAGAGCAAGACGACAAATAGCAAATAGCATCACTTCAGGAAATGCTACAATTTCAATGATTAAATGTTCACAAATTAATATCCCCTCCCCCTACTATCTCTAGCCTGTTTCTTGGAAGCTTTATATACACCAAATATACCGTGATGAATTCGGGACCTCTCCTAATCTAACAGCTATGTATGTGGAGGACTGATATACTCTTGCATTCCCATGATGAGAAAATGAATATGTTTTTACAGAAAGATGATTCTCTGCAGTGATTATTTCCATGATATCTTTAGAATATTCCTTGTATATATTATAGGTTCAATTACCTGTTAATATCTGGTCAAGGAACCTAACTACTTTTATTTGGAACTTGGAATACATTTTCCCATTTTAAAAATCTTGTTAAAAATGATTTAGGGATGTAACTACTTGGAAACTACATACACTTTACATTAGTAAATGTCAAGTTTGAAAATTGTATTAAGGTTGGTCAGTTCTAAGAGCATCCAGGTAGATCACAAAGCTACTCTGATTTGCATTATTGAAACTATACTCAGAATTGCTTTTTATTCGGCTTGTAAGCACTTTAATTTCTGTTCCTTCTTTTTTCTTTTTTTACCTATCCCCTATTTGCTGCATATTTAGAAATTCATGTTTATTTAATGTGAAAAGAGTATTTTCTATAGCTCTTTTCCTTTCTATACCAAGTTTGATAATTCTAAGGAGAGGGCTTAAAGTTTTAATCCTCTAATTTTCAGAAAGGCTGAGAGCATTAAGAAGCTTACTGGAGAGTTGACGTGTGCTGTAATTTTGTTTTCTGGGATTTGAGTTGAGAAGAACCATAAAAAAAAAAAACATGTTTGGCAGTGGTCAAATGGCTTTTGGTATTCAAGTGGCACTCTGATACCTGGGTATTAGCTTATTTTTGCCATGTTGAAAATGAAAATGAGGTCAAGGACTTCCAGAGCTCTAAGGATCCTTTGAACTATCAAATAAAAATGGTTTCTAAATGTGAGGACATCTGGAAATCCTACTGTGAACAGGCAATGTACGTGTTTTCTTTTGAATTTTATTTCAGAAATCTCTACCACAGGCCCTCTTGGCATGGGAAGTACTGCCACCAGCACCACCCTCCGGACCACAGCCTGGAGCCCAGGAAGGAGCACGACCCCTTCAGTGTCAGGAAGAAGGAACCGGAGTACCAGCACCCCATCTCCAGCCGTCGAGGTACTGGATGACATGACCACACACCTTCCATCAGCATCGTCCCAAATCCCAGCGCTCGAAGAGAGCTGCGAGGCTGTGGAAGCCCGAGAAATCATGTGGTTTAAGACCAGGCAAGGCCAGATAGCAAAGCAGCCGTGCCCTGCAGGAACTATTGGTAAGTCTGTCCGAAAGGGCTAAGCTGAAAGTATTTTGTTACTTTGGCTTGATTTTCTAGTGTTCTTTTCTTTTCTTTCTTTTTTTTCTTGGGAGAGAGGTAAGGAGTACTGCATATTTAATATTTCATTACTTCTATTGGATTGGCTTCTGAACTTAGCTGAATTACGCTTTAAAGCCATGCATTTTCCAGAGTTTGAAAATGCAGCCTGAAGACCTCACAGGTGAGAATTTGGTGGGCATACATGTGAGATCAGTAGTTTTCACCCACAGTGGAAGGTCTCTGGGTCAAGTTTTAGTTAGGCTGTAGATGTTCTGGCTACTCCCAAGTCAGCTTTTCTATGCAACAGCCCAGAGTAATCATTGATTACTGGGAGTTAGTGTCATGCTTGTCACCAACCGTCAGATATTGATTGCAGAAAATGAGGTCGAGGATTTTTATATTGGAAGATGATCATAGAAATGACCTAAAATTTGACAAGAAAGAAAGTTTGACTATTTTTTTTTTTTTGCCAGTCATTGTAGTTGTCCTTTAGAGGTCAAAGGCTCTTAACACTGTCAGAAACCTGCTTCAGGAGTTGATCTTACGCATTCACCATCCACTATAGAGAGCAATCCTGCATTGTTTTCTCTAGGAGACAGTTAAGAACTAAATATTTCTTTGCCCATTTTATTACTGATATGATTCACAATAGCCTCAAATGGTAAGCATATTATTATTTACCATTTGTAATATGGAAATATTCTGATTTTCTTGTAGTTACATACATTGACATTCATAAACTAGTACTCGATGACACCGAAATTTGTATTATTCCATAAAATGTGTAAATAAAAGAAATACACAATAGATGACACTATAACCAGCATTCTTGGGGACTTTGTCTTTGGATGTTATTGATTTGGTTACTTTACGGAGGAAGGTTTTTTCCTCAGAAAAGTTCCAGTATGGATATATCATTCCAAATTCCATGGTATATGAAGCAATGGGAAGACCAGAGGGAATCTTGATTTTTATAAAGGTGCACATTTAATTTTTTTCCCAGCATATATTTTGCTGAAATATTCAGAAATCTTCCTTTATAAAAGGGAGGGAGAATATTTATTTCTAAAGTTTTCTGTGGTATTGGAATAGGAAACCAGTTTGAGTCCTCCTCCTTTCTTAGCCTTGTCCCTTTAGTTCTAGGCCTCAGTTTCTTCATCTCTAAGAGAGAAATAAAAACAGCCCCCCTACTTCAGACATTTGTTGTGAAGATTAGTGAAATAACATATTGGAAAGCACTCTACGCTATAGAAATATGTCATTATTATTCTGGGAAAGAGATTTAAAGGAAACCTGAGGACCTTGCGGATCACCGACCCGTCTTATTTTTACCCTTCCCTGTCCATTCTTCTGTACATTTGGCCAGGCCCTTGCGGGCTCTCACTTGAATTATTGAAGTAGCTTTCTTACTATATCCACGTCACTCCCTCAAATTCACCCCCTACACCGCGGCCAGAGTTAGCTTTCCAGAACCCAGATCTACTTATCTCTCTCTGCTTATTGTTCTCCATTGACTTTCCAGCACCCACAGATGACAGACAGTGGAGTTTACGGTTTGGCTTTATCTACCTTTCCAGCCCCATTAAATGCAACTCCCCCCACCAGTAGACCCCAGCTCAAAAAACTTGAAGTTTCCAAAACACAGCACATTTTTCCTCCACCTGGAATGTCCTTTCCCACCTCATTTTCCTGAGAAACCCACACACTGGTCCCCTTAAGACTCAACTGCTACCTTGCCTCTAAACTCAGGTACTAAGCCCCATGGAGGCAGGTACCACATTGATCTAATTCATGAAGTTATTCTCTATGCCTATCGTAGTAGCCAGCATGTGCTTTAAAAATATTGTATGTTTTTGTTTTTTGTACTCTATTCCTCCAGTGCCAACTCCTTGCCAGGTACTGTATCTGGTGTGTTAATAGACATTATGTCAATTTAATTATCTCATTTTTACTTTTGCTCATATTTAAACATAACATGGATATGAAATCATTCTAAGGAAAAGGAACAGACATATTTCTCTCATTATTATAGGTGTATCGACTTATCTTTGCCTTGCTCCTGATGGAATTTGGGATCCCCAAGGACCAGATCTCAGCAACTGTTCTTCTCCTTGGGTCAATCACATAACACAGAAGGTAAACCTTGTGACTGATGAGAAAGTCTGCCAACACTGTATGCTCTGTTGTTGATTATAACTGCTGAAAACAAAACAGTCAACATTTCTTTAAAAATTAATGTAGAAAACTTCTCTCATTTAAATTTAATTTCAGATTTAACGACCACCTCTAATATGCTATAAGCTAATTCTAGAATGTTGTTGTTTTTGAAGTGCAAATCCATGAACTTCCTCTAAGCCAGGCGGTATTGCTTATAATAATTTTATTATTAGTAAAATTTCTGCAGTGTTGTGAACTACAGATATAAAGTCCAAGAGGCAGCATACATCAAGCAAGCAAAATCTTCCAGAATACATGCAGATGGGGTTTCCTGTGGAAATAATAATTACAATAGAAAAAGTCTACTTTTGGAATCTTAAGCGATTTGATAAATGTTCTGTAACCTAATCATTTATCAGTGCTGAAAGAATACACATGTGTGACAGGATCTTGCAGACTCAAATTTGCAGGGCTTATTTGGTTGCAATATGTTGAGCATTTTTATTATTAATGCACTGTGGGGCTTTGAATTGATTTCATTACAAACAGAGACCAGATGTGCATTTATGCCAAAAGGGCTATGGGATGAATCCTTATTATAGCAATTTATGTGGATTTATGCACTCCTAAAATGGAGAGTCCTTCTATGGCACATTAGCTATGCCGAGGAATTTCTGAGCTAGATTTTTCCCAAGAAATATTACAAATGATGGCCTTACTAAAAGCCTGCCTGTGCCATTTGCTCTTTTCTCTATTTGTTTTTAACCAGACTTATCCTCAATAATGTACTGTATAATAATCTATAAATATCTACCCAGCAGATCATTTAGCAGATGAGCCATAACTATCTATTTACCCTAAATCATGGAAGAATAGTGGTTCTATTGACTCTAGTTACCCTCTTACATATGCATCTCCATACTTGTTGCTGTTCATAATGATACTTCTTCAATTTCAGCACTGTTCCTGCCACAGTTTTTATGTCCTTTGATTTTATTACAATGTAGCTCAGACCCTAGGGCAAATAATTCTTGCTGAATGTGATCAGATTAAGAAATCAGTAGCCGTATCTCCTTACATTAGCCACTTTTTAAAAATAGTTCCTACATACTTAGCCCAGGGGTTAATATAAATTCAATAATAATTCTTCTAGAAAGCTGAATGTTTTTGTGATAATTCCTAAATATAGTTGGACTATTTTATTGCAGAAATTACTAGGTGACTTTAACTGATAATGATGCTTAATTCTTTTCTTTCCTCTTCAAGCCTTGCTAATCTTAGGACAAAAGAGATAATTCCTTTCAAAGACCAGACAGCTGTTGCCCATTTGATTTATGGATGGGATGTTTTTGTTTTATAATAAATACATCCTATTCTTCCAGAGCCTTTTTGCTTAATCCCGTGGAATCTATAAAATAGTATTATAATTGTATTAAAATTAAAGAATTTAGGCAATTGGAATTTATAGCAATACCTTAGATTGATGACTCATAAATTTATAAAATCTTAAAAAGTATAACAAGAGGTTTCTGAGTACTCTGATCAGTTTATGGAGCTTTCCCAAGGTCAGTGGTGGAGCCAGTGTTTTAACTGGGTCTGTGTTCATCAAGACACCATGCTTGGGCCCAGCAGTGGTTAACCTGTGGGTAGAATATGATGCCTTCATAGCCCTATACCACTCCCTTAGGCCATCTCTCTTTAGTCTGTCTATCCATTCATCTGCTTGTGTCCCTGACACCTGCAAATATTATGCTACTCATTGAATATAAATGATAGTTGAGCAGGTTTCTTTACCATAAAACTTCAACACTTAAATGTTAGCATTGTAACATCCAAGAGAGAATCAGTTGCGGCGTTCCCAGAATTGTTTGTCCATATTTTCTCTCCCTCTACCCCAAGGAATCGTCCACAGAATCCATCCCTTTCCTCATCTCCTCCCTCAATGCCATAGTCCCAGCAGCACTCAGATGGGACAGTTGAGGGGGGGTTTCTTTACAGCGGGATTGGGGCAGCGAAGGCAAAGTGCAAGGGCTTGAACAGGAGCCCAGGGCTAGTAGCAGGGAGGGAGCTATTCCCAGCCCCAGGCCTGTGGGCCACCAGGTCAAAGGAGTGACCCAAAACTGGAAGCACAGTGTCCTTGGGAGGAAAGGTGACCTATAGACAAGAGGCACAGCCTGGCCCTAGGTAACCTTTCAGAGAGGGATTGAGGGGAATTCACCCTCCTCCCTCTATGTGCCTGCCCAACCACACCACTGGCCAAACCCAGTCAGAAGCCAGAAAAGAGGGACACTCCTAATGACCTCCATGTAAGTCCACCTCCTAAGGCAGACAGCAGGATGGAGGGGGTGGAGAGTGGCTCGGAACTAGCAACTGGACGGTGCCCGACATAGTCCTCAGCTTTTCTCTACTCCCTTCTCTCACCTGTCTTCCCTTTCCCTGTCACCCTTCCCCTCCTCTCTTTCCCTCTCTTTCTTCCCTTTTTCCCATCTTCTCTCCTCCGCTTCCACCTCCTACCTTCCCATTTCTCTGATTTTTTTCTGCCATGTTGAAGAGGTAATATAGACATCTCTACTAATTCGTTCCATCCCCCTCCCACCCAGGTAAAGTTGTGTGAATTTCAAACTTTTAAAGCAAAGGAACACTTTTTACCCCCAATGAAAGCATAGCTGAAAAATCCCAATATACGCATGCAAAGAAAAGGATTTATAGACCACGGAAGTTTATTTCCGACAGTTCTGGAGGCTGGGAAGTTGAAGATCAAGATTCTGGCAGAATTAGTGTCTGGTAAGGAGCTCACTTTCTGGTTCAAAGCAGCATCTTGTCATTGCATCCTCACATAGTGAAAGGGGTAGCACTCCAGGGCCTCTTTCATCAGGGCACTAATCTCTTTCATTAGGAATCTGCCCTCATGACTTAATGACTTCCCAACAGCCCTACCTCTTAATACTATCACACTGGGGATGAGGTTTCAACATATGAATTTGGGGGGGATATAAACACTCAGGCCACAGCAACCTCCTTCCTGTCTTTACAGTTCCTCTGGGGAATTCCTGGGGACTTTAAAGGAAAAAGCCCTCCCCCCTTGCAAACAATCAGACCAGGAGGGAGAAAACAGATGAAGAATCTTGGTGGTTTGGATTCACAAGTGAATTTGACTACTTATTTATGGTGAAGTTAAAGATTAAATTCTGTGCAACAAAAGAAAGCAGATTAATTTTCACTAGAGAAAATGTAAGCTTTTAAAATTAGAATATCATGAAGGAATTTGTTGCAAACAAAATATCCCAAATACTTTCACAATAATGAGATTTAATAAAAAGTATACTGTATACAGAAAAGGAAGAGCGTATGTTGTGTAGAAAGAGACCTTTACTCCAACAATGAGGCAGAGAGAGAGAGA
>VBSM01003198.1:10878765-10977877 GCA_008086735.1 Cheirogaleus medius
GAGAGAGAGAGAGAGAGAGAGATTGAGTGGTATAGGGAGAGAGGGAGAGAAAAAGAAAGGTCAGTAGGTGGGTAAGTAGAAGGCCTGAGGGATGTAGGTGGGTGGATGGATGGATGGATGGATGGATAGAAAAGTAGGCAGAAAGATAAATGGGTGTATAAATAGGAAGATAGACATGTCTTCAAATTAATGCTTTAAAAACAGTTTCCAGTTTTTTTTTTGAAAGCAAACAATTAGCTCAGAGCCATGCCTCCTGAAGCATATGAAAATATCCTTTTTTTTTTTCATCTTTCTTAATGAATGTTGTAAAATCACAGTCTCTGGCCTCAGCTTGATCTCTAGCTTGCACTCAATTTTTCAAATAGGAGTTTATATTTTCTACTTTGCATACTTTTAAAGAATTCATTGCACTTTATAATCTCACCAGTCCTTTTTTATGTGAAATTGGGTGGCAGTGCAGTTCTGAATAGCTTCCTCATTATTTACATGCAAAGTGAGGTCAGCTGCCTACTTCATTGCCTGGTCCAACTATTATGTGAAAAAGAATTGCCTGAGTTGTCACTGAGAATAGTCTCTTTCTGTTTCTAACTAACGGAAGTGCCTTTTCTTTTGTTTGTACACAAGCTACTGACAGATTTTGAGATAATGTGAGGTTATTCCTGTATTTTCTAAAGAAGAGGAATGTGAAGATCTAGAAATGATGTTGCTATTTTACAATATAAAATAAGTCATTTTTTTGCCCTGAAAGACTAGATTGAATCCTGTCTCCTATATGTTAATTTTCCAGTTTAGATCTAGTATGGAATGAAAGCAAATTGGTTCTTAATTTTGTCAGAGATTGGTGGGGTTTCTAAGACTTTAGACTTAATTTAACCCACTTCCAATTGTAAGAAAGAAGCCTGTTATTGCTTATCTGTCCACTTGACTCAGATTTACAGCAAAATAGATAAATCTTTCAAAGAAATGGTACCTATGTAGCTATGTACTTACACATTATGAGTAATTACTTCATCAATTGTTTTGGCCTTTGATTAATGATTGATATCTCAAAGCTGATTTTAAAGAAAACTGTTTTTACTTGTGTCAAAATTTTAAGATGTAAATAGTATCTGTCTCTGTCATAATTATTATTCTTAACCAAAGCTGCAGGGTTTTCCCTCCTCTATTCAAGTCCTAGGTATAATCCCACCATATCAAATAGGCATTAATTTACTAATCCTTGCAAAACTCATAAAATTTCTCAGTATGTATGTGCTTATTTCTGAGAAATAATTTTAGTAGATTTTAGCAAAAGAGATGTTAGAGATAGGCATTTTAATGAGATCTATAAGCTAGGATACATAGAATAACCTTATTTCCAGCCTCTGTGCACAGGAAACTTGAGGAAGATTCAGGATATTGTATATTTTAATGCAAACAAGATCATTGTAATACACAGTAACTGGAATGAGAGAAATAAGTAGGGTGATCAGAAGGAGAGTCACCTCAGATGCCACCAGAGGGGATGTGGTCACTGACGGCCAGTTGGATGATGTGGCCGTTGAACCCAATTGAGGTTACAGCAGCCATGGGGAGGGAGGACCCAGTTAATGGTGCTACCATCACCTTGAGTTATGTGGACAAGAAACCAGGGGTGGCTCTCAATGCCTCCATCTCCTTCTTCTTGCACATCCAATTAGGCACTAGGCCTGTCAGGTGTACCTGTAAATCCCTCTCAAGTCAGGCCCCTTCTCCTATTTACTTCTCCCCACTCTCACTACACCAATCTATAGCACCTTCTACTCACCCAGGTTTTCTTTCATTCACTCTTGAGTCTTCCAATCCATTCTCTTGAGCTTGATTTCAAATACAAACCTGGTTAGACCCCTCCTACTTAAACCCTTTAGTACCTTCCCATGGTTCTTAACCTAATTCCCTAAATCTTCATTGTGACTTCCAAAGGCCAACTAATCTGTTCCTCACTTACCTCTCCACCTGGCTAAACTCTGGACACAGTGGCTCTTTGAACAGTTTCCCTAAAATTTGATGCTTCTCCCTCCTAAACTCTGTTCTCTCTGCCTGGAAGCCCCCACCTAAATTCCAACCTAATTCCTTTTTTTTTCCATTCCAACTCAAACAAATTAAACTTTCTTCCTCAGAGAAGCATTTCTTAAATTACTTCCTAACTTCATACACCAGGTTAAGATGTCTTTAGGCCGGGTGCGATGGCTCACGCCTATAATCCTAGCACTCTGGGAGGCCTAGGTGGGCAGATCGCTCAAGGTCAGGAGTTCGAATCTAGCCTGTGCAAGAGCGAGACTCCGTCTCGACTAAAAATAGAAAGAAATTAATTGACCAACTAAAAAAAAAAAAAAAGATGCCTTTAAACTATGCTACTACATGGGGGTTCTGTATTGCTCTCAACAAAATTAACATTAAATAATTGTACAGTTAAATTTTTAATGGCTCCTTCCACTGCTACTGTGTAAACTCCTTGTAACAAGAAACCATTTGATTCCCCAGATGTTACCACAGTGCTATAGAAATTCAAATGTTGCTCAAAGAACAAATGAACATATAGGCTGAATGAACAATTGTTGAAATAATAGATGGATAGATAAATAGAGGTAGATATATTGATCCTATTTTTGAAAAACTAGATATATGGATTTAATACATAAACACAAACATATATGATTAATGCTATGCAGGTATCAATATTGGATCCTTAAAGCAGAAAAAGATGTGTTTTTCCTCTCTGTTGTACCTGTAGTACTCTGTCTTCTAAAACCATGGTTATTCCAGATTTCACTTTTTATATATCATATTCTTGGCTCAGAGAGCCCTTTCTCCTCATTAGCACTGACCAGAACTCCTTCTTACCTGGTCACTCTCAATTTTATCTTTTAAGGCTTCATTTGGCTGTTACCTCTTCTTGTTCTCCCTCCTCCTTTCCAGGTATTTATTGCCTCTGTACTATATTCCCATAATACTTCATACAAATTTATATCTTTACAATTGCATTGTTGAATTCATATTATCTGCCTTAATGTACCCTACCCCAATCCCGACTGATAGAACATAGCTTCAAGAGGACAAGAGCTATGTAAGATTCATCTTTATTTCCTCAAGAAATAATAAGTGTTCAAATAATTGTTGAAAGAATGAAAAATTGTTACTTTGATTTATTCATTTTTAAGGTGACGAGAGGGCCTGTAGGCCCAGCTACTTGGGAGACTGAGGCAGGAGGATTGCTTGAGGTCAGGAGTTGGGGACTGCATAAGCTATGATTGCACCTGTGAATAGCCACTACATTCTAGCCTGGGCAACATAGCAAGATCCCATCTCTAAAAATAATTTTAAAAATTAAAAAGTAAAAATTTTCGAAAAAAATGAAGAGAGGGTCAGAAAGTTACAGCAATTTTCTTTTACATTAAAAACATACTTTTCATATTTTTATAATAAACATTTTCATAACTTATTTGTACTTCAGGGTGTTTTTGTCTTACAACTTTTTTATTGTTGAACATTGAGTTTCAGAGTTCCTTTGGGGTATTAAATAAGTTTATTCTTCATAAGAAAACACTTTTGAATGCTAAAATATAGTTACTATTTTTAAGAGAATGCACTAGTGATTTTCATTTTTGACTCACTGATTTATAAAACTATACTATCCATTATTGACACATATATAGGCAGCTGAATTTCTTATTATCTTTTATGTTGAAAAAAGTTACATTTTGATTCATTGGTAATCTACATTCTCAACTTTTTAATTACTATACATAAAGAAAAAGTTTAAATCTTTGTATAAGGGAATTACATAGGCCTTCTTTTCTACCTTATCATTTTCCAATCTAACATTATAACATTGAAGATTATGATTGCATAACTACATAGAAATAAAAAAATGAATTACAATATGAAAATAACAGGGCTATTATTTCTTTTTTCTCTGTTTGATAACTAATTTTGATTGGGGCTCTAAGTTCTGATTGGCCGATTGGTAGGGTGTTCCCTCGTCCCCCAGGTGTGGCAATTGCTCAGACCCCCATATCTGTCCCAGGAGGACGGGGGTCCCTCACTGTCTACCTAACACAATCATTCCACTTTATTTGTTTCTTTAACATTCGTTCCTATCACAAACATTAAGCACCTCTTAGTAGATGGCGATACCCTACCTATTTGACTAAGAATTTTAGTTGTGTCCTTATAGCTTTCTGAATACCCATTAGGGAGAGAGCATACAAAGAGACGATCTTTCTGTTTGTGATCCAATGTTCTATGTCAACTGCCTTTAAAAAAGAAAAGAAAACTATTTCTTAAATAATGACACTATTGTATATTTAAATAATAATAAGACAGATTAAAGTTTGGATAGATATATATCAAACCACTAATCTCTGAAAAGTAGGAATATATAGAGGTGAAAGAAGAGACATTCATTATTTTCACACTGCACCCTTCTATTTACTTTTACTTGTTTCTCATGACTTTCTTACAAATTAATATATATTCCTATGTTATTACCTAGGGATATCAGATTTGCTCAAGTGATCATGGGGTATTAGTCTTTATCTCTTTTAACATCTTTGGAGTGTTGACAACTTCATATATTCTTGTAGCATATACTTCAAAAATCAACGTGTAGTTTCAGAAAAGAAAAACACTATGAACTAATTAAGCAATAGTTTATGATCCAATGTATTGTGGGCAAACTTTCTTATCATATAGTAAGCAGATGTAAATCACTTTGTTAAAACAGAGATTTTGTTAGGAGTAGAATCCTCACAGAGCTTTGCAGCTGGTGAATATTCATTGTGAACTAAGTGCTAAACTAGGCACAAAGGAAAATTTATACCTGCCTCTAAGAACTTAGAGTATGGTTGGAGATTCACAACACATGCTCATCAAACTCCAATTTAGAATCTCACAGAGAAAATATTAATAATATGGCAAACTTTAGACTAAACCACCCAAACAGATAATTCAGGTGAGAATAATTTTTAGAAGTAAGATTCCTCTCAGAAGGAGCTTCCTGAAAGCATGAATTTAAACTCAGGTTTTGAACAAAAAGATGAATGAACATGAAAAATTGGGGAGCATATTCCAGGTAAAGATGGAGTTTAATAACTGTTTCTTACCTCAATGTTTAAAACTTACATGCAACAACAATTATTATTAATAAAAGAGACCAGTAAAAGCATTTATGTAAGATCTCTTTCCTTTGTATTCTGTTTCAAAATTTTAGTTGAAGTCTGGAGAGACAGCTGCCAACATTGCTAGAGAGCTGGCTGAACAGACAAGAAATCATCTGAATGCTGGGGATATCACCTACTCTGTCCGGGCCATGGATCAGCTGGTCGGCCTCCTGGATGTCCAGCTCCGGAACCTGACCCCAGGTGGAAAAGATAGCGCCGCCCGTAGTTTGAACAAGGTAAGGACCTCAGTTATGTGTCTCTTTAATGTTGTAAAATCTGGAAGACTTTCTTGCTTAATTTTCTTCCTTCTCTAGAATTCAATCATTCTAAAGAGAATCATTAGCTATATTCAATTCACTTCATTATTTCCTTATATTAATGGAACTATTTGTTTCCTTAATCTAAAGAAACAATTAATGTTAATCTCTCCATGTATATTTTGAATTTACAATTCTGTTTTCCATAGCAGTTCCTCTATTTTGTATGCTAAATACTGACAGGGTTAATGTGGATAAATGCAATTTATGTTGTTTCTTTTTTTTTGCTTTCAAATCTTTATATTAAAACAATTGACAACTAAAAAATATATAGTCAATAAGTAGAAATTTTAAAAATAGCAAGAAGAGCTATTAATAATCCATTACAGATGTTTTTAAAATGAGATAATTTAACTTAATGATACTTTTAAAAAACTCATGAGGCAAATAATTTTTAAGTTGTACTTCCGTTAGATTTTGAAATCACTCAGATTTTGCATCACTACCACTAAAAATTTCAAAAGTTTGAGTGTATTTCTGTAAATTTGAATTGTGAATAATGAAAATAATTCATTTTCTTTTCAATTTCAAGGAAAATATATTTTATGAATTTTTGTTTATATTTGAATAAATAAAATGAGCATTTATGTAAATATATAAAATATATTTTACATCTGTATAAGGAATATCTTTTTTTATGTAACAAAATACCATATGGTTAATTAACTCCATGCTAAAAAAATATTAGCATTGCTACTATCAAATGACATGTGTTCCCTGAATGGCCTTAGTGTAGTAGATCAAATGATTCAATGATTGAATGATTGGAACTGGATCGTAGGGCTTTGAATATCATGATAGTCTTACTACTTAAAAAAGCAAGAATTCAACAGCTACAGACTAATGTTCCTCTGTGGAATTCACTAAAAGAGCATTCCCTTTTAGAATTAAAAAATGACTTTACAGAATGGCCTTTTAATATGTTTAGTTCTTCTGTGTCTTCCTGGGTAAGAATTTCACTCATCAAAATGAAAGAAATTTTTTAAATGATGATTGTTCAACATAGAAAAAACCCAGATATTTTATCTGGAAAACACGGTGTTTTCTGTAATTTCGTCTTCAGAAAACAGGTACAGTTTTATCTATTAGACAGAAATCATTAAGGTTTTTTTTTTTCCATGCTGAGCATAAAGGAGTTATTTTTGTCACTTATGGCCCTGATATAGAATCACAACCAATCTCCTGATAGAATATAATCCACAGCTGCCTATATAATCTGGGCATGCTGTGATTTTAAAGTGTTATTGCCCAGGCTGACTGGATGCTATTAATGAACATTGCTTCCAGCTACCCTTATCATAATGTGCTGAAAGTAGTAATTTCTATTAATGTTACATATCCATATCATGACTTGTTATAGCAATACATTGTATCTTTATTTAAAAATGGTGTTGGTGACTGACAGTATCAGGTAAAGCTGGTAATTAATGTCACTTTCTAACTGGCTACAGCTAATCAGCTTGCCTACTCTGAATATCAAATAACTACATAATGGGCAAATTTCCATTTGTGAAGCTTTTTAATGCTCTCTTTTGTTTCCCATTTGGCTCTTTTCAATTGTTTATATAATGTGGTTTGTCATATGTTAATTTGCATGATGGGGTAAGGAGATGGGAGGGCAAAGGTTATTCACATGCTTGCTGGCTTGCTCTCATTTCCTGTGGTTCCCACTTTCCCTGAAGCAGTTATAACCAATCAGATCTGCAAAGTCAACTCGGTACAAATCAATTGCGCTCCACATTGAAATTCTGGAGGGTTTAGAGTCCTGCAAACCAGGATTCGAGTCAGTGATCCAAATGACAGCTCTGGCAATTTACTTGCACTCATTCCTCACTTAATTCTTTAGAGAAGTAACCGCTCTATGCTCATTGAAGAATGCATGAATTAAAGTTAGGAGAGTATTAGCCACACAAAAGGCATCAGAGTAACTGCTTCTTAAAACTGGGTAATTTTCTCCTTCAACAATCAAGGCTACTGAAGAAAAAAAAAAAAAACAATAGAGAAGAGGAGAAAAACCCGCAATTTAATTTATAAAATTTTGGCTCATTTACGTAAACAGGGTATATAAGCTGTTATTAATTATTCATTTTATAACCAGGAAAAAATGTTTGGGACTGCATATGAGTTTCTGTCAACCTTTTGCCCATCAAAACATCACTCTGTGTGAAAACAAACAAAAATAGGCTTCTTATCCCACCAAAGTTTCTAAAATGTATAATTTGTTTTTTGGTTGAAACTGTCAAAAGAAATTCTTCAAGAAATAAAAGCAGTGATAAATCAGGAGATTAATCACATTGTTTTAATCAGAAGTTATTTTTCTTTTGGTATTTGTCCCTTAGAATCAAATAGTCATAATGGATGGGCATGTCTATTTTCCCGATAAACAGAAATTTTTGTTATGTATGAACGAACATATGATTTGTGGTGTACATGAACCATCTATATTATCTGTAAACCACAAATAATATATCTTCAAGAAATGGGTTCCAAACTTTTGGCATAATTTCCTTAACTTCGTATGTCTTCATTTCTTGCCCATGAGTTAACAACTAACCTGGTATGAAATGGATTGTTTAAAATGAATGAAGTACATTGATTTTGACTAATGTCTACTAAATGTATTCGAAGTTTTCTTGCCATCATTAACAGCCTTATACCATTCAGTTTTCACTTGGCTTGTTCTGAAAGGGTGTTGGCTACTGTTTTTCCAGCCACGGCTTACATTTTGCTGCTGCTTAGCTTTCATTTTCTTCTAGAAAGTAGTAAACGACAAAATAAGGTGTTTTGTGTAGATGTGTTCTTTTATTTTTCTTGTTTTCTTCTGTCACTAACTTGTTTTTTCTATTCTGTGTTTAATCTGCTGTCTTAATGGATTCAGCTTCAGAAAAGGGAGCGCTCTTGCAGAGCCTATGTCCAGGTACTTTCTGCGTTTTTATAAATGTGTTAAGTTGTTGAATGTCTCTGTTGTGATGGCATGTATGGACATCCTATAGAAAAATGGTAATGTCCCCTGTTGAACTAAAGGAATTTCAGGGAGGGCATGATTGGGATGTATGGAGAGACATGAAAGAGTACATGCTAAAAAGAAACTTGGCAGTGCTGATGCTCTGTCAAACGTGAGAAACACAGACTAAGAAGAAGGTGCAGCTTCAGGTGTGAACCTTTTGATCATCACTAAAGAGGTGAGTTGGGTGTAATATATTAAATCCCTAATTTCTTCATAGAGATGGGTATGAAAACATTTTATTTATACATCAGGCCAGGCAATATTTGAGTAGTAAGTCATTTAGCAATGAAACTCAATCAATGTCTTATAAGACAACAAATAGTCCAGAATACTTGGAATATCATTCTTCTTTTCCAAAATGGAACTGTTTATTGGCTCAAGGCATATTTATGACTATCTAAGTCTCTCACTTATTGCAAAAATTTTAATCCCAATGTAAATATAATTTTTTTATCTAGCATTATGTTCTAATTTGTTTCTCCTATCCAAGTACTAACCAGGCCTGACCCTGCTTAGCTTCCGAGCAGGTGCGTTCAGGGTGGTATGGCCATAGACTGTTCAAATTTGCTTCTAAGCAGTAAACCATTCCTGTGAGTTTTATATGAAAGAGAGAAATCTCAGAAGCATGCTCCCTAGTTTATTTTTACAAAAAGGGAGTGAAGGAAGAAAGGAGGGAAAGAAGGCTGGGAGGAAAAAAATATGAAACTGTGTAACCATAAACTTTATGTATCCATATCACAGCATTCTTAAAGAGGAAGCCCATCTACAATTATAAAGAGATGCCCTCAAGAATTAAGTTAATGTTTATGAGATTGGCACTACAAAAACTAAACCTTATCAGTTAATTCACAGTTGAACATAATATCAGGGCATTGACTTTTTTTTAACCAAAACTCCCAAGAAGTAAGGTTAATAGAAATGCTAAATATTGATTTGTTCATTTATACTTTTCTAGTGATCTGAATATTCATACTCACTATCTTTCTGGGTAGTATACAACTAAGAATTGGATTTATAATTAGGAAATAACTTAGCATAAAATCATAGCAAAAGGAACTAGGTGGCCTTGGGGGAAAGATGGTCAAATTATGAAAAGCTCAATACAGTAAACATTTTAATGAATAGAGATATCTCTATGTACTAGCTATAGCCAATTGCTTAATTCTGGCTGACAAGTTATTTTTCTTTCAGCTGTCCCAGTTTTAAACTCCATACATAAATTCCTTCATTTCCTCAACAAATACTACTGAGCAAAACAAATATAGTATATTCTCTGCCCTAGGATTTTACCATCTAGTAGAAAATATTGATTAATAAATGTTAGTATATTAACATTTCAGATGAATTAAACTAATGTTGAGTAGATTCACCTTTCTTTAGTTATACTCTCATCCTGGGAATGTATTCTGTCATTTTGATTGGATTTGGTGTTATCCAAGTCTCCTCAGCAACATGAAAACACATTGCAAGTGGTCTCTATAAGTCAGTTAAATTTGCAGATGGCCAAACTTTCTCTATTAGGTGTTGCTTCTACAGGGAAGTAAAGATTTATTTTCCTCACCCATTGCTAGGTTCATGGCTGGGGCCTCTATAACAAAAGACAGATTAACAAGAGAAAAGCATACAAGTTTATTTAACATAAGATTTATATAACATGAGAGCCTTTGGAAATAAAAACCCAAAGATAGGGAAACCTGTGTATTTGTATGCTTAGGTTTGATGAAGAGTGGGCAGTTATGGGGTAGTTTGATTGGACAAAGAGGGTGTGATGTAATGGTAATAAACTGGAGAGAATTTAGCAAGGCTGTTTGTTCAAATTTTCTTGGCATCTCTGTGTCTTTGGCTCCTTTCCTCTTGGTATAGGGAGGCCACCTCTCCAAGGAGGATATTATGACCTTCTTCAGGAGAATGTTGGAAAACTCTTGCTCAGTTTTGTGACCTGCTTCAGGGCAGAAGAACTAGGGGACGGGGGGAGGGGAGTAACCTAACTGCTTCTGCTGATTTTTCAAATAACAAAATGCCATATTTTGTAGTAACATGTTCTGAACCTAATAGATACTTGCTTGCTTTTACTCTCAGGATTTCTTTCAGAATCAGCAATAATTAGGTTATTAAGTATGGTATGTCTGATTTCCTTAAGTACTTTGACAGTTGATCTCTCTGACATTTCACTTTGATACTTCTTATTTTATTTTTATTGTGAAGGTACATCCTCAGTCTTTCAAATGAACATTTTGGCTTGTGATTATCTTTCAAACTTTTTTTTAGAGCAATTTTTGTGGAACCATGTATAAGTCAAAAATGTGTGTTATTTTTGAATATGAGTTCCGTTGTGAATCCAGTGCAGTGCAGACAGCTCAAAATATCAACAAAGTGTTTGGGAAGGATGCAGCTAATGAATGCACAGTACCATTGATGGTTTGAGAAGTTCCATTCTGGTGATTTTAATCTTTAATCTGAGACCGAGGTGGATAATGATGAGCTGAAAGCTGTAGTGGAAGCTTTCAGCTCCACTACCCATCTCAACTTACCCGTGAATTAGCAGCAAGGTTTGATGTTACTATCCCAACAATATTGGACTATTTGAAACAAACGGGCAAGGGAAAGAAGCTAGAAATATGAGTATTGCATGAATTAAATGAGCATCAGAAGAGAAATCATGTTGAAGCTTACCTTTCTTTGCTATCATGACATAAAGGCGAACCATTCCTATACTATAGTGTTACTTGTGATGAAAAATGGATTCGTTTTGACAATTGCAAGCATTCAACACAATGGTGAGATAAAGATGAAGTGCCGAAACACAGTCCAAAACCAAATATTCATCAGAAAAAAGGCTGATGGTGTCTGGTGGTCTAGTGCTGGTATTATTCACTATAGCCCCATGAAACCTAGTCAGTCAATTATAGTGGATGTCTACTGCAAGCAATCAGGTAAAATGATGAGGATGCTTGTAATTAAGCAGCTGAGATTGGTCAATAGAGACAAGCCAGTCCCCTTGCAAGACCACATATCACAAATAAACAATGCTGCTAAAACTACAGAAGCTGGACTTAGAAACTCTCTATCATCCACCATATTCACCAGACCTTGCACCAACTGATTACCACTTCTTCCAGGCTTTGGACCACTCTTGCATGGAAAAATATTCAGTTCTCAACAAGCTGTGGAAAATACCTTTGTTATTTCATTGCCACTCGCTCTCCAGGCTTCTTCACTGCTGCCATAAGCAAGCTACCATTAAGATGGCAAAACAGTGTCGCTAGTTTAGGCAAATACTTTGATTAATTTAACTGCTTCTTGTCTGAGATATAACAAACTTTTGATTCCAAATTGGACATTTTATATTTAATTACCTAATTTTTAAAAAATGAAAAAATAGTTGTTTTTCTTGTGTGTTTCATTCTGAATTTGAAGTCATTAGGATAAGGCTAATAAGGACATTTTGTGAGACAGTATTTTAAAAGGGAGAAATTGAACAGAGATTAGGAAGATAAGCTTTTAATTTGCATTTTACTGTATAAAATAATTAATCTCTGTACATAAGAAACTTCAGGTTTATTTTTCTAAGGTTTTGGGAAAGAAATTTCTCTGGAAGGTATATATAAGTATATATATACGTATAGGTATATATGTATATATATAGGTATAGGTATTTGTGAGATAGGTTTACATATACTCTCTGTGTGTGCAATAGATTATTGAAGTATTTTTTTAGCATTGAAAGCTGAAGATCATTTTTGAGCTGAGCAATATTAGGATTGTTTTTGATGGCAATCTATGTTATCCTTTTAATGGTGCCTTTGGGATAATTAGTCTTTCGGTATTTAAACCTATGAAATGCATGGTCATTCAAACATGAATCTCTGATGGAAAATTAATAGCATAGTTTATTCAATGGCTGATTTCCTGGTGTCATAATTGAATGACTGTGAATAAATGTTTCAGCTATTGACTAAACATCTGATAAGACCAAATACAAACAGAATATTGGTGGAGCAGAAATGCTTTGCTCACTGATACACAGCACTACTTCTGTTTGTCTTAATGTAGATCATTATTCCATGAAAATCCAGAGTGAATAATACCTTATTCTTTGTCTGTTTGAATTTAAAAGACTTGTTTTATGTACCTTATTGTTTCTATGCTCGGAGCACATTCACAGCTATCTATGAAATAGGTATGAAATACACTTGAAGTGCTTTATGCATTAAATTGGAAATAAAATGATTATTTAGTCATCGTGAGTTTCTTTAAAAATAATGGATTTTACATAGGTGCAAGCAATGATTATTCTAGGGTTGACTTTGACTCTTTAAATCCATTTAGCTTTCAATTATTTAGAGGTTCAGAGTCTATTTTATAAATTACTTAGATCCATCTTTTATATCTTCCTGCTTCTAACCTTTTATTTATTTCACACACAAATAAAAGCACAGTGGAATTTAAACTGTCAGCTGTCAACTATGATAACTGATCTGTAGATCAACAATTAAAAGGTGATTGGTAGGATTTTTTGAATATGTGAATCTTCCTAAAAGTGCTTATACTTGCATCCCACGAGTTTTAACTACAATAGAACCCCCACATTGGGTCCAATATATTTTATTTTTCTTTATTTAGCTGTAATTTTAGATTATACTGCAATCCTTGTTGACTATCAAAAGATAGAAATTGATATGTATAATCATAAAACATATAATTTCCATTTCCTAAGCACTATATTGTGGGGAAACTTCCCCTTTGCCCAGGAAGGTTTGCTGAAAGATCACTCACAATAAGGGAGATTAATAAGAGAAAATGATGTATTTACCATGTGCATGAGGAAAATCATAGAGTGATTACCCAATTTCCCAATGGGGTCTAGAAGTTTATATACTCTCATTTTAGAGGAGAGGGGGAGATGAGGAATATAGATAATTCTGCCGAGTGGCAATAAATGGTTACTATGGGAGATGAATAGATACTTGGGAGAATGAATGGATGGGGGGGGGAACAGACTGACTTATAAATGATTCTCTTTGCAAATTAAATTAACCTAAGAGACAAGTATTATCTTTAAAATGAGTTGTGCTATGTCTGCTTGCATTCTTGACCTCCTTTTCTGCAATATATTGACATAACAGGGAGGGGAAAGAAAGTCAGGTGTTCTTTTTGATGGGTTTGTCTGTTTTTATGCAGATGGAAGAAAGCCCCTTCTGAGGCCTGTTGATCACTAAAGGCCTTCAATTCAAAATACTCTTCATAGCAAGGAGTCATGTTTTGGAGTGAAATTTCCTGAGCTCCTTCAATACCTTCATTTAAGAATAGAGTTTTAAGTTTTATGCCAGAGAAGACAAGTAAGGTTTGTCTTAAGCATGCATATTAAATAGCTGCTATTATATAATATTACCAGAAGGGACCTTAGAGATGAAGATGAGTTAGTTGAGACCTGGAGGAGATGAAATTATTACCAAAAGCTTGGCATTTGTCCCTGAGGCCACATCAGAAGAACAAGGACAAGTGGTTTGAGGAGAAGGGAAGGGAGGTTTATTAATTTGCCAGCAAATGAGGAGGATGAAGAATCTCATCTTAAAGTGTCCTCATCCTAACCATAAGCAGAAACACAGAGATTTTAAAGGTGGGGCATTCAGCTTCAGAGTATTGCTATTTAACTGTAGTTGATGGTCCTGATCGACCCCATCTGCGGCAAAGATAATCTTGTGTCCTATGCCTAGACAGTTCCACTGGGCAATCTCCTGTGGTATCAAAAACAAAGAACACCCCCCTGCCCTTCTGACCACTGGCCTTGGGCAGGGATGCAGGTTTTAATTCCCAAAAAGAGGGTGGGGGATGATAAAGAGACAGCTTGGAAAACATTTTACCCTTTATTAGGCCATTCCCTCTGTTACAAATTGACTGGCTTAAGGTCACACATCTAGCACTGATGGCACTGTTGCTGCGCTCCTGACAGGTGTCCTGTGCTTCTTCAACACCACGATAAGGAATAACAATATTTTTTTAGTAAGAATAAATATGTATATTAGCCATTAATTATGTGCTCATCATTGTGCAGGAAAATTAGCATACATTCTTATTTAATATTCATAATGAAAGAACTCAGGAAATTTCACCCCAAAATATGACTCCTTGGTATTTTGAATGAAGGCTCTTAGAGATCAAAAAGCACTGGCAGGGGCTTTCCCTCTATCTGCGTAAACTGGACTGACCCATTCAAAAGATCAATAGACTTTCCTTCCTCTCCCTGTTATCTCAATATATTGCAGGGAAGAAGATCAAGAATGCCATCAGACTTGGCCCAAATTATTTTAAACACAATACTGGTCTCTCAGGTTAATTTACAAGTCAATCTGTTTCCCCCCCACCCATTTGTCCTCCCTAGCACCATTTGTCACCGCTAAAGAGAATTACCTACACTCCTCATCTCTCCTACCCCTCCAAAAGGACAGGTATAAAAATATCTGAACTTCATGGGGATATCGAGTAATCACTCTGTGATTCTCCCCATGCACATGGTAAATAAACCTTTCTCTTACTAATCTGCCTTAATTGTGAGTTGATCTTTCAGCGAACTTTCGGGGGAAAGGGGAAGCTTCCCCTCACCCTACCATAAACACTCTATCATATAATTATTGCAATTCTTAACTTACAGAGGAGAAAACAAGGCCCAAGGAGAGGGTTAAATGACTTTCACAGAGACCACACAATAGAAATTGAGAGGGCGATTAAGGAGGCCAGTGCCATTGGAGCAGAATGAAAAAGAAAAGGATCACAGGGTATGAATCTGCAGTGCAGCGAGGGCCCAGAATCTGAAAGACCACTGTAAGGACTTCAGCTTTTATTCAGAGAGACCCAATAAGCCATTGCAGGTTTCAGAGCAGAAGATGACATTATCTGATGCGTCATAAAAGAGGAGAATAGCTTATAGCAGGAAAAGTAAGAGCTGAAGCAGGGTGACAGTCACAGTCACTTGGATTAGTATATTAATGTTGGATACTGAGGTAATTATTCAGATTCAGGATTTTTTAATAAAGTGAAACCAAAGATTTGCTAAAAGATTGTATGTGAGGTGACAGAGAAAGAGAGGAGATGAAATGACTCAAAGTTATTTTGCCTGGGAAGAATAACATCACCATTTATTGAGACGGTCTGTCTGTGACCAATTTGGGAGGAGCAAGAAAAGAACTTCATTACGGAGCATATTCAATTTGAGATTCTTAATATATATGCAATATGTGTATGAATATGCAGTTGAATATACAAGCATGGACTTCAGTTGAGAGGTTAGCCTAGAAATAATCAATTTGGTAGTGTTATGCTTAGAGCACTTAAAGCCAATGTACCAGATGAATTCTTCACAGGAATGAGTGTAGAGGGAGAATAGAAAAGTCCAGAACTGAGCCCCAGGACACTGTAATATGAAGAGGTCAGGGGGAGGAAAAGAAACCAGAAATACAGAGTAAGGAGTAGTCTTAAGGAAGGAGAAGGGCCAGGACAGTATGGTATTCTGGACTCAACTGAAATTCTTATTGCAAAGAGCAGGAAATGATGTCAAATGCTGCTGAATCTGCCCAGAAATGCTGATACAGCTTTCCAAGAATCAAAGCAATGTCAACTTTTGATTAACTTTAAAACTTTCAAAGCCTGGATGTCTATATTATTACATGGAATATCTAAACCTTTTTGCCCATTCCTTTCATTTTTTTGTGTGTGTTATTCATGCAGACTTTCTGTGAACTGAAGTTGCTACTTGCACCTTTGACAAAGTGCAAATTGAATTATGCCCGTTTTACTTGTGTGTCTTTCGTGCATAAGACAAGAAGCATTCTAAGCTCCATTTATACTGCTAGGGAAGAAATTAATGAGTATTTTCAAGTTCCTTGTTTGGTCACTTAATTGGCTGGGTGACAAAGAGCTCTGCGGTGCATGTCAAACAACTTTCAGAGTCCTCTAATGATTTGTGCTTTGCTTGACTTGTGATACCATTCTGTGTGGCCTGTCAGGCTGGATATCCTTGTTAAAGTGGCTAGAATAAATTGGTCATTGTATGACCAGTGTGCATACAATGTAGTATATTAACTACAGCAACAGGGAGTACTTTCAGCAGCTCTTTCAAGAGATTTCGATGTTTGCCCATAAGTATCAAAGCCAACCCAAACTTTCATTTAGTATAATTAAAAGGACATCTGAAAGTAGTTTGAATCACAGCAGGCTCTTGTGGTTTGGTAACCCTTTGTTAAAACCCTGTGAACTTAATATATTTCACAGCTTGATAAATCTGCATTTGATTTATGTCAGTAAGAGAGAAAATATAAATCTGCACCCTGCGTGTTTCTGGTGCCCTGAACCTATTGTTAAAAGACATGGAGATCAAAGAAAGTGACTTCCAACTACAAAACCAAAGTACTGCCGTTTTCTTTAGATAAAGCATAGTTATAAGAATCCCCTTCTATAAATTGTAGTCATTAAATGCTACTACATACAAAGCAATCATTGAATCAAAAGACAGTAAAATTGTATGTAATACAAGCAGAGTAAATCATACAGGTATTATTTAAGAGCTTGAAGAGATCAATTCATAAATCCAACAATTTGAAGACCTCCAAAGGACAATGACAGATATTGATGATGGAGATTCCGATTTGACGTGGAAAGAACATTATTCTGGGAATCTCTCAAAATTCCCCTGGTGAACACGTCAGGTCAAGCAGAGATGGCCACTTTATAGAGTCATTCTGGCCCCTTCAATTTTGCACATTTCCTGTTCATAAACAAATGTCCCATCTGCTGTATTTATATACATAGTTTGTGAATGCTTAAGGAAGTAATTCTAATGATGGTGTTGGGGGGTGGGCAGTAAGTGCCCTTCTGTTTTTAAATAAAATATTTTCATCCAAAACAAAAATATTTTCTCTCTTCTCTTCACCAGCTTGTATTCTCTTCTCTCATTTAATTTCCTGATCACAACCTGGGTCATTGCTTAATTGAAAAACTTTTATTTAATGTACATTCTATGCATCGTTGCTTTCTGAACATATATTTACTTTGGAAAAGTTTGAAATACATAAAATATAAATAGATATTATTTCTATGCAAATGCAAGAGAATACACATCAATTTGCTTTGCTATTTCTTTAATAGCTTTATGATTACATAGCTAACCAGAAGGAAAAAGATATTAAAAACAGCATTACAGATTTAAGATCCTACTTTCTGAAACTATCATTAGCTTTTTGGGTACAGGTCAGAGAAGAAATGGAAATTTTAAAATGTAATTTGCAGTAAAGTATTTGCCTGATGGCTTGGAACCAAACAAATGATTTTTTAAGACTGCTCCCAACAAAGTTACAATTTTTATATTTTTTCTTATCTAATGTATGAATTTTGTACAGCTGGTCGTAACAGAAACTTAACTATGGTAGCTTAAACAAAGCAGGGCTTTATTTTTGCACATAAAAAAATGCAGATGAGGCAGTCCAAGATTAGCTTGAAATCTCCATGAAATCTTCAGAGACAAGGCTTTGTCTGTTTCTCAGCTCCGTTATCTTGACTTGAGCACATGGGTTCCCATCTTGAACATGACAAGATGGCTACTCAGGTTCCAACAATCATGTCATGCTAATCTCCAAACAGGAAGAAGGAAAAGGACAAGTAACTGAAGGATTTTTCCCTTTTAGTACTTTCTAGAAGTCTTACCCAGTTACTTCTGATTGTATCTCATGGGCTACCCTATCCGCATAGCTAAATACTACATTAGTAGGTGTAGCTTTGGAGGTGGGCATAATGTCTAGTGATTCTGTGTCTAACACAAGAATATTAGACAACTACCATTCTCAGATGCAACTAAAGTGCTTTTTCTTTTTCTTATTTAATGATACATAATGAAATCTTTTCCCAGTTTTGATGTAATAACCTACCATAGATTTACGATAGTACTAGAGTTAGTTTTGAACTCTAAATATAGATTATAATGTTCTTTTGATTGTTCTGTTAGTCATAGTTTAAAATTAATCATTTTATGTAAAAAATGTTAAAGCTATTTCAAATTATTCTCAGATTGCATTTTTATTCTTTTTAAGTAGCTTTTTGAATAACTAATATAGTTACCAGGCTTAAAATATAAAAGACAGAAAAATAAATATGTCTCCCTCCCACTAGAATCTCTATATTGTTACTCCAGGACATACCACTAACATTGTTGTTTATTTGAGTGGTGCCCCCTTGGAGTTACGTAGTTCAGTCCTGCCTCTCACCTGTCTCCCAGGCAGTCAGCTCTCCTCCAAAGCAATCACTGTTATCAGCTTTTAAAATATCTTACCAGAGAAGATTATATATTAACTCGCATCCACTTTTTATAATGTTCTTTATGCATCTTGTCACACAATCACAAAACAACGTTGTTCTCCTTGCCTAGAATAAGGACTTTGGGAGTAGCTTGTGGCAGACCCACACAATGGCCTAGCATTCTGCCATGGAAAAGAATAGATTCCACAGAAAGGATCTCCAGGTAGATTTGGGATGTGGTTTTTAGCGACAAAACAATTTAACTCTTCATCAGTAGGAAACTGATTGCATTAACTACTATACCAAATAATGTAATATTCGTTAGCCACAGAAGTAGTAACATATTAATACATTTTGTATTGACCTAGAAAGATGAGCGTGATGATATTTTTAAGTAAAAATAAACAATCAAGGAAAAAACAACAGATAACAGCATTATTATAGGGATTGCATTTGTTTGTATAAATATGTAGATATTTATAAGTCTGAAAGGATCTATAACTATCAAAAGTGATTCTCTTTGGCTGGGGTTGTGGTGGTATTTTATAAATGGATTTTGAAGTTTTAATTGATATACTTCTGTATTCTTTAACTGTTTACAAGAATGTCCTTTTAAAACTAATAGACATTATTTTTCGATTTGTAGAAAAATTGATCAAGTAGTACCGAAAGTTCCCATATACCTCCCACATATACATGCACAGTTTCCTCTATTATTCCCATTTTACATTGTATGGTTCATTTGTTAAAACTAATGAACAAATATTTATATATTGTGATTAACTAAAGTCCATAGTTAGGCCTGGTATGGTGGCTCACACCTGTAATCCTAGCACTCAGGGAGGCCAAGGTAGAAGCATCGCCTGCCTGAGCTCAGGAGTTTGACACCAGCCCTGAGCAAGAGCAAGACCCCACCTCTACAAAAAATAGAAAAATTAACTAGGCATCATGGTGTGTGCCTGTAGTCCCAGCTACTCAGGAGGCTGAGGCAGGAGAATCGCTTGAGCCCAAGAGTTGGAGGTTGCAGTGAGCTGTGATGACGTCACTGCGCTCTACCCAGGCTGACAAAGCAAAACTCTGTCTCAAAAATAAATAAATGAATAAATAAAGTCCATAGTTTATTCAGATTTCTTTAGTTTTTACCTACATCCTTTTTCTGTTTTAGGATGCTATCTAGGATATCATATTATATTTCATTGGTTCTGTTAGGCTCTGGCAGTTCCTCAAACTTTCCTGTAAGTTATGTCTTTGTCAAAGTCAGGAAAATGTATTTTCCATTAAAAAATGATAAACATTTAAAGAAAAGCATAGTTTATTCATTCATTCACTCAGTGAGGCAATATTTCTTCAGCTTTCATTGTTCAGGCACTGTTCCAGTTGCAGATATTGAGGGGTAAAAATGGATAGGATGTCAGCTTTTGTAGAGCTCACATCCTAGTTCAGCAGGCTAAAGTTTGGGAAAGAAATAGACAGTAAATCAGTCAATCAAAGTAATAAAATAAGGTGGCAGAAGTACTATGCAAAGAATTAAAACAGAGTCATGTGATTAAAAGTGGTGACTATAGTTTGTGTGAATCAGGGAAGACTTTCTAAGGAGGTGACAATGAAACTGAGTTCTTGCTATTCAACTTTGTACCTCTCTGGAGAAAGAGCATTTCAGGATCAGAGGTCCCCCAAGGCAGAGATGGTCAAGTGAGAAGTGGTTGGAGAGTTCTGGGAATAGAAAGAAGACCAATATGCCTGAAGCACTGGGTTGAAGGAAAATTCAGTGGAAGGCAGGCTGTGCAAAAGAGTCAAGCCATTAAAAAGCTTTCACCAGCATCATGACATACCTTTGCAAAATGATTTTGATTGCAAACTTGGTTTTCCTCTGATGTCCATTCTTCCAGCTTCAGCTATTACTTTCCCTACAGAATGATGATTCTCAAAAAATAGTTAACCGACTGCTTTATACATTCCCAAATTCTTCTGTTAATCCATTCGCCCTACGGCTAAGTAATGTTTCAAAAATGCAGATATGATCATGACTTGACCATACTCACAGACTGTCCATTCATCTCTCTTGCCCTTTAAGAAAAAGTCCCCTTTTTGAACTATACAGCACTTGAATATCTGGCTCCTGCTGCTAATTTCTCACACGGTTAACTGGCCCCTCCTGCATGCTTGGATCCTGCTCTCCCAAACCACCTATGTTCATGTCTCTGTGCCTTTGTAGTCCAGTACCTTTTGCTTGGACTAATTCTACATTTTTAGCTCTCCTTTCTCCTTCCCTTCATCTCAGTAATGTTGACTTATCTGGCAACACCCACTTCATATGCCAATTACTCTAAAGAAGCATGCTTTGTCCCACTTAGCCTGGATAAATGCCCTCTTATGTGAACTTATAATACTCTCAGTTTTCCTCTATTGCAGCAATTATCAAGCTGTATTTTAATGTCTCTTCACTCCTCTATCACTAAGCTGCTTGGGAAGGCACAAGGCCACTTTTATGTCTGTATCCTCAGGACCTTTCATATTGTACTTAGCACATATGAAGTGATCTCCAAATACTTACTGCTTAATTGAAGCTCCTGGTCCACATTTCCAGTTGCTTACTGATATGTCCATTGCAGCAGAAATCCTGACAGCACTTGTCAACACTCACTATTGCCAATCCCTCTTCTCTCATTTTTTCCTTAAATTGGCTTCATTAGGTTTTCCTCCCGCCGCTTCACTGAAACGGCCCTTGTTGAGATCATCAATGACTTCATGCTGCTAAAACAATGGTCAGTAGTCAAGCCATACTTTACTTGGCCAATCAGAAACATCTGACACAGTTGATCGCCCCCTCTTCCTTGATATACTCTCTTCAGGACAACTCATTTGATTTTCCTCCTCCCTAGCTGACACTTCTTTCCAGCCTCCTTGGCTGGTTCCTCCTCTTCTCCTTAAACCCTTAAACTTGGGAGTGCCCCCTTGCACAATACTTAGTCATCTTGTCTTCTTTTGATACAGTCACTCTCTTGGTGATCTCATTGATTTAAATACCACCTCTATGCCTATGACTCACAAATGTTATCTCTGGCACAGAGAACTCTCCTGAACTCCAGAATTAATTTTCCAACTAATTTCTCAACATCTCCACCTTGTTGTTTAACAGACACCTCAAACCTTCCATGGCCATAACTGAATTCCTGACCTTCACTTGCAAACTGTTCATCACCATCTCAATTGATGTAGTTCAACCCCACCTCTGCTGTTTTCTTTCACTTTACTCAGAACACATGCCATATTGAGGTTTTAGAACATGCTTTGCGTGTTCCCACTGGAGGATTTTTATTCTGGCTGTTCTCTCTGATTGGAATGCTTCTCTAGGCTAACTCCCTCAACTACTTTGTCTTATTTGAATTGCGACATTTTCAGAGGTGCCCACTTACACCATCCTATCTTAAATCACAAGCTGTCCTCTCCCCCACCCCACCCCTAATTCTAGATCCCCCTATCCTGCCTATTTTTCTTTTATTTTACATGACACTTTGCACCTTCTATTATTGTGTACTTTATTATTTGCTTCCCTTGCCAGATTGTTCAGTTCTGGGATTATTTTAATTATGAATAAATATTTCTGCTTTGAAGTAATGATACATAAAATTATACTGATTGTCCTTCAAAAACAGCATCTCTGTGGTTTTTCTCTTTATTTTATAACCATTCTACCAGTTCCTGGGGTGTGGAAGAAACTATAATTATTATTATTAGTTTGATAAGAAGAATGTTTTGGATACTTTCATGACTGAGTTACTTTTGATGAAACTGATGAAAACCCCTTTTTACCTTGATTTCTGATACCACACTCTTCTGACTGCTTACTCTTTGCTCATCATTGTTTCGACTATTCTTACTTCATTTTCTTGTCTCTATTGTTAGCCTTCCTGTGCTATCAATGCTTCTTCCTCTATTCAGCTTATCTGGGTAAGGCCAGAAATGCCAGTGGCTTCAGTAAGCCTACTTAATTTATGACACCTGAACTACCTGTCAACAAGCGATATCTTGTGTATGCTTCAGGCCTATCTAGACCCAGTGCTATTCAGTTACAGTCATGGGTAGATTAATGACAAGGATACATTCTGAGAAATGTGTCATGTAGACATTGTGTGAACATCATAGATTGTACTTACACATACCTATATGGTATAGCCTATGGCTCCCAGGCTACAAACCTGTACAGCATATTACTGTACTGAATACTGTAGGCAATTGTAACATAATGGTAAGTATTTATGTAAGCATGGAAAAGGTACAGTAAAAATACGGTGTAAATGACAAAAAATGGTACACCTGTATAGGGCAGTTCCATTTTAACCTTATTGGACCATGGTGGTATATGTGGTCTATCATTGATCGAAACATCATCATGCAGCACACGTCTGTACTTTGCATTCAAAATAGGCAAACCTGAATTTATCACATTCTTCACACTCTCCACCACCCCACACTTATACCAATTACGTTTTAAAAAACAAAAATTTGCTCCTCTTCCTTTATTACCATTTTAAGTGAGTGCTACCTCATTGCCTATCTCAAATGCTGTGCTTTGCACTTCTTTGTTTTCCATACCAACCAACTTTAATCAATCAACAAATCATTTTAAATATCTTTGGAGTCTCTGCTTCTCTTTATCTTTAGAATCAGAATGCATAGATTTGAACTCTGGTTTACCCTATATTAGCTAATTAGTCTTTAGCAAGTTACTTAACTTCTCTGAGTCTCCATTTTCTCACTTTAAGATGAGGATAATAATAATTTCTACCTCATTGAGATATTGTGAAAATTAAAGGAGTCGATGCATTACAAAGCAGTCATATTGAGGTCTGGAATACACTCAACAAATATTAACCATTATTGCTGGGTGTGATGGCATGCACCTGCAATTCCAGCTACTCGAGAGGTTGAGGCAGGAGGATTGCTTGAGTCTAGGATTTCGAGACCAGACTGGACAACATAGCAAGACCCAGTCTCAAAAAAGCATTAAAAATTTTTAAGAACCAAATATTAACCATTATAATGTATAATGTATAAATACATTATATAATTTATAATGTATTTATATGTTATAAATATATTATAAATTATATTTATTTAATGTGTATTTATATATTATACACATATATTTATACACATATAATGTATAAATATCTTATACTCCACAACTTTAATTTTTTAAGAGACCATTGCTTTTAGCAAGAGTTGCAAGCACTTTAATATGGTTTGCAAGCCTCTTTGGAATCTAGTCTTCACTTACCAATTCTGCCACTGAACCCCTTGTACTCTTTGCTCTACAATAAAAAAAAATTTTTTAGGTCCTCCAAAATGCCTATTCTCTTTCACTTCTGTGCCTATAAGTGCATGCTGTATTCCTTGCCTCTGCTCACTGTTGAATTTCAGCTTGTAGTTCTCCTACTTCATGGAGACTTAACAATACAGAGCTTGAACCCTGTGTTTCCATTGTTATTATGCTTGTCATGTTGGATTTTAATTGCTTGTTTAATTGTCTAGGCTTACTATGTTGTTATCACCTTGAGGGAAGAGAGAACATCTGTCTTTCTTGCTGCATCTCAATTGACTACCACATTGAAGGTGCTCAGTTGATATTTGTTGAATGAATATTGAGTTAGCAAGAAGGTTGAGTCAAGTCTATAGCTCACTTTAATTCTTGTAACACAATATAGATTTATTTAACAGCATTCAGTCATTTCATCCTAAGCTAAACTAGAATTTAAAAAAGTGATACAATCAAATACAGTTTGCTAAAAATAATACTTTTTAAAACAAGGAATCTCTTTTAAAGAGAAAGAGATATTTTCTATGAAATTTTAGTTTCATCTTGTTCCACTCAAAGGTACTCATTACTATATTAAGGTCGGTGTGTTATACAGTATAATTTTAATTAAGACTTGAAAATGCCAACACTTCACTGTTACATAAAAGGCAGCTCCGAGATTAGTAGCTTTTATATGCTTAATAATATAAAATGACAGTGGTTATAAAAAGTACCTTAGGTTTATTGATCAGATGTGTAAATATCAGTCACTCACTTGTAATAAAAAACCCACAAGTTATAAACTGCTTTGAAGACTCTTCTAACATTTGACCTTTAAAATTTTGATTTGAATCAATATCTAAACGCAGATTGAAGTACAATGTGCCCTATTCAGTAATGGTTTTAAACTTTTGCTTTATTCTACTTTATTCTCAATGGATAAACTTTATATCAAGAAGTCAAAAATAAAGAAGAATTAAATCTGTGATTTTATTTTTTTCAAATTATAAATCAATGTATAGTATTTTCACATATACAAAGTATATATAGTCAGAAAGCAAGAGGTGGGAACAGAGGAAACCTGAACTTATTTCTCTTCCTAAACATATCCTGAGATTTGCACATGAAGAAAAATATTTAAACATAACTGTATATGATATAGTAAGAGTAAAACAACATTATTTAGCATAATGATTATGACATATACTGATAAAGACATGTTGCATTCAGGAAAACATCAGAAAACAAAGATGTAGAAGTAGAGTAAAATATAATTTATATTACTTGGCAGTTTTCAAAAGGATGTCAGCAATTTATTCGTTTAAATTTATCTTCTAATGTAAAATAATTGCTCTTAACTTTCAAATGGGTGCCTAATGCTAATTTGCTTTTTTATTATCAACTTGCTTCTTATGTACTCTAGCTTCAAATATTCTCTTCAGAGTCAAAGAAACTTTATTCTGTTTTTGATCCCTCCACCAAGAATCTATTACTTTCTATCTCACATGCTGTGGATTGTTAGATCTATTTTGTGCTGGCCTTTCTGCCTTGGAACATAGACAAATTGGAGGCACACTCCATGTTTTCCTTGTCTTTCCCAAATTCATCCAACGGTGCTTTCCCTAGTTCTTTGCATATTATCTATATCTAATGAAATCTCATTGAATTATGCTGAAAATTTGCATCAGTATATTTTAAAACATTATGGGAAACTTTTTATAAAATATACTATTGTTATTCTTAGTGGTCTGCATTTTCCACAAAAACTGGGTTCCAGTTTTTCTTCTGAACTTTGTCATCCTAATTCCTTCGAATTCAGCCTGCCTTTCTTCCAAACTATGGTGATATCTGAGTACTTTATTCTCTCAGAAGATTTTTTGGGAGAGATAGAAAATAGTTAAAGAAATAAAAGGGAATGTTTTCAGTTTTCCTATCGTGTATATCATCATTAATGATTTAATAATAAAAGTAAGTTAACTTTGTATAAGTATTAATGAATACCTCAAATATATCAAGGTACTAAAATTTACTCTGGGAAAACACAAATGAACACGATCTCTTCCCTTAGAATATCATAGTCTCGTGAGAAATCCAGACACAAATATAGATAATTCTATTCAAGATGAATAAGTACTAAAATGGGAGCCTGCTGTGGTCTGAATATTTGTATCTCCCATAATTTATATGTTGAGACCCCATCATATGGCCCTAAAACCTGGGATTTGGTGGGTTATGACATAAATTTAACATTCATTTAGTCTGCTTTAAAAAACATTATTCATAATTGCTTTGGTATAATTGCAAGGAAACATTATTACAAGGAATGAGAGACAGTATTCTGTCATGCTAAAACCAGAGTGTGGGATTTAGAACCATATCCACTGAATTTGTACCTGGATTCTACCTCTTATTAGCATTATGTTGAGAAAATTTCTTTCTATGCCTAGTTTGCTGAGAGTTTTATTCATGAAAAGGTGCCAAATTTTGTCAAATGCCTTTTCTGCATCTGTTAAGATGATCATGTGACATTATCCTCATTCTGTTCATGTGGTATATCACATTAATTAATTTTGATATGTTGAACAATCCTTGCATCCAGGGATAAACCCCACTTGGTCATGGTGTATTATCCTTTCAATACGCTTTTGAATTTGGTTTGCTGGTATTTTGTTGAGGATTTTTGCATCTACATTCATCAGGGATATGGCCTGTAGTTTTCATTTCTTGTGGTATCTTTGTCTGGCTTTGGTATCAGAGTAACTCTGGCCTTATAAAATGTGTCTGGGAGTGTTCTCTCCTCTTCAGTTTTTTGGAGGAGTTTAGGAAGAATTGGTGTTAATTCATCTTTAAATGTAGAATAATTTGGTAGAATTCACCAGTGAAGCAATCTGATCCTGAGCTTTTTTTCCCCCCCCTTGGGAGGTTTTTGATTACTGACTCAATCTCCATACTAGTTAAAGGTCTATTCAGACTTTCTATTTCTTCATGTTTTAGTCTTGGAGCAGGTTCTTATTTAGAGCATTTTTGGAGTTGGACATAGTTGTTTTTTTTTTCTTTTCTTTTTTTCAATTTGTACTTTTTAAATCAAAAAATAAAAGCAATGAAGGGCAGAACAGAAATATTGTATTATCCCTAATACTTTTTCCAGAGATAAGATTTAATTATTGTAAGATTATTAACTAATTATTATGATTATTAGCAGCTAAAATGGCTGTTCCACAAAGAACACACGTAATTTTGTTACATGTGGGATTTTCAGAGCATTTCTAATGAATTCGGAGAATCATCTAATTCCCAAAAGAATACTTCTTTGCACTGAAGGGATCTGTGTTCTCTGTTTGGCTTCAGAAAATATCTAAACCTTTTTGTTTGTTTGTTTCCCTGGCACCTCTCTTTTGGCATATCCTGTTGGCAACACCCTTATAGAGAATTTCCTGGAAAGCAGATTATTTTGTTGTGATCCGGAAATACTTTTGTCTGGCTCCTAAGTCATGCTTTAAACCCAGAACAAATGACAGAGCTAAGCACACTATGTGAAAATGCCCAGTCTTTAAACTCATGAAAGTTTTTTTTTTTTTTTTTGGTTTGTTTGTGTTTTTCTTTTAAAAATGATGCAAAGTAAGCAAGTTGTGAGCAGGACTATTTTATTTAAAAGTACAGTGATGTTGATTTTTGGCAAGAACTTGGGATAGCTGGGAAAATATCAAGAAAAACAACTTTTATCAAAAGGCAAATTAGTTTTTGAAGCTGGTGTTAATTGGCAGCCAAGGTGTTTCATTATGAAGCTGAATTTTTAACAGTTGTTACTTGGTTACTATGAAAACACCAGCCAGGAGAAAACACTGCAGTGTAAAGGGTATTTCTCTCATCTCTCTCAACCTCCCTGCCAATGTGTCAATAATGTGGGTCCTGTTTTAAAACACTTATCTGCTGCCCAGAAACTGTGTCTATGTTAGCTGTTTATTCAACTTTATTTCTGGATTGGATGCACATTTCGTAATGAATGGGTTCAGGGATGATCACTTTCAAACTGCAGGTATTGTATTTTTCTATTTTGCAGTTCTCTATGTTTGAATGAAACCCAAGACCTTATTGGGAGAACTGTTTTTTTTTCTTTGTAACCTACAGCATTAAGCAAGCCACAGGAAATATATAAATTGTAACTACAAAGAATATTCTTTTGCATGGAGCAATGTGATACTTTGTGATACTTTGTCTCTATGTCTGTGTACCTACTGCTGATTTTTTTTTTTAAAAGATAAAACCCCTGAGAGCCATAGGTAGTGAGGTCCAACTGTTTATTCCCCTCCCTGATGGTAAACAGCATAAGGAAGTTTTCTCTTCATGTGGGAGTACGTTTACTTTGATATTTTCCCCATTCTGACATTTTACTAGCTGGCTAAAAAACAAATTGGTTTGCTCAGTGAGTCCTCAATGACTAGGCAACAAATGCTTGTATTGTCCTGTCTATAGCCATCCTTTTAATCTCTGTTGTGTTCAGTATCTAGTTTTATGGTGATGTATAGAAAAAAAAAATCATTTTCTCTGGGAGATGTGGTAAAACTGTTGGTTTAAATTACTTACCAACAGTTTTGTAGCCAAATAATTTAATTATGCGATCATAGTCTTATGGCAGCCTGTGCTATTGACCATAAGAATCAAGCATGGCTCTATTTGTTGTCCTTCAAAACAAGAACAGGTTTTCCTCTAGCCTTGCAAATCTCAGCTAGGGTTGTACAGAACGAAATAATGAATGCTTCTGCTGCAGCATGTCACAGGGGAGGCTGGGACAATACTGAACTCATGCACACCGCTGATCCTTGCTTGCTGGGCAGCATGTACACCTGGCTTTCTGACAGCTCTGTGGGTTCACTAGAGACCTCTGTCATTCTTTTCATCCTCTTGCAGGCAATGGTCGAGACGGTTAACAACCTCCTCCAGCCGCAAGCTCTGAATGTGTGGAGAGACCTGACTACAAGTGATCAACTACGAGCAGCCACCATGTTGCTTGATACTGTGGAGGAAAGTGCTTTTGTGCTGGCTGACAACCTTTTGAAGACTGACATTGTCAGGGAGAACACAGACAATATTAGTAAGTAGTCTTTGTTGTGCAGAAGGTCCAGAGACACTTGCATAGCAGAAGAGGGAAAAGAGAAAAGGATCTCTGCTGTACCAGATATGAGTAATGCTTTATTTCAACGGAGATAAGTTGTTATTTTTCTAAAATAAGGAGGGTATCACCTGTCATTGCCTTAAAAGGGTTTAAAATCATGTATGTTATATCTTCCTTGGGAAATTGCAATATTGCATATATTAGCCTGAGATCACTTAGAATGAGGTCCATTTATTTTTTTAGAATTTAATATATGTATGTATCTACGCACATATTATACTATTTAAAATTGTATCCTCCTAAAACGGGGCTTATGGATTATTTTAGTTATAATAGGAGTATCTTTGAATTATATACTGTAAAGAAATAAGTCATTTGAGTGAAGATAATATTTGATAATTGTGTTATTTGGTTCATAAAGAGTATAAATCTATTTTTATTGTGGGTTAGGATATAGTTGACAGTTTCATTTCAGAAAATTTGATAAAGCTATATCAAATTTATTAGATTTAAAGATAGATCAATATTGATATGATACTATGGCTCTAGATTATAAAATAATTTTTACTTAATTCATAAAATAAAGATTATATTTTGAAAATTAAGGACAATGACTATATATAAGAATTCGGGCTTGCATTTTAAATTTTAGGCTTTATTATTAATACAGTTGTATTATTTACATGATTCTAATAGCTTTGATTTGCATTATTTTGAAAAAATTAAAATACTAACAATATACTTTCTTAAGATTGAACTACTATAAAGTGTGACAAATAAAACAAGAATTCCATGTTTTGATTTTAGAAATATTTCTTGATTGTAGCCTTGGCATGTTTCTCAATGAGCACTGATATCTCTTTGCTATTAACAGAATTGGAAGTTGCAAGGCTGAGCACAGAGGGAAACTTAGAAGACCTAAAATTTCCAGAAAACATGGGCCATGGAAGCACTATCCAGCTTTCTGCAAATACTTTAAAGCAAAATGGCCGAAATGGTAGGTTAGAGTTTCTTTTTTAACCTTCATGGAATTGAACCTTCATCAATGTGTTGCTTCTTGGCTTGGATTTTAGATCCATTGTCTAAGAACTCTTCCTCTCCTTCTCTCACTACACTATTCTTTTTCTCCTCTTCTTCCTCCTCTTTCTTATCTACTGCACGGTAGGTATTACAATGTTATCTGTTCTACAAAATTCTCAATCAGATTTGGAAATTATTCCCTTACTTTTCAGCTGTCAGAAACTTGAATATGAGGGAAATTACAAACACCAAAATCCAGATGTTTGGACATTTTTTCCTCAAAAGGAGTAACTCTCACTGAGTTTGCAGATTTCACTTATACATTTTTAATAGAAATTTTACTTGTAATTTTAAAATTACATTTTTTATTAAACTTTCTGAGAGTATCTCTGTGCTTTTTTTTTGCAAAGCATATATAAATTTAAGTGGAAGGTGTTGCTTTTGGGGAATGGAACTGGTAAATATAAGTCAGCTTAACTTAGTACTAGATTCAATACACTGAAAATAATTAAAATGCAATAAATAAATAATCTCGTAGAGAAAGTAAGTCCCAAGATTCACTAATATTAAAATTTCAAAACTTACTTTTTGCCAAGAAACTGAGATCTTTTAACAAATTAGGAGATAGGGAGACGACCTCAGGTTGTAGTAACCAACTCAAAGCTGATGTTTTATATTTCAGGATGAATAGTTCTGAAAAAAGATCCCTTTAAATAATAGCAAGAAAAACAAATTCTATATGTTGTCATCAGAATACCATGCTTTATAAATGTTAGAAATCTTGTAAGACCGAACTTATAAATTATTATTATGTTGCTCGCTTGACTAAAGGAATTTTTGAGGCATCAGCAAGATTCAACAGAGCAAAATCAGATTCTTGGCTTCCTAACTGGTTTCCCTGCTTCCACTCTTGTCCCTCAACAGTATAACTTGTTGACTCAAGGCTCTTCCTAAAACATAAATCTGACCAGTTGACCTCTAGTAACACTTAGAATGAAATCACATGACTAAACTAGCTGTCTTTAACATATTTTCTGTGATCCAGACAGACTAGGCTTGATTCTGTTCCTTGAATACACCAAGTGTGTTACTGCACCAATTTTTTTTTTTTTTGCATTTTCTTTTCTTTCTTCTTGGAATGCAACTTTTAGATTTGTTTGCATGGCAGCCTCTTCATCATTCGCTTCTTAGAATGAATGTATCTCTTTAGGGAGGGCTTTCTCCATCTCCTCTAAGGTAAACTACTCTTTCCCAGTCATTCTTTTCCCATTAGCCATGTTTGTGCCAATGCTTCTTCATAGCATGAATGTACTTACTATTATAAGAAAGCATATTACTTTTCATCTACTTGTTATTGTCCAACTCTCCCTCTAGGCAGTAGGCTTTGTGAGAGCAGGGACTTTTTCTAAACTTGTTTACTAATGTAACCCCAGTACTTGAAACAGTGCCTGGTACATCCACACACTCACTAAACACAAAGCTAAGGAAGATTGAAATATGTTTATATTAGTCATGTGAAGTTATATGCTCATTTATTTTATTGCTTACTAAATTAATGTATAGTTGGGTTTTATTTAAGTTTAAGCATTCATTTTGGAGTGGAGAATTTGAAACAGTTACCAGCCACTAAGTGCACTGTTAAAGCAAGTCGGGATGGCCAGATGACACCATCCCATATGTGGAAATTAATATGAATTATCAGCCAATTATAAGCCAATTAAAATAAAAGTTGTTAATATCAACAAGAAAAATGTATAGATATTCTTAAGTTTAACCTTCCAAAACTGAGCATTTTTATACTAAATATAAAGGGAAAGAACTAAAATTAAATTACATGTTATAACAGATAAGAAGTATTTAGTGAATTGCTCTGATTTGCCCAGTACTATGTTAAAACTTGCAGATTAGATAAGAATGCCCTCTTCCTTTTATGTAGCTCTGCTCACAGTCTCTTTGCTGGATTACTGAAAGGATAATGGATATCTCATAGAATCACTGAGAAGGCTGGATACTCAGGCCCAGAAGCATACCAGAGCAAGGAGGCTGGCAGCAGCCTGTACCACAGCACAGACTCATTGCTGTGAGATGTCACCACTATTACACGTGATCTCTGGATGCGGTGACTGCGCTGCTGCTGCTGTTGCTATACCACCTCCTGCTTCCCTGTGTCACAAGTTCCTCATCTGAAGTCTGAGCCTACTGCATCCAACTATCTGTATCTAGTTGAGGTGCCCAGAGAAGCCTCTTTGCAAGGCAAGCTCAGAGAGCAAATATATGTCTGCTTTGTGTCTATAAATCCCTAAGAGTAGGGAATTTCCCAAACATGGGAACACAATTTAGGTGTTGGACAGCACCCCCTTCTCAGAAAAACATTTAAAAAATTTTTTTTTGTTTACTCACTTGACTCTTAGTTTTCTCTTTCTCCACCTGACTCTAATATTCTAAGATAGGTCACTGTCAGACTGTGACCTTTAAAGAACATGGTAATGGAGTTTTAAGACAAGTAAAGATTTTGAATCCTTTTTTTTTTTTAATGCAGTTGAGATATAATTTATATACACTAAGACGTACACACTTTCAGCATTTAACTTGCGGTATTTGACAGTTGTACATATCTCTGTAATCATATAAAATAAAAAAATAAATTTCTTTTATTACCCAGAATATTTCCTGGTGTCTTTTTCCACCCTCTTCTTTCACCCCCTCTCCCCACCTAATGAAATTTTCTTCTCATTACTATCTCTATAGACAAATTTGCCTGTTCTTAGACTTCACATAACTGAAATCATACAGTATGATACTGGGAACCTGCAGCCTTCTGATTTCAAGAATCTTCTTTTTAAGCACCAAAGGAGGCAAGAAAAAGCTTCATCTTTCTCTGCTGCACCCCTTTTATTAAAATGATTTGTTCTGCAAAATTTGGATTCAGTCAAAAGGCCGCACTTAAGGACCTAGAAGGCCACGTTTCGCCTTAAGGCCGCAGGTTCCCCACCCCTGGATCCTTTAACTCAGTGAATATATTTGAGATTGAGTCATGATATTCCATCTGTCAATAGTGTTTTCTTTATTGATGCCTACTATATTCTGTTATATTAATATGCCATCATTTATTTGTTCTCCTATGAATAATAATTGAGTTGTTTCCAGTTTGGGGTTAGTATGAACAAAGATGGTATAAACATTGTTATACAAATTTTTTTTTTCCATGTCGATGTATGTTTTCACTCATCTAGGAAAGGTAGATATATGTTTGTAAGAAATTGCCAAACGTTTGCCAAAGGGTTGAACTATTTTACACTCCCACCAGCAGAATACGAGAGTTCCGGTTGTCTCACATACTTACCGACATTAGTGTGGTCAGTCTTTTCATTTTCAGAGATACTAGTGAATATTAAATGGTATCTCAATGAAGTTTTAATTTTCATTTTCCTAATTACTAATGATCCAGATCATGTTTCATATTTTTATTGGCCTTTTATTTACCTTTTTCCTAAAATGTGTATTTATGCCTTTTGTCATTTTAAGGTTATTGTTGAGTAAGCAGAAATGCTTTATATATTCATGAGTTCTATATTTATTTATATTTCCAGTCTGTAGTTTGCTTATTCATTTTCTTAATGATATATTTTGATAGAGACAAATTTTCAATTTTGATAAAGTTCAGTTGACTATTTTATAGTTAATGGTTTTGGGGCCCCATCCAAAGCATCTTTATCTTCCTCAAAGTTCAAAAATATTACCCTATATTTTTTCTAGAAGGTTTATGGTTCTGGTTTTTATGTTTAGGTGTACGATCTATCTTGAATTCAGTTTTGAGTATATAGTGAGATAGAGATTGACGTTCAATTTTTTTTAAATACTGATAGGTAGTTGTTTCAACATAATTGAACTTTCTTCTCCTCATGAATGACTGGGCACTTTGGTTGAAATGAACACTTGATTTTTTGCGTGAATACATATTATACAGGTTTCTTTACCATCTAACAACTAATTTAAGTAGAATGTGCAAACTAATCAAAGTTTTTGTCAATTTATAATTCCTGTTTGCTTTTATTTTAGGAGAAATCAGAGTGGCCTTTGTCCTATATAACAATTTGGGTCCTTACTTGTCCACGGAGAATGCTAGTATGAAGTTGGGAACAGAAGCTATGTCCACAAATCATTCTGTTATCGTCAATTCCCCTGTGATTACAGCAGCAATAAATAAAGAGTTCAGTAATAAGGTTTATTTGGCTGATCCTGTGGTGTTTACTGTTAAACATATCAAGGTAAGATAATGACATATTAAGTTTAGTTGTTCCACATTATATATATTCCTATAACATGAATATTAAGTTATATTAATGTTCTTTTAATATTTTTTCTATTATTTGACATATAGCAATTCATTATCTACAAAATGTAGTGGTGATTTTTTTTTGAAGTGATATTTGGAAGAGGAGAATAATTCTTGTATATGTATTAATAAATACGGTAAAAACATTCATAGATGAATTTATAAATGCTTCTCCATAATGAAAAAGTACAGCATGACTATAGGTAATAAAATTTTACTATATATAGGTTTCATGCCAAATGAGTAGATTTTGGCTGTTCTTGCCACAAAAACAAAAAAATGGATAACTGTGTGCGATGATGAATATGTTAATTTTGTTCACTGTAGTAACCTTTTTATTATCTATATTCTATAACATCTTTTATCCCTTAAGTACATGCAATAAAATTAATTTTTTTTAAAAAAGGACAGCGATACCTTAAATGGAACTGGACATGGTTTCATATGTTATATTGCAAGCAGTTATGTCTATGTGAAGATATATTTTTGTGTACATACAGAAATTACAGCTGTATAATAAATTCAACAAAGATTTCTAAAGACCTCCTTTCAGAATTTAATTGTTTAGAGCAATTGACTTCTTTACTTAGCAATGTAAAGTAATTGACATGATTCTGAAATATTAATACTACTGTTTCTTTAATGTTAATATTAAAAAAAAGACAGCGAACCCACCTCTAATCAGATGGAACAAACAACAACATATATTCAATTTTGCTTAGAATTGATGAAACTGATTTAATATAAAAACACTGGTAGGCATCTCCCCTAAAATTGGAACAGAGTATGAGGTTGTGTTGGATGTAAAGAAAATGCCTACCTAATTTACACTATCATAAAGTAGTTATTGGCTTTATTGATTTTTTCCCCCTGTAGCAGTCAGAGGAAAATTTCAACCCTAACTGTTCATTCTGGAGCTATTCCAAGCGTACAATGACAGGCTACTGGTCAACGCAAGGCTGTCGGCTCCTGACAACAAACAAGACACATACTACATGTTCTTGTAACCATCTAACAAATTTTGCAGTGCTGATGGCACATGTGGAAGTTAAGGTAAGATATATACTATAAAATAAAATGCTTTAGCATGCAATCAGATTGCTAACTATAAATAGTCCTAATTATAATAGTGTGACTACGGGCCAATCATACTTCAATGTTTTTCTACTTTCATGGTAATTCTATCTAGTTACTGTGTGGCATTCAAGCCATATCCTGCTGGATTCTTCAAAGAACTTGTTCTCTCTTTTCCTGTTATCCATATAGTTCATAAAATTTAAGTTTGCTTACTAAACTTCCCCTAGTCTCCCTTCTTTTATTTTGTGTGAATAAATGTCAGACCTAACCACATAAACAAGGTAAGATAGGACCCCAGAACCAAAGGCCAGTGGGGTTGGGTTAGAAAGCTGAGATTGGGGAGATTGAAGACTGAAAAACTATGCATGAGATTAAATACTGTCAAACTGACTCTGGGAAAGCAACCCTTAAGCACAATACACAGAGCGTGATAATGCAGAGGGTTTGGCAAGCTCTAATGTGTTGTAATCAGTCAGCCCATTTAATAAGACATCACTCTTAGAAAAAATCTTGGTGATAGGTAGTTTCCAAAGTTAGACGTGTTGCTGCATCGGTTTCTTCCCAGTACAACTGGTTTTCCTATGTATGAGAGAAGGAGAATAGGGATTTGCAAGTGAAGATAAGGCTGACAGGGTTTCAGGATATCAACTCAGGCAGAAGAATGATGAAGGCTAGAAATGCAGTACTATCAGAATCTAGGAATTGTAGGCCAGGAAACTAGGACAAAAACACTAAGCAGGTCCATGTATCAGGTGTAGGTAAGACTAATGCTGAGATACTCAGTTTAAAGAAATGTACAGTGTTAAAACTTTGGTATTTGTTCTAAGCAAGATACTTAATGGCCAGGGATGACTGAGAATGCTAATATCTTGGTTCCCTTATTATAGCTGGTCAAGAACTAGTGCTGACTCAGATTCACTGATTGGGTCCAACCAATAGTTATAGCTGGAGGAAAGCTAGATTATATAAATGATATGACATTAAAAAATGGGCTATTTTCTAAAGTTTCAAATAAGATGTTGAATGAAAAGAACACAGGTTTTCTAAATATTATAAAATATTAAATATAAATAATATGATTATTTTATAATATAACATATATTATAAATATTATAAAATAATAAACTAAATATAAAATATTATAAATATTATGAAAATCATAAACTAAATGAATATTACATTTAAAATTAGAAAATATAGCTTCTCACAATTTTCTTCAAATATTATAAATTAAACATAATTTAATTTACATATTATTTAAGATTATTTTAAGATTATTGATCTTGTATAATTCATACAAAATTATTTGTCTTTGGAACTATCATTGGTATTTTACTTTGATACAGTAAAGCACTTGTAGCTTCAACATTTTATGCAAAAATTTTATGCAAAATTTAGTTTTCATAGCACTTTACATTGTAATACCTCTGGCATAATTATTTGGTATATATTACATTGTGGAAAGAAAATGAGTACTTAAAACCCAGGAATGGCTTTGGCAAAGACTGAGCATTCTTTCATACAATTAACGAAAATTTTTTATTATTTAAGTAATGTTGCTTAGCTTTCAACTTTAGTAATTGGTAAATAGTATTTTCAAGGCAATTGTCTTTATAGGTACAATGAAATTTGAAATAACATGGATTTTTAACCATGCTGTTCAGTTCAGCACATATTTAAGTGTTAGTAATATAAATAATAGGATTTTAACATTGACTTCAAAAGGTTTATATATATTTTTTAGATTTCTTACATAAATAGCTATGTAGTATAATAAGGTAGTAATAAGAATGAAGTTTGCACAGGATACTGTGGGAAGATTGAATACGTAAAAGTCAGGAGACATTCTCAGAGGTGATGATTTGCAAGCTGTACAGTAAGAGATTAACGAATTAGCCAGGCAGTTAACATTCCAATCAGAGAAAACAGCATGAGCAAAAACATGAAGATATTATATATCATGGTGTTTAGAGTATGGGATAAAGAGTTTAGGATTACTGCACCATAAGTACAACACGGCTAGTCTTGAAATCAAAATAAAATGTAGTGACAAATGTCTAAATGTACCATGGTATTGGGAAACAAGAATTGCAATTCAAGGCATACACAGTATGCCTGAAGAATAAAGAGGAGGCTAGAGGTTTTATTAAAAGGAGACATGTTACATATCATTTTTCCACAAAGTTCACTGTCACTAGAAAGTTTTGGGGAACTGGCAAGCTCTGATTGGTGAGTGACTGGCAGCAGATAAAACTAGTCTTAGAGTTGCAGCAGGTTGTCTCCTAGCTGTTAGATAAATCTGTTTTCAGGTTCCAACAGGCAGTTTCAGCAGCCCGGCTTGCAGAGAATTACATTTTTGGAGCAATGTCTTGTGCCCCGAGTGCTTTTTACCCCTGGCCTCTTGACTCTATTTTAGTTGGATATGACAAAAACAGCCTAATTTGTATGATCCACTTTCACATTAATTAGCCATTGGACATGAGCTGAAGAATCCAGTAGAGCTGTGGCCGTGAAGGGCCTGATGTGGAAATTCGCATGTCCAGAGTAGAAGTCTGAATATCCCACACGTGTCCCACATGTATAAATATTTACAAATGATAAGGAAAACCAACAAAAAATGAAATATATCCTGACTTAACAAAATATACCTTAATAATGACTGAGGACACAAAACCTGAATTTAGAATTCTTGAAATCTGCACGTATATGTGGCAGTGTGGGGAGAGCTTACCCCTGGCTCCCAGGAAATGGGTTACCCTATCTGCTTCAGAAGTATGAGGCCCAGGTGACAGCTCTCTTCCCAGGGTATTAGCATATACTTGTGGTCTGAGTCTTTGCGGTTATCCTATGGGCAACTAAGAAATGATGGCTGTGTCCCTAAACAATAGTGGCACTAGTTACTTTGCATTTTAGATAGATTATTTCTAATACTTTGTGGATGATAGACATAAAAACTATTATACTTATTGTAGTGTGACAGTTATTTCAGTAAGCCATGATAAAGGAAGTCTAGGGCATAGTCAAAGGCTGTTGTAGTAGACATGAAGAGGATTTATATTAATTAATATATAATAATTAATATTTCAGATATATTTAGGACATAAAAATTCCAAGGGCTTATTATCTTGATTATAAAGATTAACAAATGCATTAGTAACCCTGTTGTCAGTAAAAATAGAGGAAGTAATAGTGCACAACACATTTTAAAAAGTGAGAACTGTGATGAAGTTTTTATCTACCTTATGTCATTGATCCAAATAATGTCATCCAAAATTTTCTTTGACTCAACTTTAGAGAGAAATGGAGCAGGAATCCCAGGGAGAGACCAAATTCACACCTTGTTAGAAACTTAAGAGTAAAATCACCCTAGCTATGTCAGCACAGTTCAAATTTTGATCTTCAAAGGAATACAAACTCTATTTTGTCAGAGCATCACAAATTGATCCATTTTAGCTAGACTGGCTACACTAACAAATGATAGATTTAAATCTGAAATGTCTTGTTGTTCCTCTGGGAGTCTACTTTTCAGCCTAGGTAATGAGCTCAAGGTCAGGAAAATGGATCAAATTTGAGGCAACGACAAAATATCATTTTATGCTCAGTTCATTGCCTAACAACCTCTCCCCAGTCTATTATGTGAGCATCATGACTCTGACCATTATTGTGTGTCAACAGAGATAAAATAAATGAAAATCAATCAATATATTCCTTTAGCAGTCAATCCCACAGCATGTGTGTCCTGGATTTCTTGTATCACCAGCTTTTGGTGATTGCTGGAGTCAATCCCATTTTGATCTCACAACATGATTTTGGCATATTAGTGATCAACAAAAAACAAAAAGCAGAGAGACTGATCATCCCTAGAGATCCAAAAAGAAACACACTAACCAAACTTATCTTAAACTAATTTCTACAACAAAACCCTACTTTATTCATGCATAGCAAGAAATAGCTAGTTGGAATGGATATTTTTGTCTGCTAGTCATCACTTTCTAACTGTATAGGAAAATTTATAAAGGAAACAGAATTATATTGGAGAATTTTGTTTGAGAAGTTTGGAAAGAGAGCAAGAAGAGTTATCTGAGTAATCTTGATCATTACTGACACCAAGCTATGGTACCCTGATGCATCTATCTCCACCCAGGACTTTCCCAATGCATTGAATTGCTTTTTTCTGCCATCTGTGTAATTTCTGCTGTTTAGTCAACACTTCCTTTGTTCTCTTATCAACATTTTTGAGCAGCTAAGTTAAGATAACCATCATGAAGCTATCGACATGTTGCCTAATACACTGTAGGTTCTCATTAAATCTAATATCCTCTTTCCTGTTTGTCAGATTTATTACTAGGGTCCAAGGATTCCAATGGAAACTTCTCACCCTCAAACTTCTAAAAAAGATGCGTGGGGACAGGGAAGAAGGGTAGAGAAGAGAAGCTGCAGCTAGAGTCACAATTTTGATAAATATTATAATTGAGGCCCACCCTGTGATTTAGGGACATAGACAACAATCATCTGTCTGAGCCGGAATTGCTCAGAGAGGATTTACCAAAGAATTGTTCTGCTCTGAGGATGAGTTAGAATGTATTTAATAAGGTAATATGTGAAGAATTTAAGTTGGCCACATTCTTGTAACACTTTTTTTTTCTTTGCCTTGAGTACAAGACTCTCTCTTATTATTTTCCATCATCAGCAATTGATCTCCCCTCATTTCCATGACCTCTTATTGTCATTCTGGCCCACAGCATCATCCTGGATATCTGTTCTTTCTCCCTAGGTGATTTCATATAGTCACGTGGCTCTAAACATCATCTCATGACTCCCACAGATTTCTATCTCCATTTTTCAACTGCGGACTCAGATTTAGCCATGGACTTAATGTAACTACTTAGACTTCTCTAATAATTGTCATAATTATTAGAACCACACTTTAGGTATTCCCTTTTCTGAGTCTTCTCCAGCTTAGTAAATGTCTACTCTTTCCTTCCAGGGGCTCTGGCTCTAAATCATGCATTGTCTTTGATTTGTTTCTTTTCACTCATACTGCACTCGGTCCCACCGTCATGCCAGACCCAGAATCTGACCTTGTCTCGACCTCTTCATCTCCACCACCTAGGTTCAAGCCCCTATTCTCTCCCCTCTACTTTTTTTTGCTATACCCCTTTCGTGGTCTCCGCTTCCCTCTTTATCAACCTTAAATCTAGTCTCAACATAGCTGCCAGAGGGATGCTTTAAAAATGTGAGTTAGGGCTGGCACAATGGTTCACACCTGTAATCCTAATATGTTTGGAGGCCCAGGCAGGAGGATCACTTGAGGCCAGGACTTTGAGACCAGCCTGAACAAGAATGAAACATCCATCTCTTCAAAAAATAGAAAAAATTAGCCAGGTGTGATGATGTGTGCCTGTAGTCCTAGCTATTCGGGAGGCAGAGGCAGGAGGATTGCTTGAGCCCAGGAGTTTGAGGTGAGTTATGATGATGCCACTGTACTCTGGCCCAGGAAACAAAGCAAGACTCTGCCCACACCCCAGAAAAGTGACTGAGATTATGTCACTCCTCTGATTTATTCTCAAAAAGTTGTTCTGTAAACCCTTTATAATCCAAGTCAGTTACTTCATACCTTTGATTCAATCTCTAGTTACTCCTTGTCTTAGTAAGAAGAAAAAACCAAATCCTAGCCTCCATTAGCATCTCCTGACATCTTCTTCTATGATTCTTCCCCTTGCTCACCTGGCTCTAGCCACGCTGGCCTCCACAAGCACATCAGGTGTGTTCTAGTTATACCCTAAAGGCTCCTTCCTCCCTGTCCCCCAAGATGGCCACATGGCAAGCTTTCTCACCTCCTTCAGGTCTTTGCTCAACTATCACCTTCTCAAGGAAGCTTTTCATATTCACCTTATTTAAAATTTTAGATTACCCCATCTCCACAAAATACAGTGGAGAGTAAGGCAAACCAGGTCCCTGACCTCAGAAATTTATAGTTTTTCAAGGAGAGTTGTGTTAAGACTTATTGTTGATGCCCGGAGCAATGGCTTACGCCTGTAATTCTAGCACTTTGGCTTAGACAGGAGGATAACTTGCATCTGGGAGTTTGAGGTTGCACTGAGCTATGATGACACCATTGCACTCCAGCCCAAGCAACAGAGTGTCTCAAAAAAAGAAAAAAGATTGGTGAATGGAGCACTTAGAGAGACTTTAGCTAGATCACCTTAGGCAGACAAGACAAAAAAAGGAGGTGCTTTCGGCCCATTAGCTCATGGTTGCTCAGAAAATTAAATAGTGAAGCGTTTCTACCTTTTCACTAACATCACTTTGTCTACATAAAAGAAGATAGTGGGCTAGGGTAGGTGGTGTTTCGGTTTGATTTTATTTTATTTTTTTTAACTTACAAATTTTCCTGTTTCGATTACTTGTTCAAAACCCTTGCTTTACCTCCAGAAGTCTGAATAAGGCAACAGTATGTAAACATTTTTCAGTGATCTAGTCTTTAACTTTTAAACTAAGTGGTAGTAAAAACAATGTAAATATATATTTTAAATTAGATTTACCAGTGACCTATATCTTTGATATGTTCTTTAAACTTTATAACTTATAAACAGATTAAAATACATATATAATGAATGCTTAATAAATTTATCACAATACATATACTTTAATTCTGTGGTCCCCAATCCCTGGGCCATGGTCCAGTGCTGGTCCATGGCTTGTTAGGAACCAGGCCACACAGCAGGAGGTGAACGGGCTGTGATCAAGGGAAGCCTCATTTGTATTTACAGCTGCTCCCCATCACTCGCATCACCACATAAACTCCACCTCTTGTCAGATCCGCTGTGGCATTAGATTCTCATAGGAGCAGGAACCCTACTGTGAACTGTGCATGCGAAGGATCTAGGTTGTGAGCTCCTTATGATAATCTAATGCCTGATGATCTGAGGTGGAGCTGAGGCAGTGATGCTAGCACTGGGGAGTGGCTGCAAATACAGATTGTCATTAGCAGAGAGGTTTGACTGCACAATAAATGTAAGGCGCTTGAACCATCCCAAAACCATCCCCGCCCCACAATCTGGGGAAAAACTGTCTTCCATGAAACCAGTCTCTGGTTCCAAAAAGGTTGGGAACTGCTGCTTTAATTCATTGTGGTTAACCTGTGTCAAATATCAAATATACTTTGAAGCAATTTGTTTAAAAGTATGTACCAATTAAGTAAAAACATTTCATGTATAAATTAATTAGAGATGGATTTATGTTGTGGGTAAAATAATTTCAATAAAGAAACACCTCTCAATTATTAGAATTGGAATATGTGGGAACTGTTATATAAAGTATCGGTTACATCTGGCCAACTCCTAGTCCATAGATAAGCATAACTATGTTGCAAACTTGTTGAGGGTTTTCCATATTGTGTCAAAAATAAGTAATCTCCTTATATAAAAGAGGATTACTTAGTATTTTAAGGGTGCTTTTTTCCTCTCTTGGCTACATTTATCTAGCCATTCATAATTTAGAATTGACAAAGACCTTAGAAAAACTAAATTAATATTTTTTGTACAAAGAACACTCATGTTACTATAAAGAAAACTAATCAAAGTTTTGTTTTGATTATTTCTGAAATATTGAAATTTTTGAAAAATATAACTAATTACAATTTGAAAAAAGTTGAAGCTGTTAGAGTCAAAAGTAAAATTATCTTATAACTTCTTTTTATTTCATTTGGTTTTTTTTATGCATGCATACTTTACAGACTAAACATACTCTGCCTTCTGCTTTCCACATGGATATTATTGTTTTTAATGTTTCACAAATGTTATCATTTTCTAGTCTGCATCTTCAGAAATCACTGCAGTTGCTCAAACTTAAAGATTTGGAAGTCTGCTTGGTACATAATCAGTACTCAGTAAAAGTTAACTTTCTTTTCATGTGTTTTTAAAGCACTTTGTGTATCTCTCTTATCACTTTATATCATAATCATCTCTTAAAATGTATTTGTCTTCTCTAGACTATGAGTTCCTCTTGATAAGAATTGTCTTTTGTTCTTGTTTGCAACCTTAATCCCTTGTACAGAGTGTATAAAACAATTCTTCTTGACCAAATGGACAATTCATTAAAAGAAAAACCATGGTAGATGGTATGTGACCCCTTAAATATCCAAGAGGTGTCCTGTTTTGCTTTGTCTTCATTCTTGTTTTTAAATGATTGTAAGTTTAATAATGCTGATGTTGTAAGGATTTTTTTGTTGTTGTTTGATTAGAAACCATAAAACTGGCTGCTGTAGGGGTTATCTTGAATATTCAATTATGCTAACATCCAAAGAGCCTGTCTCATCTACTTGTAACTCTCCAGAATTACTACCATAAACTCCAAGGTGACAACACCACTGGTTAACTGCTTCTGAGTTCTCTCTACTTCTGTCTAAGGAAATTTTTGTCTTCTCTTTTAGACACAAAAGTAACCATTACAGAAATTTAGGTAATGTAATTTGATCCTAAACTGAGATATATTATTTATGATATTTTACAACCTTTTCATGATTGGAAATCACCCACAGATTTCTCTGTTGTTCAGCAGAATGTTAAAATGCTAAATCCAAGTGTCTTGTCTATCTCATATAGTAATTCTCTTTTGTGAGCACCCTTTGTCAGGAGACTATTTAAGTTTACAGGAACATAAGTTTCAAACTAATTGAATTAGCATTTCTACTGTGGTTTTGTAGAGCACCATAACAAATGCTTTAGAAAAGGGTCTTATAATTTATATTACTAGCTCTTTTCTCTACTCACATTATAATTCTTTGGGAGATTTAAAAAAAAGTCTGCCTGCTCTCCTGTCAGTTTCACTTGACATTGATTTTTATTATCTTTAAAAGGCTTCTCTTTCCTTAGTTTGATGATTGCATCTTTTTTTTTAAAGCTTATATATCCTATCACCTCCACACCAACTTTGCCCCAGTCCAAGTTATAGGCATTGATTGATTGTTTAAAACCATTTCTTTCTTAATATAGCATTGATTCAAAACAGTTGCAATTTAGACATTTTTAATTCCATACCATGGATTCTGTGTGTTGAATATTTTATAGCTAGATTTTTTTTAGACTAGCAGAAAACACTGGGTAGTTTTACACTGTAAGTCTCTGCAGTTGCACATGAAAGTACTTGTTTTTGAAAAAGAATATTTTTTATGTTTTAAAGTCCAAAAAGGACAGTCACTCTAAGAGTTTAAGAAATGAGGTTTATTAGCGGAAAATAAAATATTTAGTGTACAATGCTAAAGATTGCTCACTTCTATTCCCAAATGTTTATACTCATTTTGTATTTTGCTATCTATAGTAGGATGGGATTGAGTGAGAATTAGAGATTAAAAATCATAACTAATATATAATACTTCAAACTGTGTATTTATGTAAGGAAAGAAGCTAGATAATTTGCAAGTTGAATGAATACTTTCCAAATATGGAAAACTTCATGAAAATAAAATTGTTTAAAAAATGTAATATTTTGTTATATTATCTTAAAAATTAACTTTATTAAAAAAATTAACAAACTTTTAGAATCAAGAATTTGGATTTTCACACTGAACATTTTTGTAATAATATCTTTTCTTCATAGATTTATTAAAATTTGAAATAATTTATTTGCTAATGTGCTCTTTTGTTGTCTACTTCCTCCTCTGGACTCCAAGCTCAGTATTAGGAGCAGGGACCTGAAGGCCTGGAGAGAGTACACCTTGCAGATCATCTGGGGAAAGACTCTTCCAGTCAGATAGAACAAGACTGTGAACCCAGGATGTTTTGATGTGTTTGAGGAACTGCAAGGAAAACTGTGTGGTTGGAGTGGAAAAAGCAAGAAAGAGTATAGAAGCAGAACAGGCCATAGAGTCTAAGAAGAGAAAGAAGACTTTACAGACATGGGAAGGACTTTGGATATGGTCTTTACTCTGAGTGCTATGGAGAGTTTAGAGCAGAAGAGCAGCATTATGTAGGTCAGGGAGAGAGAAAAGATAACCTGCCTAGAGATAGAGAGAAGGATACTCTTCACATCTGTTTGAGGAGGGAATAGGCACCGAGTTCGTGGTGTATCTTCTTAAGTTCATGGAAGGAGGAGATGTCCAAAGTTAGTTGCAGAGAGAGAGAACAGCTAAAAATTATGGATTTGGAGAAAAACCATTTAAAATTATTTCATTAGTTTTTTTCTCTACTCTTTCACAGAATTATAGGAAAGTAAAAAGAATGGTACAATAAACACTCATACACCCCTTTTTCTGAATCACATTTAAAGTTTTGACACAGTAGACTGTCACTTTTCTGTGTTGTAAATGTGTATATATTTTGACCTTCTGAAAGTAAATTGCTCACATTATAATACTTAACTCCTAAATCCTCCCGCAATTATGTTTTAAGACCATTCCCTCTCTACCTTTAACACACACAAGATAGTTAACATTGATACAATACTAACATCTACTATATAATCCATAAACAGATTTTCCCAGTTTTCCCAGTACACTCATTGTTTTTTCAAGCAGGACCCAGCCAAGGATTACACATTACTCTTAGTTGCCATGTCCCTTTGGTTTTCTTTAAAGTCTTCCTTCTTGTTTTATCTTTCATGAAAATGACATTTTGTAGAGTCCAAGCCAATTGTCCTGTAGAATGTTCCACAATCTTTCTGATATTTTCCCCCCCATGATTAGATTTGGGTTAAACATTTTTGGCAAGAATACCATGAAGTAGATGCTATATCCTTTTGGTTTCATCAGGACGCCCCTTATTGGCATTATTAAATGTGATCATTTCATTAAAAAGTTACATTGTACAGGAACACTGGACTTTTTGTAATTACTAGGAAACTGTGGGAACGTATTTGGAAGCTTTGTTTTATTAATCTTAATTTCTTTATTTGTAATGTTCTTATTCTACCCTTTATTTGTTCCTCAAAGAGTTGAGTACCATTTTTATGAAAGGCAAAACTTATAGTTTATTTAGTAATACAAATAAGTAATCAGCAAAATCATTATCTTGTGATAGCGTGTTATTGTTGCAGTAGAGGATGATGAGGGACCATGGGAAAGAGCCTTAACTAGACCTTGAGGGGTCAGGGAAGATGCCCTAGAGCAGCGGTCCCCAACCTTTTTGGCACCAGGGACTGGTTTCATAGAAGACAATTTTTCTACAGACCTGAGAGGGTAGGGGAGGCAGAGCTTATGCGGTGATGCGAGCGATGGAGAGCAGCTGTAAATACAGATGGAGCTTCACTTACTTGCCTGCCACTCATCTCATGCTGTTCAGTCCTGATTCCTAAGTTTCATGGAAGACAATTTTTCCATGGGGACTGGGCGTTAGGGACCACAGCCCTAGAGGAAGTAATGCAACTTCCTAGGACATTTTGTTTAAGCAAGATGAGAGTGACAGAATTGTAATAGCATGGCATAAAGCTGGATTTTTTTTCTTTTTTCGATTTGCAGGTTTTTTTTCTTCAGTAAATTTATATTCATTAGTTTTATTAGCATATTTCCTTTGATTTTTTTTCCTGGCTTGTAGCAGAATTTTTAAGCAGAAAGAGACCTGTGATCTCATACATAACTTGGATCCTCACACTTAGAATTTTTAGGTTATTTATCATATTCAGTAAATAAGCTTGGCTAGAAATAGCAGCTAGAGACACGTCTACGATTATAGTGAGAGATATTTTGTAAGAAAGAAGTAATCAAGTATTTTGTGAGAATGAAGTAATTAAGTAATCAAAGGTAGAGCTTGGGTGAGGACTTCAGCTCTCAGAAGGGCCCAGAGTGTCTCAAGACCCGTAGTAACAGGGATGAACATTTTTCTTTAAGGTCTTACATAGATCATCTGGTTTAACCCACAGCATCACAACAGGCATTGTTATCACAATTTATTATTTTCCCAATTTATAATCCAGGGAAGTAGGAATAAGAATTAAAAATTAGGAGGCTTAGGGTCCTGAGTCCAGTTCTTTAAGTAATTGCTTCTTATTCTTAGGCAAATCATCTGAACTCCTTGTGACCATTATTAACTGCTTAAATGAGACTAATAAAAGTTTTTCTACAATTCTGTCAGAATCATTTTAAGCATTGAATAATGAAAGCCATGAAAATTATGTTGAGAATTATAAAGTTTTCTGAAAACATGTTTTATTAATTTACTATTTAATAGTTCTGAAAGCCCTTGATCTCTTGATCTGGGGTTGTGGGTAGTTAACTCTCCATACCTAAACACTTCATTGAATTTCTAATTAAAAAATAATGATTTTATTTGCCTCGATTCAGATAAGCTTTCCCTGAAAGAAAGAAGTTTAGGCCAGGGCTTTGCCTTGGATATAGAAGTGACAGACTCTTTTTTTTTTTTTCTTCACAGTGAAATTTTGAAATAATAGATTTGTGGCAAGATATTATTATAATTATGTATAACTTTCCAACTTTTCAAAATATTAGTTGTATGGACAATGTGAATTCTCACAATATCAGCATCACCAACGTTAATTTTAAGTACAGTCATGAATCAATTCTGAGAATAATCTCCTTCAGTACTTGGTTTCTTTCCCATTAGTGAGATGGTTTTAGAATTGCTTAACTGAAGGATTTTTTTTTCTAATTTTAAATATAATTGTTCTACCTACCCAATTTGTCCATGCTTAGAAAAACATAACCAACCAATGAAAGAAACAAACAAAAATATTTTCATTTTAATGTTCTAAAAATATTCTGAATTGCTTATACTGTTCTTGGTAAGAACTAGTTGAAGTGTTTCCTAACTATACTGCATTTGTTCCAGGTTGCAAAAATTTACTTTGTTTAACATGGACACAATTCAGTGATTGTTTTGCTTTTTTTGTAGCCTATTTCATTCCACTATGTCTCATAAATAAAGTAATAAAGCTAGAAAACTACTAGACTCTAGAGGAATTAGGCTAGATTTTTTCAGAATAGTGATTTATATAGCTTTCTAAGAAAGAGAATGTTGACAACTTATATAAATAAGATTTTAAAAGCATTTGAACAAAAATATGGCTGAGCTAAACCACTTTGTCTATTTGTTATATACAATTCAAGGGACTGCCAGTTTACTCTGTGTATCATTACCATGTAAGCATTACTGTTTAAAGATCTCCTCTAGGTGGTTACTTGCTGATTTACAAATTCAATTCATAGAACTTTTAAGATATTAAAATTATCTTAAGAATTTAATATTATCCCGATTGTCACTAAGCCTGTGGGATAATTTTCTCCAGGGTTATTATCTAGAAGACTCCTATTCTGCTTAAAATGCAATAAATTTATTCATGAGAATAGAAAAAAAAGCCTAATAAATATCCCCTGTTTCTTTTTTCTGAAATTATCATAGCTAAGAAAACCAAGTTAAAATGGAATAATGGAATTAAAATGGGATATAGGTATATGTGTGTATGTGCATATGTGTATAATTATATTTTGTTTTATTCAGTACCTGACACATAGTAGGCACCTGTCTTTATTTCATTTGTGTTGGTAGAAAGGAATGCCTGAGGCTGAGTAATTTTTTAAGAGAAGGTGTTTATTTGGGTCATGGTTCTGTGGACTGTACACGAAGCATGGTACCAGCATTTGCTTCTGGTGAAGGCTTCAGGAAGTTTCTACTCATGGCAGAACGTGAAGGGAAGTAGGCATCAGTGGCAAGAAAAAGGAGGCAAGAGAAGGTGGGCAGTGAGGAGGTGCCAGGCTCTTTTTATCAGTTCTCACAGGATTTAATGGAGCCAAAACTCACTCCTTACTGTGAGGACAGCACCAAGATGTTCATCAGGGATTCACTCCCATGACCCAAACACTCCTACCAGGCCCTACCTCCAACACCGGGGATCAAGTTTCAACATGACATTTGGAGGGGACAAATGTCCAGACTCTATCAGAGCCCCATCACTCTTCTCAAAAGGAATCTACCAAAATTTTTTAGGTATTATTGGCCCGCTGCAGTCTTTTATATGGTTTTTATCTAGGTATGAACAATTACTTTCTCTATTACATCTAATTTTTCTTTCATTAAAAACTTTTCTTTCTCACTGTGGTAAATTTATCTTTTCTTATATGCCAAAGGAAATGACTCTGTGAGAAGAATGATAAAATGGTCAAACTAAACATATCTGGGTAACTCAAGTCTAGTATTTCTGTGGTTCCATTTCCTTACTCTTCAGCTTATCAACCCATTCTGTATCACCCAGCCCCTTTAAGAAGTACTTTCAAAAGGTGTTTGTGTGTGTATGTATGTGCTTAATGAAAGGAAACTTAGGCAAGTCACACATTTTATATGAGAATCAAGAAACTTGCCAAATGATTCCCAGCAAACTTTGTTTTAACAAAACCTCTGGGTGTGATCATTGCATTCAAAGAAGAGTCAGGACATTTTTACCCATGCAAGCCTGGCTCTGCGTAGTCCTAAAGAGCTCAGTATACAGTTGATCTTTGACCTACGATGGGGTTACGTTCTGTTACATCTACTGTAAAGTTGAAAAATCATAAATCTGTTATATGTCTGGGCCCATCTGTAATTGGTCACAAAAAGAAATATAGGAAAGAATTTGTAATACTCCCCACTGTTCATGAAGTTGTTAAGAGCGTGGAGTAGTTAGGGCGACCAACTGGGAAATAGCACTGCCAGACCAAAAATATACTCAATACATAACTGTGCATGTATGCGTTATTACTATTTAGCAGTGACAATTAGTAGTACTTAATAGTAGTTAATTAGTAGGGCTATATTTTTTGTGAAAAATTATAATATTTTCATAATGTTTCTTTCTCCTGATATAACAGTTTATTTGAACTACTCTTTAAGTCTTTATGGACATTTAAATTGTTAAGCTAAATTACTGTGTATTTTTAAGATACATAAATGTAAGACTTTTTTGAAAAGATAAGTAAATGCAATATAGTAATTAAACAGATATTTGTATTTGATAAAATGATGATATGTTTCTTTCTGTTTGTCTTTTTCCTTCTGTAGAGGTAAAACTGAATATGGTCAAAATTAAAATTCATTTTGTGCTGCTCTTACTAGGCTCACATTACATTGATTTCTTGTGTCAATCCAGTGTAATAACATATAGCTAAATATCTTCTGAACAAACATGTTTGAGCATGGAGTACTTAGGATTTTACTGAATAGCTTTTTATACTTATAGGAATTAGTTCCCAGCTCACCACAAATGCCCATCCACTTTGTATCTGCAGGCTTGTTGTGGTAGACCAGCTGTCTGTCCATTAGGTCCTTTGCATCCATGAATTCATCCTATAGATTGTTCCCATCCAAAATGTCCATCATTTGTAAATACTTCCAAGCATATAGGATGACAAGATAAATTAAAACACTATAAAGGATAATAATTTCAAAGCACATAATTTTACGTTATAAAATCAAGATTGGATTCTGTCTTTGCCTGTTTTGTGTTGCTATAACAGAATACTACATAGTGGATAATTTATAAAGAACAGAGATTTATTTACATTTCTGGAGGCTGACAACTGTAAGAGTATGGTGCTGGCAAATGGAGAGGGTCTTCTTGCTAGTTATCCCATGGTGGAAGGCAGAAGAGCAAGACAGCATGCATGCAAGAGAGAGCAAGAGAGCAATGGAAGGCCAAACTTGCTTTTGTAACAAGCCCACTCTCACCATAACATTAACCCATTTGTGAAAGAAGAGACCTCATGACTTAATCACCTCTGAAAGACTCTACCTCTCAATACTGCTGGGGATTAAGTTTCTAACACATGAACTTTAGGGGACACATTTAAACCATAGCAGATTCTAAACAAGTTACAGCTTTAGTGAAGAAATGAAAAATTTCTGTTTAACTTGACTTCCCTTTTCTTGTGACATTTTTGGAAACAATTTTAAATCTCCAAAATGAGTCCCTTTTTATACTGCATGAGTTTTTGTCCTAACCTACATGGAACTTCAGGCAACTCAGGTAGAGTCAGTTCATCTTTTCCCAGATTCCTTATAGTTTCTTCAGAGATCATCAAACAATTTTAGAAAAACATCCTGTACATTTCTTTTTTCTTTTTTGGTTTATTTTTTTAAATTTTACTTAAGACGTCACACCTAGACATGATGTACATTTCTGTTTTATTGTAATCCTTCTCTTTGTTTTCATCTGTCATGTATTTCAAAATTAAACAGAAACATTCTTTTTGTCACACCCTTTGAAAATATAATTTTACAGAAGTCCAATATGTTAACATCATTTTTTGGCCAGCCACAATGATAGCCATCTTTTAGGCACATGTCTCAGGAGACTATCTCCTTCTATTTCTAGAAAGCCAAAAAGCTTTGTAAGTGCTTCTATACATTTTAAAGAAACTGAAAAGTGACCACAAATTTGCTTATGAAACTTCAATATCACAGGTAGGCAAATCATATACCTTTTAAGCATTATTGTATAAAGGTGCACAAGACATTTAGTATGTAAGAACTGTTCATTTTCTCTTGTAAGAAGTTTATAGGCTGAATGAAATTTTTCAAAATTCACATTTGCCATTTGCACTGTCAAATATGCAGATAGGTGAACAAAGTCTACTCTATATTTGGACAAGATGTTAAGTCTTTTATGTCTTCTGAAGTTTCATTATAATCTTCATAAAAATCAACAAGATGATTTGAAATGCCATTTTTCAAATCCAAGTACCTAGGAGCTAGAGGGAACATTATTTTTCATTGCAATGATTCAGCATATCACTTGATATTCTGTCGAAAGCATGATCATTAAGATCTGACAGAATCAGCTCTATACTGTAAGGGACCAACATGTTGGTTATCAAAATTTCTCCTTTTGTTTACCCACAGGATTTTTTTAGTTGCAACCTCTGAATCAGGAAAAGTACCATACTCAGGTACATAGAGCAATCAAGGAAACTAAACAAAAATGCATGCATATCCTTACTGTGTACTCAAGCTAATTTAACAACTGCTATTTTCAAGAGAGTATTGATGTTTTTTGAGGGGAGATAAAAAATAGTGAGTTTATTTACAAAAACATGCCTGTCTCATCCCAGACATGTAAGATTTAGTTTCTATAGATGCATTCATATCACCTTCTCTTTCATGCCTAGTCCCAAATTCATTTCTGCATATTATACAGTATGCTCTGTTTTGATTTGCTCCCTAATCTAGTTTCATGTGTCTTTCCATGTGTCTTTAAAATACCATAGTTGTTTAACTTTCTTTTTCAGTATTGTCATGCTAGCTTTGGTATGATAGCCATACTCATATCACTGAACTATTAGAAAACATGATCACAATATAAAAAATTAAAGTAACACAATCTTGATATCAAGCCATAACAGTTAATTTACAGGCAAAGTTAAAAAGGAGCTCAGGATCACAATACACTTAAGTTGCCTAATTAAGTCACATCACTCATAGTGTAGCAACAATGAAAGATCCAGTATTGGGACTACAAATCATGGTTACTGATATCAGCAGTCAGGGCAAAAACCAGCAGGAGTCACTAATGAAGGTGCATCCATTCAACTCTAAAAATACTGTTACTTTCAGTGTCTAGTTTCTAGGCCATCCTATAGATTTTGTATTTTCTTCCAACCTTCTTCACCCATCTCTGAAATCTGGGGCTTTTTATATCTTGGAGAGGACTTTCCCAAGATGCACAACTTTAGCACTAAAACTAGGACAGTACTGAGTCAACCCGGGCCCTTGGTTGCCCTACCACTAATTACATCTCTACTGCATAATAGTTGAATGATCTTGGGTAAATTACTTGTTCTCTGTTTCAGTTTCTTCATCTGTAAATTGGAGATAATAATAGTATTACACCATAGTGTTTTATAGGATTTAAATGAGCACCCTAAAAAAAATAAATAAGCACTTCTAATAGAATCTGACATTTTGAAAGCTATGGTTTAGCTATTATTATTAATCACTTTATTTAACTCAGAACTGCTAAGGATGAAATTTTCTATCTGCCCAGCTTCATTTCCTGTCCTCACCTTTACCCCAGAAACTCCTAAATTCCTTTCTTATCTACTGATTGATCATTTCATTTCCTTTAAAAACTTCCCAATGATCATGAATTGCTTTTTAATTAATCAGCATTAATCTTCCCTTTTTATACCTATATCTGAGTTTAACTCTCAGCTACCATAGAGTACTTAGTTCTCACGTTTTCTATTATTTCCTTTTCTGTCTCCTCTATCCTGGTAGTTTCAGATCTATTTCACCATCAATTCAAAGCAAGGAGATCTCAAATAACTTGAGAGTGTACTAAGCATAATAATTATGCTTCTGAAATCAAAGAGATTTTGTTGAATAAGTTCTATCCAAAGGACGGTTGGATATGAATGCTTTTGTGTGCTCTTATAATACTTGCTAGTGTTTCTCTTGTAAGCAATGAAAACCTGAAAATATTTAGATTGGTTTTTCAATTTAATTCAAATTTGAAAATTGTTGGTAGGTTGTTTGGGTTAATTTACTATTTAAAAAAAAGTAAGAAATACAATCATATTGTCCTTCTTACTGGGTTACCAAACTGTGACTTTCGTCCTGTTCTGCAAAGGAAATTCTAATTTCTTCAGACCATTGAGCCTTTTACTTTCCCAAGAGCTTGTGGGGTGACCTCTGTGTCTCACGACCTGGCTCCCAGGAGTTAGAGCAGTGCCAGGAACTTATTTCACAGAGTTCATGCCACATTTATCAGAAAATAGGCTTTTTGGAATCCTATAGCCTTCATTGAAATTTATGATTCAAATCAATGTTTTATGCCCATGGATATGTTAGTAGTAAAGTGAATACTTATACATTTCCATAAAAAAAGAAGAAACTCATATTAGTTATATTACAAATATTTCAGAACAAGATATACTTAAGAGGCAATTTAAAAACCTTATTATTGCACTTTAACAAATGTGGCTCAACATTAAAATAATACATTATTATGCAGAAAGTAAAACAGATTCTTGATAATTACTGGCCTGCAGTTAATAATTATTATAGGGCGATTATTCAAGAAGTGTCTGGAAAATGCTTTTCTCTAATATTATTTTTTTAAAAAGAAAAAACTATCCAGAGAGGTTCAAAAGCAATTCTTATAGGTTGTGTACCATTTGGAAACCCTTATGCAGTTAACATAAAAAATATTTTTAGACCTATTTCTCTATTTTGTTTACGGACTTGATTTTTTGAGAATAAAGTTAGAAATATCAAGATTTCCACATCAAGTCTTAGTGTACTCAAATTGTTATTTTTAAAAATCATGAGGTCACCAGCATGATCAGAAAACGAAAATCAGGAAGAAAAAGTCACATTTCCCTATTCCATGAATTTGGCCTCAGTTTCATTAAATGTACCTATTGCTATATTTGAGAGTTTTATTTACATGAGCAAAGTGGCCTTCATAAGACATCACTGTATCAGCCTTTTCTCCCCCACCACTTACCCATTTGTGATATTTGAATGTTCAGTGACAAAGACAAATCAGATTGGGTAAGATAAAAATAAAATTACAAATTTTCTATAGGTATTACAAAATATTTGGCATTTTACATAGAAATAGAAACTTGATAGAAAGCCTAAGAAACAAATATTATTATAAAAATGTCTTTCCAAAGAGGATGGAATCATTGAATTTTTTTAAATTATCTTCTGATGAATCATTCCGTCATTCCCCTCTGTGATTTTCCCTCACATCTCCCCATCTTCCCTTAAGAAGCTAACTTCCTTAAAGTTTTTGATATTTTTGTCTATTGTCACTTTTTTGTAAGTTTTCCAAACTTTATTGCATACTTTGCAATAAATTATACTGGTCTATGGTACAGATCCTAGAAAAAAAATTTTTAAATGTGAATCTTTGGTTTGGTACTTGATTTGTCTTTTTGTTATAACTTAAGGAAAAATATACAGATGAATTTGTATCTCTTCCCGTTTTATTATTCAAAAGTCATAAGCGCAATTGTACAGTAACAAAGGAGGGATTCAGATTCTAAAGTGAAAATCTGCCTTCTTCAGATGCCATGGGCATTTGTGTGGCCTTAATTTTTCAGTAGCACAGATATTACTCATAACATGAACTCAACTAGAAATGTTATGAAGTGAAATTTGATTATTCATTAACTGGTTGGAATAATGTTTGTTGTCCTTAGTTAAAATGATATTAACATTTATTATTGTTATAGTTATTATTTTTCTGATCCTCCCTATATCATTCATATAGACTTTTGATGAGTTAAGTGAAGGTTGCTGTTAAACATGAAAATATTTCAGAATATATTCAGCTTAAAAAAAGAAATATTTGCTTTCTTACTTTCACATATGTTAGTTACTTATCACAATAACTTAACCCCTCAGTTATTTTACCCCCATGTGGATGAGACATCTGATACTCAAAGAGGTTAAGTTGCTCAAGGTAGCAATTACTAAATTGGAATGACAAGGTAAAGTCCAAGACTTTAGACTCTAAAAGTTTCCCTAAAGTTCTCTTATTTACATCTATACTTTCGTCTCCGTTTTCCTAATTGCTTGATACCTTGACATTACTGGATATCTTAAGATGTAATACAGCAACGTTCTTATTCTCCAGTTCAGATTTTATTTATCTTTTACAAAAAATTTTAGAGCAGGTTATTTAAGAACCTCAGGATCCCAAGAACTGTGTAGTTGGCAGCAGGGTACAGCTTGTACTTGGTCATCTAAATCCATTGTAGAAGATGGGATAATTAAAGAGAGATTCATGTATTTAATCAATACATGAATGGCAGACATTTCTCTAGAAACTGGGATGTTGATCAGAAGAGATGAAATAACTTATTCTCTTGGAGCTTTCTAGTGAGGGGGACACAGGAAAAAAATTAAAAAATAAACGAAATATATAGTTTAGGTAAGTGCTGAGGAGAAAATAATACAGGAAAAACAGTAGAGAGAGTCAGAATGGGGAAAAATTGTTTTAGATAGAATGACTCAGAAAAACCCTCTGTGAGAAGGTGACATTTGAATTAATAACTAAAGGAGGGTAGCAGGTAAGCCATGCAGATATTTTTTGAAAGAACATTCCAGGGAGTGTCAAATGCAAAGACCCTGGAGTGTCCCTGACACATTCAAACAATGTAGCAGGCCGACTGGCGTGGAATATAAATGAGGGACAAGATCAGAAATGATGTCATAGGCATACAGATTTGAGGACTGTGTAGTCCTTTGTAAACACTTTGGTGTTTATTTTCATTGAGATGGGAGTCATTGAAGGCTTTGATTACAGAAGTGATATGGTCTGACTTGTATTTAAAAAGAGTCTTTCTGTTGTGCTGAATATCGAGGGAAGGAGGATTAAGGTCACAGTTGGGAGATCAATTAGGAAGTAATTAAAAAAATCTGGTGGCTCCAACCAAGCTGGTGCAGTTGAGGTGATGAGCTGTCAGATTTGGAAGGTAGGACCCACAAGATTTTCTGCTAGATCAAATGTAGTGTGTGAAAGAAATAGAGGAATCAATATGTGCTAAGTTTTGGACCAGAACACTTCAAAGAATGGAGCTGCTATTTGCTGAAATGGGGAAAACAAAAGAAAGAACAGTTTTGGGGGGAGGCAGGGGAAGAACAGATTAAGATGAGAAACTTAGTCTTGGACATATAATATTTGCTACCTTATTAAACATCCATGTAGTGATCAAATGAATGCTAAAGCTATACTGACATAAGAGGGTTCAGCTCTAAGGCATTTGGTCTAAGAGGAGTAGGAATATAATCATTCAAAACCAAATTTTTTAAGCATTTTTTTGGCATCAAGCACAGTACTAGGTGCTGAGATATAATATTAATAAGATGGATATGATCCATGCTCTCAAGGTACATAATAGTATATAGTTTAGTGTTATTGGTGAATGAGTTACATAGTGTTCACAAACACAGAAGCTCAGAAATAGAAATATGTGATCCATATCACATTGTTATGACTATACCTAACAGTTTTATTTAATTGACCATCCTCTTGAAGGGCATTTAATTTTTTTTATACACTGACCTCCTGGAAGTTCTATGATGGCTGACTATTATTATATAAAGAAGGTTCTTTATGCTTACATCTCTTATTAGCATTTAATGCTCATTGTTCGTTTCATCTTACTGGTAATATTCAAGTGTTGAGTTGTGTTCGAGGGGTGCTGCTCTCCCCGTATGGCATACATATAGGTGCTTGGTGTTGATGGTTTCCTAGCTGAACAGTCATACCTGAAAGGTGAATGAGTCACTAGGCTTTTTTGTTCTGTGTTTGAGTGTTATATACTTGTGCTACTGACACTTTGAAATAGGGTATTCTTTTCTTAATAACTCTGCATGGGGTTTTTGAAGGGTCTACTGAGGCACTGAGTAAAGTAAATACACTTCTAATAATGCAACTACCCAGACAAAGACAGGAGTTTTTTGGTTTCTTTTCTTTTTTTCTTTTCTTCTTCTTCTTCCTTTTTTTTTTTTTTTTTTTTTTTTGTTAGTGTTTTAGGTCGTTACGATACATTCGAGAAGGTATTCTACCTACCATTTTTCCCATTATGAAAGACTGCTGTGCTGAACATTGGTGCTTGATACTTAATCACAGCATTTTTCCTTTGAGCCAAAGAAGAGAGAAAATAGCCCTCTGTTCAGGGAACTAGGTAGCACTAACCACTCTTCACTCTCAAATAGTAAAAGTAATTTAAGCTATCAGAGACTCAACACTGCTTTAGTAGTATCCTCTAGAGAAAAAAGCAGTTAAAGCAAAATTTCATGTGGTTTTCTTTCATGATTTGAGCTCCTTCTGAGAAATATGTTAAGAGTTATGCAGGAATATTTCAAAACTGTTTCATTGGCAGTGTTCTAGCTGAGGTCTTCGTCAAATAACAACTGTGAAGTCATACCTGGCAGTATGAGAAGTGCTTTGATTCAGGTTGCAGCATGGTGGTTCACTTCTAAGAATTTCTGCATTCGGAATAATCTTTGAAAGCATGAAGCCTGAAAAATAATAAAATAGAAAGCCTGGATATTTATATTTTTTAAGGTTGGCTAACTTAAGACAAGTAAATGTGGTAACTTTTATCCAGAAACAAAAGTCAATACATATGATCTACAAGTTGAAAAAGCATCAATCAGAAACACTTCTCTTTTTTGTCAACTTTAAATTTTTCCATATACATGTTTATACTTTTACTACTTTTGCATATATCTGTAAAGATCAATGTCATCAATTTGTGTATTTTTAAATTATACATTAATGGTATCATACTGTGTAGATCCTTTTGCACTTGCTTTTTCTAAAAAAAAAATCTAATATTATATTTTTGTGAAGTATCTATGTTTGTAACTGTAAATCTAGTAAACTGATTTTCTACTATTCTTTAGAATATCATTGCATAAGTTAACCTTTATTTATCCATTCCCCTACTGATGGAAGTTAGGTTTTGGGGCTTTTCAAGAATCCTAGAAAGAAAAGAGAAATTGACAGGCAGTTTCTTAGCCCTGCTCCACCATATTGGTACATCAATGTGTTGAGCCACTATAAATTCTAAACCTTCACAGAAGTTGTTTTGGGTAGAAGCAAACTGCTATAGGGTGGAAATAGAGTTTTGACTCTTAGAACAAGGATAGAAATGAAATCATGGATGACCAAGAACATGGCAAATATGGAGCTCACAGTACTATTTTAACAGAGCCAAAACATGCTGTTTCAGTACAGAAGTTTTCATGAACTTTTCCTTGTTTCTTGGCTCTACTGTCTGTTTTAGGCTGCTCTTTGGTATAGTAATTCTGAATATTTATTTTCTGTCTGCAGATAATAGGCTCTATTCTTGCAAAACCTTTCGAGGATCAAACTTCCTGATCTCCTTAAGCCATTCAATATGAATATAAATCCAATGACTATCCTCATTCTTTTTGATCTCCTCACTAAATAAATGGTACACATATGTGGGTATTCATCAGAATTAACTGAGAATCTTTATAAAAATACATACTTATAAGACTCAACCTTGGAAATTCTGATAAAAGATTTATAAGACAAAGGAATTGTGTTTTTTATAAAAGATCCTTAGATGAGCTGAGATACCATTTCCCTATGTGTATAGCTTAATTTTTAAAATAGTATTCCTTAGCAGGGTTGTCCAAATTTAGTTCTAAAAAGTTATATAGATTTTTTTTTAAAGTTTTACTTAGAAATCTTTGGCCAGAATTAAGTAGGTCTGCTTCAACTCCTTGTATTCTGAAAATATCTGTAGTTAAGAAAGGAGCAAACACCGTTGTCATCTCTGAATATCAAACTGATTTATACCTCAGAGAAGAGATTAAATGCCTTATCTACGGAATAGAAAATTCAAATAATTAAGTTATTTTATTCATGGTTGGTGTGGAGGATACTTCATGCATTATTAAAATCATGTTTCCTGAATCCAGGTCCTTATAAAACTTTATAACTGGTTATGTATAAGTGCAACTTATGGCTTTTTTGTTGTGTTTCCAGCACAGTGATGCGGTCCATGACCTCCTTCTGGATGTGATCACGTGGGTTGGAATTTTGCTGTCCCTTGTTTGTCTCCTGATTTGCATCTTCACATTTTGCTTTTTCCGCGGGCTCCAGAGTGACCGTAACACCATCCACAAGAACCTCTGCATCAGTCTCTTTGTAGCAGAGCTGCTCTTCCTGGTCGGGATCAACCGAACTGACCAACCCGTAAGCAACCTCTATTGATATTAGTAAAGAATTTTTCCACTTCCAGCTTTCCCATACTGCCAATACCAGAAATATTCATTCCTTTCCCGTTATCTAAAATAGATACTAATTTTCAGATATTACCCAGTTTTCCATTTTTCCTGTCCTATTGTCATAAAGAAGCAGTGAATGATATGAAAGAGGTGGATACCTACACACACATATATAGATAGATAGATATAGATTTATTTTTTAGAGCGGCTTTTGCTTTACAGCAAAATTAAACAGAAAATACAGAGATTTCCCACATACCCCTCCCCTTACATATGCATACCCTTCTCTATTATCTACATACCCCCCCCCCAGAGTGACAATTTGTGACAATGGATGAACCTACATTGACACATCGTTATCGCCTGATGTCCATAATTTACATTATGGTTCACTCTTAATGTTCTACATTCTAGGAGTTTGGACAAATATATAATGGCATATATCTACCCTTAGAGTATAATATAGAATATTGTCACTGCCCTGAAAATTCTCTGTGCTCCTGCTGTTCCCTCCTTTCCCCTAACCCATGACAACCGCTGACTTTTTTTAATTGTCTCCATAGTTATGGCTTTTTCAGAACGTCATATAATTAGAATCATACAATATATAGCTTCTTCAGATTGATGTCTTTCACTTGGTAATATATATTTAAGTTCCTTTCTATTTTTCATTACCTGATAATTTATTTATTTTTAGTATTGAATACTATTCCATTATATAATGTACCACAGTTTGTTTATCCATTCATCTGCTGAAGGACATCTTGGATGCTTCTGAGTTTTGGCAATGATGGTAAAACTGCTATAAACCTTCATGTGCAGGTGTTTGTGTGAACATAAGTTTTCAACTCCTTTGGGTAAATACCAAGGAACACAATTGCTGAATTGTATAGTAAGAGTATGTTTAGTCTTGTAAGAAACTGCCAAACTGTCCTCAAAAAAATGGCTGTACCATTGTGCATTCCTATCAGCAGTGAGATGTAAAACACTGCTTCAGAAATTGTTTTAAAACTTGTCTTTCTAAATAACTGTATTTTGTCATTATTTTGTTTATTATTTAAGTCACAGAGCTAAGTGTTGAAGGAAGTTTAATACAATTGTTTAGAGAATGGAGGAATATCTTTTCTTAACAGATATAATTATTATTTTATAAGCTTTATAATAGACCTTAAAAACCAGACACTAAATTAGAATCTGCATGTCTAAAAAGAGTTTTTCTAATGGACATATTTTGTAAAGTAGTACAAGCTGCAGGTAATTTTTAGAATATATGAACTCTTCCCAAATTTTCTTTGGCACTTTATATTTGCTTGATTTCTGGTCACATCTTTAAGTGCCAATTTCATGTTCTACTACTACCTACATTTAGTCATATCAAGGAGGGAAGGAAAAGAAGAAGGGAAAAAAAGAAAAAAAAGGAACAATAGTAGCCAACTATTCTAGGTAAAACCAAACAGAAGATATAAATAACAGACAATATCTAATATATAACACAGATTTTATGCCAACTTACAATTTTTGAGATGCAGTTTTAGTTTACTTAAGATTGATGTGCATGGTTCAAGTTTGTTCTCATGTCTAAAACTGCAAATGAGCAGAAAACTTTCATTTTTTAGAAGACTTGTAAGCATAATAAATAGTCCATTCACTTAATGCTATTCTGTGGTGTGTGCCCATATGTATGGAGTACTTTACAATAAAAATGCACTTGGATTCATGTTTGTGATTACACATTCATGATTAATGCCTGCAAAGGGTACAATTATGGTGGTTATATTTTTAATTGGGTATCATATAGTAATGTGGCAGCTTTTCCCATAAATGCATACCTATGAATAAGCAATCAAAGTACACATTTCTTTCCTCCAAAAAGTAAAGCCTTATGATAACAAAAATTAATAGTTGAAATTCTAACTCTAAAATGCAAGAAATGGAAAATTGTGTTATTTTCTAAGAAGATATCATTTTATTCTCTTGTTAGCTTGCGATTCAAATACTGTGTGATTTCTTTTCATTTAGAAACCTTATTCTTAGTTTTGTTTCCTGATGTTACATGTGGTCTGAAAAACTCCACCAAACATTGCATACTGCACACAACTGAATTCTGACAAGTAATATAATGAACAATGATTGATATGAAAAACACGGGTAGAGTGCAGCTCAGCAAAACTTGTCTTTACTCTTACTACTGCGGAGGTGTCCTCTTCTGCACCCCACACACTGTTTAGGACCTGATTTCTCTCTATGCCTCAGACACTCGACTTCCCCATCTTTCCTTCATTGCCGTCTCTCTAACCCGGGGAAGCTGATTGCCCTGTGTCTCATTTCTTAAGGATCCTACTCATCAATGAATCTATACTACTCTGATAATTTCTAAAAGTTTCTTGGTTTTTTCTAGTAGGAACTATAGATTTTAGTCAGGACTCCCAATAAAAAAGGAAGAAGCCAAAGGAGTGAGAATTTCCAGAACTGACATAAGAATAGGAAATTAATAGATAGTCAGCTGAAACTTGTAGTACCTTAGAAATATACAGAAATGAGGGCTGGCTAGCATTTTTTGTTGTTTTTGACAAGCTTTTCTAGACCGATATTTAGCACAATAACAAAAAATCAGAGAAAGAAAGCACTTCTGGAGCATTCAACTTTAACCACATCCATTTTCTTTTCATTCAGAACCTGTATTTATTTGTAGTTAAAAACTAATTTACAAAAGAATACATTTTTGAAAGCAAAATTAGTTTTCCTATTTAGTTCTGGTTATACCTGTGCAGCACAAACTTTTCAAAGTCACCTTAAAGCCTTTTTGAAACAAGACAGGAAAGAAATAAGTAAGCAATTGCTGATAATTAATTAATAATCTCATCATAAAAGACTGAAATTGACTATGCTATTTAATTTTAAGAGCTTTTATTTCCTTTAGTTTTAATGTTTCTCTTTCATTAACAATTAAAGAACTTACTATGTTAGCACACACATGATTATGGCCATGAGAAATAATGTCTTGAGATCTATTTTTAAATCTTTAAACTAACCTCATTAATAACTAGTCATAGGCTCTTACTAGAATATTTCCTGAATGTTATTTTTTCTTATTCTAATGCTATGCTGTCATCCATAAGCCATTAATAATGTTAAATGCTGTTTTCAAAGATAGTTTATATTTAATTAGATTTGTTTTTAATATCTGTAGTTTAAGAATCTTCTCCAGATTATTGTTTTGCAGACCTATTTTTAAGGTAGTCTTGGTAAATATTTAATTTGGTTTTATGGCAGTGAACAAAAATATTCCATGTGGTTGTTATTTAAGTGAATTATTTGTTCCTTTTCCTAGATTGCCTGTGCTGTTTTTGCTGCCCTCTTGCATTTCTTCTTCTTGGCTGCCTTTACCTGGATGTTTCTGGAGGGAGTGCAGCTATACATCATGCTGGTGGAGGTTTTTGAGAGTGAACATTCACGTAGGAAATACTTTTATCTGGTCGGTTATGGGATGCCTGCACTCATTGTGGCTGTGTCGGCTGCAGTAGACTACAGGAGTTATGGAACAGATAAAGTGTAAGTATATTATTTTTTTTCTTCTTTTATCTCTTTTTAAATCTAGCTGAAATAAAGCCTTTGGATTTTCTTGGAAGCTAAGGTCTTTATTTTACCTCATAGCAATAAATGAAGGAACTGGAGCAGCAAATGGGTATAATTCAGTCCATGGTTATACTTTAGTTGTGATGTAAAAAGAAAAAAAATCTTAAGACTCAGAATTATGCTGTTTTAAAGCAGTATAATTTTTTCATATCTGCATCATAATCGTGAGTCATTATAAACATGATAATTTAAATATTTTTTCAGAATATTGGAACATTTGTCAAACGAAGAACTAACTATGTGAAAAACTATATGTTATTGAAGGACGGTGCAGTCCTTGACATTGGTGGCTTCTCTTCTTCCTGACAATGTCAGTTCTAGTCACTGGACAGCTTTTTATATCATTAACATAAAGACTATAGGAGCAGGGATAGTTGTGTTTGTCCTTTTTTCTCCTACGTGGGTGCTGGGGTATAGTGATGAATTTTATTTTCAACATAACTTAAAATTGGTGAGACATGTATAGAGAGGTGTCCAGCATATTAGAAAGGAGTTCAGATAAAAATATTTTTGTAATATACATAAATATAACAGTTGAGATTCTCAGAATAAATGAAAGTTTCAATAGCCCCAGGCGAGAAAATCAAAGTAGAGAAAGAGAAGAGGTAAGCAGAACCTTAGAGAATTTAGAAAGAAAATCAGGTTCAAAGAAGGTGAGAAGAAAATTTCAAGATGGTGTTTCAAAATACCATCAGTGGTGTTTTATGTCAAAGATAATTCAAGTCGGATAAGCACTGAGGAAAAAATCATTTTACCTTTGCAATAACTATTTTGAGAAAGTGTTGGAAGCAGAAGCCAAATTGGAAGGTGTGAAAAGACAAATTAGTAGTAAGAAAGTAGAGTCTTCAAGTATCCTTCTCCACCCTGAAGTCATCTGATTGAAAAATGGTGAAATAACTTATGTGATAATAATAATGAAGGAGGATTTTAAAAGATGAAGTCTTAAGCATGTCTAGAGTGAGAAGAATCGAGTTGATAAGAGGAGATTAATGGAGAGAAAATACCTTATGCCTCATTTGTATTCAATATATATGGGCTGAATGAAAGGGAAAGGTCCTGGGAGCTAGAATGATATAAGATTAAACACAAGATTAGGAGAACCTTGATTTAGTATTGAAAAGTGGCCTTAGAGTTCACCAAGTCCATGGCATTAATTTTATAGATGAGAAAATCAAGGACCAGATAAATTAGTTGCCTTGCCCACAGTGACAGAGCTAGATGGTGGCAGGTGTGTGATAAACCAAGTCAGGTTTATTTCGAATAAACTAGCATATTTATTTTTAATGATAGTAAAATTACCTTTCTCTTCTGAAGCAACTGTGAAGGACAGATAAAGTTCATTTTGAAGCAGAGGATCTTTTCCATCAAGTAAAAGATACCGACTTCTGTCGAGTGAATCGGTGAGGTCACGTTCAGAGAACACAGGAGATTTGAAAAGCTTTGAAATGAACACTATGGAAAATGTGTTAAGGATCCAATTAGACATTAATAAAAAGATTTCCAAGTAGCAGTGAAGGCTCAGATGAGCTTAGATAACTTCAATTTGTATGAAAGTTAATAAGCCAAATTTCATGACTTTCCACCAGCAAACAGCAGTCTGAATATGCTATCAAGAAAGCAGTTTGCTTCCCAGAAGTGAGGATTCACAGGGAGGGAGCGACAAGAAGAGGTTGACAGAGTTATTGGGTGCATGGTTAAAATAGCACATGTGTTGGTGCATGGGCACCAACAGTGCAATTAAAAGAAGACCATCTAATTCTGTTGAGGTTTTTTTTTCCTTGACTATAGTGACAGGCTATATAAAGCCACTTGTCTGAACTCTAAATGTAACAACAACTATTGTTAAACCTTTCTGAGTTGTAGTCAAGTCAGAGTTCATTCTGTGGATCTCTATGATGATGGTAGAACAGACTAAGATTAGACAAAAATATATATTATCCAAGGTTGCCACTAAAGACATCTTAGGGGAAAGGCATTAGATTGATCACAGTTTTTTAAATATATATAACACTTTTATGGATATAATTCACATACCACAAAATTCACTCTTTTGAAGTATACACTTCAATTGTTTTTAGGATGTTCACAGTGTTATGCACTCATTACCACTGTCTCCTTTTAGACTATTTTCATCAACTCAAAAGAAATCCATTAGCAGTCATTCCCCTTAGATCATTTGGTTAATGTATTTTCCCACTAAGAAATTAAGTTGAGTGATATAGTTATTTGTGACCTTAGACTATTTCAAATATTGTTAAATAGTTCAATTTTGCTGTCCTGCAGTTCCTTATTTGCTTTTTATTGTTGTTTTATGCTAACTTTTTTTCCTCTTTAGGTATTTGCAAATTTTCCTGTTACCGAACTGACTGAGCTTGTTTGCTTTGTGTTTTAGTCATTTATTTTGAGATCGATGTCATTTTCTGGGTAGTAGTAATCTATCTTTTCTTAGAATCAATAATATGAAGTCTCTTGTGACTTTGTTAAAGCTTTGGCCATCATTGCTTTAATTTCCTCCACCATGCATGACTGGAAGCTCTCGTTTACTGACATTGTTACTAAGTGGGAAAAGAGGCTAATTTATTTCCTAGGCACTGATTTAAAACAAACCTTAATAATTGTTTAGTTTTGTGATTATGATTTTTCTCAACATGAGGAGAAGGAAAACAGATATAGAGAAAAGGGAGGACATGTGGAAAGGAGAGAAGCTATAGGGAAAATTATATTAAAATTATTTCACAGGTAGGCATAAAGCATTTTAGTATCTTGTTTATTGCACATTTTAAATAAATTATCCACAGAAAGACCTTCAGAGTACATGGAAAAAATGTTTAACTTCTACCCTTTAGGAATTCATCCAACCCATTCTCTATACAGTGCTGTTTTGCCCATTGAAGAATCAGGTATTGAAAAGAGAACTGTTATTCAGTCATTAGAAGAAAAAGGAATGGATCATATTTCCATCAGGGTTTAATCAAGACATCTTCCCAAAGAAAAGTATAAGCAATGAATTTTTACACTACTTGGAAGAATTCTGCATATAGAATTATGTATCTTATTCCTTATTATCAAATCTGTCTTTATTGTTCCAGTTTCTCTTACTGTTGCTTATTTCTTTTATTTCATATGGCGTTTCCCACTCCCTACTTACAATATGACTCATTTTTCATGAAACTGTGCTATCTCACATTTGTTTGCTAATGTTAACTTCCTATACCCTACATTGATTTTTAAATACAAATATATACAGTACACAGTCTAAAATAAACTGGAATTAGCCAGAATTCAGAGAAATATTGCCAGCTATTTTACATTCACTGGTTTTATTGTAGATATATTCTAAATGATGTGTTTTCTATGAAATGTTATTAGGACTGTTGAATTTATTATTATGTACAAAACACATACACACAAAGCATACATAATTTTACTTTGAGAAGCTGCTTAGTTTGCCATCAATTTGCAATGTTTGTAAGAGAGTCTTTATTTTTTGAGGTTTGTTTAACGAAACCTTTTTATCTGTACTGACATTATACTCAAGAATGTACTTGGAATAATTATGTGGTCACAATAATCAGACATTTAAACAATCCATCTAAAATACCAATAGTCTTTTTTTAAAAAAATAACTTTCTACTAATGAATCACAGGCCTAAACTGCACTGTTAATAGTGGGTATTTATTTCCATTTCATCTTTCTTTTTGTATCTTCTTTTTGTCTCCCATAATGTTGTTCATGTGGATGTTGAGCAAAGCCATCCAGTATGATACTATCAGAAGAAAATTATAGCAAAGGCTGGCACTGACTTAACAATAATTCAAATAGGAAAGATTTGGAAATCCAGTGCTAAATATTTAGGTTTTATTTCATTTAAAGTTTAATTACTGCAATATTACCAAAAATTGCAAACTGAACAGTTAATTTTTATTTAAAGAAAAAAATCACATTAATAGTTTATAGCATTTTCCTCACAATCTCATGTATACAATTAAAAAAGAGTGGTTACTATCTGGGTTGATTGGAAGAGGGCATTAGAAGTGGATACCAGGAGGAGGGAGGGAACTAAGCCGAGAGAATTGCTTAAGAGAGAAAATCTAAGCTAGAAAATTGATAAGGGGTTTCTAAAAGACGTGGATTAAGTCCTGAACATTATAATCGATCAGAACATCCTTGAGTACTGGAAGAATAGCCGAGCTCTTAAAAATAATTGAAATCAAATTTTATGATCTGAAAATTGTTATAAACCATCTATTAAATCTTACATTTGTCTCCCTAGTTCACCAGCTTAAGAGTATCGCTGTTAGCTAAAGGCCCCCAAATTTCTTTATTTTCACTTCATTATCTAAACAGCATAATCATTTGGATAGAAAAGTGATTATTGATTTTTTTTAAAATACTGGATTATAGTATTATTCAAGAAAGATCTTAGCCAAGGAACATTGAACTTGATAGTATCAGCAAGTTATATGCACAGATTTATTTAATACATTTGTTCACAATTTCTAAACATTTCAACCCACTCATAAGAAATTATATTTTCATTTGGAGTATTTTTCCAAGCAATTATATGATGCTATAAAATATACTTACTTATAAAATTTTATTGGCATTAGGCATTTACCTCACTGGAATACTATCACCAGGTATGTCTGACTCTGCCGGTGGGAAATAGTATAGATAATGAAGAAGTATTTTTCATTGACCTATCAAGGTAATCATTCAATATGTGTTTGGAAAGTGCATGTGTATGTTTATATGTTATTTTATGAAAGGCCAAGTACATGTTTTATGTGTATGTACGGTTGAGACTGAGGGTTAATTGTGTCATTGTTTTATCACTCAGGAACTCTATGGTTAGACAAAATTATCATCATACATAAGAATTCTGGGTTGAATATAATTTTTTTGTTAACAAGTTAGCCATATCAGAGTTATGTCAGAGATCATCAGGCTGCTGTCTTGTTATTTGCAAAATGCAATGAAATGTTGAACTTAACATCAAATATTGGACGTGAGTTCTTACTGGAACCAAAGAAGTATAATAACTTCCTCAGCTATCGTTATACATCTAGAGATCACTTTATAATATATCATGACTTCGTCCACCAGGATGTCTGTAATAAAAGTCACATAATAACAAATGTTGTTGACGATGTGGAAAACTTGGAACTCTCATGTATTGCTGGTAGCAGTGTAAAATGGTATAGCTAGCTACTTGAGAAAGTAGTTTGACAGGTCTTCAAGATGTTGAACATAGTTATAATATGACCCAGCAATTCCACTCCTAAGTACTTACCCTAGAAAAATGAAAACACAGGTCAGCATAGAAACTTGTATATAAGCATTCAGTGTTCATAGCAGCATTATTTGTGTTAGCCAAAAAGTAGAAACTACTGGCAAACATAAATGGCCAAGGTTCATCAAATGATAAAAAGATTTTTTAAATGTGATAATATCTATATGATGGGATATTTTTGGCAATAAAAATTAAGTATTAAGTAATAAAAATTAAGTATTAAGTGCATGCTACAAAATGGATAAACTTTAAATCCATTATGTTAAAGAAGCCAATCATAAAAGACTATATGTTATGTGTTCTCATTTATATAAAATGTCCAGAATAGGCAAATCTTTAAAGACAGAAAATACGATGGTTTCTAGGACTGGGGAGAGAGTAGGGGGACCATTGTACGGCTACTCATTAAGAATTTATAATTATCAACTAAACTATAGCTTTATTTGTTTTATTACTTGTATCTTTATTCTCATGGAGAAGCATTCAGTAGCCACAGGGACTTTGTAGTCAGGTAGACTCGAATAAAATTCAAGCTCAGCTACTTATTACCTATATGGCTGTGGGCAAGTCATTTTAGTTTGCCTAGTTTCACTTTCCTAACCTCTAAAGTGAAGGCTGATAAGTACCTTGAGGGATATTGTGGTTTTTGAAACTGTATGTATATATGTGTATAAACACATACATGCGTGTGTGTGTGTGCATGTAGATATGTATGGGAGTATGTATGTATAGTGTCTGGCATATATAAACACTTATTAAATTAGAACTATTTATTAGAACTGCTACTATTATTTGGCCGATGAAAATGAAGAAATACAAACTTCCTAATCAGCAAAGTTGTTTGAATTATAAAATAAATGTATTTAAAAGCAACCATTTAATAGAGTAGTGAATACAATTTTTATGTTATCATCTCCTATTAACTTAAGCAAGGTGAGAACATGGGAATTACTCCAACATTTAGTAGTATCAATAAATTATAACAGATAGTGCTGTCCTTGCCTGTGTAGTGCATCATAAGAATGTAAGATGTATTTTGCTGGAGATATAGTGAAACCTTTTTTGTAAAAAATAACATGTTGAAGACATAAAGACAGCATAACCTATATTTGATGTATTAAAGCTCGTTTTTAATCTGAGATCCAAAACTGTAGCTGAACCACAAATGCTAGTCTCGACTACCCCGATTGTATTCCATGCCTGCCTGCATCACTCTGTGAACCTTTTTCTCTAATTCATACCTTTGCTTGCAAAGTGTTTCAAGATTAGATGTGTGAGTGTGCTATGATGGAAATGCAATTTAGAAAATCCTTAACAAACATATGACACAATGAGTTTAGAGCTAGTTTTACTGTGCTTGAAGTATACATCTGTCCCTTTTCTCATTCTTGTCCTTTCCTGCCTTGTGTCTCATTATTCCTTTCTTAACTCTCAACCTTGCCAGATATATATAAAACAAATATAGAGCTATCAGCATATGTTACAGAGAAAAGGATGCATATTATACAGTTTAAAAATTCTCATAAATGACCTGATATAATTAAACTTTGTGAACTTTATGGACTTAGCGTAGCCAGATATTGTTTACTGGTTACATTTAATACTCACCATGAGGAGTTTAGTCTGTGATTTAGTGTCCTGTGGAAAATGAAGCAGAAATCATTGCTAATTAACATTACTTCAGAAAACTTTGGTTAATAGTCAGACATCTATAATACTTTGGTAAGAGTGAATTAAACCAATAACAGAACATAGTGTCCTGAAGTATCTTAATGATACTACATTAAACATGCTAACTTTGAATAAAGAACTACACTTTGGTAGTGTTATTAAATAGTATCTTAAACCATTGTAAAACATAATGTTGGATGACATTTATGGATATTGGGTAATTGACATTATTGTTTTTCTAAATACAAACTCATGCCTATTCTAAATGACTGATAATAATAAAATGGTGAGTAGTTTAGCAGAAGATAAACTTTAGAAGTATGGTTTTCCATTGTTCTATTTTGAGAAATTAATTTGTCCTGTGTTGAGAAATTCATTTGATTTATTATATTATTTTTTTCTTTTATGAGTAAACATGAAGATAGTACTTGTTGGACTGGTAATTGACATTTTTTATGGGATATCAGTACTTTTATTATTAATTTATAATGATGTTTCTTATATTTTAGAATAAAATAATTCAGACCATTTATTCTTGTGGATTAGCATCAGTTCTTTAGAATTCTGAAGCAAATAAACTTTTATCAATTCAGTAAGAATTTATCATATCTCTAACAATATATGTTGCTTTTATTATTTGAAAAAATATGCTACAAAAAGAATTTCAATGACATTTGTATTAGATAATGTTTTTTACAAAAGGAAAATCAAAGTTTGCAGTATATGACAAGTGTTTCTTTGAATTTCAGAATATATCTGGTATCAAAAGATTTTTAGTATTGATTGAAATAAACATGTAGCGTAGTCAGAATGAACTTGCTTTCTCAACTCTAAGTTGTCTTTTGTCACGGTACTTCTATAAACATAATGTGTAGATTATACACACATGATTAAAGTTCATTTTCAACAAAGAAATTGAGATATCTTAAAAATTAAATATGAAATGACCTATCAGAATTACAAATGTCACAAAATAAATGTTGCTTGGTGGATGAAGGCAATGTTCAGATAAATCATATTTTTCAACAGCAGTTCTATCAGGCCATTTGCAGGCTGGACTTTATTGGGTTTAGTATGATAAATTGTTTCTCTAGCATTTGTCTCACTAATCTGACCTGGTCTCCCCTTAACCAGTAGTTTTACATTGTATCCAAATGACACTGAATGACCAGACTCAGAATGAGGTGGATTATAGGTGCACAGGCAGGTATGTGTGCATCCCACATAATACTCTTTTCACCTTAAAGCCAGGCTGAATTGTTTCAACACTGGCACTGTGAATCAGGGCAGGAATCATGCAAATTTTTAAGGTAGTTAATGGGAAAAAGAGGAAATACAGAAAGCTTTGAAAAAGCCAGCATGTGGCCAAAAACAACAGCAGGTGTGGCCATATGGCAATCAAATTAGTAAGGGATTCTTGCCACACAGCCTTCCAGAAGATAGTAAAGTCTAGGCAGCCCTACATGGAGGGGTGATTTACTCAGTACATTTTACAAGTTTCATATTGCCTCTTTCATGGTTCATTTCCAAAGGGGATTCAAATCTGTTTTACCAAATAGATAATTTAAAACTTTCTTAAAGAATAAAACTAATAATTTCTAATTGACTTTTCACAGAGGAGATCATTATCCAAAAAAACACATTTCCAAATAAAACATTGGCTAAGTTAAGACAGTTTTCAAAAAAATAAAGATTCGTAAGGCTATTGAATGACATTATTTTATTTTAACAAAGCATTTGGTGAGATTATTTAAAATTTTTAAATTCCCTTAGTTCAAGACAACCATTAATGATGTCATTAAAGGTATTTCTATAAGATGTCCTTAATCTGTAAAATAATATTTTGTGGAAGATCTTAAAGCACATTTTCCTATAAAAATTTGCTGAAAATGTGTTTTAGTTCTCAGATTAGCTCTCAAAAACTTGTTTGACCTACAAAACAACAAGAGCTGTACTATTAACAGCTATTCTTAAATGTATTGTTAGTATTATATCCCATTGCTGTAATTTCAGCAGCATTCCTGGGACGCAAGTGTGTGTGTGTGTGTGTGTGTGTGTGATGGGAAAATGTCCATGCTTTGTCATTTATTACCCTGAGAGAGAATAAGATCTTTGTTCAGAACCCAGAGAAACACAAGAGAATTTTTCTTGCGGGAGTTCCCCCCCCCCCCCTCTCTCTCTCTCTCTCTCTCTCTCACACACACACACACACACACACACACCCATTTATTAGGGTGGTGGCAAACTAGCCTACGGTAAGAAAGGAGACAATGTTCAACATTGAGTTCTTTGTTTGTGTTCATAGGTAGCATTGCACTCCTGTTTTCTATGACCAAAGTTTTTGAACAACACAAGAAAAGGATACTAATTATTCAAACTAATAGCTAATAACTAAACATCGATTGCTTTGCTAATGGCATTGTTTTTTTTCCCAAACAGAATTATTATGATTACTTTCAATAAAGAAAAATTATCTTGTCTATATAAAAAATATGAACTTGTAGTCAGTTTCTTATTGGAGTGTCTATTGTACTTCCATTGCATTAGTTTGCATGTATTTAACTTGATTGAATGCGACCAGGCTTTGTGGTTTTTAAATTGATTTTTTGTAGGGAACTGGTTTTTGGTTTTGGGGTTTTCTTTTCTTTTCTTTTTTATTTTGCTTAAAAACCTAGCTCTTGAACTTTTTGTTTTAAAAAAACAAAAGTGAAAAGCAAAAACCATAATAAACATCACTGTCTGCATCACTCAGATGTTAAAACTGTTACCATTTTAGTATATTTGTTTTCCGTAATTACTAGAATAAAACATGGCTAAGCTCCTTTGGTCCACTTCTGGTCTTCTATACTCTCATGTGAGAAGCAACCACTGACATGAGTTTAGTGAATTTTTCTTTTCATATATGTATATGAAAATGTATATATAAAATATATATATATAAATATACATACACATCTATCAAACATAGAAAGTATTGTCTTAAATGTGTGATTTTTAATATATATATAACACATATATATACCATGTTGTATATATTTTGACATATTATAGATCGATCACCTTCTTTACTCAACTTTGATTTTTGATTTATCCTATTGACATATGTAGATCTACTTCCTTCTTTGTAACTGTTTTATAACATTTCATCATATGAATAGAACATATTTTATTTATCCTCTCCTTTATTGATAGGCATTTATAAATTCCTTTCTTAATAGCTTTTCTGTTATTCCATTATTGCTTAGATTTAAGTAACAATTTTATAATCACAGAAATATTTAAGTACTTAGGATTTGCAGGCTTAGACTACATAGCAAACCACTCTTAAATATAGACCAGTGGGGATGTTTTCTTTTTAATTATGCCTCAAATATAGTAAAATGGCAAATAATTGAAGATATTATTTTTAACATCAAATGTAATTTGTTCAAAATTTACATTAATCTTTCTCCTAAGTAGTCACTTCCATTTTGTCTTCCTGTCATCCTGAGGAATGACAATGTAATTTCCCAGAGGCTTTATGAATCGGGGGAGTATTAAATGTAGCTGAAATTAAGTGATTAATAATTTACTTTTGAGTCATGAATCAACTTCATGGGATGCTAAGGATCATTTGCAACCCCAGAAGTACGAGCAGTAACAATGCACTTTTTAAGACTCCAGAACTCTCAAAGGTTGGCTGCCCAACCTAATTAAACTTCAGTCTTCTGATACCAAATTTATTTCTTCTTTGTACTGAATTTCCTCAGATCTTCTTGACGGGAAAATGTCACTTTGGCTGACAGCTGATAGACAGGTTATGTAGCACCATAATTGGAGGGAAAAGGATAGCTTAAAGCTACTCTATTTAATGGCTACGTGTATGGCCATTGCTTTCTTTCTTTTTCCTCTTTTTAAGGTTTCTATGATAGACACAAAAGGCCTTAGCAAATAGGGCCAGTGCCATTTTTTTTTTTTCCTGCTTCCTCCAGGGGTAATTATCTTACTCCATCAATAGTGCTGTCAGAAATTGGGCACATAATTCAGCATTTAAATGAACAAGCAATGTAATATTTCCTGTCTCCCAGTGGAATGCTTTGCAGCTCACATTCTTCTCTGTCACTCGCTCACTCTTGATGTATGTCCTGTACCCAGTCCTTGAATGCCTTCTCTCCCTTGTGTTTCATTGCAGATGTTGGCTCCGACTTGACACCTACTTCATTTGGAGTTTTATAGGACCAGCGACCTTGATAATTATGGTAAGAACTCCTAATTAACTATGTGTTTCCCAGGTCAAGAAATAAAACTTTCACTATCCCCGTATTGACTATCTTTAATTTACATAGGTTAATTCGGGGGAAGCATGTAGTTTTTTGACCCTACATAACGCAAGCAATTAGACACTCATTATGGTCTACTTTTATGTTGTAAAATAGTTAATCAAAGCCAGTGGGAGAAGAAAACATGTGTTTGCAAGACTTTATGCAATGTTATGGCTACTCAGGGGTCCCATCCATCATAATCCGTTTGGTTTTGTAGATACTTGAACAGTGATGACTTTAAGTTTGACAATAGTATATTTCCATTCTTTTTCTTTTGGATAATTTGAATTGGGAATGGACAGGAATTGGAAATGTGGGAAAACACCTTAGTGTTCCTTCAGGGCTTTTGTTTTTTTTTTTTAATATAAACCTTGAAAGCATTGAAATTTAAAAGGATTTCACTTGAGAAGGGCACAAGCAAATTAGGCATACATTCTGGAATCATGCTTCCTTTTTTACTTTTAAATGCATAATATCTTGAAAATTTTGAAAATGGATTAGTTATTCTAATTTAGATAAAAATTTTAGTAACATTGTTTACGTATCATATTTAAATTACAAAGTTACTATCCATTTTTTGAATAAAACGTTAGCTTCTTGACTTTAAATAAAATATAGGTCTATAATTTCTTATCTGAAATCCTTGGGGCCAGATGCATTTTGTAATTTAGAAATTTTTTAGACTTTAGAATGGTAATATGGCACAAATACTGAATAATATATAATGTCCCTATGGGGAATAGGCAGTTGCCCCAAATCAAATACATCAACCAATACTCACAGTTGGGACTAGGCAGCACTCTGTAACCAAACACAACAATATTTCAGTAGAAAAAAAGAAAAAGAAAAAGAAAAGAAAAATAGGAAAATTAAGAGCAAGTAGAATAAAGACAATGGTTAGCCTTGCATCAATCCAAATCAGGTTTCCTCACCAAATGGATTTAGTTCAGAATAGAGCTTTTGGCCATTGAATAGATTTTTTTTTTTTAAACTTTCACTGTTTTAAAAACTTTCAGACTTTTTGGATTTAGAGATGATTGATAAAGTATTATGAACTTGTATTACTGGGAGAATCTCAATGGGGCTTTTAATTGGACTTTCCTAGACCCCACTAATCCAAAATTATGAAAAATATAAATTAATTAGGTGGCAAAGGACAATTCAATGGGTGGTTTACTATACAGCTTACATACATGTAGTATATAGAATTTACACTGGAGCTCTATGTTTTGTTTTAAATAATATGCTTTCTCTGGTTCTAGTAATATAACAATGTCATTGAGGATTTCCTCTACTTTAATACTAGTTTATTAGTTTGTTGTAACATCAGAATTTAACCAACATTTTATAATCTTTCTGAACTAGTTATTCAAAAATATATTAATTTTAGTATTTGTGTTTTTCTAATATATTTAAAAATGTATCCCTGAGCAATAAATCTGGAGCCATGTCCAGAGTGTAGAAATTATAATACACCAAGAAAAATTATTGTTTCTTGTTTTTGTTTTTTTAACATTCAGTGGACTTTGAGTTGTTTCAAAATTTCCATAGCATCATTCCAACTGCTGCCGATTTTGTATTTGTATGATTTGGCATAGCAGAGCTTTGTAACTCAGTGGTATCCCAATTCCCCAAACTGGCTTTTTGCCTTTACTAAACACTAGGCAGTCATCTGTGATCCAATTCCTTTAAAAGTGTAGTGAGAGCTAATTTCCCAGAACAACTCATCTATTACAGAGAATAGACTTGCTTTTTTTCCTACTCCAATTATGCTACATAATGCTACCTTTTGCATTCCAGCTTAATGTAATCTTCCTTGGGATTGCTTTGTATAAAATGTTTCATCATACTGCCATACTGAAACCTGAATCAGGCTGTCTTGATAATATCAAGTAAGTGATTTTTATTTTTGTTTTTCATAGGTTGTCTTACATTTGTACTCTATACTACCCTCACTTTTGATTGTATCTAAATCTTATGATAAAATGATAAAGAAAATGAGTATATTGTCTTTGCTGAATAAGATCACTTATTGACTATTGAGATGAATTGATCTGCCTGAAAATAAGTATAATAAAGTTCTGTCTTCAAGGATACTTTTTTCTCCTAAACCTAATTTAAAATATGTTAAGTTTTAAATATCTATATTCATTTTGTCCTAAAAACAAATACAAAGTTTCTGGGTGGGACAGACTATTATTTCTTAGAGCAATAACTACATCAGGTTCTCGCACTCCATCTCTCACTTAAGAGCAACATGATGAGAGCCAGATGGTAGCACCTACAAGTACTAAAAGGGGAGTTCTCTACCATAGAAGAGGAACCCTGAAACTGTGAATGTGGGCATTAGGAGCTGTCATACAGCAGCCCTTCTCAGTAGAGAAATTTCCCTAATGTAAACAGATACTTTGTAATATAAATATATGGCTACAAGTTTTATATCCCCTTTGACGTATTAACACTCAACCTTCTGGGAGGTAAATCTCTCCAGAAGTCTGTATCTCTTCCATCATCTTTTAACTTTCAATATTTGTTCTTTAACTCAAGTTCCACTTTTATATGCTCAGAAAGCCCTACCATTCAGAGATATGAAAATATTCACGTTATTTTTCAACACCACTAGTGCTTTTTATGTAGGCAAAAACGTAACTGATTTACACTTTCTGAAAAAAAATTGCATTCCTTTTGATGTAACCAAAAATTTATTGTTAGTATGTTTGGTATTTGAGAAAGATAGTAATATTGAGATGCACATTAGTCTTAATATACATGATTATTAAATTGCATTTTCATATAATTTGCATATGCTATGTGTTAAATCTGTTAAATTTTTTTATGTAAATAAATGTACTTTCAGAAGTTTCATGAGGTCACCTGTGACTTTTACATGCTACTGACATTCTCCTTGAAGGACCTCAGACAGTAGCTATGTGTCACCCATATTCCATCTTTCTACATTCAGTGCTTTACATAGTTCCTGGCTCATAGTAGGCACTCAATGAATGCTTACAGAATAAAGTCATGTATTAAACACTTTAGTGCAAAGGTGTACTGACTTTAGGTAGTTAATTTTGTTGAAGTAATCATTTATCTAAGTTAAATAAAAAGAATATCCAAGGTATTAGACAAATAGAAATATAGTAGAAGAAACTAGAAATCATTTACTAGAAATCATTACTATTGCCTTTTGTAATTCTTAATATTACTTAGTTGAGATAATAGTCATCATATTGTTGAATTATGTATAATTAAGCTTTTCTTCTAAAATAAATTGTTCCTTAGACTGTTTTTGACGAAATTGAATTTGGATAAATTAAGCATGCCATAAAATATATTTATCATATTTATACTTATACTTTATTATATCTTTACCTATTATTCTGTAGTATAAAATAAAACACAAGTAATACTTTATTATTTATGTCATGCATTTAAAATACTATCAGAAGTGAATGAATAAAACGTTTTATAACATCTTTTACCAGGTTCAAAATTAGAAAAAAAAATTATTCTTTGTCCTATTCTTCGAGTATACCTTTTAGGCAATCTTTAAACTATTTTGGGCTAGTTCAGCAAAGGTAAAGACTTTTGCTTACCTTTAACTTTATAACTTATACTTAGTACTGCCACGTATTTTAAAATATGAGTTTGTTCATCTATTACTCATATATACTTCTTTAGGTAATGTGGGTTGAATTATCATGACATTACTGGTTAGAAAAACAATTAAACACACAAAAGTCAATAATTACATCTAGTGACATTGGTGTCATCAAGTTTTATATTAAAAGGCCAACAAAGCCTTCAATGAGGATATCTTGATTTGAATTCTGTCTAAACTGCTTCTAGGTTATAGTCTTTAGAAAGTATTTAACCTTGCTGAGTATTCTTTTCATCTTTAAACTGGATATAATAATGAAACATACATGACTATCAAATGAGCAGAGGAATATAAACAGACTTTGATGGTGCTTTTTAAAAAATTCAGGAAGGGAACGAGCAAAATTTGGTAGTTGTTAGAAAGGGGTAAAGGATAGTTTTAAAATGGAAGAATCATGAATATGGATATGCTGATGGAAAAGCACCAGGGACAAAGAAAGTAAGAATATAGGAAAAAAGAATTATAGTTAAGACTTGAAGAATGTGTAGGGACTTTGATCCAGAACAATGTTAGAGCAATTCTACTATGTTCGATTCCAGGAAAGACACGTTTCCACTAAGCTAAAGGGAGCCAGGAAGGAGGACCCTTTTCCACTGGGACTGGATGACATCAGAATAGATGTGATGCAGATATGCTGGTGGAAGCAGGGTAGAACAGGAAATTGAGGGATTTCTCCCTCCTCGATTCAGTGACATCGGAAAGATGATCTTCTGCAGGATGAGGGGGCATGTTGAAGAGACATAATAGGAACAACATCTCAAGAAAATATTCCTTATTACTTTCCAGAACTTGAAAGAAATTTCTTTTTAGCTAAAATATATTAACTATTTAAGAAGGGATCATAAAGAAATTGGCAGGACATAACTGATAAAGAAAAAATTTAAGAATAATAATGATACTAAATATTAAGGAAAATATAAAATCTAGCATCCCATTTTTTGAACAAAAATCTGTAAATGTGTATGAATATATATTTTGAAATATATATTTGAAATATATATTTTGAAATGGTATGAGTGATGTGAGAGTGTTGGTTTTAAAGGTATAAACATTTATATGGAAAATCTTTTTTTTTTTAATACTTGGAGGAAGGCATTAAAGTTAATAAGGCTTTCTTGATTTTTATAAAATTGTGAATAAGAATAGCTGCTTTACTTGATTTATTAAGAAAAAACCACCATAAATGGCCTTTTAGAAGTCAGTGTCTTTCTAAAACAATTTACTCATTCACTTATCAAATATTTGTTGGCTTTTATTATACATGTTTTTTCACACACACGTGTCTCCTTTAGCTAAAATGTGTTTACTTCTGCCCGCTGTGTTCATTGCCACCATTTCCCTTTGAGCCACCATCGTCTTTTACAGAATCACTGCAGTTGTCTCCTGAGTTCTCTACCCATCATCCCCATTCTTGTACCTGCCATCACCAGCTAGAGAGATCTCTTGGAAAACTGAAATCCCATCATTGCAACTTTCGGGTCAAACTCTTCAGAAGATCCCGTTACTCTTAAACTGAGGTCCAGACTCCCAGGCCCGTTCCATCTTCCTGATGTCATTGCCCTTTTCTTCCTTTGGCCTCATTTTATGCCTGTGCCCCTCTGGCCATTCTAGGTGAGCTCTCTTTTTCCTCAGGTCTTATCTCTGCTGTTTCTCTATTAATTTTCTCTTCTGTATCTCCCTGCCTGGCTGACTCTTACTCATTCTGATTTTATTATCTTAAAAAATAACTTCATTACTTTTAATTCCAAATTTACTTCAAAGTCGTCATAGTAAACCGCCTTTGGTGTTAATACACGACATTTATTTGGCTGGCTTATTACTATAGTAATGACAATACTCTGGAAAAAATAATAAGGAATACAGTGAAGTACTATAGGGAACGTGATTAAAAAGGAAATGAGGTATGCCAATTCTCAGATTTAACTAACAAAAGTAATTAAAACTAAATAGTACATGTCTATTGGCTGCTTGCTTACTTGTCCTTTGTCTCTTTTTCATCAAAATAGGTGATTAAACTTAGAGGAAAGAAATAATTTCAATCATTGGAATTTTCTGGTTGAGTTTCTGACAGATTGAAATTGGAGTTTATAATAATCATAGCAAGGTCTAACCTAATTAAAAATAATATAGGTAAATATGAATGAAACTATTATTAATTGTTCCCAGCACAAAATTAACTTACATTATGGCTGAAGTATTATGCAATGTAAAACTTTAATTTGTGAGGAGCCTTTAGAGCACTCTTGACATTTACCTGCAAAATATAAATCAGTAGTTTTTGTAATCACCCACTTCTTCTATTATTGAAAAATATTGAATAACAAATTATTTTGAAAATAATTTGTTTAATAGTATCACAAGTTATTTTGGAGAATAAAAAGAGAGACTTTGAGGTCTAGGAAAGGAAATTGGTGCCTATCTGGAGAGAACATGGAATCTTCCAGGCTTTCCTTTCCTGTGTCTGTCCCTTTGCCCTTTGCCATGGACAGACTCGTGCACATAGACTTATGATTTTGCCTATCCATGTTTTCTGATTGCTGGTCTCTCTCCTTGGGTTTTATATGAGTGATGGATCAGCAAACACTTTGTCAGATGATTTAAAGAAATACCTTCCTTCTTCTTTCTTCCTTTCTTCCTATTTCCTTAGGGAAGAAGGAAGGAAAGTCCTTCCTTCTTCCCTAAGCTCTAATTGTCCATGGAAGACATAATCCATAATCATAGAAGGGAATGAAAACTTGAGTGTAAGAACCACCTGAGTTTGAATTTCTGTTAGTCTTGTAAGGGTTACATGACCTTGACAAGTTACATCAGGGCTCTGGAGCTCAGTTTCTTCTCTGAATTGGGAATAATTTTATCTATTTTATAGAGTTTTGTGATAATTAAATGTAATCATATGTAAAGCAAACAGCATATAATTTGGTGCTCATGCAGGATGGTTTGATTGTTTTTAACCACTCTATGTGGAAATACCCTGCTGCCTTTGGCTCTTTGTGTTTTTCCATGGTGAATCTTTGCTCAGTCACTATCAAAATCCCATTAGAATTTAACTGGTTTTATTTACCATATGGTATCTTTAATAAGATACATGATATGATTATTTTAAGCCAAACGTATCCTATCATGAAAAAATTGGCTCCAGGGGTGGAATGCTCATTTGATTAATAAATAGAAAGTTCTGTTGTTAGTTCTGGAGGGAAAAAAAATGTGTCCACAGTGAGCTTTGACACCTGCCATATGTAAAGCTTCTGGATAGCTTCAGGAATAAATAGAAAAATACCTCACCAGTATCCATAACTCATTCTGTTTCTTAGGAAGGTAACCTTTACTTTGAGGGCAATGCTTCTAAATGTTGGTATAAACAACTAAATCAGAATTATATTCAACTTGATTAATATCATGGCAGTACTCCATGGAGTTAAGGGTAGTTGGCTTCTAAAAAAATGAAGGCAAAAAAGCAAATTGATATATCTTGAAATCACAAAAAATATTTTAATGCTTTAATTCTCCTTCATATTAACATATTAAGATGTATTTATATATATAGATATATCTCTATATTATCTCTATATATTAATATAGAGATATATATCTATATTAATATAATAGGTATTAATATATCTATATTAACATTATATATAATTACTATATATTAATGCATATATAAATATATATAGCCTACTTTTTTAACTTATGTCATCTTTATACTATAGGCCAAGCAATAACCTAAAAACAGTTTGAGCCTTTATGAGAACAGTAAATCTACTTCTGAGTTGTAGTTAATAAAAATGTTCATCAACTGCAGAGTTTCCTAGATGAGCTTTGAGGAAAATGTTTTTAGAACTTTCTCATTCTTCTTAAAATATTAGCTAGTGATAAAAAATTATTGAAGTAGTGATTTGGGTTTTTAAGAAGGAAGCTCAAAATAGTCCATGCAAATTAAAAAATATTAGCTTATGTTTCCATATAATTGATTTTATTCATAGTTTATCTATCTATCATTACAACTATTAAATTAAAATGAAAATTTCACAGATTTCTAATTATTTTAAATATTTAGAGATGCTATGTTTAAAATTGTCACATCTCTTCTAAAAAGACTGTGAGGTCAGCACATTACACCGAAGATGTGTTTTACCAAATGTTTTTAATCAAATATACTGCCCAATGCCCATACATACTATGAACACTTTAGTTCTTGGAATTAGTCAGAACCAATAATAGACTTAATTTATTAATTGTAATATGATAGGATAGTTTTTAAGAGAGTTTTGAAAATAAATGTCATTTTTCTGTCATCCCATTTTTTTCAGTCTTCCTCTGTTTCCTTGATCTGTGGTTGGTTGTTTATTTATTTATTTATTCACCATTCATTCATTCTGAGAAAGAGTCTTTCTCTGTAACCCCAGGTAGAGTGCAGTGGTGTGATCATAGCTCACTTGGATCTCAAATTCCTAGGCTCACCTCCTACCTCAGCCTCCTGAGGGCTGCGGGTGTGTGCCACCACATCCAACTAATTTTTTCTACTTTTGCTAGTGACAGGATCTCGCTCTTGTTCAGGCTGGTCTTGAACTCTTGACCTCTTCCTGCCTCAGCCTCCCAGAGTGCTAGGATTACAGGTGTGAGCCACCATGCATAGCCAGTTAAACATCACTGAAAATGTGCCATAACATTATCATAAATGATCCAAGTATATTTGAAGAGTAATACAACCCACACTACATTATTTGGAGCTCTGTGTGTTGTTATGACACCACTAGATTTGCTTCAAACAAGTGAAGACCTTCCTAGGATAGTAGTTAGTCCTTTGCTGATTACCTTAATTTTAGCATTTGAAAGCATTTAACAATCACTTCTTTGAAAAAGGAATTTCAGCCGCTGATTCACAAAGCTGTGATTCTGCAAGTGTTATTGCCAATCTCATTGTATCATGCATTTTAGGCTGTAGTTTTAAACTGCATGAAACATAAAAGAGCCGCTTTCCTTTTTCTTTAAAATGCATTAAAATTACCATATGATGTTTCTAGGATTCAGTGTTTTATGCATAACTATATTCAATGTACTTCATAGACTGGGAGCTGACATTTGGGAAAACCAGTTTGAAAGATGACTGCCATAAGCACATTGGAACACTTATGTACTTGATCTTGAAATCAAATTATAGTTTCACTTTTCCCATAAATAATTAGGTTTATATCAAGTATAGGACAGTCAATTGCTGTCTAAGGATGAGAAAGCCTGGAAAACTACCTAAGGGAAAAATGTCTTTTTAATAATGAAAACATAAAAATTTAGCAGCTCTTTTGTTCTTTATATAGGGCTTGGACTCAGATTGCCTTTGTCTCCCATAAGAAACATTCAGTCAGACTATGGGAAAGCTTGATATCTGAATTAATCTAAACTAGCTATCCATGTGTTTTCCCCCCCACAAAAGGAAAGTACAAGTTTTCATTAAAGTGGAAGAAATCTGAGAATAATAAATTACATTTGTGTTCCATATTATTCACATACCTTGTTTAATTTTAATGTATCAACATTTATTTGATTTTTATCCTTATTCATTAATGTATTCAATAAATGAGAAGTGCTAAAATTTTGGATATGTTTTGAAGGTAGAACTTACAGAATTTGATAATTAATTTTATACACTAGACTCTAAGAGAATGAAATGGAGTGTGACTCCCAGGTTTTTGGTTTGGAGTACTGGAAGGGTGAGTTGTTCTTACTAAGATGTGGAAAACTGGAGGGAACACATTTGGGGGTGGAACAGCAGACATTTTATTTTTATAAGATAACTTACTAGACATTCCAGTGCAGATGTTGAATAGGAAGTTGCAGTGGTAGAAGCTGGAGATAAAATTTGGAGTCATCACTGTGTAGATGTATCAGTGTGTATTTTTTATTTTTTGCATTTAGTGTTATTTTTTGTGGTTATATCTCAATAACACTTTACTTATGGACACTAAAATTTGAATTTCCTATAATTTTCATGTGTTATGAAATGTTATTCTTCTGATTTTTTTTCCAATCATTTAAAAATGCAAAGACTATTCTTAGTTTGCAGCCATACAAAAACAGGTGGGAGGTCTTTAGGCCATAGTTTTCCAACCCTTGTTTTAGACTATGAAGATAGTTACCAAACATTTATAAAATCTCATGAGAGATAACATTCAGTTTGCAAGAATATCGCATGATAACATTTAACAAGCAATTAAACACAAAAATGGCCCTAGTCTTTTGAAAAATAATTTATTTCTGTGTTAGTCTATTGCTCTATGCTGTAGTTACTAATGAGTTATTCAATGAAGTGAACAGGTATATGAAATCCAAGTGATAAAAATTATCTCAGACTTGTTTAAGAACTATTAGTCTTCATCAGTGTTATGTTTTATTTTTGGTATTTATTTCAACTTATATATCTTTATTATTTTCTGTATTAGCAAGTGGTTCTTTATTTATAGCAGTTATATATTTCCTTTTAAAATAATATTAAGCAAAGAAAAGTTAGATATTTTTTAAAAGTAACAGAAAAATGGTATACAGATATGGCAAAATATCAGTATGGTGAATCCTGAAGCTGTCTACCTCTACCACATACATACCCTGAGTCGTCTCATTAGTATACAAAAGACACTCAGGCGATTCCTTTTAGGAGCTGTGTGCCAAGAATGGGACAAAGACCAAACATTTATTTTTATTATACCACTGTACTCTTGAGTTTTTAGAAGTTGGTGTATTGGATACATAGTTCTTTTATAAAAATATTTTATTAAAAATGCTTTGTCTTATAATATGTCCCAAAACATATTAATGAAAGAGCAATCTAACAATGTCATTGCCCTGAATGGATCATCCTTCTATATCTCTAAGCTCAGAAAAAGTTGTAAAAAATCAAGTTTAATATTCTATCATTAATATGCTACTGTGGATATATCTATATAATGAAAATTTAATGAAGTGTTATGAAAATGGGAACATTTAATTATTGTAATTCATCTGTCTCCACATTCTTTGTGCGATAGAACTCACTCTAATGTTTAGAATTGCTCTATTTATGGCCTTTAAAACTTAGTGAAAGGATCTAATTTGGGGATAAAATTTTTAAAACTAACTGTTTTTAGCTTTTTGTTCACTTTTAAAAGGTAATTGCTATTTATTCCCCTTTGATTTTAAACTTTTGAATAAAGGTACAAAAATAGGTACTTATATTCAGCAGTATCTTATTTAGTCCCAGCTGTCAAAATTGAATTTCATGCACTAAGGGTGAAACTTGAAAATATCCTAAAATAACTTCATAAACTTTTTAATGTATTTCATTTAATGTAGTTTTGGCTCATAAACAATTATACAAGGAATGGGATTTTGACCTATAGATTCCAAATATAAACAAAAAAAGATTTCCTTTCTTAGCCATCACTAGATTCATGCTGATACCCAACAAAAGACAGATTAACAATAGAAAAGTATAAAAATTTATTTAATATAAGTTTTACATGGTAGAGGAGCCTTCATAAATAGAAACCTAATGTACATTTTTTTATACTAAGTTTGATGAAGACGTGGATAGATGTGGAGAAAAACGATTGGAGTACTCAAAGGTATCATTTCATGACAATAAACTGGAGGGAATTTAGTAAGGCCTGTTTGTTCAGATTATTCTTGGTGTCTCTGTGTCTTAGAGGATAAGATCCTTTCATTTGAGTACAGAGCAGTACCTCTGGAATGAGGATCTTATGTAGGTCAGGGAATTCTTTTATGGTCTGCTTTAGAGGAATAGGGTGAGGGGAAGGTCAAAGAGACCTTCCTGCTTCTGCTATATTCTCAAATGCCTAGAATCCATATTTGAGGGTAGTGTGTCTTGAACTCTAGCAAATCACTTTATAATGATTTCTGAACGTATCAATTTAAAAAAAAAAAGCCGATGTTTACCCAGTTATTAAAGTTATAGTTCTTTAAAGTCTTAGGTGGAAAATATGATTTATTACAAAGGCTGAGTGACGTACACATGATTGATAATGTAATATTTTGACTTTAAAGAGTTTGCCTTGGTTATTATAACCAGAACCAACTATAAATATATTTTTTTCTAACATAGCTTTCTTTAAAATAATACAACTTATTTTAAATTGGGGAATTTATTTAGTACAATGATTATATGAATATAAACTTGTCTGAAAACTGACCAAATTTTGCTGATTTTTAAAATTGTTATGAGAGAGTTTGAATAAATGATGTTAGGCTGAGTGGCTGTCTTCCAAATTCAATTCAAGTCACGTTTCAAAAGCTTCTTGGAGATATTTAAAATAAAATTTGGGGAGGAATTTAAGTTAAAAATTACATTGTATTTTGGGTCACATACTGCAAGGAAAAATTTAGACATAGATTCTGAAATAAAGGACAGGTAACCTAGGTTCTGCTCTCATATCAAGTCTTAATTGCTATACTTGATTTAACACCAGTTTGAGATTTTAAGTGTTGTGCCTATTTGGAAAAAGTGTGTCAAATAATAAGTAAAATAGTTAATTTATTACAGTCTTACTATATACTAGGCACTATTCTAAGTTCTTTACATATGTTAATTTATTTAAATCTTTGCAATAATCCATTCAGGTTTCTGAGAGGTTAATTAACTCACCTCAAGACCTCACAGCTAGTTAGTTAGTTATTTAATGGCAGAACCAGGAGTTCAACAGTCTGGCTTCAGAGTCCCTTTCCTTAACCATTACCATACATGCTGTCATGTCATAATGCATACCTATAAATATATTAAGATGGGTTTAATTCTAAGAGATTTGTATTTCAGCAGACATCAGTTAGATCATTTATAGCACACACCCAAGAAGCTTTAAATCCTGATATTGCCTGGATTACAATAATCATTAAGGGAACTGTGATTAAAACCTATGATTATTTTAATATTTTAAAATATGATCTATAAGATCTAGCTAGCAAAATGCTATTATCAGGAGTCTTCACGTCACAGCAATCTTGTGAGGATTAGAGATAGAGATTTCAGAGTTATTAGTATTTAAAGTGAACTACTCAGTGAAGCCACCCAAAAAGAATGTTGTTCTAGTAAAGGTGACTCAGAAAAGTCAATGAGGTAAACATGAAAACATTATGTCATGGAAGCCAAGAATCGAAGGGAGCAGCAGTTGGGGGATGAGTTTGGGAGCTGTATAAGAAATTGAGAGTTCTGCACAGTGCACCAATACACTTGCAGCTGTCAGATTGCTTCTCTTTTTTCAAGGAAATTGGCACTACTCAGCTGAAGGAGTTGCAATAGTAAGGAATTTTCAGGTTAACGGATGATATGAAATATTTCTTATGGAGAACAGGAAAGCATATGTACTGGAGAAGTGTTATTGGCATGTCAGACATTGTTAAGTGTCATTAGAGATTTGTTGTCATGAATTTAGCATGTCTTTAGCAATCTTGGTTGTGTGTTTTTCTTCAGCAGTTTTCAACTACCCCAACATTTGGAGTGTTTTCAAATCATTACAAAGGAAAGAGGTTGTAAGAAAGTAAGATTTCATAGGATCTAGGCTTGTCAAGGAGGAAAGTCTGAACATGAAGCAGGTGATGTATAGCAACAAGGTGGAGAGACAGAAGAAGAGGTGGTCTAGGGATGTTAGTAGATTAATAACAAGAAGGAATGGAGGAGGGTAGTAAATATCCCATGGCAAGAACCTCAATGCAGCTGGGAATTTTTACAGTGGAGAAATGAATTGGCAATGGCATTTTCACCCCCTGAAAGATGTGAAAGAATCAGTAACTTTAGTTTGTGTGCTGTTCAGGGAAAGCACTGTCAACAGAGGACAATTCTACTTAAAGCAGTAAGATATGGAAACAACCAAAAATGAAGTTTAGGATGTAAGGGAATTAGTTGATTTTGGACTGTGAGTTCCAAAGGGCAGGCTGTAATTTCAGGGGAAGAAGGGAAATGGTAGAAAATGAGATTGGATTAAGGGGTCTAAAAAAATGTCAGAAAAAAAGAAGGAATAGCTTATATTACAACTTTTACCAGTTTTGTCCAAATTCATTGCTTAATATCTCCTTGCAGTCACTTACCATCTTGGACGATAAAATCCCACTCATTTACTATAGAAAAGTCCCCTAGGTGGGTGAGAACACTACTTATGCTTTCTTTGCCTTGCTAAAACACACGTTCTCTCCAAATTTCAAAAAATAGCATTATATGTAAATCTTAAGAACCATGGCTAAGGCTATTTAATTTTACCCCAATTCATAAAAGGAGACAAATGCTCTTTGCCTGAAAGTACTACAGATAATCACGGATTGGCAAATTAATTGTCACAACGGTTAATGAACTACACAAATGGATGGCCGATTTATCACCATACCCTAGAGTGATTATCAGTTGTCTCTAATTTCCAGTGAGTACCTCTCCCATAAGCAAAGACAATAAGGCAACAGACCCTTTCAGACTTTAGCTTTCTCATTCTCTTAATTTTCAGGAATGGTTTCCAAGAGGAGTGTTCCTTTATTATAACATGATATTTTTTTCTTCATCTCATTTTAAAAGTGCTGAAAGTATACAAGTCAGAGTTACCTTAGATAAAAGACTGTATTCAATCATTGGATTTGTAATTAAAATGTGCAGACAGTACAGTAGAGTGTTAAGCATCTTGAGCTTTTCAGTCTGCGCTTGAGAACTTCCTAATCCAATTTTCTCTTGGCTGAGTCCCAATTGTTGTTGGGTTTTTCCACTACATACAATTATGTATTTTTAAAAAGTCTGTCATCAAAGTCCCTGGCGCATTTATAAATGTGCCATTTGAGTATGCATTCTCGAATGCTCTGGACTGTGGCCCGTGAAAGTTGATATTTTAAACCAGAAACTTCAACGTGCAAACACAAAAATCCTCTCTGTTCCAGAATTGAGATTGATAGTCTAAGGCTGTAATTTAAAAATCTTTAACTATGAGATTAAGAAAATAAGCCATGAGCAGAAAAAGTAATAACTTATTTGAAAAAATATTGATAATATTGGATAGTAATATATTACACATACCAAGATGTGACTCTAAGGTGGCATTTTTTGTAATAGGCAGTGTCATTGCAGTTCCACAATTTTTCTGCCTTCATTGAATTTATTGCATCTTGCTTGATTAGTTGTAGAAAGGTTTCTAAAATTGCCAGATCTCCTGTTCAGTAACTTTTATGAATGTGATATAATGCAACATCTCACTTAATACTCACAGGAACCTTTCAGTAAAATTATTATGCCCACTTGTTTCTACTAGATTTTCTAACTTTTTTAAAAGAAGGTTTAATATTTTTTACTTTTTTTGGAATATTAGAAATACATTTAATTTTTCTTTGAATTCTTTATTTTGGAAATATTCCAATCTATAGAAAAATTGAAAGAAGAGCTCCATGAACATCTTCATACCCTTCACTTAGATTCACCAGCTGTTTATGCTTTGGATCCATTTTTTTTTTTTCTGTAAGCTTTCCTGTCCTTTTTTCACTTACTGATACACATTTTGAATGCTTTTGCCATTGCAAATACCTTCTTCCAGGCTGTCACCTCTCTGTAAATTTTTCCTTTGTTACCAATATATATATAAATATATAATTTATAATATATAAATTTAAACCATCAACTTTTCCCTCTATGGTATATACTTCTGAGGTCTTTTAACAGAAATTCTTTTAAACCAAGAATTAAAAAAAATATTTTTCCTTCATTTCCTTTCACTTTCTATACTATCTTTCATTTGTCTTAGATTTTTACAATTCACATTAAGATCTTTAATCTCTTTGGAGGATGTTTTGTGTTCTTTATATAATGAGCGAAGTTTCCAACATCATTTACTAAGTAATCCATCCTTTCTCTGCAGATTTGTGTTGCTATACTGTCCTACATTAAATCTCTGTTTCTGTGCTCTCTCACCTATTCCGTGGATATACTTTATGTACCTCTACCATTACCACATAATTACCAGAACTTGCTTAATATCTGGTAGCGTGAGCCTCTCATTTTGAACGTATCTTGCAAAATTCTTAGCTACTTGTGGACTTTTATTATACCTTCACATAAAGTTTAGAATCGGTTGTTACAATTTTTCCAATATATTCCTCTTATTTTAATTAGAATTGCATTAAGTGTATAGATTAAGTTGGGAGAATGGATGTCTTTATGAGGTTAAGTTATATCATCCATACAAGTGTATCTCTTTATTTCTTGAGAATTATATCCTTTTATAGGTTAAGATTGATAATATTAGATATTAATATATTACATATACCAAGATGTGACTCCAAGTGGCACATTTTCTTTGTGATAGTCAAGGTCATTGCAGTCCCTTTCAGAGTTCCATTAAGGTCCATTCATTCTTTGCTAGGTTAATTCCTATCTAAATTCTTTTTGTTTTGTTGCTATTGTGAAAGATAGCTAATTTCTCATTGATTTTCTAGTTTGTTATTTCTGAATAGGAGAATGATATTGATTATTGCATGTTGATAAACTTATCGAACTCTATATTTCCAACAATTTTTCTCTCAGTTCATTTGCATTTCATATGGAAATGATCATATCATATTCAATTAACAATTTTATAGTTATACTTTTAAGCCTAATTACCAGTTAATTTCTTTTCTTGTCTGATTTGGTCAGGACCACAATTACTATGTTGAGGAGTTCCAAGGATAGCATGCATCCTTGTTTTGGTCCCAGTATTAAGAATATGTGTCTCTGGGAGGCCGAGGTGGGAGGATTGCTCAAGGTCAGGAGTTTGAAACCAGCCTGAGCAAGAGCAAGACCCTGTGTCTACTAAAAATAGAAAGAAATTAATTGGCCAACTAAAAATATATAGAAAAAATTAGCTTGGCATGGTGGCACATGCCTGTAGTCCCAGCTACTCAGGAGGCTGAGGCAGAAGGATTGCTTGAGCCCAGGAATTTGAGGTTGCTGTGAGGTAGGCTGACCCCATGGCACTCTAGCCGGGGCAACAGAATGAGACTATGTCTCAAAAAAAAAATTATATATATAAAAAAGTATGTGTATTTTAAAGTTTTTCTGTTAAATATGATGTTTGCAATGGGTTTTTAAAAAATAAATAATTTCAGCAAGTCAAAGAAACTATAGTCCCAGTTTTCTAAGTTGTTTTGTATTTTCATGAAAAATATTAAACTTCATTGTAGTTTTTCTTCATTTACCTAGAAGTTTTTTTCCATTAGACTGTCCACATGATAAATGACATGATAGATTGATTTATCACTTTTTATCATCCTGGGATAAATCTTAATTGATCATGACATTTATATACCTTTATATTTTGTTATTTAATAGCTTAATTAATACTTTTAACTATATTCCTGAGTAAAATATTCTTAAAATTTATTTTTTGTCATCCTTACCTAGAAAATTATAGTAAACTCATGAAGGTTTTTCTTTTTTTTTGGTTAAGTCTGACTTATATTTTGAAAAAGGATTATTGTCACTTAATTATTATATAGAACTTATTTGTAAAAGGCTGTGGGGCTTGATGTAGTTTTTTGAGACATAGCAGTGGATGAATGGTTGTTATATATTTATATGCATATATGTATATTTTATTAGTTATTGATATCTAATTTAACTTCATTATCATCGGATAATATACTGAGCTTGATAGAAATTCTTAGTATTTTATTGGGGCTACCTTTTGACTTAAAATGTGTTTAAGATTTGTTATTTTGTGATTTGGAGCTTTATATGTATCTACAAAATCAGATTTGTTATTATTGCTTAAATTTTCTAAAACACTTTAAAATATTTTTCTCATTGGCATCATGTTAAGAAGATTATGTTTAAATTCCTAGTAGTAATTTTAGATAGGAACAATTACATCTAATTGGGCTTCTATGTCTGTATTAAAAGCAGAATTGAGATAAGATCTTGAGTCCTTAATTAGGTCCACTCACTGCCCAAGTAGTAGCTCTTGTGCACTAGCTGTGCAGAGTGATTTTTTTCAAATTCTTTACCAGGAAATTTACAATGGACTTTCAGTATTCTATATGAATGACAAATGAAAGAATTCACAGTGTACTTCAAAAGCTCCTACTAATTGATAACCTTCTAAGGGCCATAGACTATTCTTTTCTTGGGTCCATTCAACTCTAGAAAGATCTCAATGAGATTATTTTTTTTATTGTGGAGGTGAGTAAAGTCAGGCTTATAAAGGACAAATTTCTTCCAAAATTAAATAAACCTTGCCTATTTCCTACTGTGCTGCAATACCTTCCTTAATTCCATTTAGGAATCGTTAGTAAGTACACAAGTATTTTAAATACTCAGTTATGCTTTTCGTGTGTTTTAGTAGCTCTCATAAGCAGTTTATAATGAGCTGTTTATTCACAGAAGAGATATGATGAATGTTTCTGTTGCAAGTTGGTGAAAAGAGAGGTGATGATACCATATGGTATGAGAAATAGTATAACAGAAATTCAACCTGTCAAAGCACATTTGGCAGGGATAACAAAAAGTTATTAATTTCCTGACTTCTTTTACTTAAATTAAAAGTTTGTGCATCTTCTAAGTTGAAAAAAGAAATCCTAAGAGTAGGAACTGTATTGCTTCAACTATTTTATCTCTTTATATAACAATGACCATATTTTATCAGCCTTGTAGTCACAGGTTCTAAAAAATTAGTGAATTCTCGGACCAAAATCATTGGGCATCCAATAGTGAACTAGGAAATACTGTGAATTTTAATTATAAATATGAATAAATAAAAGATGTCAACTTGTTGATAGTATTTTATGGATCTTGAAATGTTACTGACTAAAGCAACAGTTTTCATTGATTATAAGATAAAAACTATTAGAAAGAAATAAAAATTGCTACATATAGATATCTTGTCATTTATTTTATCTTTCCTATTCAAGATTTCAACATTTTAAAAAATCATAAGAAAAAAATCAATAAATCCAAGTATAGAAATTATATCTCTTAATGAGTTTTTATGAACATTTCACATGTGATTTTATGTCTTTTATTCTTTACCTTATGGTTAGTGATTGCATTTAGTGAAACATTACAATTACTTAGTAGACTTTTCAACACTGAAGACACAATATATTCATGGATTAAATTTAGATTTCTCATGTAAACCAGAAAACTCTGGTTTTTATGCTACAATTCATTAGGAGTCTGGATATACTCTCTTTTCAATTCAGAATATGAAAATCCATAGCATTTACTAAGCCTAAACTAATCATCTAAAAGAAAATGAAACTTTGTATAAATGGAGACTTTTTAGATGTAAATGTTAAAGAACATCTCAGAAAGAGGCGGTGACTCCTTCATTCTCTTTGGATTTCTACTTAATGTATGAATTTCCAAAATACTTAGAAGGAAACCTAATGTTGCATTGTACATGTATTTTTCCCTACACCCTCTTTTTCTGCAGTCAGAAGATCAATACACCACAGTAATAATAATAGCAAAGACTTATAGAGCACTTTTTATACATTAAAATTTTGTGTAGTTGCATTTTTTGTGTATTTAAGTAAAAGTACCAAACCTCTTACTTAATATGCACAACACCCCATGAAGAAAGTTCTTTATGTCTATTTTACAGATGTGAAGTGCAATTAGCTGGTGGTTACAGAGTTAATAAAATGCTCAGCTGGCATTCAAACTCAGGCAGGCTGATTTGCAAGTCCGTGTTTTTCAGTCACTAATATACAGTCTTTAATATATTAGTATTAATAAATAATCATGCAGGGATATTATTTGCTTCCAACATAAGACTTCAGATTGCATAAGACACACCTCATTTTATTGTGCTTCACTTTTTTGCACTTCACAGATATTGCATTTTTTTTTAAACAAACTGAAGGTTTGGGGCAACCCTGCAATCAACAAGTCTATTGGTGCCATTTTTCTAACAACATGTGCTCACTTCATGTTTCTTTGTCACATTTTGGTAATTCTCACAATCTCTTAAGCTTTTTCATTATTATTATATTTTTTGCAGTGGTCCCCAATGTTTTTGGCACCAGGGACTAGTTTCATGGATGACAATTTTTCCATGAAAGTTCAGGGCGGGGCCATAGGGGGCAGAGCTCAGGTAGTGATGGGAGAGATGGAGAGCCGCTGTAAATACAGGTGAAGCTTCCCTGGCTTGCCTGATGCTCACCTCCTGCTGTGTGCAGGTTCCTAAGTTTCATGGAAGACAATTTTTCTGCAGGAAAAGCAGAGGGTGGAGGCGGAACTCAGGTGGTGATATGCCCCCATTCCTAACAGGCCACGAACTGATACCAGACTGCAGCCCAGGGGTTAGGGACCACAGTGTTAGGGTGCTCTGTGATCAGTGGTCTTTGATGTTACTATTATAATTGTATTGGGGTACCAAAAACTGTACCCATACAAGATGGCGGATTTAATTGATAAATGTTTTGTGTGTTCTGATTGCTCCTCCGACCTGCTGTTTCCAGGTCTCTCTCCCTCTCCCCAGCCTCCCTATCTCCCGAGACACAACAATATTGAAATTTTGCCAATTAATAGCCCCTTCAGTGGCCTCTAGGTGTTCAAGTACAAGGAAGAGTCATACATCTTTCACTTTAAATCCAAAACTAGAAATGATTGAGCTTAGTGAGGAAGGTATGTCAGAAGATGAGATAGGCAGAAAACTAAGTCTCTTGTGCCAAACAGTTAGCCAAGTTGTGAATACAAAGGAAAAGTTCTTGAAAGAAATTAAAAGTGCAACTCCAGTGAACACAAGCATGAAAAGAAAGTGAAAAAGGCTTTCACTTTTGCTGAGACGGAGAAAGTTTTAGTGGTCTGGATAGAAGATCAAACCAGTTACAACATTCCCTTAAACCAAAGCCTAATCCAGAACAAAGACCTAACTCTCCTCGAAGAAATTCTGTGAAGGCTAAGAGAGGTGAGGAAGGTGCAGAAGAAAAGTTTGAAGCTAGCAAAGGTTGGTCCATGAGGTTTAAAGAAAGAAGCTGTCTCCCTAACATAAAAGTGGAAATAAAAGCAACAAGGGCTGATGGAGAAGCTACAGGAAGTTATCCAGAACAGCTAGTTAAGATCATTGATAAAGGTAGCTACACTAAGCAACAAATATTTTAATGTAGATGAAACAGCCTTCTATTAGAAGAAAATGCCATCCAGGACTTTTCTAGCTAGAGCAGTGCCTGGCTTTAAAGCTGCAAAGGAAAGGCTGATTCTCTTGTTAGGGCTTCAGCTTACTTACCATTCTGAAAATCTTGAGGCCCTTAGGAATTATGCTAAATCTACTCTGCTGGTGTTCTATAAATAGAACACTGAAGCCTGGATGACAACACATCTGTTTACAGCATGGTTTACTGAATATTTTAAGCCCACTGTTGAGACCTACTACTCAGAAAAAAGATTCCTTTCGAAATATTACTGTTTATTGATGGTGCACCAGCCAAAAGCTCTGATGGAGATGTCTAAGGAGATTAATGTTGTTCATGCCTGCTAACACAATATCCATTCTGTAGCCTGTGGATAAAGGAGTAATTTTGGACTTTTAAGTCTTATTATTTAAGAAATACATTTTATAACACTATAGCTGCCATAGATATTGATTCCTCTGATGGATGTGGACAAAGTAAATTGAAACCCTTGTGGAAATAATTCATCATTCGAGATGCTATTAAAAATATTCGTGTCCAGGCGTGGTGGCTCACGCCTGTAATCCTAGCACTCTGGGAGGCCAAGGCAGGTGGATCGCTCAAGGTCAGGAGTTTGAAACCAGCGTGAGCAAGGGCAAGACCCCGTCTCTACTAAAAATAGAAAGAAATTAATTGGCCAACTAAAAATACATAGAAAAAATTAGCCAGGCATGGTGGCGCTTGCCTGTAGTCCCAGCTACTTGGGAGGCTGAGGCAGAACGATTGTTTGAGCCCAGGAGTTTGAGGTTGCTGTGAGCTAGGCTGATGCCATGGCACTCTAGCCAGGGCAACAGAGTGAGACTCTGCCTTAAAAAAAAAAAATATTCGTGATTCATGGGAGGAGGTAGAAATATCAACATTAACAAGAGTTTGGAAGAACCCTCATGAATGACTGAGGGGTTCCAGACTTCAGTGGAGGAAGTAACTGCAGTTGGGGTGGATATAGTAAGAGAACTAGAATTAGAACTGGAGCCTGAAGGTGTGACTGAATCGCTGCAATCTTGCGATAAAACTTGAGAGGATGAGGAGTTGCTTCTGATGGTTGAGCAAAGAAAGTGGTTTCTTTAGCTTGAAACTACTCCTGGTGAAGATGCTCTGAACACTGTTGAAATGACAATAAACCATATGGAATAATACAAAAATGTTGTTGATAAAGCAGTGGCAGGATTTGAAAAGATTGACTCCAATTCTGAAAGAAGTTCTACTATGGATCAAATGCTGTCAGACAGCATCACTTGCTACCGAGCAATCTTTTGTGAAAGGAAAAGTCAATCGATGTGGCAAACTTCATTAGTCTTATTTTAAGAAATTACCACAGCCACTCCAGACTTCAACAACCACCACGCTGATTAGTCATCAGCCACCAACATCAAGGCAAGACCCCCCTGCCACTAAAAAGCTCAGGACTGACTTCCTGAGAGCTCAGTTGACCATTAGCATTTTTTTGCAATAAAATATTAATTAAGGTATATATATATTGTTTTTTAGATATAATGCTTTTGCACACTAGTAGACTATAGTATAGTGTAAGCATAACTTTTTATATGTACTAGGAAGCCAAAATATTTGTGTGACTCACTTTCTTGTGATATTTACTTTATTGTGATGGTGTGGAACTGAACCCTCACTATCTTTGAGGTACGCCTATATCTTTTTTGCACGTACTCCACCAATTCATGTTTATATATCTGATAGGTAGAGATATTCAATTGTAATAAGTATATAATTGGCTATGTAAAATTTAATAATTATTCATTCTCCATATTGATACTTCTTTTATGTATAAATTAGTTCTTTGAACATATTTATTGAGTTGTAGAAATTTACATAACATTGAGTTATAGAGATAATATAATTAAAATTTTATCATTGATTTGATATTTATTGATCCTAATTTATTATATTCCATTTTTCCTAACTTCAGATTTATCTGATTCATAAAAAGTACAACATTAATGCTTAAAAATTTAATATTGGTGTCTTGCTTTCAAATCTACAATATTGTTGTGGGGACATGAGGCTTGGGAATGAAAATGTTTATGATATATTCTAATCCATTTATTTCATTTATTTGATATATTTCATTCTCCTTTTAATTAATTTCCTATTAACAAAAAGTAGGATTGTAGCTATTGGTGGTAATATTTAAAATAGCAATAAAATTCATAGTTGAAATATCTGTTATTTATAATTTTTACATTTACATTATGTGACTTTCATATTTTTCTAAGAATTTTTAATATTTTAATACTTATTGATTTATTATATGACCATAAAGAAACATTGTTCATTTTCACTCAGAACTATTAAATTTTAAATTTTCCTTTTAATCTTCCTATAATGGTGAACAAAGAGATAATTGAATATAATAGCATAATTTCAAGATGATACAGTCTAACTAACATAAAATTCATTTGAAAGAAATATAAAGCCATCAGGATTTCTATCATAAGTATAACCAATTGATTGAACATTTTCAACATAATGGCATATAAACATGAAGTTTTTAACTTTTCTCTGATCACTAATCTTCTAGCTATGCTATCTTAAATATCTCTTAACCACTGAGTAACAGATCACTTCTTAGATAGATGTTGCAATGTTGCCAGTCTATACTGGTTATTACATGTCTGACCAATTTAAAACTTGAATAATATATCCCATTTAAAGCATCCTTCCTCCATTGCCTGCTAAGATTTATGTCTAGGGAATAAATATTAAAAAGTGTTTCTTCTTCTTTCTACTGTTTCATATATTCCATGAACAGTAGAATCCTAAAATGGCCTTGTTTTTACCCTTGCGCTTGTAAAGACTGGGAGCACCTAGGTTTGTGGGGTGGCAAAGCAGTGTCTCCCAGAACCTGTGCGAGTCCTTTAGCTCTTGTTGCTGCTGGCTTCTTTCAGAATATGGGTTGCTGGATCTTCTTAGTCCTGCTTGGGAGCCTTGTTGTTGGCTGAGGGGCAATAGGGAAAGCCCATTCAATATACAGATGCATTCATATTTATTACCTGTTTTTTATTCTATGAAGAATAAAAGTCCCCAAACAATAAATGTT
>VBSM01003198.1:10977977-11049188 GCA_008086735.1 Cheirogaleus medius
AGAATACTTTTGTATTGAGAAATTTACTCACATTACCTTTGTCATTTCTATAGTAACTCAATCGAAATTTAAGGGAGGAAAGTCTTTATTCTTTTCATAGTTTTATAGCAGGGAGAGTAAATTCAGCTGCATACTGAAACTGGAAATGTTGGGAGACAATCAGAATGTCTGTGTACACCATGATAGCTCTTCAAATCACTATTAAGCATGCAGTTCACTCACCAAGACAAATTAGCTAATTCGCTAATTAGCTAATTCCAATTTCATAGGATCTCAGAATGTATGAATCTTGAAATTGATAGAATTAACAATTATGCCAAAATCATTTTTTTTATTTATTGTGACTTATCAATGACCAGATATTTTGACTTGGAGAATAAACTTTCAAACATGCCCCCTGTTGCTCCATCTCCCTTTACACCAAACCTTACCCATCCCACTATTTTAAAAATATTTTGTATTATCTAGATATAACAGAAAGGAAAGTTTTAAACTATTTAAAGAATTTGTCTCCTTTATATCTTGAATTTCAGATAATTCCTTCAAAAATAATATCAAAACAATAATCTATTTTTAATAACTCTAGAAGTCAGAAAAAGAATATCTTATGGCTAACTTGATTCATTCATGTTGTTTTTGTCCATTCTTCTTCTGTCTATACTGATAATATGAACCTTTATATCACAGCTTTAATTTATAGGTTAATTTAAGAATGTACTTTGGGCTAAGCCTCCATGAAATGAGACTTTAATAGACCTTTTGTGTGTTTTGGAATTGATATAGATTATATGTGTAATTATTGTCAATCTATGAAGAGACCCCTAAAAATTCTGATCTATTCTAATGTTGACTTTTAAGATAATTTTGTGAACTTAGTATTTAAATAAAGTTTTAGACATTTGTAAGAATAACATAATATTTGATAAAAGAAAAATAGACTTTAATGAACAGTGTCTTTTCTCATTTATCAGGAAAATTGTATATGTGAGATAATTTCCTTAATTTTTAATAAGTCACCATCATTAGAAGATAACCCTATAAGTTCCTGTTAACATCTGCCAGGAGCATTTTAGGCCTTTGCGTGTGCATATTTTTATAAAATCTTAAATTAACTGCAGGGGAAGTGTTTTAGTCATACAGTCTGAAATGGGATTTTGTTTAAATAGATTTTCATTGGTAAATCAGGATAAAAATTATTCATCTTTAGAAACTAGTTCTGTAGATCTTCTTTTTAGAAATAAAAAATAAAATCAACAGCATATAGCTTTGCCACCTTAACTGATGGCAACATTACCATCAATTTAATTTGTATTTGGTGGAGAATCATTATTAAACTAGATTTTCTAAGCCAATAGAATATCTGACAAAAATGATGGAAGGCACTGACATATTGTAGGTAATCTTTAGTGATTGGTTGGACTTTAAAACCATTGTATATTATGTATATCAATCTGAAGGTAAAATTAAATGCTTTATTAATTATTGCACAAACTATGAATGTGGCCCAATTACAGGATGGAGGATCAACACAGAAAGACACAGACAAAAGACACACACAAACACGAAAGACAAGACTGCAGCCCCAGAAAGAAACACACAGACACAAGAGACAGTACAAGACTGCCGCCCCAGAAAGAAACACACAGACACAAAGACGGTACAAGACTGCAGTGTTGTAAGCACCAGTCATTTTATTTTTATACTGTTAAAGTTGGCGAGCGTCCGGCAGCTACTTTCCCAGCTACTTTTTTGTACGTGACTTCCCATGGGTCAACAGCACCTGTTCCTCTAGACATAGCACAAGAGATGCCCTTCAACGTCTGATACCGTTTACACGATAACAGACAACCTTGGCTTGTGTGCGAAACCATAGGTCCTTGGCAGTTTGCAACGCTTAAAGTGCCAGGCCCAAATTACAGACTGAGATATGCACGGGGAACAAGGCAGCCACGGGGGAGGGGATAGTTTCTATCCCCCAATTCCTCTTTGCTGGACCCCCGGCGGCTGTGCCTGTCTTAGGTTGTTCCTCCCTGAGGAATCTTACCCGTCTCTGGCTAACCAGCCATCTTATGGGGCCAAGCAGCATTCATGGGAACAACATGTTTTTCTCATGGCCTCCAGACCTCCATTGTTGTGGGGCTGGGCAGCTCTTGTTTACGTGCAAACATTCCCGGGGCTATCATTGTGCACCTGGACTTGTTTGCAAGACCACAGGCTCTTGGCTGTTTGCCCGGAGGAACAGTTCTTACACTGATCAACAAGTCATGTCCTGCTAACTCTGGGAACAAGCAATGTGCTCCCAGTCTGCTGACTTTGGGTCTTGGCCATTCTGAGCCAGGGACGGTCCCCAACAAACTAAGCCACTGTAAAACATACTCTAAGATACAGTGCTTAAACTTTATCATATGAGAGTCTGGAAGTAGGTATTCCAAATCTAATACATCAGCTCTACATCAATAAGCAGCTACTATTTTGGAGTCTAGGGCTCTACTGTTGCTTTCTCCCAGCCTAAGGGGAGGAATAAATACAGGGAAGACCAATTCCAATGCTCTAATTGGCAAGACCCAGAAATGTCATAATTCACTTCTGTGCACATCCTAGTAGACCCTACTTCAACACATGGCTACAGTGAACTATTAATATATAAATGAAGCTGAAATTACTATTGTGTTTGTTATTGGATGGAGTACCTGATCCTCACAATTGCCAACAAAACTGCTAAATTGCATCCTGCTATCTCTTTTTTGATATTTCATATTAAAGGCAAAACACATGTCACTTCAGCAGCTATAATACAATCTTTGTATTTTAATTTTTAAAAACATTTATGTGTTACAGAGATGGAGAACAAAACTCTGGGAGGGAATGAGGGAGGGATGGGGAGATGTAGGTTAGAGGATACAAAGTAGCAGATATGTAGGATGAACAGTTCTGGATATCTAATGCACAGCATAAGTACTAGAAGTAATAAAATTGAACCATATATGGGATTCATGCTAAATGAGTACATTTTAGCTATTCTTGCCACAAAACAAACAAAAAATAGGTAACTATGTGAGTTGATGGATATGTTAATTTGCTTCCCTGTAGTAACCTTTATACTATCTATATGTATCATATAGCATCATGTTGTGTACCTAAATATAAACAATGAAATTTATTTTAAATGCATTTATGCACCTTAATACAGTTTGTAGTGCGTTTTGGCATGTATTCCCATATGCTAACCTCTGTAACTTTCTTTGACATTGTACAATACATATTAAGGTAGAAAAGTTTATTCTAATCATGATCTTAGCATCACAGATGAAATATATTGATGAAATGTGAATGCATGTAATAATAGAATTAATATGATATGTTTTATAACTTTGATATTAATATAGGTACATGAGTTGCTTTCTAGGCATGTTTTACAACTGTTATATATTATCACTTCTTACAAATTCTTCTCTCTTTATCTTTCACACATCCATGGCATTGTTTAAATATCTCTCAGAATTTTGTTTCTTGACTTAAAAGTCTCTTTTAACATTCTAGTTGAGCACTGTCTAATAGAACTTTCTGTGATGACAGAAATGTTCTAGGACTCCCCTGTCCAGTATGGTAGCCACTAGCCATGTGAAGCTTTTGAGTACTTGTAATGTGACTGAGTGTGACTGAGGACCTGAATTTTAAATTGTATTTAATTTAAATAGCTACATGTGGCTAGTACTCACCGTATCAGACGTAACAATTCTAGCCACTCTCTGCTCCATCTACCAAGTTGTTTCATTCACATCTATTTTACTGCATCATTTTACTCATGAAGCATCTTCAAATGAATTTAACTAGTCAACGTTTATATATTTGCTGTTTTATTCTTTGAGTGAGAAATGTTGTACTTTCAATGTGACTCTAAACAGTCTAATAATAACAACAGTATGTAATATTTATTGAGCACATCATGTGTTAGGCACTGTTCTGAGCATTTTATACATAATAAATCATTTAATCATCACAAGAAACTTACATTAATAATTATCACTATTTCATAGGTGTATAAACTGACACAACCGCAGGTTAATTAATTTTTGCCTAAGATCAAATCCGTGGCTAGGGAGTGCCTGATTTAGGATGTAAACCCCAGGCAAACTGGCTTCAAATACCATTCTTTGCTATTCCATCATTCTGGAGAGTGAGTTTTTATCAGTGGTTCTCTTTATTAAAAATTCATCACAGTTGGGACCTTTTAGATCTTGAAGAAATAAATGCTCTTAGAGAGCTTTATTTGTGTATACATAATACAGGCAACTCAATTGCCTCTGGCAAGAGGGAAGAGAAAAGAGCAGTTTCTCTTCCTTATTTGTTCCATCACAATTCTCTGAGCAGAAACTGTTTGTAAAAATATGATCCAAAATGTTCCCTAACTAATCTTTACTAATTTGATATTATAATCTTATTTTGTCAGAAAGATACTAAATAAATTAATTAGTAAATATAAGTGACAATAAGCAGATGCTATATGTTTGCTCCTATTACTGTAAAGGATTATTCAGGTTTTTTGGGGGGTTTTTTCCTCATACACTAACAGAAAGAGTTTTAAAGAAGTCAAGATTGATTATTTTCAAAGGGCTATAATGTTAAGATTTAACTCAGGTCAATCATCTGCAAGTTAAAATTGCTTAGAAGCGTACTGTCCATAATTAAGTAATCTTACCTACTAAAATTACAGAATAAGGATACCTTTAGACGACATGAAATCTGTCATTTTAAGCATGCCCCCAAGCCTTTTCCAGATTGCTCATAAAATTTCTCATTCTCTAGAGAAATGTGATCTTGAAGAAATAAATGTCTCTGTCAAGTCACAAGTAATATAAGCACATGATGAAAAAATGGAATTTTTGAGTCTCATAAGGGATATTGCAATATTGTAAAATTGATTTTATTCCTGGTTATTTAAGTTCTCATGGTCATTTTAGGATTTACTTTCTGGATCTAAAGGGTTATGATTCCTTTTAGGGAGGTGGGGGACAGAGGCCTTTGGGGAGCAGGAGAATATTTTTCATATGAAATTCTTTGTCATAAAATGCTAATGTTGGTGTTCTTGTCTTTATGTCTATGCATTCTTTAGCTATGAGGATAACAGACCCTTCATCAAGTAAGAATGACCTGAATGGCTGATAAATTCCATTTATCAGTGTGGTCCCATGAACCAGTTGTCAGATCAGTACTGAAAAATCATTAGAGCTTCTGTCATTCACATTGAGGCAGAAGAGCAAACTGTGCAGGAAAATAATCTGGCATACAACTTAACATGCAGAATAAATATGCTGCGGGTGTATTGCCACAAAAATTCTGCTTCACCTCTGCTAATTGGATATCACTTGAATTCAGTGCCACAGCAATAGCAATTTCCTGTGGTACAGACTTGTCTTGCTTTTAATAGCTTTCTCCTTTCAATGTGATGTGTTCCTCTGTGCTGCATATGTCCGCATTTCTGTTGTTTGTTTGGGCATCATTCGTCTAAAATTATTTTGTGATTTAATGGTATATCTTCAAAATGATGTTATGGGTATGAAACTACCCAATTGCAATTGTTATTAACTAATTGCTATATTAAATGTCCCATAAAGAAAAAAATGCCTCCTTGAAAAGTTAAATTTTACATATGCAAAATTATCGCTTTCAAATTTGACCCCTGTCACTTGATTAGTGATCTAATGATTAATCTATTTAAGTTTCTGAAACAAAGCTACAAGTCTGTACTAATCTAATGTTAATATTTGGGCATTTTTCCCATGTACATTTTAAAATGATAAGTCCTGCAAGAATAAACTAAGATTGGCAACCTTTGGGTGACCTTGCTGTAGACTTTCAGTTTGTTCTTCTGGTGAAGAGTCCTTTGTTTTCATTTTCTCCAATGCCATTTCACTTATTATTCATGCTTTTGCTTATTTTTCTTTTTTTAAGAATCAGGGCTTATTGCAGTTTTCTATCACTTAACCCTTGGGCCCACCATTTGTTTTCTAGGGGTTAATAGATGACTTTAGTATTTGATCATATCATTTGTTTCTAAATCTAAATAGCAATTTTGCCTTCATTTCATGGCAATTCTTCCCATTTTTTTCTTTGTCCAATGTTTGTAAGAAGCTGAGACCTTTCCTTAAAAGCTCCCATATTTCTGAATCCAGCTTTAGAATAAAATAGTAACATCTAAAATGTTTTCTAATTCATGGAAATAAATGTGCCACATGAAATAGCAAATCTCCTTTAGGGATTCTCTATTCAGAAAGGTTGATGTTTTAAATTAAACATGTTCAATTTAGTGGACATTTAAATCTGAAATACAGTGGCTAATTGCTATAGGAGAAAAATAGTAAATATTTATAATTAATTTTAACAAGACTCTAATAACTTGTTTGAGAGCATGTCTTTCTTAATATGTAGTTCTTTAAAAAACAAATTGAACTCAGCTTCAGATTATGGTAAACATATGATTTTTTTTTCCCTTCACCTTGCAAAGTTTCAATCCCTGTAAATATATCTTCCATAAACAAATAAGTGGAAGATGATAGTCTGCTGAAAAGAAATATTAGTTTACTTTGTTCAGGGAAGATGTGCTGGAAATGAATATAAGATGTGGGTTCATGAGTGTACAGAGATCTCGACTGATTTGGTCCAGTTCTCCCAAATACTTAGAAAGGAGTTGAAAAGTATTCCATTTTCAATTATTGGAATCCCATCTACTTGAAGAATTCATTTTATGTCGATAGTAAATATATAACATAACCATAAATATATGAACTTCTGTCACCCATTCATATGATTGCAAATGGCAACTTGGAGGAAACTAAGAATGGAGTGAGAGTGAGCATTTGCTTTCATTCTATACTACCCTGTCCCTGCCACTCCATTATCATTCTCAGCTTCATCTTCTCCCTGCAGCTCAGACACTTCAAAGACGTGAAGGTGCCCTAAGACTTTAAGATTTTTTTCAACAAAGCTGTCAAATGACTGATTTCTACAATCTAGTCCAATATAGCCAGGAAGACAGTGATCCAAAGGTTAAAAGAAAGTAGAACTAGAGTGATTCCCATACAGTGGAACTCGTTTTTCTATCCACTCTCTCTCACTCTTACTCTATGTAACTATAGAATCAGACAGGTAGGGTCTTTAAAATTCATACATGTACTTCAAATATGTGTATTTTCTTCTGAGTTATGTTTTTGTCAGTAAACACTAAAATTTTTATGAAAAAAAAATTTGGTAAAATGGGGCTAAGTGTATCAGATCGATGGAGGGAGATCAATCAAACAAATGGTATACCAATGAGACTAGTGGACATAGCTTTATAGACTTTTCCCCCTTGCTGTTCACTATAATCACACCTCATGCCATGTGCATATGTGTTGCTAATACGTGAATAATTTATGGTACAGCTCTGCTTTTGCTTAAATGAATTTCTGTGTTCATAACATTTTCATTCATGTCTGTCTCCTCAAGCTTGAAAACTTGTAGTTTCCATTAAAATCTTAAAGTACTTATACCAATTGTCTCACCTTTCCTGTCAATAAAACTTACCATAACATTTTTTTTTTTAGTGTCAGTACTGTTGATATGATATGGTTGTGAACTAAAAGCCAATTATTTGATAACTCTTCATTTTGTCTTCTCTCTACAGGTCATGGGTTATAGGTGCAATAGCTCTTCTCTGCCTGTTAGGACTGACCTGGGCCTTTGGACTCATGTATATTAATGAAAGCACAGTCATCATGGCGTATCTCTTCACCATTTTCAATTCTCTACAGGGAATGTTTATATTCATTTTCCATTGTGTCCTACAGAAGAAGGTAAGCTAGAATTCTCTTTTTGAAAACAAATGGCTTTAATCTCATGATAGGAAAGCAGCTATAACATATTCTAATAGATCAACTCTTTTCTTAAAATGTCATGGAGGCGTGATCATATCATGGTATAGAAAATATGTATGTGTGTGTATATATATATATTTCTTTTTTTCTTTAAAAACTAGCTTACATTAGAAAATATAAATATCTAGATATTTTATGGTAAAATAACATATGCATATTTTTTGAATGAATGATGGAATACTTAGAAATGATCTATATACTTCTTTTCTTTAAAAGCATTTCTTATAAAATCTGAGTGGAATGATAAGAATACAATATTTAGTTTTTTAATACTTACCTATTTTTGAAATTTTTTACTTTTACAAGGACATAAAACATACATTTTCAAAGTTAATTTTAACAACTAAATATTGTCTTACATTTTAAAAAAATTCCAAGATTGATTTTCTAATCTTATATTATTTTAACCCAGTTAAAATGTGGTCTCTATAGCTTTGATCACATAAACCCCTGAGCCATATTGTCTGGGTTTGAATCTCAGTTCCTTTGCTTAAAAACTTGAGTGATTTTGGCAAGGTAACTAACCTCCTTATATCCCAGTTTACTCATGTGTGACATGGAGGTGTTAAAAATAATTATGAAATATTGAAAGAGGTGGCTGTGACAATGAAGTGGAAAAATGTGAAAAAATAATTCTGAGAAAGAAACAATAAAATCTATAATTTTTCTTTGGAAAACAAAAAAAAAGTAAAGATCTCTCTCTCTAGGATTTTTAGTTTTAGAGACTGGTGGGACCAAAAACAGAAGTTGAAAGAGTGTATATTTGTTAAGATAGACAAGAATAAAACAAAATTTTATTCTGTTTCAATTTAGGTAGTGGTAGGTATCTAAAATATGTTGACATGATCACAAATACAAGCTAGAGGAGTACTAATGATTCTAGTCTCATGAATTAGAATTCACCTTAGAAAACAGATTATTTTAGAATGGATGAACCTTCCCAAATAATATATACACCCCCCAAATTACAATAGCCAAACTCAATATATGTTTATTTTTTACTCATTGCCCAGTTGATGGGGTTGCCCCATGGAGGGACACCGGCAGATGAAGTCTCAACCAACCTCAGTACATGATCTCATAACTGTCTTGGGTGTTAGCATCTAGTAGGCAGTCTGGTAAAGAGAGAGGGGATCTTGTGTAAAAGTCCTGAAAGTGGCTCACATCACTTCTACTTATTTTCCATGAGATAGGACTCTATCGATGGAACCACCTAAACTTCAAGGGAGACTGGGAAACACAGTCAAGCTTTTTTGCCCACAAAGAGGAAGAATTGAATGTGGTGAATGGCTAGCAGTCTCACACCTGATGAGTTTAAAAAGTAGGAGACATGCAAATAGTGAATAACAATAGTGATGGAAAGAAGGAGGTGTCAGAAAAGAAGAATGAGAATCAAAGTGATAGGCTAGATTAAAGATAGGAGAAAAAGTTAACAGAAGGAGACAGTGGTTAGTGTTGCAAAAGTCTTCAGAGAAGTCAGAGAAACTAAGTACTTGGGAAAGATGTGGATTTGGATAGAAGAAAACCATAACTGATTCTCAAGAGGAATATATACAAAAAAAGATATGAGCAAAATCAAAAGATTAAGAGAAAAGGTAGCATTTATTCATGAAAATAAAGGAATATATTGGGCCATTATAATCAGTCATAACACATTAAAGTATGGTGGATCAGATTTATCTGACATCTTTATTTTATACGTTAGCTGGAAATTTGGACTATCATAATTTTTAAATTTTCTTATTTTCTTGTCTTTTTACCAACTTCCTGGGAAGTAATTTTTAAATTTTAAAATTAATATGAAAATTTTCTACAAAGCAGAAAAGAATTTTTGTACTTTATACATAAATTATTTAGGTTGTATTTTTTATTAGGCAATACCTATTACAGTTTTCCAATTATCATTTATATTTTTCTTGTTTTAACAGAAGCATATCGGTGGAATAACTAGGAATGGCACTTGATATCCATGTAAAATTTTATACCCCAAGACCCAAAAACAACTCCAGAGTTTTTATTGTATTTAGCATATTTAAAATAAGTTAAATTTTAAAATAAAGCTCAATTTGTGATTCATTACAACAGAGTTCCAGAAACTACGGCTTGTGAGCCAAATTCATCTAGCTGCCATTTATTTTTACAACCAGTAAGCCAAGAATGGTTATTACATTTTCAAACATTTACATTTAAAATCTAAATTAAGTACGTACACAATATCCTTGCTTTTGCGTCTTGACTCCAAAACCTAAAATATTGACTTATCTTACCCTGTATGAAAAAATTTTCCAGGCCCTGAATTAGAAGCTCACTTTTATGATTTACAATAGCAAGTAGAAGTATATTATCCTTTTATACATTCTGTGTTTTGAATTTTAAAATTTTGGTGGCATTTTTACTTGGTGTCAAGAACATGACCCAACATCAGAAAATACAGAAAATAGCTTTGTTTTTTTCATACAAAAAAAAAAATCAAGTACTTGTCTTTGAATTTTCAGAAATAGTCTTAGGAGATTTTTTTTAAGCCATCTGACTGAATTTAATATATGCTATTGCTAACATAGTTGCTCATATGTTTTGATTAGAGAAATAGAAAATATTTCATTTTTGAGATTTTTTGTTTTATTGGGTTATTTGTTGATTGATTCAACTTATTAACAAAAAAGAGTCAAACTTTTTGATCTGTCAGTCCTTTTCTGAGTGTGGATTACATAATTATGTCACAAATATTTCCACCAGTGACATTGAAGTGGTCACTTTTGCTTTTGTTTTACGTTCAAATATTTGATATACTCTCAAGCTTCCATGATAATTTTTTTCTGATCTCAGAGTACAAAAGAAATCTTTCATTAGTAAGGTATATTCTCTTTCCTGCCTTCTATATTCTAAAACAACATCACACCTAAAAAAGATATCATCTGATAGCAATAACTAAGATGGAGTGCTATGTGAAATAGATTATAATATGTAAATTATTGAATAATCAAATAACTGTTTTATTGTAATCTAAAGAAAAATGTTTCATGGACATGGTGTATGTTTTTTCTTTCTTCTTTTTAAGACATATGCTTACTATTCCATATAAATTAGTTCAAAATATTTAATCTTTGTTGGAAAATGCAAATAGTCCATGGTAAAATCCTATGATTTATATAATGTTGATGCCTTTGTAACAGAATGGAGAGGGATTCGCTGTTTCTTTTCTCTCTCTTTCTCCCTTTGCACCAAAATATTTGTTTGGGTTTTAATCAGTTTATTAAAGAACACTCTCATCTAGAAAGAAAAATGTCTCTTTCTGAGCCTATTATGAGGTGGGACATGGGGAGGAAGGTTATGATCAAAGTTTAGGATCTTGGAGGTGCTTCATAAATTCAGTATAAATTATTAAACTAATATCAATAGTGCTTTAGTTAGAGATTGTGTTAAACCTTCTCAAGATCTAATTGAATAATTTGCCCTGTTCTTTCCAGATACAAAGAGTAAGATAATCTAACAGATTACTTTATTAATAAAAATAATAACATAAAATGTTATTATATATACAAGGTCATATATTAATGTTAGGAATGTGGCATCTTACAGCTTTCTGATCATAGAGCACCCATGAAATTAGACCTTTTCACATAAGGCACATCACTTAACCTTTCAGTCTTTGAGTTTATTTTCATTGTTGAACCATTTCAGTATCTTATCTGTAAAACAAAGGTCCTAATTATTCCCCAGAGTCATTTTGAGGGAGGTACTTAGCATAATTTTGGTAAATAGTGATTAAAAATTAGAAATTTCTTCATTCCACCTTCTCAATACACACATCTTAGAAACACACACAAATGAATACAGACTTACTTCTTTTTTAAAGTAAACAAAATATGGATTGGCTTGTAAATACTGAAAAAAAGAATTATCTCTATTTCTAATTGCTGATAAATGTAGCATAGAAGACACTGGTTACAAAACAAATCAATAGAATTTTAATACATTAAAATATGTAATTTTGGCATTCCAGAGCAGAGAAGTCCTTAAAGGCTAGCACATCAGAACTCTCTGATTTGCTTAACCTGTTCTTTACAGCTAGAATTCCTTTTTCCTCTCTTGTCCCCTATAGTGACTTTCTTTCCTAAAAAGCCTTCCTTGGTCCCCCCTACCAATATTGAGCAGACACACTCCTTCTCCATGCTTGAGTCACCTGCCCACGTCCCTATCACTGTTCTTATCACATAATAAGCATTCATAAATGTGAGTTCTTCGAGCAAATCTGAATATATTCTATCTTTGGTTCTGCTATATCTTTGACAGGATGAAGTTTAGTATAATTAGGTATAGCGTTTCCATTTTAAATACTAATTTTAGTGTATCATTTATACTCTAATACTCTATCATTTATACTTGAACAAAAGCATATATTTAAAACATTGTTTCAAATAAAGTTATATTGAAATATTACATTGTGATAAATTGCAGAAATTATGGACTCATCTGAAATCGAATATATAAAGAGCTAAGAATAATGTACATAGTGTTAGTGAATCGTGTAAATTTGGGAATGTATAACCAATATGATGAAGTGCCCCTTTGTTGTTGTCATTGATAGTGGAGGTATGATTTAAGGCAGTTAGTTTATTTTTCTATGCCTTATTAGATTAAACAAGCAGTAATGAAAATTTTAAACGTGGTAAAAATTTTTCCCGAAGTGGATATGTTTTTCTGATTGAAAACATCAACTAAAAAAAGCATGTCTCCTTTTTGCCTGTAATTTTATACTACAACTAGGATTAAGAATTTAATCAGCAATGCTATAAAGAAAAGCAGTTATATTTCTGTGATTACTGAGTAAAACTATTTTGAGGTAATAAATTTAAAATATTTTGAATTTTTTATTCTAAAGTTGAAAATTTAACCTCTTAAAAAAAAGAAGCTTCAAAAGTAAAAACAATGTAGATTTTAAAAAAAAATGCTTCACCCAGCATGTTCCTTTTTTATGTTTAGATATTCACTCTCTCTTTCTGCTCTCTCTCTCCCACCCTTCCTTACTTCCTGCAGCCCACTCTCCTTAATTTCCTCACTAGACTTCTGCCTAAGAAACAATAGCTACAATAACCTTGCACCAATAGGCTACTTTATATCAAATTAATGAAGCTAAAAATAGTGTCTTAAAAGGGCTTAAGTGTATGTTCTTTGAACTAAGAGCTAGTACCACTAAGATGTGGTTGGAAGGGTGTGTGTGTGTTTTAAAAGGCTCTAGTTACGCGGGATTTCAAGCTTGACAGTATGAATGTAATTATTTTATGTGTAAAATATACGCTGAACAGACTTTCTTATATCTGTAGGGCAAGGAAATAATTATATTATCTAAAAATAAAACTCACATTTTATACCTTAGTTCTTAGCTGAAATGAATTACTTGCTAACGGAAGTTAATATTTAATTGACTAGGTACGAAAAGAGTATGGGAAATGCCTGCGAACACACTGCTGTAGTGGCAAAAGTACAGAGAGTTCCATTGGTTCAGGGAAAACATCTGGTTCCCGAACTCCTGGACGATACTCCACAGGCTCACAGGTAAACAATATTTGTTCATTGAAATTAAGTTATCTCTTATCTATATCCTGTTATGGCTTGCTGTCCTTTCTGATCAGTTCAGTTTTCTATGCCAGATGTTTAACATGCCAAGTTTGTTGTTGTTTAGTGTGTCTCACGTGGGAATAATTCTGATAGAAATTAAAGAAACCAAAACTGTAATAAAATTATGAAATTTAGGGTCTAAGTTTGCATAATAGTTAATGACTTCCAGTTGTTTCTAGTTGAATGAGTATAGCTGGCGAAGAAAGGAGTTTTCTACTTCACCCGAAATTCAAGAAAGTAATATTTTATGTTGTAGGGAGCATGGGCCCCTGGCCCCCAAAGGTTTGCTCAAAAATCACTGACATGGGGCAGATTGGTTAATAGCAGAAAAGACATATAAATTTATTTAACATGTATACATGGGAGCCTTCAGAATGAAGATACAGGGGAAATTGTCCATTTTTATGCCTAGATTCAACAGAGTATGGACATGTAGAAATGTGATTTGACAAAAAGGGAATGATCCATGTTAACAGACTGAGCGGGGAGATCCACTAAGGCCTGTCTCTCTAGATCCTTCTTGGCCTTTCTGAGCTTGCATTCCTTCCCTCTGTATGTAGGGAGGGCCTCCCTGGAATGAGGGTCTTGTGACCTACAGCCAAACAAGGTAGATTAGATAATTTCTTCATGGCCAGTTTTTACGCAGAATAATTTTCGGTTTTATGGCTGGCTTTTGGGAAAAATTGTTCTGGTTTCTACCACACACCTTGGGGAAGCAGAATTCTACTACATATGGGTAGCCATGGGGAAGGATAAGACTGAGAGGCAGAAGATGAAGAGAAAGTAGGAGAAAAACTTTTGCTTCTAAAGCCTTCATTTGGGGAGACTGTTTTCTAAGACCTATCTGTATATTTAGAGAGAGATGATTTGTGAGTTTTAATTCTTTTAACCAATGTAATAATTCTCTATCACAAACTGAGACAATTAACATATAAAACAGTATGTTTAATAAAAACAATTTTAACTCAAACCATATTATGTACTGATAAGTTGAAGAACAAGTCAGGGCAGTGAAGAATACTACAACATCATTATAAGACCAGATGTAACTGGTCTAACAGTCACTCCCATCCATCCAGGCTAGATGTAGCTACATAATCCCTCACCAGAGAAATTTTAAACTTTTAGGTAAACTCTGTGACATTTTTCCCAGGCCACAATGTCAACCCAAAGGTTATTACAAAGAATTTTTAGCAACTCCAGGATGCTAAAATGAGCCAGTCACATAACAGGCATAGGATTGTGTGGGTCATGAGTGAATTGGGGTTCAGACTAGCAGATTAATATTTTTTAAGATTACATGATTCAGTAGGAAAAAGTCATGTTTTCATTGTTAATTGAAGTTTTCTGAGGGAGTCTTGAATTTCAATTGATAAAGTTATAAATCAAGAATTATTTTTTTCCTAACTCTTTTAGCTCAACCTATAAATCAAATTATTTTTTCATAAATTTGGTTATTTTATATAAAATAGAAGTGATTGCTTCATGTGTTGTTTGATGGATGTTCAATTGGCTTATAAGCCTAATAGATAAAACTTCCCTAAAAAATTCCATTTATGTGCTTAGAAAATTAAATTTCCTCATACCTTTTAAATACTACTTATAAATTTAATATCTCTGATTCTCTCAAACACATCAACTGTCAGACTGGACAGTCATATACACCTAACTAGCACTCAAACAACTCATACAAATCAAAGAGTAAATGATATTTTCATAAACACTTTCCTCAAAGTCAATGAAGTTTTCTTTTATCTTACAAATAAAACCATGTATTTAATCTAATATTTCCCACTAAAATTTGAAAAATTAACATATAACTACCAAATATATCAGACTAACTTAAATACTTGGACAATGACATTTATGAAACTTATTTTTAAATATAATACACAATTATGAATCAACTGACTTTGATTTATTATTTCTATATCATAGTGAGGGTGTAGAATTGCAAGTTAGGGGAACACATATACCAACTCAGATGGGCAGATATGTCCGAGTTTAGGATGACTAAATTTGCCAATCAGAGATCTGAATTCTCATGTAAGAGTGGGGGCAAACAAGGATGATACTTACAGCGTAAGCTGCTTCTTACAGTCAATGCCTATAATTTTAAACTGGTGATCCCTTGTCCCCCACCCCATCTTTTGTAATAACCTTTTTCACAACTTTGAAATTGAAATTGCTGAGATTCTCCACATCATCCAGCCTGATAAAATCCTGCATGCATTTCATGTTACTGAGCTCATCAGCCATCTTCCTATAGTCATTTTATTAACATACACCATTAATAAAATAATATTTGGTAGTTTCATTTATTAAGTTACAACATAGTTGTGCAATGTTAAGCAGTACTTCTATGAGATAAGACAGTGCAGCTTAATAGAATAATGATAAACTTGGTGGGTGGGTATACTTTGGTTTGAATAATAGTCTTGCCACATGCCAGCTCTAACACAGAACAAGTTCTTAACTTATTGTTCCTCAGTTTTCTCACCTGTAAAATGGTGAGAATAATACTAATTTCTTAGATTGCTAGGAAGATTGACTTGCTGTATACAAAACACTCAGACTTAATTGTGGGTGTTCAATAAATGGTAGCTGCTACCATTTATTAATGTCATTGCAGAATATGATTTTATATATGTAGTTTAAAGCTGTATTATATTTTTTCCTCACTGTTATAGTTTGTGACATCATGATTCTCTTGGTTATAAAAATTTACCTTGTTTTTCTTATACTTAATATAATGCTAATATAATACTAATTAACTATGACAATCCAATCCTACATAAAGTGATAGTTACTTAAATTCAGTCTGTTTAGGTAAAACAAGTAAATGCATTTCATGTTAATTGTGACTTCCTAGAAGTAAATGCTAAAATATTCACTGATATTAAGGCAAAATTTGGATAGCATAGATGCATTTTTTTTATCAGAAACCTTCTAAAATAATCTCTATATAATGCCAGCAATCTTCTATGCTCTGGGGATAAAATGGTTAAAAGACAGACAATCTTCTCTATAATCTTGAACTTTAATTCTAGTATTAGGAGACAGAAAATTTATTAATAAACTAACAATCCAAAAATATCAGATTGTGAAAGTTGGCAGAGAACCAAAAATGTGGTGATATAAAGTAGCTAGGTAGCTACTTGGGCTAAGTGCTAGAGAAAGACTATCTTAAACATAGTGTAGAACCTGGAACATAAAAAGAATTAATTAATTAATATATATACACATATATTATATTAATATATACAGATACATATAATATACATATGCTATTTACTATATGCCAAGTAAGTGACACATCAATGAACAAAAAAGACAAAAATTTTGTTCACATAGAGCCTCAAGTCTAATATAGACATTAGATATTAAATGTTAGACATTAAATGGATGGACATTAAATATACATATAAGAATTGAGTATATTATATAATACATGGTGTTGTAGAAGACATTAATGACTTGGGTGGGGAGATAGGGTAAAGGGGACTGAAATTGTGACTGGATTGGGTGGGTAGAATACATTTCTAGATAAGGTAGTCAAGTTAGGCATGTTTAATGAGAAAATATTTGAGCAAAAAGTTAAAAAGATAAAGGGATTATGCATATCTGTATCTGGAGGAAGAGCACTTCCGGCAGAGAAAATAACCAGTGCCAAGCCTAAGGTAGAAAGATGCCTGGCATTTAAGGAACAGCAAGGGGACAGGTGTGGCTAGAATAGGCAAGGGAGACTATTAGGAGATGAGATTATGGGGGCAGCTCATATAAATGTCACCTAACAATACTAGCTTCATCAACTCTCAGTTAAGATGCTCCTTCTTCAGTGCATTATTCTTAAACCCTCTAGACAAGGACATATCCTCTAATATGTACAACTTTAAACATATTTTTGTGTAGTGTAAAAAACATTCAAAATACACTAAAAATGAATATGTGGTACAATGAATTATTACCACTCCCCACATCAAGTATTAGAATATTGGGAGTAAGTACTGCAGAAACCCTTTAAACCCTTTTTAATCATTAACCTCCACATATAACCGCTACCTTAACTTTTAACAGTACATACATTTTGTCTTCCATGGGTTTGATACTATTCGGATGAAATCATCCAGCACATACTGTTTTGTTTTCCTTATTTCCCCTGTCATCTTATGTTATTGCAGGAGATTGTTTCTTTTTCATTGCTATATAGTATTCTATAATTTATTCATCTATCCTACTATTCATAGTCATTTGAGTTGTTCATAGTTTTCATCTATAACATTTAATCTTTCTATGAAGATTTGTGAGCATGTTGTGAGCATTTTATTTGCACAAAAATAAGCACAGATTTTGCTTAATCTATCACATACTAGTCTAGCAGCTCCATGAAAGCTAAGATGCTTTGTGTTCGCATTTCCCCTTGGTATCTCCTAGTTAGTATTTGGAAAGCAGTAGAGGATAATTAATATTTGTAATCAAGTAATTAAATAATAAAACAAATGTGAGAGATTTGTTCCCTGCATTGTTCTTCTGTTTATTTGTTTTCTGTGTGTGTGTTTGTGTGTGTGTTTGCCAACCTAGGGAAAATGTGATATGTAACAATATTTCTGAAGAATAAACATGTTCCAAGATTCAAAAAACCAATCATCTAATATTCTAAGATTAGCTACTCCTATTATTCAAGGAGTCCTAATATATTTGCAGCATAACCCATTTGTGAGCCTAGTTTCACAATTAGTAGTAGCAATATTGGTTATAATTATTTTATCCTTAGAAAAGCTTCTGAAAATACTGTTTCTTCCTCACAAGATTAATACTTTCTTGATCTCTAACTCAATAAAATGGCAAAACAGAATAAAATAGAAAAAAACTCCCCCAAATGGAAAAATATTGCAATGTTTTCTTGAATTATCTGACTCTTAGAAATATGGATTTAAGAATATCAATAATAATGTAAGAATTTTCAATTATCTATAAAACTTTCTACTGAAGCAATGAATAGGGGTGAATCCTCTATCTTTTTCTCCTTCAAAAGAAGGAAAAGACAGGATAGTATGTAATCTCTAAAATTGTATTGATCTCTTCATAAAAGTGGTGGAAAATGTAAGTTCAGTAGCATTTTAATAATATTCTATGTTCTTTCTTAACACACTCTCTCTTGCAAGATTCTGATTTCTTAAACTAAATCTTTTGTTAATAAAACAGGCAACTTAATGCATATGGGAACATTCCTATTCCAATAAAAGTTACAGTGAAAAGAATTTGTTTTACCTTGGAAACTAAAATTTTCTAATTCTAACTGTCTAGAGTACACTTCTATATATTAATATCTTCAACATATTTAAATTGGTATAGAGCTTTACATTTACATCCTTTTTCATAGTTATAATTATCTTTGGTATAGGCATTTAGGAATACTCTTAATGAGAACCGTGTATTACCATGAATGTTATTTCTAACGTTCTCATGCTTTCTGTGCTTCAAGCATGTAGAAGTTGCTTATTCGCCAGATGCTAGAAACAAAGGTCTCATATAACTATGACAGAAAGAAAAAGAATGATTTGTGTGAAAATTCTCTGCCTCGTGAGTTCATTTCCTTTCTTCCTTTTCACCCACCCAGAGCCGAATCCGTAGAATGTGGAATGACACGGTCCGAAAGCAGTCAGAGTCTTCCTTTATTACTGGAGATATAAACAGTTCAGCGTCACTCAACAGAGGTAATTAGAAATGATTTTTCATATTTATTACTTTTCTGATTACTTTAAGAATTTCTTGAATGCATTGCTTTATTTTCGACTTCTGGGTCTGATAGGAATATTGCAAGGCTATAAAATCTGTTTGAGTATAGCAGTATCTTCCATAATTCATAAGCCACTTTTTTTAAAATCCTGAATTTGGGGGAAATCCTTTCTGAAAGGAAGTTAGAAAACGAGAAACTTCTTTTCCTAGTCATCTGCTACTGCTATAAACTGGTGAGCTGTCAGGGCTCATTGGAAGCAGTGAAAATGGGCAATTATGTGGCTGTATAGTCTGCTAAGCATCATAGAGTTCCACATTGTCTCAGGCATAAAGCAATTTCATAGTCTTTGTGAAAGGAAAAATATACTGTCTAATACATACTTAAGGCAACCTGTGTACTTGGGGGAAAAATCTTATCTAATCTTAATATCTAAAAGACTTATCTGGATAATATTCGATATTTAAAGATCTAGGAGGAAAAAAATACTTTTCTGTATATCATAATTTTTTTGTGTGTATGTGCTTGTGGTTAAAATGCTCCCTGGACATCATTTAGATTTTTGAAATGAAGTTCCCTAAATCTACTATTTTGTTTGTGGTTGATTTTCTTTTTTCTTATTTTTTGCGCGTGTGCTCGCACTCTCTGTCCCTGTGGGGGTGGGGGTGTGTATGTGGGTATGATTAGAATTAATTTGACTGAAGTAAAAATGACTAGATTTATGGAGAGCAAGAGGATACTACACTCAGCAATGGAAACTATTTGCAATATAGTTTAATGTGGGAAGGTGGCATTTGTATGAACTTAAGTTATTTTTAGGATCATCATTTTTTTTTTACCCCTAAACTGGAATTATTAGTTTGTTTTCAACCTGTTTCTGTCAGCTTTTTGTTACATATAATGATAATTAAGAACAAATGATGTAATAATTATGGCTTATGATTAACAAAGACTCAGATGCTGGTGCTATTAATTATTTTTACTTAAGTAAGTTGCAACTAATTTATCTAAAGGAAGTTAGGACAGGCAGTGTCCAAATTGAATTTGATATGGGGATCTATGTTTTAATATAATCTTAATTGAATTTCATATGTTATTTGGGCAATGATATAGTAACAATAATGCAGTGAGGATTTTAAATTATCTCTATCACATTTGCTTGCTTAGTAAGGACAATGAGTAGGAATATTCCTCCAAATATGAAGAAAATACATTAAAATAAAACAACTACCTTCTTGTATTTTGTTTCATTATTAGTTTTTTTATTTGCTAGAATACATTTCTGTAGACAAACTCTCTCAAGCATTCTTCTCTTTTTCAATTTAGTTTTAATCTTTAGTTTGTGAATATTTATTTAAATATAAGTACTATAACATTTTGACATTCATTTTGCAATCATAAAGAAGAAATTACTTAGAAATGCTTCCAAGGCCTAGGAATTAATTTGCTTCCATAGTGACTAATTTTTCTTTATTCTTTAAATAATCTCATATATAGAGAATTTACAGTATGTTCCTAGAAAGGAAACTATCCTTATCAATAGGATTTATTTTTAGACATATCTCACATCTAATGGTCACAGTAGCCATAGAATAATCGTTTAAACAAAGATGAGGTCATATGATTTTAATGATGCACTCTTTATTTGCCTATTGTAAGGATAGGTAAAATATGTAAAATTATTATTTTGTCTACCATTGCTATCTAAATTTGTATAAAAATAGCAAGCTATATAACTTTAGTAAAAACTGCTTTAAATGGATAATTTTTATGACTTTATAGTCTATCACATTATATAATACTGCTATTTAGTTTCTTCTTAATTCCTTCTCAAATTTCATCAACTTGGAATATAGTGATATGTGGAAAATAATATTTATAATATATTGACTGGTCATATATTTAAGTCTGTTTATTAAAATCTCTAGTTTTAAAAGATATCTCTAAAGCTATTACAGGAAGGCTATAAAGTTTTTTGTGACATGGAATAAATTAATTTAATGCTGACTTTGAGTAGTGGGTAGAGTGATAAATTGAATTGATAATTTGAAGTGTGCCCAGGTAGTGATCTTTTTCATCGAAACACATACTCTTCCTTTCACTTAGTGACTTTAATGGTGCTAGAAATCATAGTGATCTTCTTTATTTCCTATATTAATTAACTACACCCCCCATCACAAAATCCTAGTTTTATTCTCATCTCATTATTTTTTATCTTTGATGAGTGGAGTACTTAAAATTTTATTTCTTCATATTATATCTCTGAAGATAGTCTTTAACCTCCTTCTTTAATCTTGTCTTATTTCCCAGGGTCCTATCTTCCCTGCATTCAGGCGTGTGTATCATATTTAGGTAGGTGACATCCAAGATTCATCTTTTCAGATAAACACCTTGGTCACCCCAGTAGCATAATTTTTCACTTCTTTTTTTTCAAAAGATTATATTCTCTATTATTAAAATAAAAATTGTAGATATTGCATCTTTACATCTTCACATATTCTATCTTCCCATTCATTCTTAGTTTCTTACAGCTAGCATTTTTTTTAATTCAAACTCCATTTTCCTTTCTTTCTAAGTTAGATTCATTAAATCTCCTATTTTTGCCTTTGAAATACTTACTACCCTTTAAAACTACAAGTTATCTAAAAATCACTTCTATTTTTACTTTAGGTTTGCTTTTCTATTCATTCCACTGCCCAATTCATCAAAAGAGTGTTATTTTAAAATTTTGTATGTCTTATCATCTATTCTTAAAAATGAATCAATCATTATCATCTTTTGGATCCATTAAGAATGAAGAACTCACCATGCAATGCAGAACTACTTCTCAATGGTTTTTATTTTTTTAAACCATCTCTAATATTCTGTTCTTGAACCAACTTTTTGCATCATGTGTATCAGATGACCTTGCTACATTTCCCAGTGTGATAAACTCGATTACTATTGGGATTTTACTCCTTGGAATCATGTGAAACCTTGGAAGATTTATTGATTATTTTTAATGAGTATACTAACTCTTATTTATTCTCTTTGGAAGTTTATTGTTTGGTCACTTCATCTCTTTAAAACATTCCATTAACTCTGTATTTTGGATATCTATTTTTATGAAGATGTTTCCCAAAATGTTTTTGATACCTTTTCAAATATTTTTCACAATGTTACATACTAGGGCAAATCCAGAATTCCTTGAGGCCAATCAATACTCCAGCACTACTACCAAGTTAACTTAACCGATGGCACTATATATGCTGGTAGAAAGAGCTTTAGAAGAGCTGTAAGGTGATAGTTGATTACAGAGAGTTTCAACAACGGTTCACTCTGAGCCAAACCCAAGTTTTCACAAACTCATGGGACCACAGGAGGGTTTATTCATTGGTTCAATGAAATATTTACTGTTTTGCTCATATCATGAAGGTTTAGTCAATGCTTAATTGCCAAGCTCCTCCCAGGGCTATTGAAATCTAATCAAAATCCCTAGTAGTTCCGACTCCCTGGTAGTGGTGGAAACGATTTATAGCTAAAGTTGTCTTTCCAGCCCATGTCTCCTACCCATGATCTCTGCTGGCTAAACCTCATCTCGAACAATTTAGATTAACGACGCCTCTAGAACTTGTATTTGATAAAAAATGAAATGTTAGCTTAGAAATTTCCTCTGGCAGTTTAATTGTTAAACATTTCTTCTTTTGGTATCTCTAAATAGAAATTAGAATATTTTCTGAAATTAGGTTTTATTAGGCTTTATCTCATCATAAATATTATAATTACATTTCCCATTTTCTTTTTATTTAATTAGTTAGATTGAGGTCAGAAATTTCCATTTAAAAAATCAAGTTTTGCTAGGTAACTCCTACCAATATGGAATCTTTGTTCAAATTATAAAAAGGGGCCCCAATCTCACTCCAGCTATGGATTTATATGTCCTCTGAGTGGTAGAATTTTAAAAAGGCATTATTTTTCCTTCTGGAACAATGGCTTGGCTAGCATCCTGGGTTTTTATTTCCCCCTAAACTGCTATCCTCCGTCTTGTCAACCTCCCACACAAGTTAATGTGATTTAGGTTTTTATGCTGGAGATCTAACCAGTAAGGCTTTACTGATTTAAGCCAAATTTAGTTGTTATGTGTAGGAAGATTGAGCTGTAGATGTGTAGCCCTTATTTATTAATGCTGATGGATTCTCTTTTAAGGGTTCAGATCTGAATTAATCTGCACAAGCATTCTCAGTAAATTTATGTCATCAGTAAAATTATGATTGCCTATGGCAATGCATTTATTTTCATAGATTTCTAAGGGTAAATTCTGGCTCTCAGCCAGTGGCACAACGACCTACTGAAAGGTGACCCTACCTGTTAGGAGCATTTTTGATACAAAGGGGAAAGATGCTGCCATCAAATAGACATTTGTATGTAGTTGATTTACTCATTGTAGTTTTAAGAAGGGACACTGATTAAAAGTCACTTTTAATCCAGTGGCTTTTGACAAACTTCTTAACTTCTCAGGGTCTATGCAATAGGGAAATAAATAGCACCCACTTCAGAAGGTCCTTGAGAGGAGTAAATAAGTTAATATATGTGAATTGCTTGCAACAGTGCCTAGAACATAAGAAGAAATATTATGATAATTATTATTTTATTCAGAAGTTCACTTGTATTTTCTAATAAATGAAGACTTGTCCTTGGCAGTGCTTTCAAGTAATCAGATATTAAAATTCATCATTCACTACTAAAGGTTTTTTTTTTTTCCTTTTTATTTTCCAGCAATAGGTGGGAGGAATGAGGTGGTTACCTGAATGTCAAGTAAAAGAAACAATAATTTAGCCAAGATAGTGCTACCTCTGAGGCTAACAAAAAGAATAAATGAATAACGCTAAATTGTTGCTTCTAAATTAGAAATTAAATGCAGATTACATCTGCCTAGTTGTATTTTCTACTTTTGATTTGTAACCATGTCTTAGCATCAAAGAAATAAAGGTGGTACATATTTTTGTCCTTACCTTAGATAATGATATAAGCAAACACTGCCTCCTCTTTTCTTCTGAGCCCTATCCTACCCTTCTGAAGCTTAGAGAACACTAGTTCGATTCAGACAGCCCTGCTAAATAACCAGTTATGTAGTAGAGCAGGGCTATGACTCAGACTTCTTTTTACCTCATGTCTTCTCAGAGCCTGTATTGTCTTTCCCAGGAGGTTGGTCACTGAGGCAGAAGAAACTTTACAGTAAATCACCTGCCATCTCATTAATATTCAGGCTTCTACACATATTTTGCTTTTATATTTTTAACGAAAAATGCAAATGAAAAAAATGTAAGTGGTGTTTTACTGTGATTAATGATTTATATAAACCAAAACTACCAGGGTGAAACACACACTCATTCACTGTACTTTATTAATGTCAATAAATATAATTTGGCTTATCTGCATAAAATATGCCATATTGCCCAAAAGCCTTGCTTTTCTGAAGGATTATAAAATCATTTGTTGTAAATATTAACCAGCTCCTAATACAATCTGACATCTATTTATGAAATTTGCAAAAACAGTTAATAATATCCCTATAGTACTTACATAGCTAACAAATCAGACTAGCTTGTATAACAAACTATTTTTGTTTTAACAGGCATTATGATGATATGAATGTAAATATAAGTATCCTATGGCATGAGTGAAGTTTTCTTTTGAGATTCACCATTATGTCTAGTATGTCTGTAATTTTGTTCTTTTTATTATTGATGTGTTAATGAGGCAACAGTGTTCTCTGTGTTAATTTCTTTCCTTTGTATCTGTCATCAATAGACATAATTGGAAAAGTAACAATAAAACAAGGAAATCTGTGTTAGGAAAATCAGTTTAATGACACAAAGGCAAAATAGGTACAGATTTAAAAAGTGAGATGCTGAGTCAAATAGATAAACAATGCTATTAATATACTAATTTTTAACCCAAGAAGACCAAATAATTTTCAGAATGAACTCTCCATTCATGTGGCAAAATGACATCTACTGGATATTGATTTCCAGTCAATCAGGGGCAAAGGTTCTTGCTATAAATGCTTGGCAGGATCTGAAAAAGAAAAACTTTTCAGTGCTTACTCAGCAAGCCCTCTTATGCATTGCTTTCAACTTTGTCTCTGATATGACTCCTTCAAATAATCCAGTCTCTCACCACCAACCAGACAATAGTAAACATGGCTTGAATGTACTATTATTATTATTTACTTAAAGTTTTTTATGCATCCCTTTGCAAAGAGAGTTTTGTAAAGTCTTCACTGGTTTATTATCTTATTGCCTTACATATAGTTAGCAGTAAGTCTTACCTCTGTTGTAAATCAAACAAGCTGCAGTGAGACACCTTGGTAACTTCTAAATGTAAGTTCTATAGAACATTTCCACTGAGCTTTTACTGTTGTTTCATGTAAGTTACTGAGGATGTAATATTTCCAAAAATATGTCTTTTTTAGGGCTAAATATGAAGATTCCAACACAGGAATTGCTGATATTCTTTTTTCTAATAGAACACAATATGCCTCTTTATAGTTCTTGATAAATTTGGTGTTTCTCCTTTACCATGTGTGTGGCTATCATTTGCATGTTGTACTCTGTTCATTATTCATTATTTGTTTTCTTTATAACTGTGGAGCAACTGGGTTTCTTGGTAATTAAAGTAACTTGTCCAAGATCACCCGGCTGGTAAAAGACAAAATCTAGATTCCAAACAAAATCTTTCTGACAGCAAAGCCCTACTCATAACAAAAATATTCATATTTTTCATATAATGACAAATTTTCATGAAGCTTGTCAAAGATTAGATTATAGATAAATATTTTGGGGGGAATGTATTTCAAAATGTCCTTTATTTTTATTACCTAATGTGGAAATTAAATATTCTTAACTGTGCATATTCACATCCTTATTTCTTAAATTTCTAAATATGCTATTCATTTGCTTCCACTTAATTTAATTATAAGTACAGTTTTTTAGATTAGATTCATCCTACCCATGTACAAAAGAAAGACTTCAAAAAGCTGAATGTATGAAGAGATAGATTGGCAAATAACATATAACTTTTATAAAATTATTTGATATGGAATATATTGAATTACTACACATATTACTCAATTGTAGGGCTTAGGTTGTAAGAAGAATTTCATTATTATTCTTCTTTTCTTCCCTGGAAGCTTTCAAAGTATTTTATTGGTAGAATCCTTTTTTCTTTAATTTTAAATTTGTATATTTTAGTAAAAGGATGAACATTTTGATCAGGGCAAAGATTATGTTAAAAAATAGGTAAGGCCAGGTTCAGTGGCTCATGCCTATAATCCTAGCACTTTGGGAGACCAAGGCAGGAGAAATGCTTAAGGATGGGAGTTCAAGATCAGCTTGAGCAAGAGTGAGACCTCTGTCTCTACAAAAAATAGAAAACCTAGCTGGGCATGGTGGCATGTGCCTGTTGTCCCAGCTACTCAGGAGGCTGAGGCAGGAAGACCGCTTGAATCCAGGAATTTGAGGTTGCGGTGAGCTATGATGATACCACTGCACTCTAGCCTCGGCAACAGAATGAGACCCTGTTTCAAAAAAAGAAAAAACAGGTGAAAGACTTGTGCCTATAATCATTTAGTAATAGAAAGGATATAACTTTTCCCAGATCTTTGTACTCCTAAATTTGACATTCCTTGAAACTGTGTTATTTTCTGCCAGGGCAATATAGTAATGCCTGGAATAAGTATAAAATATATTTCAGTTGAAATTTCAGCGAAAATTTTATAAATTAAACTTCTTATCACTTTTATGTGCTGAGTCTGGTTTTAACAAAAACCATGAAATGCTTTATAATAAAATATCTAAAACCAAGCCAAAGCTGAATTGTTTCTCTCATCTGGAAAACTATTCCTACTATACTTTAAACATAAAAGCTGCGATGATATAAATGCCATATATCAAATTCAAAGTTAGCAGAGTTATCATTTGTTCAAATTATTTTTTCTAAGAAATAAGCTATATGAATTTGTATCTGTTATGTTGAAGTAAATAGAAGTTAATTCAATTACATGAAAAATTAAAAAGTGAAAGTAAGATATATGTTTAGCAATGAAAGTCCTTATTGGAAACAAAAGATACTTAAATTGTCATTCCCAGTAATTATGTAGATTCCAATTAAAATAGCTCCTGTTAAACTGCATACACAGGCTTCCACTTTGTATAGCTCAGCTTTGTATACTGCATGCCATTTAAAAGTAAGTGTTTATGTGCTAGGTTCCTCTATGGTTTTCATAATATGCTTTCTTCATAATTTATCATTATAAGGAATGTAGATGCTTCAGAACATAAGACAGGTTAGCTAACACTTTCATAAAAGGTAATTTACAACCCTAAGAAATCACTGGAGAATTAAGAAAAAGTTGAGAAGGTTTCCAGATTGAAAGAAGATAGTCAATCTTGATTTAAAAAAGTAGAAATAATATGTTTCCTGAATTAGCCTCAATAGACAGAACAGACTTGATTATGATCATATGATAAAATAAACCTTCTCTGAACAGCATTATAAAAAATCTCTTTATTCATGGAATCCTTGTTTTAATTAATATTTATTTTTTTCAGTCACACTTTTTTTCAAATATAGGTTCCAATTTATAAGCTCAGGTTTTAGTCAAGGCAAACATTCTGCGTGTAAGGATTACATAATTTGCAAAATATAAAAATTATGCCAATATTGGGTAGTGAGTTATATTAAAAGTCATATTTTCTTCACTTTAGTAAATTATTTTATATTTATTAAATAGTTATGCTTTCATTTTTTCTGTTTTTTTTTAATTTAGCAAAAATACATAAACAATGTTTGATTTACAAATAAATACAGATATGGGATTGACTATATACCATTAGCAGATTGTCAAGAAAGAATCTAATTTAGAGAAAATGAATTGAGTCACTACTGTATGAATGACAAAGATACATTTTTTTTGCTCAATGCTTTTGATTAACTAGAAAGAAGTGTGGTTTACTGGTATTTTGCTTGTGGTTAAGCCAAATTGGCCTGTTATTTTTAGACTCAGTATTCTTTGTTTTGAGTAATATGCTGAAGTATTCAAAATGTCCAAGTTAATAGAGCACAGAAATGCATGTCCTTGATCAAAAAAAGTGAGATTTAGAGATGAATAAATGATTAATATAGACAGGTTCATCACTTCTACTGCAAACCGTCCACTTGCTCTGTTGTGAAGCAGATTCACCAAACATCTGAGTTGCAGTCCTACCACTGTTGGCTTAAGCAGTTAGAAAACCTAAGATTTCTGAGCAAGTTTGCTTTTACCTAAATATGTGAAAAATGTCATTGAATATATCTAATGACATTAGTTTCTTCATCTGCAACATGCTGCGGTTGTGTTGTATCACATGGATAAAATATTAAATGTAAAAATAATAGCATTTAAAACTTCTAGAAAAAACATAGTTTAGATATTTTATATTAAATAAGGAGTTCTTAAAACCAAAATAACAAAATCACAAACTATAAGAAAAATACAATGAGATTGTTGTCTCAAACTTTAAACAGTACTCCTAACAGGTAAGGCATTGGGAGAGGGTATAAACAACATACATAACAAAATGTTAGTGCCTATATTATATATACAAAAATTCTACAAATCAGTAAAGAAATCAACAGCCCAATATGAATGTAGGCAAAAGATAAGAGGAGGCAACTCACAAAAAAGAAACCCTAATGGCTAATAAACATGAGCGATCACCTTTCTCTCTCTGGTAATGAAAAATGCAGAGCGTAACAGTGATTTAAAATACCATTTCATACTCAGTCTGATTGGCAAAAATGTCAGTCTGACAATGCTAAATTCTAGCAAGAATTTGAGAAATACACACTGCTCCTGGGAGTGTGAATTTGTACAAACACCTTTGACAGCATTTTTGCAGTATGTTGTAAATTGAAAATGTGCATAACATATGACCCAGCAGTTTGACAAAGTATTTACCGTAGAAAAACTCATGTGTCTGAACAAAAAGACACAGATAAAGCCAATTAGTGTGAAATAAGGGGAATGTAAAATGTAATTTTTGGAGTTCTCAGCTCTATAGCTTTGGATTTATATACTAAGATAAAGGCAACATCTCTGAATTCAGAATATTTCATTTTATATTGAACTAACAATAACGTAATCTGCACTTTGAAGAAAATGTGTCATTGAAATCCATATTAATAGATTACCAGTGAATGAATTAGCTATTAAAAGAAGCTGAAGTATCTCCAAACCATTTGAATGAAATTTAATAGGCAGGTTGATTAAAATTTAATAGCAAACTTGTTGGCTATTAAAAGTGCACGATGTGATAAATCAAGATGTCAGCTCTTCAATTTATGACTTTAGAAAAAAATGATGAAAGAGCTCTTGGCTTTGAACAAAATATTTCTTCTTTGACACTTTGTAATTTCATTGTTTGAATTAAAACATTAAAAATGTAAACTTATGGTTTCTGTGGGTTTTGAAGTTATTTTACATAACTTTTAAGGGTATCATGCAGATTCCATTAGTTTTTTTTAAAAATAAATGACTTGATCTTGATTTATATGATTGTTCCTATTTTATTAATATATGTAGCCTTATGAAGTTGAACTGATTATATTTTTGCACTCTCTGCAGATTGTGTATATGTGTTGATACTGTTTTCTTCCACAGAAAAGCAAAATTTCAGAAACAAAATACTTAAAATAGAAAATTCCTACTTAATTAGTTCTCCATAGTTCTAGAAGCCTCTTCAGTTATCTGTTTACTTTCATTTTATTGGTCTATTTATTTTATATAAATTAACACATGAATATGAAAAAATTGAATATTAACAAAAATCATATGGGAAAAATTAATGAACTCTTAGAAGGTTTCTAATAGAATTATGGTGAAACATTCTTGAGGGCATAGGATCCTTAAAACATTTTGAAAATCACTGATTTAAATATGTTTAAGTAAAACTACCAGAGTCATGTGAGACCTTGAATAAATTATAAATGTCTCAGCCTATGTTTCTTTATTTAGTAAAAAATGAGGGTAGATTAGATGATGTTACAGTCTTATTTAGTTCTAAATTCTGAGTTATAATCTTTCTCCATAATGCCATATGACAGGTTAGGTGATACTTATATATATAATTTGTATTTTGAGTATTTCTAATTCATTTTTCCAGTTTTCTTATTTATATTATAGTAGTTCACTCACTAAGAAACTTACCTATTTTCCTTTATACCCATTCTCTTAACTATTTGTAAAGGAAATAAAAGCCATGGACCCTTTCAACAGAAAGAAATGCAAGCATGTGTGTGTGCACAATTCAGCATACTGACAGATACCTATAGCATTTTACCTGTGATTTTAAGGATTTCACAACTTCATAGATATCTCCCTGTGAAAGATCCCATACCTTACCTTGAACTGAAGGTAGTATTCTAAATCTATGCAAAATACTATCATTAGAGAGACTATTTTTACTTTGAAAAATGAAGTCTCCATTATGGGCCTAAATTAAGGTCTGAAGACAAAAATATAGAGTCATCACTCATTAGGAGCTCTGTTTTATACAAAACTCTGATTTTTATACATTAATATATATATAGTGAAAATGACTTCATAAAATATGTTTTGTCAAACCAAAGGAGAGAGAACCCTGAGTTACTGGAATGGAAGATATTAAAGAAGAAAGAACCATCAGGGTAAAACTATTTTATTAGGATAAAACAAACAGAACATCTGCCATCCTGTATGTTTATAAATAAGAATAAGTTAAAAATTGAGACATATTGCTATGTGACTATTGAAGAATGGTTGGATTCAGTTGGTTCATTAGATCACCAAGGTCTTAAATGATAAAATTTTGGCCATCCAATATGACTGAATAAGAATATAAGCACATTTTTTAAAAAACGATGTCTGAGGGCAGAGCAGAGTGGCAATTTTAGTTATTTTAAGAGCTTTTCATTATAGTTTTGTTAGCCTGCTGTCAAGAAGAAGTGTTGTTTGAATTATGTTTCTGAATGATATAATATAGATTCAAGTGAGATTCAACTGTCATCCTTTTTCAGATATGCTTTTTACTTCACAATTTCAAAGCACGCTGATCTGCCTTAGATTTACAGTCCTCAGTTACATATATCACACTGAACTAGCCCAGACAATGCTGTCATTCAGGGCTTCCCAATGTCAAAACACCTATTTTTGCAAGGAAAGAAATATCACAGTTTTATGTTAAACTGTACATTTGAAAAGAGTTTGACTTGTTATTATTCCATTCAAAATTCACTCATTCAAAAACTTTTATATCAGTATACATCTTCAGATATAAATAAAGTAAAATAAAAAGAATTCTTCTTAAATGATTATAATTTAAAACTTAATCTTTTTTAGTGGCATTAGGGTCTGATTTTCTAAATAATTGTCAGTAAAATTTCCCAAGTTTTTCAATGTGAGATATGAAAATCCTTTTTGCTTCGTATATTGCTTTCACCAGAAATAAAGATTTTGTGCTTGGCCTTTTATTGACAACTATGTTGATGATTCCTATATATGTGGAAATTCAGTCTTAATTCCCTTTCTGTGATTTTTATTAGAGAGCTTACCCTTGTTTCTTACAGCAATTAAGCAGGTATGACTAGACTATAGCCAAGATTTAGTAAGTAAGAGTAAGTAGTAATTAAGTAATAGCTATTTTTACATAGCCACTTTATATTTAACCCTAATCTGAGCTTTTTACATTGCGTCATGGCAGGTTGTGGGTTTGCTTCTTGTTTTTGCCGTTATTATTATCTGCAGTTAGCATTCGGGTAGCATTTTGTACTTCCAAATAATATATGATTGTTTATTTCTACTTTAAAAGTTCCAATAGTGTAGTACCTATTTAGAAGAAAATAAAGAAATCACGTTAGGAAGTGGGCAATTGGCACTCTGAAAAATTTACTCAAATTATAACACTACTCATAATTGACAAGTCGACTTTGTTTTAGTTTTATATTTTCAAGATATCATCGATTTCACATATTTTCATTAATTGAGCAAATATTTATTGCACTCTAGGAACTCTTCTAGGCACTAGGCACTTGGTGTATAGCATTGAAAACCCCTGTGTATTCTGTTTTCCTGGAGCTTACATTCCTGCAAAAATTAGCACATAAACTTTCATTTCACATACGTAATGTTGTAACTATCTCCCTGTCTCCCTTACCTCCCAACAAGAAAAAAAAAAACCCTACCAACCTATTTGTGTCTTCAAACTGACTAACCAGTAGGCTTAACTTTTCAGCTGAGAAACAGTGACAGATGGTCTGTAAACACTGAACTTCTTGGAAGTCTTATTAGAAGGGAAGTTTACAAATCAGGAGATAGTTGGAGGGAAAAGGAAGAGACACAGTAGACAGAATCCTGGAAGATAGTATCAGGATGCAAAGTGACCTAAGTCAATTGGGGAAACAGCCAAAAGCAAACAGGATAGACTTCAGCAAAGACAAGTGAGATGTAGTGCAGCTATAGAGAAAAGACAAAAGTAGCTTTGCACATAAAAGATAGAGGAAGACAGGTTCTTTGTAAGTTTTTAGTTAAAAGATCCAGGCGTTGGCAGCAAGCTGGGTTTGTTTTCAGCACTGTCAGTGCTACCATTCAAGAATATAATTGAAATACCTATTTAGTGATCACATTCCCTACAGTTCACACTGTAGGGAACGTGATAATATCTCTTAGAAAAAATTACACTTATTTGGAATGGTGATAGGAAGAATGACCTCTTGAGGTCACTCCAAGACTATTTCCATGGCTATCCCAAGCCCAGAATAGCCATGGAAAGATACTGACTCCTTACATTAGGTAGATCAAAGAAGGGATAATTGTTTGATTACTCAGACATATATCCTTTATTCTTTGATATGAACAAACCCATAGAGCTTATCTATATATTTATACTCTTTGCAAAACATTAATTATCAAATCCCACTTCCTTCTCTTTTGTTCCTGGTACTGAAGACCTCACTTGAATTATAACTCTCCATTTGTAGAACTCAACTTAGTTTCAGAGACAGCAATTACATTGGTTTCAAATGGTGCATGAGGTATAAACGTGTGTGATAGACAGTAAAAAAGCAACTGATTTTTAAGTAGTGGATTATTTTCTTTTATCACGAAAAGATCCTTAATACCAAGGATAAAGAGGAATGTGCATTTTGTTTGAACATTTTAAGTGTTTACTTGGTTTTACTATAAACAGCAGATGGATCTCCAATTTTAGCTGCATGTTACTCACTATGGCTATAGATCAGGATTCTGTATTGTATCAAGAGTTGAGGAAGCAACCTCCCAAAGCCACATGGCTGAGACTGAATATTTTTCCATATAGCCAACATTGTGTCATAACACCTACTATATACAAATACCACTTCTGCCATTGTCGCCAACTTTTCCAGCTTAGCAGGAATTGATGAAAAATAAAATGAACTTTAAAAATCAGTCTTTTTAGATTAATAGTTTAATGACCAAAACACTTTAAAGTACATTCAAAAATTAGAAAAACCAGAAAGGAACTTTATGCTGGGAAAAATATTAAATATAACCACATAGATTATCATAAAAAGTTTGATAGCTTCATTACAATTCCATTATGAAACTCCTCCTTTTTTGGTATGATTCACTCTTTTTTGTTCTTACGTTCTTGACTTTTTTAGAAACTGAATCATAAACACAGAAACCAAAATATTGAGTCATCTGTGTCTTGCTTATGCTTGATTCTTCCCAACTCAATTGTTTTGTTATTCTAAAGCTCTAATTATCTTGTTTTTTAAACTGTCTTCTTTTAGATCAATAAACAAAACAATATGTATATAAATAAAAGAAATATTTTACCTTTTAAGATATAGGAAGCAAGGAAACAGAGTAGCATCCAATCTTGTCACCTTATTGTTTGTTTTCCAGTTAGTTCAAGTTAAATAATATGCAGTAATGAGAAATATGTGGAGATGCAGATGTAAGCCTTGACCATAAAGATCTTACCCTATTTGTGATCTTTGAGGGAGTGTTAAAGAATTTGAGTGATTTTATATTTTTAAGATTTTAACACTAGTTCATTTTAACTAATACCTTTTATTTTCTATTTCAATACTCTGAGTAATTTTAGAAAGTAATTATTTGTATTAGAAAACTAACTTTACTTTTTACTTGGAAAAAAAGTCCAGAATAATAAATATCAGGTAGCAGGTATAATTTACAGGTAATTTGTTTTTAAAAAATGTTGTACTAACCAAATCCTGTCTCAAACAATTAATCTTAAATTTGTGTATAACATCAATGATATAAATATTTGAGATATACAGTTTTCTTTTTTTGTCTAAAAAGTACTATGATAAACTCTTTTTAATTGACTTTCTTATTAAAATGCCATATATTTCATTCATCAGTGGAATGTAACACTATTATAGACCCCATTCTATGGTAATTGAAGATCTGCAGTCGCACTGTGTAAGAACATTTAAATGTGTATGTTGTATATCTTCAGGAAGCAAATATTGAGCACTTAGTACATGAAAACTTCTGTGCTAATTCTATGCTAATTCTTTGAAGGATATACAGGATGCAAAGACATTATTTCCTGAAAGAACTAATACTTTCCAACTCTAGAGATCTGAAAAGCTATATTGTCTTTAAAATCAAGAGGTGTTCATAATTTTGAGGTTAAAATGTTTGTTGATTGATATTAATAACTTACCATGAGAAAATTATAATTTAGAAAAGACTAAAATTACTATTGCCAAGTGTTCCCTTTTCATTCTTTAAACATTTCTACAAATGACTATTAATTCTTCTATTGTTTTAGTAATTATTTTAATATATTTTATTAATTCAATATCTATTACTTTTATTTTGAGATAATTATCGATTCACATGCAGTTGTATGAAACAATGCCGAGAGATAGTATACCCTATGCCCAGTTTCCCTTCTGTCTTGTGAAACTGTACTATAATATCATAACCAGGATATTGACATTCCACCACTCTTGTTCAGATTTATTCAGTTTTACTTGTAGTCCATTGTGTTTGTGTGTGTATGTTTAATTCTAAATCCACAAAGTAGGTTTGTGTATTCCTCATCCTAGTCAAAATACAGAATAGTTTCATCACCACCAGGATGCTTCATGTTGCCCTTTTATGATAATACCCACTTAACTCCCTCTTCCATCTTAACCCCTGGCATCTTTAACCCTGGAGAACACTAATCTGTTTTCCATTTATATAATTTTGTCATTTCAAGAATGTTATTTATACATAAATGCAATTATACAATTATACGGTATGCAACCTTTTGGGATTGGCTTTTCTCAGTTTTTATGTCTATCAATAGTTTGTTCCTTTTGATTACTCTAATATTTCCTGATATGGATATACTACAGATTGACCATTCACCAATTGAAGGAAATTTGTGCTCCTATTGGTTTTGGGCTATGACAAATAAAGCTGCCATGAACATTCATGTACAGGTTTTTGTGCAAAAATAAATTTCCATTTCTCTGGGATAAATATCCAAGAGTGAAATTGCTGGGTGATATGGTAATAGCATGTTTAGTTTTACGAGAAACTGCCAGAATGTTTTTCACAGTGGCTGTACTATTTTACATTTCCACCAGTGATGTATAAATGATCCAGTTTCTCTGCCTCCTTGCCATTAGATGTGTAGTGATATCTCATTGTGGTTTTAATCCGAATTTCCCTAATGGCTCATAGCAATTCTTTTCATGGGCTTATTCACCACTTCTTGCATGTAATTTCTGTTTATGCTTTTGGACCATTTTCTAACTGGATTTTTAGTTGTTGCTGTTTGTTTTAAAAGTTGACTTTTGAGAGTTCTTTGTTGAATCACAAATAATTGTAAATTTGTTTACAAATATGTTTTCCCAATCTATAGCTTGTGTTTTCATCTCCTAATATATATATATTTAAATTAACATGCACCTCTATGGTCACCATAGTCATTCCCATACAATTGGTATTTTCCTTTCCTCAGGGACTTTTCCTTTCTTTATCTAACATAAATACACAATTCTGACTATTATTTTCATACATGATATAATTATGTTTAATAAAACTCTTCATCTGATCTTATGATTCTTGGTTAAATGGAGATGGGAGGTTGCAACTCAAACTAATGGTGTGTTAGAAACTAAAGATATCTGTTCACAAAAAGATGAAAGAATTTAATTTTATTACTTTACTATGCCAAAGTCCAAACAACCAGTTGGAAAATGGAAAATGGAATTTTGTAAATGTATATTGTTTGATAGCATAAAGTTAATATTTTATTGAAAAGATTTAAAAATAATCATACGATTTTTTATCAGATTTGTAATTTTATCAAATTAGTATGCTCACTATGGTGTACTAATAAGAGCAATTACATTTTACTTTATTTCAACTTAAATCCTCTTCATAGAATTTCAGAAATGTCAAATTCTTCTGTTGTGTCAACAACTGCTCTCCAAATGAGTGTTTTATCATAAATGTTGCCTTTTATTCTTTTTTACTTTCATTTAAAAACAACCCACAATGGTTTCTGTGAATGAGGGAATGTTTTGTTTAATTTTAGCTTTTCTTTTTGTGTTTTACACTTTTTTTGGCTTTTGTTTTCTGTTTTCTGTTTTGTTTGTATGGACAACTAGGTTTTGCTTTTTTTTTTAATTTTAATTTTTAGCAAGCATGGGAATATATTCTCGCATACACCTTGGGAAAGAGAACACCCTAAATGTGGCTTAATCAACATTGTAAATCATTTTCTCTCTTTCCCATTGACTGGGATATGTGCATTGTCGGAAACGTGTGCTCTAGTGGCGTATTTTTTTAGTCAAATTAGCTGCCTGCCTGTAATCAGGACTATATCAACTGTTGTCATTCTAAATGTTTCCTTTCTTTTTTTCAAACACATTTGCCTGATTGACCTTTTTTTTCTCTGTCTTTCTATGGGGCCGCTCCAGGAGCCATGGCTAATCATCTTATAAGCAATGCTCTGCTTCGTCCGCATGGTACTAACAATCCCTATAATACATTGCTTGGGGAACCGGCGGTCTGTAACAACCCTTCTGTCAGCATGTACAACGCACAAGGTGTGCTGGAGTTTATCTTAATTTTTTCAAGTGAGAGTCCCATTTTATGTAGCTTTTATGGGCACATTCTATTTCCTTTCTCCTGCCTTTCTTTGTTTTGGAAGCAGACACACAGACTCTTTTCACATTCCACCCCCTTGGTGCTTTTATTTTCCATTTTCCTTAGGTTTCCCTTAGTAAGACATGGATTCCTTCTGATGAACAAATAGTTGATTCATCAATATATGTTTGTTTCTCTGTAATGTTATAAAATGTATTTGTGGTTTGTCAGTGCTTTTCTTGTTCACTTATTTCTATATTAAATAACTATGTATTTATCTCGAGAAATGAGAGAGTTGCCTGAGGTAAGTAAGATAAAGGAAGACCTGCTTCAGTAGTTGTAATGTTATATAAGATCAAGAACATGAATCTTACTTTGTTATACCATGAAGTACACCCTGAGCACAAAACATTAGTACTGATGAAAGCGTTTAGATCAACTCTAGGGAAAATTACTTAACTATGCAGTAGAGGAAAGAGCAGTGATCTGAGGAATGGCAGCTCAGGTTCTACTTTAGCTGCGCCATTGCCTATATGAGCTTGGCTCAGGCAGGTCACAAAGTTGCTTTTTCTACTGTGGCTTGTTCTACATGTTAAAAACAAGGCTTCTCAAAATGGCTTCTCTGTATATCCTCTAGCTTGAAAATGACACAAAAATTTATTTGTATGTCAAACAAACAGGCACAGATCTCTATAAAACCCCTTAGAATATAAGCATTTGGATATGGTTTTACCTTTTCCAAATATAAAATTTTGTTAGGGGCACAAAAGATTTAAAATATTTATATCGGATGTAAAGAGACCACACGAAAAAAATATTCAAATAAAAGTTTCATAAAAGAAAAATCTTAGTGATCTACTTACTTAAAATTATATTTGAAAGAAAATTCACTGTAACGAGGAGAGTTCCTTGGTTCCCTCAAGTTAAACCTGATTGATTAGCAGTATTTACATTTTTCAGGAAATTTTGAATGAAATTTCTATTAACCTCTGTGGGAATCTTTGGTTTTTTTTTTTTCTTTCTCAGTCAGAAGTAAAAGATTAGTGGTGTGTGAATGTATAAAACTTGATGTGAATGTGCCATTCCAGAAAAGGATACGTTTGTTTTCACATGGCCAGTGGGTATCTAAAACCAGAGCTTCCTCAGGTAGCACTTTGCTGGATACAAAGGATGATATAAAACCATTTTTAAAATACCAAAGTTAGAAATTCAAAAATGACCTCATGAATATAGCCAAGATATTTGCAATACAATGAAATAAATGTGCTGGCATACTGGTCAATTTTGAATGATGTTAAATGAAGATTTCTCAGCATATGTGCAAATTAAATGCATTCTACATTCACCTTACACAGAAGAGTTGTTGGTAATTATTTGAAAACAAGTAATACATTTGGATCACATTTTGTTTAGCTTTTTGGTTATTCAGATATAATTTCTAACTTCTTATATAATGAAAAAGTAACAATCGTTAATCTGTATGGTTTTCCTAATTCAATATCTGCCTTCTCATCATACTTTATTTTTACTAGTATCCTAAAGTAAGGGATTTTTCTAAGGATAAAATACTTCTATAAAAACTATCAAATTGAAATTCTCACAATGTAAAGTTTAAAATTATACCCCATAGATATAAAGTCTTATTTCTGTGGACTTCATTACTGGTTATTGCTATTGAGATTATCAATACATAAACAAAGGATTCTTCTGAATGGTTTTGTCTTTTATTCTAGTAAATTCAATTCTACTGACTTTTCCTAAAAGTAAATAATTTTATTCATGTTTTCCAGAGTTAGAAGTGGAATTGTACACTATTACATGTTTTAATATTTTTTAAGATGTTAAGAAACTATGGTAGTGCTTAAAATAACTTTTTTAACACTGACCAAAAATAAATCTTGGTGATTGTCATATTGCTACTAATCTTATGCTTTCAGATGAATGCACTTATATTCTTACTGGCAAGGTGAAATCTTACATGAAATATAGGTGGCTCGGTATGTACTGGAGTGGTTTATGTTGAATTACCACTTGGCTCTGTTCTGTGGATCCTCTAATTCACCTGTACCAATGCTATCCAGGAATAGAAGCATTCCAATTTCAAATATCCATTCTTGTTTGTAATGCCTTTATTTAAAATATGTAAAGATGGTGTTGATAGTGTTACTGAAGCATAAAGAGTTAGGAATTAAGATGAATCATATACTTTTATTATATTGAATTCGGATTCTATCTGTGGAAACATTTAAAATTTCATGTATAGTGTTTCTGGACTCTTGTCAGTATTAGAAATTTCTTGTCAGTATTTCTTGTCAGAAAGTTCTTGTCAGTATTAGAAATTTAATTTTTGTAAAGATAAATCTCATTACACACAGAAAAAAACCTATAAACAACATAATATAAAGAGAATGTCATGATTCCACTAATATAATTTACATTTTAAAGTAATTTAATTCAGTTCTACAACTTTAACAATATATTCATAGGATGGGATATAGCGACAAATACATTATAGTTGGTAAGAATAGAAGCCTATTTTAGAAAGTATGTAAGTTAACATTCTGTTATGACTTTCAAAGCCCAAAAGGCAGATGTGAAATAAAGGAGATTGCAGCAGACAGTTGCAAGAGGTCCGAAGGACTCCCTTTCTGATACCTGCTCTGCCATATTAGCAGGGTAGTATTAGATAAGGCCCAGCCTCTCTTGGCTACATTATATTCCTCTCTGGAAAGCAGGAATTGGCCTTCAGTGATCTCTCATCTGCTTTCCAGTTCTAAAATTCTCTCATTTAACGAATGCACCATAATGAGCCTACACACATTTACATCTGTTGATATACTGGCTTGGCTCTTTATTTCAAATTGTTATTCTAAAGCTATTTTGAAATTTTAAAAGAGATTTCCTCTGCATTTTGAAATATTGTTGGTCTTTTTGCTGAAAAGAAAATCAACCTTTAAAGTACACAATCTGTCTCTTTAAACAATGGTTAAATTATAACAAGTTGGAACCTGTTGAAATGATCAGACCTAATGAATTTGCTGGTTTTCATTTTGTGGTATTTTAATCTTTTTGTAAGTGAAATCAGCAAGAGCAAGTCTTTAAAGTATAAAGGATTGTTTTTAAGGGATCGACCCTCAAAATGTTTGGTTGCATACTATTGTACAACAATCCAGAAGAAAACGTGATATTATTGGTGGTATTCCCTCCCCTCATATTTTCTTGACACAGAATAATAAATGTATTTAACCTTCTTTTCCTCCATAGTTACACAACTTTTGAAAATGAGCTCCAGAAATGACAATATTGATCATTTTTCATTTACAAATTATAAGAAACATTTCTGTAGGTACAATGGGGAAATTAACCTTTGTGTAGGGAAAGAGAAGATACATAAGGGAGAAAAAAAACATAATAATGAAAGCCTTTAACTCTGGTTTTCTTTCTGTGTATAAGATGAAGACTTTAAAATTTTACTGAAAATTTTAAAAATTAAATAACATTCCTTAGAAGCAGGTATGCTCTAACATATACACAAACATATATAATATTGAAATATAATGGTGGAAATAGTCATAGCTTGCCCTTAAGTTTTTACTCTCCTTGGTTTGTGTGATAATCTTAACTTTAAAATAAGTGTGTATTTGTTTGAAATTTACAAACTGTAGAAATGCTTATTAAAGACTCATATTAGCATGTGTTAAGGGGGATTTCTTATTTTCTGACTAACATTTCAGTATTTTTAATTATGATAAACCATGTAACACAAACTCACGAATTTTGGGGCAGTGGAAATTATTTCCTTTGACTCTTTTTTCTGCATATCATCAATTTGCTTTTTACTCATGTTTCTTCTACTGTCGCTGTAAGCTTACTTGTTGTTTTTTCTTTCCTTTTCTTCATGCTGTCGTTTAGAGCCCTACAGAGAGACAAGTATGGGAGTAAAGCTAAACATTGCATATCAAATGTAATTTTTTTTAGTTCACTTTTATTGCATCACATATAGATGATGTAGTTATTAAAAACAGTTCATCTCACAATTTTAAAACTAAAGAACCTATGAAATTGACTTATATAAATATATGTTAATAGAGATTAGACGCTTTTGTTGTCTGATTCTTTTATTCTGTCACATAATCAACATAGTTGTTAAGTCTCATGTAATGTTTGTGTGAGTTAAATTGTTTTTAAATTAAGCATTTATTTTTGCTAAGTAATTCATAAACTTTTGATTTTTCTTAGTACATTCCATCATAAAAATGTGTCACATGCAACATACCCACTTTATTTTGCTATGGCTGCTTTCAGCCGGTACCTCATGCATTGAAAACAGAAATAATAAACACGTGTTTCAATGCATCATCTCCCAACCATAACCTTTAAGCATACCACGGCAGCCTCTGCAACGGCAATCACCCATCACATACAGCCCTTTAAAAAGCATTTACTTTTGTTTTTTTTTCTAACATTGTGGATTTGTCTACAAGATATAAAATGAAAATAAACTGCTTCACCCTATGTCTGTGATAGCTGCTTATTAATGTGTTTTATGCACTATTATTTTTGAAAACTGTGTTACTTGATACCATCAAGTATGCATCAGAAGTCCATATAAAAATTGACATATTTGAGACACTTCATTTAAACCAGCAATGAATGAGTTGACTTTTGATAATAAACATAACTGCATCACAGATATAGAATGAATGCTATATTTTCACATTAGCAATGTATTGAGAAGTTTAACAGAATTCTCCAATTAATTTTTCTTTAAAGAAATACTCTTTCTTATTTACCAATATTGGTTATATGTGCTTTTTCCTTTTGTGGTTGCATTTGAAGTGATTTATGAAACTATCGTAGATTCTTGGATTTCTGTTCATTCAAGGGAATGTAAAAACCTTGAAGAAATATGTGGTCAAATTTATTTCACTGCAGCTGTTTCTTACCAGAATAAAATGTTTATCCTCTTTTAAACCCAAAGTTTAAAATGCACACAAAATCATCACTCATTATCGAATGGTAACGTTAACACTGACACGATGTTTTTAGGAATCAGATCCCTGTGTCTTTACAAATTCTTTTGTAGTATTACCTAATGACCCTAAACAATCACCGATGGGCTAATCTATAATAATAACCAAAGTGCTTATAGCAGAAAAAAAATTAGAAAATAAATCCAAATACTTTTGTTTTGAAAGTTTCTATGTGTAAATTATTTTGATGTGCCATTTATTTGACTAAGCATTATTTCATGACCTCATCATTCTGACAAATTTAACATAATCCTTTTGTGGTTTTGTGTGTAGAGATTATTTTTAATCTTACAAAATTCTATATCAAATTATTAGAAACTGTTTCTTTTACTTTTGACCAGTATGTATATTCAAAGTACCACACATGAATTATGTTAATATTATAGCTATTTCAATGTTAAAGCAACATGTGATATTAAGGGTAATGAATTATTTAATTGACTTTGATGTGTATAAATTGAAAGCTAAAAATGACTAAACCAAAATTTTACTTTATTTTGTCCAAGTTATAACCAAATATACTTCAAATGTCAATGTTTGTATAGAAATTGCAAATTGATAATTTATAGATTTTTAAGAAATTCTTCTAAAGATTTACTTTGCTACTTTTCCATTTGTAAAATTTGTCAATTGTCCAATTATGTACATATATTGATATGCACAAATAGATTTAATAGTATTTTTTGTTTCTTTCCAAACATATTTAAGTAAAAGTGCTAGCAATTTATACATATTTCATAGTCGATGAATGTTTTTGCCTTTGTGTTTGTGTGTGTTGTATGGCCTATTGGATATAAATGTCATAGTGTCTTGTAATCTTTTTCAGAGGGGCTTCTGAACAATGCCAGGGATACAAGTGTCATGGATACTCTACCACTGAATGGTAACCATGGCAATAGTTACAGCATTGCCAGCAGCGAATACCTGAGCAACTGTGTGCAAATCATAGACCGTGGCTATAACCATAATGAGACCGCCCTAGAGAAAAAGATTCTGAAGGAACTCACTTCCAACTATATCCCTTCTTACCTGAACAACCACGAGCGCTCCAGTGAACAGAACCGGAATCTAATGAACAAGCTGGTGAATAACCTCGGCGGTGGGAGTGAAGACGACGCCATTGTCCTGGATGATACCACCTCCTTTAACCACGAGGAGAGTTTGGGCCTGGAACTCATTCATGAGGAATCAGATGCTCCTTTGCTGCCCCCAAGAGTTTACTCCACAGAGAACCACCAGCCACACCATTATACTAGAAGGCGGATCCCCCAAGACCACAGCGAGAGCTTTTTCCCTTTGCTAACCAACGAGCACACAGAAGATCTCCAGTCACCCCACAGGGACTCTCTCTATACCAGCATGCCGGCACTGGCTGGTGTGGCCGCCACAGAGAGTGTTACCACCAGCACCCAGACCGAACCCCCACCGGCCAAATGTGGTGATGCCGAAGATGTTTACTACAAAAGCATGCCAAACCTAGGCTCCAGAAACCACATCCATCAGCTGCACACTTACTACCAGCTAGGTCGTGGCAGCAGTGATGGATTTATAGTTCCTCCAAACAAAGATGGGACCCCTCCGGAGGGAAGCTCAAAAGGACCTGCTCATTTGGTCACTAGTCTATAGAAGATGACACAAAAATTTAAACCAACAAAACTGCTAACATCTTGTTGACTGTCCTGAGTTGATATAAGCAGTGGTAATAATGTGTGTACTCCTAAATCTTTATGCTCTTCTCAAAAGACAAACACAAACTCTCAGACTTTTTTTTTTTTTTTAATGGGATTTTTAGGTCAGCCCAGGGGAGAAAGATAACTGCTGAAATTCCCCTGTGCCCCATCCTTTCCTGTCCTTTCCCCCTCAGATGGAGACTTCATTATGTTAATGAACGAGATATGAAGAAAATGGCACTCATTGTGGCCTTGTTGAGTTATGTTGTGTTTGTTTTAACATCCCTGATGCTCTGTTACTATAATTACAAGGACCTGCTTTTTAAAAGGCCAGAACAATTGTTTGAATTTAGTAACAATGCTGCATCTAGATTGGAGTGCTGCACAAACAAACATAAAAGCAAAGCAAAACTGTATCACATAGTGGTTTTTTGTCACTTACCACCTGAATTCACTACAGCTGGAATAGCTGTGGAAAACAAAATAAAGCAAAATTAATAATGAAATGGAGGGAAATTCTAGAATTATATGCTAAATGCATATTTTATGATTTGCTGTATTAACTGATGATAAAACTAATGGCAGAAAAAAAATGAACAATTTCTATGTAATGTACAGATACTAGCATTGCACATATAGTCTGCTTTCTGTTCCTCCAGAATTTGAGTCCTGTTAATGTAGTGGAAAAAAAAAAAGTTGTTTTCTTTTTCTTTCGTGCTGGTCTTGCAAGTTTGTCTACCAGTAAGAGAGCAAAGTTACCTTCCTTTCTTCTTTTTTTAATTTGCTTTTCTTTTCTCTTTTCTATTCTTCTCTCTTCTTTTTCTTTTATTTCTATTTCTTTTTTTTTTATTTCTCTTTTGGCCTCTTTTTTTCCGTTAAAGTTTTGCCTGGCAAAAAAATAAATAAATAAATAAGCGAAAGTATCACTTTATAAGAATCATTTTCTAGTAATGCAAACAAATTATTTTTTACAAAAAATAAAATAAATAAAATTAGACTTCCTTCTCTCACTATATATCTTTATTTAGTCAGAATCTATTTCCAACAGCATTTTTACAAATTAGAGCAGGACAAGACTTTTATGTTTACAGGGCACACCTGTTGTACTGCAAAGCTTATCTGGCAAGCAGTTCATCACCAAGACAGTAGCTAAGATTCTAGAAGTCAAGAGGTGTCTATAGAGCTAGTGGGGCTTCTGCATGTGAAAACCGGTATTCAATAGGCGTTAAAGTGCTGAATGCTCAGTCTGATCCCCAAGTGGGTACCTGCACTACCAATTTTTAGAGGAAATTCACTCCTTCATAGTAAGAATTGAAAGGTCAAGTTATTTTGAAGTGATTTTTTTTAAAAGTCTTCTTTTTATTAACAGGAAAATTTATTTATTTGACAGGATTTTAAGTAATGTAGGAATACAAGAGGTAAATTAGCAGCACATATAATTTTTTTTTTTTTAAATTTATGATCCATTTTGTATGGTCTCAAAGTTGGATGACCTCATTACTAATATTTGTTGTAAAAGTGAAACTTGTTTGCCAACCAATAAACAACTGATTGAGATTTAGAAGATATCGTATTGATGTATGTACTATATGATTAATTATTCTCATTTTTCTCGCCTTTCTTTCCTTCTGTTTTCAATATATAAACTTATCTAATCCTCTGTGGCTCAAATGAGCCATGCAGAAGAAATCAGTCTGCCTAGATGAATAACCTAAGCACAAAATTATATAATTTTTGCAGACAAAGTAAACCAGAAAAATTAGATGGGCATGTTTATGTTGGCTGAAATAAGATGTATAACTTACTTTCAAGCAGGTTAACATATATGTTACTATGTGCTTATTTATGAACCAGCTACAGTCACCATGCTTATTTTAATAGCCAGATTCAATCAGAGATAGAAATAACGAATTTGGGTGGGGGAGTCATATTTTGTTCCTCCTTTTTATGTTCCATTTTGATGTTAGAAACTTAAATGTCTAAAAGATGCAGGGATCATGGCAAAGAGAATATCCATTTTATAAAGATAGTGTAAGACACTTTTTGTCATAATTTTTTTTAATCCTATATATGGGGGAAATGGTAGGGAAAAAAGTCCTTTCAAAGCAGCTTTCTAGATCTCTAATTACTGCAGATTCTTTGCAGCCATGTCCAAGCATGGAGCCCCTGTTAGGACAAAGCTAAAATGAATTTGCCAAATTATAATTTCTCTCATAGTGTTTTATCTTGGGGTTTTCTTTTTCAAAACTCTAAACACCACTCATCTGTAAATGAATACCTTAAATCAACATGAGAAGGTATAGTTTAGAGAGGGTCAGTAATTTATATATAATTTAAAAATATATAGCCAAAAAAAATTGTGCCGGGCCAGAGTACATCATAACCTTCAATCATATCACCTCAAAATATTTTTATGTATCACTTCTTTTTAATCAATTGACATGAGTATTTTTTTAAGTCTACAGATTTTCTTTAAATTGGAGGAGAACCACAAGCTTTAATGGTAATTAGGTTTTTCTCACACCTATGACAATTATTAGCACCTGAAAGGCATTTAACCCACCTGATGCATAGAATACATTTGTCACTAATAGGACCCTTTTAAGACATGTATCAGGTAACTTCAGAAACACTAATATCGTCTGTGGATTATGAGCACTTAGTCAAACAGTAATATATGAAAGTGACTGTCAGTAAGAAGCTAATTTCATAGAAAAATGAGGAAACTACCTCAATTCAGCTTGCTGATTTTCTGTTATTGCTACCTCCCTGCCGGTTATCTTTTGTGTTTGATTATATGGAAATTTGAAGCAGGTAGCCTCCCCAGCACTATATAGACCAAGTTGAAAAAAGATCACTTGACTACATATACTGGTGCAAAAGAACATTCAGCTCATCAATTACTACTAAGCTCTTGCATCAAGATGAAAGGATGAAATTTTTTGAACTCTCATACATCATAATTGGTTTGCTTTCAGAGACTTAAAATCCCAAAGATTTTCACAGGGAGAGATTGTTCCATCAAGTTTTATGGAACTATAATGAAAAAACAATGGATAAAGGACTTAATTTTACATACATTTCAATAGAAATTTGTGTATATCTAACACGTATTCATTTAGTCTTGTTTACACTAGGAAGGGTTGAATTCCTGAACTTGAATCTTTTTTCTTCACATGCATTTTCATGTAGAGCTATTGATAAATTAATAATTTTTAAATTTTTCTTCTTTCTCCCACCTTTTGTTGACTCCATTTGTTTCAATACCCTGTGGCATTTCTGACCTACTTATCTACATATTTTTGATGTGTTTATCTGATTTTCCAATAAGACATAAATTTCTATTGAACAGACACACTACACATACATAACACCTTATTTAGCCAGCTGGAAGTAAAAGTAATGCCAATGAAACAAAGCAATTATTACTTCTTAGTAAAATAATATTTTTATAATATTTTATGCTTGGATTTGTTTCTTCCTCTTTAAAGTCTAGTTCACGTGATACTTTATCAGGATGCTTGCTAATGGACTTCATGTTTAGTTGATTCTGAAACTGATGATGGATTGTTGCATAGCCTCTGTTCCTAATTGATCATATTTGTAACAAAATCTATATATTGTGAAGGAAAAATAGGTTGGAACTCCAATTAAATTTTATGGGAATTCCTCACTCTTTCCACTCTATTATAATTGAACATGTTGGCATTGAATAATAAATTACCATGCTAAAATAATCATAATGACAAAAAAGAACTGGCATGAGGACAATTATCTTGAAGTAAAAATAATTGGAAAAATGTATAATCAAAAGCACATAATGAAATTACCCTTAACTTCCAGTAAAAAAAAAAAAATCTATGACTCTATATTAAATATAGTTTATTATCTGTATTTTAAAAATCTCCATTATAATCTAAAAATGTTGATATATTAATGAAAGGATTTTTAAGATTTAAGTTTTTAAATGCTTTAATATTAATTTAGTTGGTGTGACAAAACTTTTTGTGATAATGGAGATAAGCGTATAAGGGAATTAGTACCATTTATGAAGGATCCACAAACTTACTTGTAGGCAATATCTTCAGCTTTTTCCTCCACACATATCCAGATCCACTGACTGGTTTGCTCAAAGAATGACGTTAAAAATCCTAATGACTTGACTTTCTGCATTACTGTAAGAGACCAAAAGAAAGAAGAAAAAGAATTTCTGGATTATCTAAAGATCAAGTCTGAACTAATCTATAACCATCCCCTATTAATGAAAGAATAATTAGTTTTTAGAAGTTATCCATCAGTATTGTACCAAAGTGCTACTGATTAGAATATTTCTGGAAAAATATTAAATGCTGCAGGACTACAGTGCATGTCAATTCAAATTTAGAGAGTTAAAAAAGAACTTAAACGCTAATTTGGTTTTGAGCAAATCCGAAGATGTTGGCACGAATGTCCTTTCTTCTCTAACAAAAATATTGAGATAAAATACTAATATATGAACTTTCCAGTATATTGTAGACCAAGATATTAAGATTTAATTAGTTCATTTGAAGTAATTCATAATTATAACTTACCACATATTCACTATGCATTCCTAAGTAATACTTTGAAATCTTATGTTAGATTTCTGTACATCAATAAATTAGTTAGGAAGATGGAGGCACAAAAGCGAAGTAGCAGCATTGCAAAATAGCTTATGCAGATATTTTTGTACGAAGGAATTCTACATATGCTTCTCTGAGCTCATACAATTTATTCAATGTATCCCAAAAGAAATTCAGTTTTGTAATCAGCAAATACATCCTTCTTAAATCATCTGAAAAATATTATTAAACATCTAAATTTTCATTTGTAGACTAATAGAAATTAAAAAGTGTTGGTAGCTGATTAGGCCACAGGAAGAAACTTTCCTATTTACTAATTAACCCTGATTATTTCCTCTTTGGTTTAAAAGGGAAATCAATTTTTAACTTTCACCTGTACATATACTTACACCCTTTGATTCCTTTTATTTACAGCTTGCAGAGGAAACATCTTGTTTACAATATTACAAACCTGGTGATTTTTGTAATAAAGCAGGTAGTTAATATGGTTTTGCATATTGTCATTTGAAAGAAAGTTATTGCTATGTCTTCTTTTTTTTATAAAAAGGATCAAATCAGCACTTCTTTCACATCTAGTAGTTTAAATTACTATTCAAATGTCTTGATTTCAACTGTTTTGATGTTTCTTTCTCTGTCTTAATAGTATCTCAAGTACATTTTTCTCATTTGATAATTTGTGTCCCATTAGAATATTTCAATGGTAAATGCAAACCATGATTTTTAAGAAGGCATGTGAAAGAATGTTGATTTATGTAAGAAGTCAAGGAAGACTATACATGATAAAACCTCTATTGGTATAAACAAGTCTTTTCAACCACAATATGAACAGAAGAAGAGCAAAACCAACCAAGATGGCAAATTTATGGTGAGGTGACAGGGCCTAAATTAGCGTTACAGAGAAAAGTTTTCCAGGCAAAAATAATGAAATCATTTGTAGTGATAAAAATCCATACACTGTACCAAATGCTACTGATGTGTTCAAAAAAATAAAATTGGAGTTTCCTATATTATAATTTCATCCTGCTAATTCCACAGGAAACACGAAATACTTTTAACACTCTTTAGATATTCCTTGCCTAGTTATACCTTGTCTAAAGGAAATATAAATATGTTTAAAATGTTTCTTGAATATAAGTATTTTGCCTAAATTCACCTTTAGTTTCTAATCTGCTGACTCGTGTGCACCAACACAGTTAATGCTACTAGTAGCTTTGTACCCTTTAGTGCTCTATTATGAATCTTTCTAATAAACATTAAATTAATATTATATTGAATTATGTAAATTGTGCAAAATAATTAATAACCGAGTGATATTCATGTTACAGGATAATTCATTATATATATCAATATAACACTGAGAATGAACAAATAACACAATGCTGAAAATATTACTCTCAAGTCCTCTCTTCAATTATTGTAGTCAATTCATAAATCGTGGGTTATCGAAGTACTCCATAATCCAAACATGTCTAAAAGTATTCTCAATGCACCATTCATTCCAGAATGCTAAAAGAAAGAGCTTGGAAGAAAAGTAAAGCAGACTTCTAAAGATATAATTTAAACATTATCATTCAGATTGAAAAATTTTTAAATGAGAATGCTCCACTCTTTGATCTCTGGGAGAGGTTACTAAAGATTTACAGTTAGTCCAAAATCGGAGGATTTTAAATTTTAAAGGAGTTAGGTTTGTCTCATTGGCCCAAGACTGCAAAATTTCACACTACGTTAGCAAGGAAATATATTTAAAATATCTTTTTAAAGTTTAAAAATTCCTCTGATTCTTCTGAATGCAAAACAGGCAAAATGATCCTGACTTTGAAGTGAAATACATTGATTTTCTCAAAAGATGTTTGACAGAATTAGTCAGTGTCACCAATTCTTTAACTTTAAGATTGTACTCAGGATACAGTGACTAGGACAGAATGTCTCTTGGGCTAATCACTGCCTAGTCCTCTAGAGTATTTTTTAATGCCCTGAATTTCAAATTGTCACAATGGCTTATCTTTTGAATGACATTTTGAATTAAGAAAGATAAGGAAGAAAACATTTAAAGTTGGTTTTCATATCTCATTTGAGAATAAAGGTTTCCTTTACCATCCTAAGTAATAAAAGCTGATATGTCTTGAAACAGCTGTAGACAATCAAAATGTGTTCATTAATAAAGTGTCATTTGTTTGTATATTTTAACACTCATCTGTGAACTATAAAATCAAGATTTGTAGAGTCAGGTTGCTTTCCCTTCATCTGGCTTCTGTGAAGGCATTGCAAGTAGATGGATAATTTGGAAGTTTATCCATACTGTTTTCCTCCTTGCCAATCATTAAATCTAATTCAAGATACACCTTTCTAAAAATATTAGTTTATTTTAAAACTAACAACTAATTATGCTATTCCTTATTGATAAGAAAAATCACTTTTTTTGAATCAACAATAAAGCTATTGCAGCTTTGGTCTCTTAGGATTCTCATATATTTACACATGGCATTATTCTTATCATATACACCTACCAGGTTTCAAGCTATTGGATTTTTTTTCCCTTGTATAACCTTTTCATCCTTTTTCCCCCCTTAAATGCTCTGTACAATCACATGTAAAATCATGAGCTACAAACCTCAATAAAAATATCAGTAAATGATAAGTGATGTAGTTACTGTTATTATATGGTATTACCAAAACTTTGGTTTTGGGATAGTGTTTCAAATTGCAGGATAATAAGTGAAACATGGACTCCTAATATATTTCCTAGGTCCATTCTCATGCCCTGCGACCCTCCTCTTCACACGTTGAAAACAAAATGTGAGCCTTTGTTCTCCTTGTTTTCAGAGAACCGCTGCAGAACTGAGGCATATATAAAGCTATTTGTCCTTTCCAGGAAGATAGGAAGTTAAATTAAGTATTTACTATGTGACCTTAAAGTTTGTCATTAATGAGATATAATCAAATTTAGTGTTATATCTACTGCCAGGTCTTATATCTCCTCATCTCGAACTGGGGAGTAGGGCAGTCAATTGCCAATGAATGTCTGGTGCAAAAGAAAGTTTAGAGGTATGTGGAGTGACATGCATTCTTCTTTTGAATAAAGGGTATTATATATATATATATTTTCATTTAAAGAGGGGAAAAGAAATATTGAAAAAAATAATGGAACTCAAAGTTTCCATAAACCTCACTTTACTATGCAATCAATATCTACACACATACATATATATAGATATATATCAATATATCTATAGTTGTATCTACCTATCTAACAATTAAGATAGAAAGATAGGCCTGATTTTTTAATTTAGGTTGTCACTTCCCAATTCTATACCTTTCAACAAATTAATTTTTTCTGAGAATGGATTTTCTCATTTCTAAATATCTGAATACAATATCCATTTTCTCTTTGATATATAATGTACTAGGCACACATAAAATCCTCATCCAGAAAATTTTTAACATCCTGAGTTAATACTAAGGAGACTGTGTCTTGTTGATTCTGTTAGTTCCCCCAACTCCAATAATGATTAGATAATAGTAATATGCTTCTAAATTAAATTCTACTTGAAGTTCCACTCTGATATGTATGACTGGCTCATTCCATTATCAGAGCATGTATAATAACTGCAAGTTTCTTAGTCTTTATGTATACAATTTTTCAAAATTTAATCCTTACACAATAGTTTTACCAACTGTACATCCAATCCTATAATGCAGCATTTGGTAATCTATATTCAGCAGATCTAAGATGGTTCTAAGTTTAATATATTTGAGAGATGTGGGATGAAACAGATTTTTTTCTTATAGGATTTCAGAGAATGTTCTGTAAAACTCTAAGTGGAGTATATATTGTTATGTTTTGTAAAATTATTTGGCCTGGAATACTTAAGGAACCTGAAGAGCAATACATTGAGAACCAATTGAACCATGGAACTCAGTTTATGAAACACTGTTCAAAATATTTTTGTTACCACTGGGTATTTTTTTTCTGGGATATTTTATGTCAATGAAATGCTAGAGGTGAGACTTCTCCAATACAGGTATTAATTGGCTTTATAACTCATAATAAAGCAATGTTTTAAAAGTATTTCCACTAAATGTCTTAGGTGAAGAAAGACAAATTGAGATGAATGCTACCTTAACAATTCTGCCTTAAGCATAGAATCCCTTTATTTTAGTATATTTTCCTATCTTCTAATATAAAATATACATTTGGCTGCAGCAACTAGAGACAAAAGGAGACTATACTCCACACCCATATTTCTCATTTATAAAATGCATATAAATGATAAGGGAATCTTGTGAAATTTAAATTTTGATTTGTGCTAGTCTGGGGATGAGTCTGAGGTTGTGCATTTCAAACAAGCTCTCAGCTATGCCTGCATGGCTGCTCCAGCTGGCATTAAGGGACTGGCACTTTGTGTCTTTCATATGCCTTGTTAGCAAGTTTATTTTTCCCCCTAAGTGGTTGTTTTTAAATAATAGGGAATATAGTACGGGAAAGAAGAAACAGAGTTTCTATATGTTGCTCAATTTTACTGAGACAAATCTTTCAATATTTTTGGAAATACAGAATGGATTTGCAAAGTTGGTAATGGTTACGGGGGTACTGAAGCTAAAGCCATTGCTCTTCTACTCCAGTATTTTAGGCTAAAAATGACATTGGAAAGAGGGAACCATATCTATATATAGTGTGTGTATATATGTGTCCATATATATGGGGAAACTATATATATGTGTATATATATATGTGTGTGTCTCTATGTCTTGTGTATATGTCTGTAATTGCATATATATATAATCACACATATATGAAATACACACACAGATACACATAGTAATTGCTTATTATGAACAAATGTCTTAGCTAAGTGATATTTTCTTCATAAACACTTATCTAAGACATACTAGAAAAAGTTACTAAAGATAATTAAACTAATTTTTTTAGTATGTAAAAGGTCAATCTGGCATTGAAATTGGATATACTTGCTGGTCTTATAATTGCATGTAAAATGGAGAATAATCACACTGGTAAGTATGACAAAAAGGAAAAAATTAACATGCCCAGAAGGTATCGTCATTTTGAATTTTATAGATAAATTTCTAAAAATATAAATTATAATTACTTGCCTTACTGTAATATTAAAAAGTTTATTGTGAGCAAAGATACTTCTTTCACTATAATATCTAATAAGATAAAAGCAAACTTGTTTTCTCTACTCCCTCCTGAGACATTTCATCTAGGATTCACTCCTAATCATAGCAGTAGAAAATATAAATGTTTATCCAAAAGTTTCAAGGATATTAACTACTTTGAACATCTTACATATAAATTAAAATATCTTGTCCATATTGATTATGTGTTAAGTATGTGAAAGTCAAAGTACTTTAAGATCTTCAACAAAAATATCTGAATAATTATGAATTGGATCATCCTTATAATGAACATGACCTCTCAGATCATTGCAATTTTCTAAAAGCAAGACTCATATCTGAATCTCCAAAATATTCATTGTCTTATTTATAATTGGGAAAAAGAGCTCACTAAAATTTTTGATTTTGATTTTGATATTCATGCTTTTCTTATATAAGATATAAAGAACTTGTATTTGATATTTAGTATATGGCCTTAATTCCACCAATTAAGTCATATCCCCCAAGTTAATTATATTTAAACATTGAGAAAATGATGACTAAAATAGAAGCCTCTTATCTTATTATTTATACTTTTTAAAGCTAGCAATTTCTCAAATTCTTGGAAAGTCTTTAGCACATTAATTTTCATCATACTATTGTAATTGATGACAACAGGATCCCATTAATTTCTGTTAATGCAGAATAACACACTAAGACCAAATAGACTCAAAATGAAAAAAGGAACACAAACTTTGTTTTTAACCTTATTCTTTTGTTTAAATTTTCAAGTATAATTTGTTATGCTATTTCTCTATAAAGTTTTTTAATTACTATAATTTTTAGCAGTTATAATCTATGTATACATAAATTGCCTAAAAGATTAAAAAAAGAGTGATATTATTTTATTCTTAAAGTTCAAATTGGAGTAATATCCAAGGAGGAGGAGTCAAGGCTAATTTTTGACCCTGAGAAGAACACATTAATGCAGTGTTACATTTTATTCCCTTATTTTGAAAATATAATTAAATTTATCTTGCTATTTTCAAGTCTTATTGTGAGAGTCAATAAAATAGTTAGCTGAGCATTTCCCAGCACTTGTTGCATTAGAATCATCTAGAGCACATTAAAAACAAACAAGCCCAGGCCTTGCTCCACACTAATTAAATCAGAATCTCTGGGGGTGGTTCCCAAATGTAAGTAAATTTTAAAAGCAGACAGGTGATTCAATGTCCAATTTGGGCTGAGAATCATAGAGTTAATTGCTTAATAAATATTGGGTATTTGCATTAATCATGTTTAAATATTTTCAAATTATTTGAAAACATTTTTTAAAAGCAGGTAAGATGTATAAGGAAGATCTAATTAGAAAATTTCCTATCCCCAGATGAGTGTAGCTAACTTCCTAAGTATGGTTTATCACCTAACTTATAAAGATGGATAGTATCTTGTTCAAATAAAAATCAACTGGATTAAATCATCATTCTCATGATTTAATTCATAGAATAAAGATTCCTTATTCATAATATCTGCCTATATCACCATTTGGAGGGTTCATGAATATTATCACAGTAGAAAGAGGTTAGTTATTAATATTAAAGCAGGCCAAATTCACAGACATATATCAAGAATTATTTAGACAGACCAAAAGCATCTTTAGGCTTTTCTGGGAAATTTGACTATTATCAGACAATATATCTATGTGGTATTTAGCACAGTGTCACAGCTATCCAAAAACCTACTCTTTGCAAAAGTGTGTTACTTATAATTCCAAAAGTAAAGCTACAAGTTGAGAGACCTTCATTTTTTTATTCAAAATGCATAATAAATAATAATTCTATTAATAGTTTCTTCAATAAGACTTCCAGTCTTGTATAATATTTAGCTTCTGTAAGCCCGTCCAATTCACATTCTTCCTTCTAAGTTTTAGTAAGTAAATAATTTTCATTCCCAAAAGTTACTCTAAATAGCATGGAGGCCAACATGGAAAGTACGAGAGAAATCTGCAACAATTCATTATATAGAAAAAGCCCTTCCTGTTGAGTTCTTACACCCACTAATCTTCTCCTTCAATTTTTAGCAATAACAAAGAATTAATACATCTAAATGATCTAAGCTACTTAACACACAACCTTCACGGATAGTGTGGAAAGATGGCAAATAGCTTTTAACCAGTGACAACTCCTGATCAACTGGAAATGCCTGTTTGGAGCATTGTCCTCAGAAGGTTTCACCCAGAATGAATAAGAAAGAAGGTCTTGATGGATTATTTATGTCTTCTATGGTAGGAACAAGGACCACAGGTGGAAATGACTAACTCATGTGCAATTTATGTGCCACCTCTGATATACAATTTCTAAATACAAATTACTGACACCCGTATTTTAGAAGAGTCTTGAACCCTAATCCCTTTTTTGATGATAGCTACTTCAGTTATGCAATGCTAATAAGTATTTTACAAGGGGAGTTGAAAAATTATCTGTCTCATTCATTCTGCTTCTTTCAGATGCTTGCTTTATATAATTTATACACAGTTAAGCTTAGAATGACTCTCTTTTCTTTCCCATTATTTTTCACAGAGCTATACCTAAGCTCTTCTCTTCTCTATCCAATCATCACCTTCATCTGACCACATCCCTAACCAGTCTCCCTTAGATTCAGACTAAGCTCCATCCAATCTCATGGCAATATATGTTCTCTTTTCTCTTTTATAATCTTTTCCTACCTATCAATCTCACTCTCAGTCTTCATTTTATGTGTAATCTTGCCTTATTCTTTTCCCTCTTTTGTTTCTGTGTTCTACAAAAGTCATTTATATCTTACTTATTGTTTCTTTGCTCCATAAATCAGGAGCACCTTGTCTCAGTCTAGAGATGTTCTCATCAGCTAGTTTTTACTCTATCTGCCTTCTTTCTCCCAGTAGTCCCAGATCCACTTCGCCTCAGCTCTCAACTGCATTTTTCCTAGGTCATTTTCATCCATCTCTCTGGGATTCTCCATCCATCACCCTAAGCCACTTGTCTTTTCTGTGTACAATATAAATTCACAGAATTGAAGAACTGAAACAACCCTTGAAATCATTTAGTCTAATCTCTTTACAGATGACAAACTGATAACTACAAAGGACATGTATGTGATTGCTCAAGATCATATCTCATTCATGGTGGAGCTAATTCTTGGTCAGGGTTTCCTGGTCAGCACATTTTCCTATGATATTTTAAAATATTTTCCTGGCTAAGCCCTCCTACCATAATATTAATATGTCTGCCTCAAGTGTGATCTAGTTTCTCCATTCTTACTGGAGTATTTTTCAGGAGGCTTTGGTTTTAAGAATAGAACCATAATTCAACCTTACTTAAGCTAAACAAAATACAAAACACATGCTTAAATAGAATCAAAAGTACTTTTGGTGGAATTTATTGATTCACCTAATCAGAGAGGAAAAGGGTGAGACCAGAATTAATTGGGAACCAGGACAATAAACAGGGTAAAGACTTTCTATGTGTCTTATTTCTGTTTATCCCTGTGTGATAACTTGATTTTTTTCCTACTGTGAGGCAATATTTTATGGTGGTTGAGTGTCTAGAATTTGAATGTAGACTGCCTGAGTTCAAAGCCTACTTCCTCCATGCAGGGCTCTTTCCTGCAAACTTTAGTTAGAAAAATTGCAAAGAAGAATTCAGATTTCATCATGTATGGTTCTTTTACCTTTCCCTGGACCAATTTTGCCCAAGGGATTGGATACCATGATTGGTCCAACCTAGATTACTGATTATATCTTCAATTAGAAAAGCAGAGTCCTACCAGAAATTGGCAGGAGTGAGAGGCTGGAAAAATATACCCATATTATTATAGTATCAGTTCTTACAATACTATATCTTGCCTAGTCCATCTGGAAAAAGAGCTTTATACATTTAACTTTTTCATATTTAAATTGTGGTTTGTGTCAGACTGAGTTTAACTCTTTGTTCATGTTTACTCAGTTGCATTTTTATCTCACCAGTGTAATACTAATTAAAAGCAATAAACTCAAAATTCAATCAACATTATAAAGCTATACATTTCCTTTGCTTATAATTAATTTCTATCCTTTCCTTTATAAGCCTTAATGGTAAACATTAGAAAATCAGAGCTAACAGTTTAGTTCTCCTAGCCACTCTTCTCACTCTCACACCAAAGAATTGCATTTCACTCTGTAACTTTGAAATTTTCAAATAGAGAAATATTACTTTTTCTAAACACTTATATGTCCTTGAAAAGATAATTAAATTGGTTTTGATGAAAACTCTTTTTCTCAAAATAGGGTAGAAATGAAAATGCTATTAGGCTTAATCCAGGATTAGCAAGAGATATCCAGAAAAGCTCTTACTCTCACCAAGCCTAAAGACTTATAGCTGAGGGATACACATTACAACAATATATACATCTAAATAAAAGAATTGTTACACTTAAAAGGATTCTTCTTCCAATTAGAAATAATCTTTCAGATAAAATTGGGGGGACTTTCCCCAAGGTATACTTTGCACCTTAACATTTTGAGTATGGATTACTATGGATTATTGATCTTTGAACACACACACATATACACACACACATATACACACAACTATTGGAAGGGAAAATAAGTGGAAAAATAGTCTATAATTCCAACTAACAAAAAAGAATCCTCCCATTTTTTAAAAAGTTTCATGAGGAGGAGTATATATGCAATATACATTGGGGTCCTGCATATTCTCTGAGTCAAGAAGATACAACTTGCATATTGCCATAAGATTTCCAACTTTGAATCTTCTGCTCAATGATCCATATGTATGCAGAGTTTTATGTCTGTGTGTTTTGTTTAGGATCTTCAGTTTTATTTTAAATGGAAATAGTTACTAAGATTTTTATGAATAGGCAAACTAGAGGAAGTGCTAATAAATTTTGATTTTCCTTTTGAAGCATTTCCAGAAGTATTAAAAGCTAGACAAAAATAAAAACTAATTGAATGGTCTCATTAAAAACAAAAAAGGTTGAAGTGTTCCAAATCTGAGACTCAGAAACTTGGACATACATCAGAAAAAATTACTTATTTCCAGTAGATTTAATTTAAAACAAGCTACAGGGGATACTATCATAAGGAAATTATACAAATCTTTAATTAGAATAATTAAAGCCTAATTGTGATTTAATTACAGATAAGATTAAATTTTGCCAACTTAAAAAAAATCAAATGAATGCTAATGTTTGATTGAAGGTTTGCTAGATTTAAAAGTCTAGATTTTGGAATCATAGAATTTGATTATTTAAAAAAACTATATCTTTGTCTATGCATATAGGCTTTCCATTAATGCAGCTGCATAATTTTGGCATACTATAGTTTTATAGGTGATAGAATAATCAACCATTTCCATTTCCTGTCATCCCACATAAATGTTAAAAACATACAAAATCAACATATACTTTAACTTTTCTCAGAGGAATCTCAGCTTCAAGAGTAACCCACAATATTGAGGATTAAATCACACTTGGGGCTTATGTAGTCACATGCCCAAAGTGTTTGAAAATGCTTTCGAGAGAAGCGAGTGCTTAAAAGGATTATAACTCTCAAGACTATTGTAACTAAGCATATTGTACTACAAATAAATCCTGATGTAACTTTTACAGAAAATAGGTGCTGTAAAGATCATCCTTTAGAGAGAGAATGCAAACTGTCTATGCATATAATAAAACTTCTTTGATTAAATGAGCTGGAGCTCTGATGTCGCTAGAGCTTTTGAATGCTGTTCAGCAATTATGTCCCTATTGAGATTTAATTATCCCATTAGATATTTATTTACTACTACATATTAAGTTATAGTTCACCATTAGAGTTGGTGGACTAATAAATACATAACTACAGCTAGAGAAACAGCTTAGCCAAATAATTATTTCCAATTATTTTACAAACATTTAACACTATGCCCAGAACTATGCCTTGCCTATAATAGGCATTCAATAAATATTTTTTTTTAAATGAGAGGATGGATTACCTGACTTGCATTTTATTTGTCTGCTATTATCTGAAATCCTTTGTAATAAATCTTGTAGGGATCCACTTAGAACTTTAACTTGAAACCCAAACTACATTAAGTGAAGTTGGGGAAGAAAATAATAGAGAAATGGAAGAATGAAGAGGGTGGCTTACAAATACCAGGAACTTTTATTTCACACATCCTGCTAGGGTTATTTTCTTTGCCAAAGCTACCATGGCTTGGCAAGGGAAGGTTTGCTGTGTTCAAAACTAATTAATAAAATGTGGTATATGTATACCATGGAGTTCTACACAGCCACAAAAAACAATGGTCATATAGCACCTCTTGTATTTTCCTGGATAGAGCTGGAGCCCATTCTACTAAGTGAAGTATCACAAGAATGGAAAAACAAGCACCACATGTACTCACCATCAAATTGGTATTAACGGATCAACACTTATGTGCACATACAGTAGTAACATTCACTGGGTGTCGGGCGGGTGGGAGGAGGGAGAAGGGTATATTCACTCCTAATGGGTGCGGTGCTCACTGTCTGGGGGATGGACACACTGAAAACTTTGACTTGGGTGGGGCAAAGGCAATATATGTAACCTATACATTTGTACCCCCGTAATATGCTGAAATAAAAAAATAAAAATAAAATAAATAAAAAACGGAGATACAAAGGAGTATAGATGAAGATAACTATTGGATAACTATTTCCATTTTGTAGTTTTTCAAAAGAAAAGAAAAAGTGATTGATCTACTAATCTCAAAGTAAGTTTAGTGGTTCCCCAGTAAATTGGTGTTTATATTATACCTCTTATACAAGGAATTTAGAAAAAGTTATCATGTATTCAAAATGATCTTTTTGATGACAACACTTCCCCAACAATGAAGCACAAGGAAGTTACTCTAAGACTTAAGTCAATGTTTCCCAAACTATCCTGATAAACTTCCGTTCTTTGAGATATTATGTATATGTATGTGTGTTTGTCAGGAGGGGGAGATTTCAGAGGGTCATGTAAGTTCACAAAGACTAAACAAATTTAAACACATTTCTTAACAACAGGATTAGCAAAAGCTTTAGTAAACTAACCTTCATTGTGAGTCTCCTCAAAGAAAGCATAAATTAAATGTTACTTGGGAGGATAAATGATGGGATATAAAAGAAGGAAATTAAATAAAAAAGAACTTTAGATATCCATTACTAAGCCTGTGATACATTGATCTCTAAATCTCGTCTTCAATCAGCAGGTTCTCAATCATGCTGTCCTTTATAGTTAAGATATTTTGGAGAGAAGTGACAGAATAAACTCACTCTTTAGTGAATAAACAACTGCATGTCATGTGACCTACCCAGCCATCATTTTCAATATTTGCAGAGGTCAGCAAAGTAAACTATGATTATTATTTCTAATAAAACCCTGCTATTACGTTAACATTGTAATTTGCCCGGCTAAAAATTGATGTAAACTATCCTTTCTTGTAGTGAAAGGTGGCCAATGAGATGTAGGTGGAAATCTTTGATACTGCTTCTAGAAAGTCTCCTTAAAGGAGGCTGCCTCTGCTGGTGGTGAGTCCTTTACTCCTCTTCCCCTTCTTCCTTATTTTTGTTGGAATACAGTTGTGATGGTTAGAACTCTAGCAGCCATCTTGAGCCATTACGCAACCCTTGACAATGAAAACTATCTGCTAAGGATGGCAGAACAGAGACATCGAAGAAGCAGAGGTCCCTGCTGACTATGCAGCTTCAATATAGCCCTGAACTGTCCACTGCCAGACCTCTTTAATCTGAAAGAAAATAGATCTCATTCTTATTTTAGTAACGGTTATTTAGACTTTTCTGTCATATGCAGTCAAACATAATTTCTAACTGATAGAGCAGTGCATTGGTTAAAATTATTATTTTCCTTTTTTTGCAGAGGTGAGAAGAGATAATAATAATGCCATTTCTATAAACGTAAGGACAGAGTGACAGGTCTCTACATTTCAACATTGAATTGCAAGTTTGCATCAGGGCCTCCTTTTGCACTACTTAAAACAGGACACTTCCATTTAATTCTAATCTGTTCATGGATTATATATTACTGTGGGCGAAATATCAGCTGTCATTTTGCTACAGCACAGCATGCTTTCTCATTACCAGCCTGCAGTTATCAGAAGAGTTTCCTCTCAAGGTTGTAATCATAATGAAAATGGCAATGAGGTACTTGGTCAAAAGATAGTAAAGTATGCTTCAATTAAAACCTGATAACAACACAAATCTTTCTTTTCTTTCTGGATTCATGAATAAAAGCTGTCTACAGCATCACTTAACTATTCAAGTAGGAATCAGCACTGGATAAAGTTTCCCAAGGGCTATGTGGCAAACACACTACCAGGTGGCCATTAAACCAGTGCTCTACTTTGTTATTAGAGGGAGATGATCACATGTGATTTCACTTTTCTCTTGATGAGGCCATGTCATCTTACTGAAAGACTTCAGTGAGATGTAACTCTGTTCAGGTAACACATTAGACACGTGACTAGCATGACATAATTGTTTATAGATTATAAGTACTTGGCTGGTAAAAATCACTTGTTGGGTCGGGCATGGTGGCGCATGCCTGTAGTCCCAGCTACTCGGGAGGCTGAGGCAGGAGGATTGCTCGAGCCCAGGAGTTTGAGGTTGCTATGAGCTAGGCTGATGCCATGGGACTCTAGCCAGGGCAACAGAGTGAGACTCTGTCTAAAAAAAAAAAAAAATCACTTGTTGGTAAAATGAAATTCTGTTCATCTCAGCAACATCTTTTGCTCACACACAGGTATTTCCATTATCTGGAATTATGAGGCTCAAACAGGAAGAGTATAATTAGGTGTAGAGGGAGGTGAAGAGATGAGTTTCAGCAAGTGGTTACAAGGAAGAATAGTGAAGATTATTAGAGGTAACCACATAAGTATTTAAAAATGACTCAGTTTAATTTAATTGGTTCTCAGATTACTGACAATTGGTGGCCATGCTTTCCTTTTTTTGGAAATGATAAGACTTTCAAATTACATGAAGACAACTGCAGTTCTCTTTTTATATTTTCATATGAAAACAGTACAAACATCTTATAAATCAGAAAAAAGCTTCAAAAGAGAAATCTCCAAAGCTAGTATTCCAAAAATAACAAGAAACATCTCACGACTTTTCCCATCTCACTCAGTGTAAAATACTAAACCCATACTAAGTTCTTCAAGGTCCTATGTGATTGGGTGCCCAGTTTCCTCTTGAATTCATTCATCTGCTATGCCTCTTCCCCTCATTCCTCTCAGCCACATTGTTCTTGAAGTTGTTCCTCAAATTCAGAAGGTATGATCCTGCTACAGGACCTTGCAATTGCTCTTACCTCTACTGCATAGCTCCTTCCCAAAAAAGTCCCCATGCTTATTTCCCAAACTTCTTTCAGGTCTCTACTTAAAAGTCACAATCTCAGTGTGGCTTTCCCTGGCCATTATATCTAAAAATTCAGCAATCACCCCTCCCACTCCTTGTCTTGGTTTTCCTCTTGACACACTATAATTATTATTTATTTATCTGGCATATTATCTATCTCTCAAGGTTATATTTTCAGGATGACAGTGACCTATATTTATGTTTTTAATTAGTGTATTCCCAGTACCTATAATAGTACATGGCACATAGCTGATGTTAAATATTTGTTAAATGAATGAGTGAATGGATAAGCAAGAATTAAAACAAAACAAAAAATGTTATAAAACATGCCACTGTTATCAATTTGGTGCATATTCTTCCAAAAACTTTCTAGGGATTTGCCAATGTGTATATGTGCTTGTGTGTGTACATACACATGTAGAAGCAGATTTACATGCATAAATACATACATTTAGATGATTATATATTTCTCACTGACCTAAGTTTATATATAGTAGCCCCCTCTTATCCACGGGGGATACATTCCAAGACTCTTAGTGGAAGCCCGAAACTGCAGATAGAACTGAAGCTTCTATATATGCTATATTTTTTCGTACACATACATACTGTATGATGTGGATACACTGGACAAAAAAGATGACTCACATCCTGCACGGGACAGAGGGGGACACCATGAGATTTCATCACGCTACTCAGAACAGCATGCAATTTAAAAACGTATGAATTTCTTATTTCTGGAATTTTCCATTTAATGTTTTTGGATGACAGTTGACTGGGGGTAACTGAAACTGCAGAAAGCGAAACCGTGGATAAGGAGAGACTGCTGTATACAATTTACTTAGCAGAAATTATTTTCTGCAACCTGCTTTTATTTTCTACATTATGATTAGTCCACAGACAGCTTCCTATGTGATACATATGTATTTCCATATGTATTTTTTTATAACAGGTGTACGTTTTTCAACAGGATTCAACCTCTCATTTAAGTTAGTTCTAGATTTTTTCCTGCGCTTTTTTACATCTATGTTTCACAATGATGTTAGTGTATCTGTAAACTCTTGGAAGTAAAATCACCAAGTCAAAAGTATGTGCAGTTTAAACTTATAATGTAAAATTTAAACCTATACCAAAATAGACAGAATAGTGCAAAACTCACATGTACTTAAAATCTACCTTCAGTCATTATCAATGAATGGCAAGTGTTGCCTCTTCTATATTCCCATTCACTTCTTCGTTTTCCATTTTATTTTGAAGAATATCATCTTTATGATTAGCATTGCTTTTTATGAAGCAAATCATATCATTTTATCCATACATATTTCAACATGTCTCTCTAAGAGATAATGACTTTTAATCTAAACATAACTGTGATATTATTATACTAGTATGCCTTAAAATTAAAATAATTCTTTTAAAATCCTCAAATACTTAGTGTTCATATTTTCTATTGTCAATTGTTTTACAGTTTGGTTGAATCAGGAATCAGATATAATGCTTCCTAGGCATCTTGCTATCTCTTTTTTTCCCCTTGCATTTTTGTTATTGTTGAAGAAATCATGTTGTTTGCTTTGTGGAGTTTATAACAACATGGACTTCACTTGATGCACATCTGTGGTGTCTTACCAGGTTTCACTTTCAGTGACTATGTTTTCTGGTGAGAATCTGTTGGAACTTTAGAGTTCTCTTTTCAGGTCATTCAGATGCCCAATTGCTTCATTCTTATCTCTCCTGTAGATGCTTTACAATGCAGGTTTATAGTTATTGGTGGTTTGTCCCCATCTGCTTGTATTTCAGAGCCCATAGAGATACTTTATTATCCATTTTTGTTGTATTTGCTAGCTGTGAGGTTTTGGTTTTGCTCTCCTAGTTTCTGTGTCTCTTTCTATGATTTGATTTTTGAAGATTCAATAGTATGCCACTATAAGCATCTTCTCAAAATTTTCTAGAAGAGTGGGTGTGTGGACTCTTAATTTTGATAGTGAAAAATTTCCCTCAATAAAGGTTTATTCATTGTATTCTCTCACAGAGTTTATAAGAGTTTGTTTCCCCACACCATGGCTAACATTAGATACTATCATTACTTCCCTTCTTTGGCAGTCTAACAAATAAGCAATTGTATGTCACTGCTTTATGTTATAATACCTTTCATGAATGTGCCTTAAGAAAAAAGAGGTAATTTGCCTTTTTTTCATGTATACACTAGGCAAATCATGTACATTTTCCTATGAATTTATGCTTTATATCCTTTGAACATATTTCTCACAGGTTGTGGTCTTGTTTGCGTTAATTTACTATTTTAATATTAATATGTTAATAAATTTTGGGGGTTATTTAGAGAATTTTAATATAGTAATTCATATGTCTCTTAAGTGTTCCATTTTTTTTAATTTTTATAAACGTCCTGTTATTTAAACACTGTTATCCAAGTGTCCTGTTTCCTTAAATGATTTGAAATTCCATATTTACTATTTTTTAATTAGATTGACTAATTAGACATTCAATTTTGAGTCACTAAACTATCTGCATATTGTTTTTCTATGCACATCCATTTCAAATTGCTATCATTACACTGTTTTAATGTCCATAAGGATTATGTCCCTCTCAATATGCTTACTTAATTTTTTCTTTCTACTGGATGAAATTTAGCTGTAACTTCTGCTTTCTAAGGAAATAAGTGGCTTGCCTGAGGTCATAGCTAGTAGTGGACAGAGGCAGCATTTGAAATAAAATCTGCCTGGCTCCAAAATCTGTACTCTATTTACCTAGTTCTTTAAAAAAAAGTAATCAATTGTTTTCATTCAGCAAGAAAAACAAATCTGTGGTGCGTGCTGTGTGCTGGATTCTGTGCTAACTACTAAGTCTACAAAGATAAATTACTTTGTTTCTGGACTTGAGAGCTTATTGCCTAATATCCTATTGTTATCCTTTTTTATTGCCAATTTCCCTCCATAAAATCATATATAAATCTTTATAAAGCCTTTAAACCCATAAAAGTAGTCATTTTTAATATCATAAATACATCAGTTGGGTACAAAGACAGTTTCTAAAATAATTATTGTTTGGATTCATTTTTATGAGAAAAGAATAGAAGCAAGGCTTAGATTTAAAAAATAACAAAGTAAGTATAATCTCTTCTACAAAACAGTTGCATTTGGAGTTTACACGTAAAGGTCTTAACTGATGTTTCCTAATTCCCTTTTAGAGATTATTTTGTATACTGGAAAACATGGCTCAGATTTCAAGTCCTTGCTCCTGATATTATGTATTGCTGCATAAGAAATTGCCCCAAAACTTAGTGGCTTAAAAAAATAACACAGTTTCAGTAGGTCAAGAATCCAAGTGAGACTAGGCTGAGCGTTCTAGTTCAAGTTGCAATCAAGATATCATCCAGGACTGTGGTCAAAGTAAGGTTCAACTGGGGAAGGGTTGCCGTCCAAGTGCACTCACATTGTTGTTGACAAGATTCAGTTGCTCAGAATTGTTAGATGGAAGGTGTCAGTTTCTCTAAGGGCCCCAGTTATTTCCTGGCTGTTGGTCAGAGAATGCCCTCGATTTCTTGCCACTTGGACTTTTCTATAGAGTAACTCAGAGTGCAGCAGTTTGCCTCATCAGAGAAAGCAAGCAGGAAGACAAGAAAGAGATGTGCTAGAAGATGGCAGTCACATTTTAACTTAATCTTGGTAGTACCATACCATCACCTTTGCTGATTCAGCTGATTAGAAATAGGTTACTAGGTTCATCCTACATGCAAGTGGAGCAGATCAGAAAAGGATGTGAATAACAGGAGGCTAGAATCATTACAGGCCATCTTAGAATTCTGCCTACAATTTACCTCTTGTACTAATTCTGCAACCTTGGTTTGCCTATGTAATAGAATGTTTTCAAAGAAAACAATCATATTTATGAGTTGTTATTGATAAAATTAAATCCAGATATGCATGGAATAAAATTCTGTAAATATTTTCTTTATTTTTACTATTACTGATAATAATAGCTAGCATTTGTGAAACACCATATGCTCAATGTTAGGCTAAATGTTGTGTAAGTTTGATCTTATTTAGTATTCACATATGGTTGCTAGAATAATCCTAAGAGTTAGATAATATCTTTTTTATTGTTATATTTGAGGCATCTGGGGCGTCTCTAAATTACTTAGAGAATCTAAGTAATTTGCTTCAAATCATACAATAAGTAAAAATGGGCCAGCCTGTTCCCAACTTCAGGATTGACACCACTATAGTGTAAACAAAAAGTATATACATACACACAGTCATTGTCTAAATACTGTGAACTGAACACTCTCTAATGCACTGCTAGTAACTGATTTTGAGACCAGAATTATCTTCCAGGTAGGCTTTTTGGGTATCTGAAGAAAAAAATATCAACTATGAGTTAACATCCACAGAAACACCGCAGTTAGGCTTTGCTGCCCAGAAATTGTATAAGCCTACAGCAGTTATTACCCTGAACTGTGGAAAAGCCTGAGCAGACACAAACCGTTTGCAGATAATTGTACTGACATTCCTACTTCATTACTTTTAATAGAACTGAATTTGTGGTGCTCATGCCAGCGTACATGAGTGCTACCTTCAGGAGAAAGACATGTCATCTGTCCTTTTCTCAGTTGAATAGAATGCTTTTGGCAGGAGGTCACTTTGTGGCATGAAGGACAGATTCACTTAACTAAGGGACCAGCTTTAATTAAAATAAAACAATTTCAAAAAGAGATTCAGATGATCCTGTGCATCTAGCCTGGCTATAGATAAAAAGGATTAGATAATAGGAAGTAGGTATACAATGGAGCTGTGTGTGCAAAGTTGGTATTCATTCCAATATATATCGAACATCTACTAGATAACCCATTCTTTGAAAAGGAGGAGAAATAAAACATGAGACATGTAACGTGCAGATAGGTGTCAAAAATTACTATTGCATTCTATTGCAATTCAATACTATTGCATTCAATACTATTGATTGAGATGAAAAAATTTAAAAAAATTTAATGAGAAATAAATTTAATTAATAAAACTAAATAGTTAACTATAACACTCAGGCTCCACCACCTACTGGTTTCCACATGGCCCTGAAAACAGCCCATTTTCTATACCATGACTCTCCTCTTACTCATTCAAGTCGCTTCATTAAATGCTTATCTGTCGAAAACAGATTCCCTTACTCATTCAACTAGCAATTGCATACATTCTCCCTTCTAAGAGACTTTTCCCGACTAATGCTACCCCACACATTATTTTTACACATTTAAAAATTATCAGATATATCACACTTGCACAAGAATCCCAAAATGTATAGTTTAAGGAATAATTGTAATGCAAACACACATTTAAACAATGCCCAAGAATTATAAACTTGTACATATATAGCTAAGATACTCCCCAAAATGATCTAAAAATTCAGTTAAATTCCTATCAAAATCCCAGCAATTTGTTTTGAAGATTTCGACAAGCTGTTTCTAATATTCTGTGGAAATTTCTGGTGTGCTAACCAAAACAAATTTTAAAAAGAATTAAATTGAAGGACTTACACTTCCCAATTTTAAAGTTTACTATTATACAAAGCTAGTTATCAATACGGTGTGATACTGGCAGATGGATGGGATGTAAATATCAATTCTTTGGCTTAGTCAATGGTTTCTTAGTTATGATATCCAAAGTACACACAGCTAAAGTAAAAATAAATTGAACCTCATCAAAAATAAAAATGTTTGTGCTTTAATGCACATCATCAAAAAGGTGAAAGGACTACCAGAGAACAGAGGAAAACTTGCAAATTATAAAAGATTTGTATGAAGAATATATAAAGAACTATTAAAACCCATCCAGAAAAAGTCAAATAACCAAATTCATGGATAAAAATTGAATAGATATTCCTTTAGAGAAGAGGCACAAGTGGCAAATAAGCTCATGAAAAGATGATCAATACCACTAGCTATTAGGGAAATGTGAATCAACACCACAGTGAGATACCACTTCACATTCACTAGGATAGCTAAAACAAAAAAGACAGACAATAGCAAGTTTTGGCAAGGATGTGGAGACTTTGGAACCATGCAACTTTGCCTGTTGGTGTAGGCACTGTGGAAGAGTTTGGTAGTTCCCCAAAAGGTTAAACATAAAGCTAACAAATGACGGGGCAATTCCTCTCCCAAGCACATCCCCAGATGACTGAAAACATGTCCACACAAAAACTTGCACAAAAACGTCCACAGCAACATTATTCATAATAGTAAAAAATGCAAACAGACCAAATGTCTATTAACTGATAAATAGATAAACAAAATACGGTATATTTTTTATTCCGCCATGAAAAGGAATGAAATACTGTAAGGGCTACAATAAGGATAAACTTCAAAAATACTGTGTTATGCAAAGGAAGCCAGTCACAAAAGATCACATATTGTATTATTTCTTTTACAAGAAATGTCCGGAATAGGTAAACTCATAGAAAGAGAAAGGAGATTAGTGGTTGCCAAAGGCTGAGACTTCTCAGAGTAATTGAGAGTGCCTTCTAATGTGTATGGGTTTTGTGAGGGTGATAAAAATATTTTGAAATTATATAGTGATTATGTTCATATAATTCTGTAAACATTAAAACCTCTAGAGTGTACACTTTAGACAGATGAATTTTATGTTACATGAATTATTTCTCAATAGAGATGTTATAAGAAAATTCTAGTTGCCTCATTGGGGATTTGTCTTTTTTTTCCTATTATTTTTTAAAGATTTATTATTACCTGAATACAAAATTTGTTAAAATTAAAATGATTATATGTTTCTGGAGAATTGTAAATTTTATCTTTCTGAAGTCACTATCTTAACTGTACCTTTTGACTTAAAGTCTATTTTGTCTAATATTCTACAGCTATACCATTTTTCTTGGAAAAGAATTTGGCTACTTTTATAACTTTAAACATTTTTTTTTTACTTTCAACTTTTTTATTTTCCAATTCTAGATGTTTCTCTTACAAGTCCCAAGGCCCTTGGAAGGGCCCTAGAAATATAGTCATTGGCCATATGTTTTGGTTACCTTTGCAATATAAGGTATTTTGGTTGCAATTGATTAAGTTTTTCTCAGTCATACTTCCCTACCTGATGCATAATAATGGAGAGGTCATTGGAATTTGGGGTGATTAACTAAGGTGATACGTAGGTGCAGAGGAGTATGTTTATGTGGTTAAAGAGTCATTTTGCTGGATACTTAATTATTGTTTGCCATGTTGATGTAGGAATGCTTTCCAGATGTCCTCCCACTGCACATTGCGCTGACTCACTTGGCATCATGATGCAGAACTTATGGACCTGAGACTGATCTGCCATATGAACTTGTCCTCCAATACCTGGCACCAAAAATCTATGTGAGTGGAGAATAAATAGGTTTTGAAATGTATGAATGTAGAAATGAGTTTTGAAACATATGAGTGTGAACAATTCTTTCAATTGATGAAGTTTAAAATTGTAAGCAGAGGATGCTTAGTCAGAACAAAAGTTTCCTCTTGTAGGGTATACACTCAGCGATTCACATATACAATTATAAATACACAATTTTTAAAAGTAATAGAATCTATTAGACTGTGCGTTGTAGGGCATACACCGGTGGACATTCTACACATAAGTACACCAGTGTCTTCACGTCTCATGTTTTATGCCTCTCAACATATGGGAGTATATCTTAGTATATCTTATGCATCCTGTTCTGTAAGTCCCAAATGCCATTGCTCATATAAAAAAAAATATATATATATATGTTCTTTTCCTGCTAATGTGACCCAAATACTAACATTGATGAATATACCATAAAATATACCATACAATGAGGCTATCAAAAATAATCTAGTTAATGAGTTCATAATTTTTTATATATTTCCCTGCACAAGAAAACTTTATTTTTTTCCTTTTATTTCATCATATAATGGGGGTACAAATATTGTTAGG
>VBSM01003198.1:11052197-11138512 GCA_008086735.1 Cheirogaleus medius
TAACAACAAAAATAAATAAATGGGACCTGATGAAATTACAAATGATAGATTGAACTGCTTGGTTTGACATCTTTTATTAGTTAGGGAACATTCTCAGCCATTCTTTTTTCTTTTTAAATGCATTCTATTCTCTCTATCTGGATTACTAAATAAAACTATGTTAGACTTTCTTAGTTAATTTTACCATCTCCCAACCTCTGTTTTTGTAGTTTCTACATGTTTTTTCTCTATGTTATACTTTGTATAATTGCTTCTCATCTATTCTCCATTTTGCACTTTCAATTTTTATATTTTTAGTTTCTGTAAATTCTCTCTCTTTTTTTTTAATCAAAGCTGCTTGGGTTTTTTAAGCACTCTTTAGTTACCTGAAGATAGATTTAATCTTGTGTTTTGTTAAGTTTTAACCAGCATAATTACTTTTTATTCTAATTATATAAATATATGATGAATTCGTGGTCTATTTCTGCTGTCTAAATTTTTTTTCTGGTTCTTACAAATGATGTCTTATTTACTCAAGTACTTTTTAATTTTTTTCTTTCTTAGAGCTGCTCATGTTTCAGTGGAAAATTATTCATGGGAATTCTTTGAGTTCCAGGATGAAGTTATGCTCCTCTAGAGAAGATTTGCATTTGCTTTTTGAAGATCCCTGGAAGCACTACCAATCTCCAACAATTTTTCTGTAAATTTATTACTTACATTTTTATGGGTTAACTCTATGAGGTAAATTTTGACTGCAAATTTACCTGAGGCTCAGCCCATAATTACTACTTCTCAAAGACAATCATATATTATAAACTTCCTTCTGGAATTTAATATTGGTGATTTACTCAAACAATGTAATTGGTTGTTTAAGATTAATAAAAATACTTTTAGCTTGCATGGCAGTTAGTATAAATATTTGAGGAATATGAAGTCTGATATCTTGTTCATATCCTAGTTTCTGTGATAGCTTTGTAACACCTGTGTTACTGAAATGATCTGATTGCTACAAATTTATGAATTCATTTTAAAATTTAAGATTAGATGGTTTATTAGCTATTTAGTTATAAAATTCATCATTGGATGTTTACAGGAAGCTGATTTGGCTAGGGCTCAAAAACTGAAGACATTTTTATGGCATTGCTTATTTGTCAACATTTTGATTAATCAAGCTAAACTTTTAAGCAGTAAAAAAAATGAATAGATACTGTGAATAATAATTTAAGCACCAGTGTAATTATAAATACCTTCATCAAAGTTCTGGTGCCTTAGTTAGCAATCAACAAATGTATTTAATGTAAGGTCTTTCATCCTCGTAATTAACTAAGATTCTCAAAGGAAAATGCATACATTTTTTAGAGACAATGTTCTTAACTTATGGAAATATGATATTCACTTTGATATGTCACTTAATAGATTTTTCTATCATTGCACATCTGTAAGTTTAGTGATTATCTTTATTTATTTAGAACCAAATTCTAAAGCGACAGATGTACTAAAATGATATATTTGATGCAAAAATTTTTTAAAATAATTTGCATATGTATAGTGTATATCATTATATACATACTTATTCCACAGATTCTTAGCATTTCACATAAAAGAGGCTGTGATTATGGATCCCAATCTCATGTGCTTTTAGCTGTACAGAGATAAATCACATTATACTTTAAAGTTAGTACTCCTTAGGTTATAGGAAATGGAAATCTACTCAGCTTGAGCAAAAAGGTAACTTATTAGGGCAGCAATATACTTCTGCCTCAGGAATATAATCAGAATGGAAACACACTAAAGAATCCTCTTTCATGTCTACTTCTCTCCATATGTCTTGCTTTATTTTTCTCCTTCATTACGAAACAGTTTTTGTCTTCTTTACTCTCATAGGTAGAAAATTGTCAACACTTGCTCTGGACTCTATGTAAAGTCATGAAATATTTGAGAAATACTAAATTAACCCTCTCTGGGTCTCAGTTCCCAATATTTGACAAAGGGATTGATTGGGTGAGTTCAGGGCTCATCCCTGGGTTATAAACGAGCAAATGTGAATATAGGAGTAGCCACATTACCAGTGTTGATGAAGGAAGAACAGAATATTTCCAGAAAAGAGATGCTGGAAGATAACTTAATAAGTGTCTCCTGCGGATGATCTGGGACTGCAAGCTCACTTCATGCCATTCACAATGTGGTCCATGGAACACCACCACCGGTATTACCAAGAAGCTTGTCAGACATTTGGAGTCTCAGACCCACCCTGTCTCTTATGAATCAGTATTTACATTTATCAAGGTTCTCAGGTGATTTGTATGCATATTAAAAATTAAAAACATAGTTCTAGTCTGTTAAAAAGTCAAAACCAGGTACATGAAAATTTGGTTTTGTTTCAAGATACATTTTACTTCTAACCAGACTTAACTCTATAGCTTTCTGAGTTAATCCTTTACATCTATGCAGAATCCTTATCAACTCTCTTATAAATATATTTTTAAATTATAATATAAAGGGAATCTTGAGGATTGTGTAAATTATTGTAAATTCATTACTGCTAATGGAAAATCAAACAATTTAAGGTACAAGTTATAATAATTTGGGTCAATAGTGTCAATTTTATATATAAAGGGTTGCACAATATGTCCACTGACATTGTATATCTAATATTCTAAATTTTACTAGTATGACACATTTATGTTAGTTACAAAAAATTAGCTAATTGGACAACTCAAATGGGAACAAGTAATACAGGTAACCTGGATGAAGATGTTTAAGATAATGGAAGTCCTTAGCTCTTAGTTGTCAGATGCCTTTAATTTTCATGTAAGTAAATGTTACGGAGCAAAACATTATTAGCTAAGTGTTATTAGTACTTATTACATGCAAGAAATTTTCCTAAATAACTTACATAGATTTTCTAATTTATATTTGTTCCTGTTCAGATTTTGATATACCATAACTGAACTTTTACAAATGTAATTGTTTTTCTCTAGGTTTTGTTTTTTGTTTTTATCATTGTAATATACGTTTTGACTTTGGAGTTTGGGATATGGAGTTGAACTGACTAGGATTTGCATTCTGATTCAACCTCTTGTTTGTTGCATAAGCTTGGACTATGCATATCAACTTCCTAAGCCTCAGTTCCCTGTCTGCAAAGTGAAAATAATAATTATATTTCCTATATAGAGTTGTGAGGGTTAAAAGGACAAAATATCCTGGCATAGAGTAAGTCCCAATAAGGATTTGTTATTATTATTATTTACTTCCCTATATGCTCATCTTTACCTAATTTCATTTGGTTCTTGACAGTAAGTTTTCTCATGTTGCTTTTAGAAATAGTTTTACTCTATCTAATTGCTTAAAAAAGAAGCTTTCTTCTTGAGTCAGCCTGTTTCTTACTGAGCCAAGTATGGCTGGTTTGGTTTAGATATTTGTTGCCATTTTTAAATAGGAACTCGAAAATAGTATATCATTTGACTATAAAAGCCATTTGGAATTTTTCACTCAATCCTTTGTTTAGATTGACTTCATGTAATCTTACACCATTGTATTTATGCGATGCCAGAAATAGGTAAGCAGAGAGAAAGGTCAACATGGAAGACATTATTTGGTGATGTTTATATATATTTGTGTCAAGATTCTTTCCATAAGTAAAACTCTAGCTTCCTTATTTCCTGATTCAATACTGGATTTGCCATAGATAATCCATGCAACATTTTAGAGGCCAGAAACTCCAGGTTAGAACGTTGTAGAAAATGTATGCCTTTGTATAATCATAAAGATAGTAATTGATCTCATTAAAATTGATTTTAAAGAACTTTGCAAATATCCTTTAATATCTCTGTATGACATTGGATTAGGTGGAATATTATTCTAATTGAATATTTTGTTTCTTACTGTCTCATCTCATATATTTCCTAAAATGAAAATTTCAGGTAAAATGTATTTCATATAAAAACACATTGAATTCTTTATTTTAGAATTTTAGCAGACCATAAATAATGCTACTTTTCTTTTCTCAAGTTTGGAAACAAGTGAAAGGTCAGACAAAGAGCAAAATATCATATTTATTTCTCTCATAACTAATTGGAAAAGGTGAGTTTAGAAGACTAGATTGGCTTGCTAATAATCTATCTTGTTATTAAACTAAATCACCCCATTAGTGAAAGAATTGCAAATTTCCATACTGGACATATTAGGCCTTTCCCCAACCCCTTATAAATGAAACAGAGAACAGCTCAGAATACATGTCTCCTGCAGACAAAATAAAAGGAGAGCAGGTGCCAAGAGACTTATGTGCAATTCTTTCTTCCAGCATCATCATCAGGATAATTTCTCCTCTTATGATCAAGGTACTTTGAGCTTCCCTTTAGTTTGCTTTCTCAAGATAATTCAATGAGATGCCACACAATTTAATGTTAGTATGGAATTGAAGGTAGCCTAAGGACCAGTAAATAATATTCTAAACTTCTGGGTAGCTTTTTAGAATCTAAGGATAGATCATTCAACTGAAATGTTCTAAGTATTATTTTATATTTTATAAAAGATTAAGCAGGGATTTTAAATACCCTCAGAAAAATAAAATCTAGCCCAATCTTTGGTAATATAAATTAAAGCATATTTTTAACTCTGAACCTGTAATTAAAATACTATTAAATTACTTTTAATCATTGACAATTAAAGGATACACCGTCTTTGCCAAACCTCTTCTAACAATATGAATTTTCTTCTGTTCAACTTTCTTCCTAATATTTTAACAGTTTCTGGTGTGAGGAAGCTCATTAGGAAGGTTCTAGAGCAAAGCATTTATTATAATGCAATTACATAGATAAAAATCTCAAGTATCAAATTTAGAATATATTTTTACTTTTCCTCTTCGTTGGATCAACTCAATTTACTTTGATCCCTCTAGCTCCAACCTCAATTAGACTCATTACATCATCATAAGAAGCTAATCTCTTCCCATGAAACTGTGTATGTGAAATGCATATGAAAGCTATAGAGACAAGATTTATTTGTCAAAGCTCTAGCCTCTAAAATTTCATGAGTGGACAAAGAAGCTTGAGTTCTGCCTCTTCTTTGCTACTTTCCTCCCTATTTTCTACTTTTCTATTTGTTTTCTGAAATCTCCAAATTCTTTAGCAGCTTCTTTTTTTATTTTTAGACATAAAAATAAATTATTGCTATTGATTTGAAGTATGGTAAAAATTTTAATACTATTGATTTTGTAGTGTGGTAACAAAATCACTAGCTAGTATACAGAAATCTTACATCTTAATTGTAGTTTTCAAAGACTATCATTTGTGTGTTTTTTTAAAACCCTGCAACCTTTATCACTTACTTTAAAAATGAAAAGTGTCTGAAACAGATTTGGGGACACCAGCCTTTTCAATATAATTACCCATTTAAAAATACACATGTTGGGTATTAGTGACATTCTTAAAGATGATTAAACTTTTCTCTCTGGACATCTTAACCACATTCTTGCTGCATACAAGCTCAGCCATCTGGTTTACCTAAAGAAAGTTTAAAGGATGATGTCACCAGAGTACCTCATCTACAGTGAAAACCCTGCATTGCAAACACAAGAGTGTTATTAGAAACATATGTCTGATTTTAAAATGCCTGCCATTTCATTCATTGTGAGCCAGATTCTATCAGTGACAAAAATTTCTCAGGAAGTTAGCTGGCATTTTTGAATTTATTAAATTACTTCTAAAAGGCACAACATCTTAAAAGTCGTCTCATATATCTCTTGCACCAATCATGATACTTAATTTACTCTTAAGGAAAAAGTTCCCCATAAGAAAATCTGTGTGTTACAGTTGAGAAGGCATAGCAAAGATTTAGAGTCTATTGATGGGCACATATATTCCTTCATGTGTAAAGAAAGGAAGGTCAACATTTAATCTTCCAGCAAAATTATCGACCTATTTCCACAGAGAATTAAAAAAATTTTTAAATTGTCTGAGTTAAGAAAGGAAATGCAAAAGATATATAATATGAGAATATTTAAAAGAAATAATCAGAACAAAGTATTCTTTTGGGGTTTATCTAGTGTTTCACTAATTTCATTTTTAAAAGGAAGAGCTCTTTACAATAAACTATCCTTAGTACAGGAGAATAATAGGTCTTAAGCAATAAAATACATAAGATTAAGGATTTTTGTAACAATTATTGAGGTTAGAATGCAAAAGTTTATAGGTTATGCATTGTATCTATGCAGTGAATTTTAACTTTTGTTGTAAAATATTACTTTAAAGATTCCTCCTCTGAATTATCATATAATTTCCTTTAAACTTTTTTTTTTCCTGAAAGACAAAAATCTTAGCAGAATTCATTTTATGTATTTTTAGAAGTAGTCTATCCTCAGTATGAAAGGGAGATGGTAAATATCAAACAAAACCAGATTTCTGTGAGCAAGGATAAAGATAGAATGGTTTCTGGATAGGCAACCATGCACATCTGTTTGCAAGGGCTTATTTGAAATCAATCTTGATGTAGCCAAATTATTCAATATAGTTAAAGTATAATATAATTTCATTGTTACATTAGTGTATTAATTGCTGTATTTCTTGGGAAATCTAAAACCCCTCAGATCAAAATATATATATATTTTCCAATGTAATATGACTACATAAAAATACACCTTAAGCCAATGAAAACTGATAAATTAGCATTTTTAAATGGGTACAAGCTATAAATGACCTAGAAATAATGTGGTTTATCAAAAGTATATTATATTCTTTTGTTGTTTAATGTACCAGATTGCATATATAGAATGGTCTCGGATTTATCAAATACCATAAATCTAATGTCATACTAAAATGTGAGGTTTTGCTTTTTGTAGGCTGGTAAGTATACATTTTAGAAGATAATCCAGTATGGTAAGTGGGGCATAGATTTAGGAAGTAAAATTTCAACTTGTATTTTAATCCCAGTGCCTTTATGTATTAACTGTGTGGTTCAAGGTGAGTCAGATAATTTCTTTGAGCCTGTTTTCATGGCTGCAAAATGGGAAAATTTTTAAGATACTGTGCACACGATAAATATTTATTCCAGTTACTAGGACTGCCTAAAAAATTATTCCAAAATTTATTGATGTGAGATAGCTATGCTCATGGATTCTGTGGATCCAGAATTCAGGCAGGGCATAGTGAGGATGGTTTGTATCTGCTCTGCAATGTCTCTTGCCTGAGCTGAACGATTGAAGATAGAGGCTGGAATTTTTGGAAGAAATCATCAACTCCTATGTCTAGAGTTGTTGCTAGCTATCATGTGTGGGCTTCAGTATTCTTCATGTGAACTTTCCACGTGAGGGCTAGTCTAGGCTCCCTCACAGCAAGCCCAGTTGCTAGGTGAGTGTCTTGAGAGAACATCAAGTGGAAGCTGCTTCCTTTATGTAATATAGCCTCCAAAGCCACAAGACATCATATTGCTATGATCTATTGGTTAAAATAGCCACAAGCCCTTCCCCAGATTCAAGAAGAAGAAACACAGAACAGCACTTCTTGATAGGAGGATTTTCATTTACATTGTAAGAAGAACCCATGGATGGGGTACATATATTAATGTCATGGGATTATCTTCAGAAAATTAAATCTTCTATAGTGCTCAACATACAGAAGCTACTATTACCTTTTTATGATGTGGTATGGAATTATAGAAAAAGTAAAAATTTGGGGGTCAAGACATTTTGCCACTTTTTAAACTTAAAAATCCTTGTTAAATTATTTAGTGTCTCTTAATAGATTCTTCATCTATTAAATCAGGAGGATATGCTTATTTTGGAGGGTTATTGTGAAGATTAAAGAGATAATAGGCAAAAGTGTCTGAAAAATACTAAGAACTCAGTAAATGCTCCTACAGGTAATGGCACTAGAAATGCCTCAGTCTGCTGTTAAATCAAAAGACCTACTAACAGGCTAAAGAAGCTGTTAATGGGCCAAAAGGATGGGTTTATGTTTAGAATCAAACTTTGAATAATACATTCAGGACTGGGCAAAATTTAATTTCTTTATATGGAAAAATCCAATGTCACCAACAAGCTTGAGGAACAAATTGAATTACAGACTGATAGAATCTTAGAAAAGGAAGGTGGCTTATAGGGCAAACTCCACATTTGATAGATAAGGGACTCAAGAGAGGTTAAATTGCTTGTTAAAGGTTATACTCTAAGGAGCAGATCTGCAGCTTAAATTCATGTCTGCTAACTTGTTAAGTTCAAGTTTGTAATACTCAACTATGCACATTAGAAATTTTCTTTATAGCCCCCTTTTTCCCCTGGAACAGAACTGTGAATTAATTACAATTGAGTATATTATTTGTGTGAATACAGTAATAATATGAATACAATAGCTAATGAATTAATGTCTTATGATAGTTTTTCAAATCTCTATTACAATAGAAGGAGTAATTATTCTTCATTTAGGGAAATAATTAGGAAACTAAAGCTTTAAAAAAGCTGAAACCATTTCCAAATTTTTCCTTCAAAAAAAAATGTACGTTTCAGATTTTGCATTCTTACTACATTGGTTAATTAAAAAACCCATGTGTAGTTGATGGACCATAGATATATACTCAACTAGTCAATCAATTTTCTTATTATGGAATGCAGTGTGGTGGTTAAAGACCAGGACTTTGCAATCAGACTGATGGGATTGGATCTTGCTTCTGTCAACTTACTCAAATTTCCTGTGCTTCCAATCTCTCACCTGTAAATAGGAATAATAATAATTCCTACATTGAATGGTTCTGAGGACTAAGTGATATATTACTTTCCCATTGCCACTGTAACAAATTACCACAAATTTAGTGGCATAAAACGACACAAATGTACTCTACAGTTCTAGAGCTCAGAAGTCCTAAGTCAGTTTCACTAAATTAAAGGCAAGGTGTCGGTAGGGCTGATTCCTTCTGCAGGCTCTGAGGGGAGAATCTGTTTTCTTACTCTTTTCAACTGCTAGTGGTCAGTCTCTGTATTTCCTCGTTATATTAGGGCCAATTCAGATAATCTAGGATCATCTTCCTATCTCAACATAATTTAGTCACATCTCTAACGTTCCTTTTGCCATATAAGGAAGCATTTGTGAGTTCTGGAGATTAAGATATAAGTGACTTTAGGAGCCATTCATCTTACCATAAATGCAGTGATGCTTGTTAATACTTTACACTTTGTTTAGCTTTAAGTAATTACTCAATAAGTACTGCCAGTATTATTATTGTGAAATAAGTCAATTTATAGTTATACACCTAGACATCACTTGCTTTCTCCAAAACCACACCATGGATGTGCTATGTTATTCAAAGAATGCAATTTACAAAAGCAATAATGGTAAAAATCATCTTAGTCTCTGAGCCTCACCTGGAGGAATCACTGATTCCAAACACACCCTAAATCCTTTATTTTTCCTCACATGATCCTAAGAAGGAATTTCTGCATTTTATGGTACTTTAAAATATTTTTTCCACCTCCTTCCTGATTTTTGTCCTTTATCCCTTGATCTGTAACAATGCCCACTTTGCATGTCATTGACATACCATGGCCCTTCTGTTGATGAATCCAGCCCTGAGTTTGATGACTGGGTTTGCTCCATCACCATAGATCCTCAACCATGTGTGAGATGCACAGCTCCTTTCTCCCTTCATCACTCTAGTGATTTGATCCAGTATTTGAACCCTTCTCCTCTCCTAGGTTTCTACCTTTCCTATTTTTTAACCAACTCTAATATGGTACACTGCATTATTAATTGGCATAGAGAGGTCTCTTATAGCCTCTTCTCATTAGGCACTGCAAGCAGATATCCCTAGGGCCAAATTGGAGAACATATTCATCAGCTGCCTCCTTGACAAAAGGTGTTCAAGATGAAAACCTTTGCAAAACACAGGGTGAGTCCTCATATGACTAATGATTAAACATCTAGTACTCATAAAGTTTGCTGATGGACATGAAAGCCATAGCTCTGCCCAAGAAGTTTACAATTAAGTATAGGAAATTATATATATATAAGATAATTATCTTGCAGGCTGGTATGGTACAGATTCAGGACACTATGGGGAGAATGTAGGAGAGGCAACTACCTCTTATTTGAAGGATCTGAGGAGGGTTCCTGGAGAAAGAGACCAGTAGGCTGAGATGTATCAGCTCTCTATAGACAAATAAAGTACAAATGAAGAAAGGACTGATTACTGCTGGGACAATACAGTTTTCAAAGAGAAAAGCATGAAGCAAAGATTTAGAGAATAAGAGAGTGTGGCAGGTGTAAAAGTCTGAATAAATTTCACGATGGAGAAGAATGGAGAGGTTACCTATATCCAGAGAGGTTTGGGAGCCATTTTAAGAAGTTTAGATGTTATATAAAGAACAAAAAGGAACTACTGAAGTGCAATGCTATTGTAAAATTGGTGTCCAGGAAGATCATTCTTTCACTTGTATCGCTACGGGAACGAGGAAAATGGCAAGATTGGAGATGGATTGGGTGAGGCAGCTTGGAGCCTATTGCATTAATACAGTTAAGACATGATGGTGGCTTCATCCTAAAAGTGAAAACTATGATGGAGTAAAGTGGAAGAGTTTAAGGATTATCAGCAGGCAAATTCCACAGTTCTGATCTTGTTTGAATGTGGCTGTTGTGCTGAAATGAAAGAGAGGCATTTCTAGTGCTTACCATGTATAGATTCTTGCTTGATTCTGAGGTTAGCTGTCAAACTTGACGATCCTTTCACAGTTTTTCTGAGGAGACCATACATTTTTTCATTGAAGGAACTAACAAACTAAAATTCACAGTGTGCTCACAGATTTGGCCCTTCTATCCAGCCTCTGTTGCACATGTACATTTCTGCTTATAACCATTTTTTGGTTTATCCATTGTATTGAATTTATTTCCCCAACCTTACCACACAATTAGATGGTACTGATTTTTACAAGTCCCACAAATCAAGAAAAAGATAGGAAACATACGGCTACAAACAAGACAATAGTCATATTATTTAGGAGACTAAGGCATTTTGGTGAAGCTCCTGGGAATCTTTTAGCTGAGAGGCCCTTGACAGTTTTCTTCTGCTATTTAAGAGATGTCAGAGGCAATAGTCTTGCTACAGAAAATAAAGCAAAATTTTCCTACTCCAGTCCTCATCTTCAATTATTTTCAGGATTGTTTCCCAGTGTAATACCAGAATGTTGTATGGAGCTGTATTATGAGTAAATCCAAACAAGAAAAAGGTAGAGTAAAAGCTTTCATAACTCGGAGATGACAAAAAATCTTTATCCAATGGATTATTTCTTCTCCCTTCTGAAGAATGACCTTAGACTGTCAAATCACATCAGACATGACCACAACATACACTACACAGTCATTAGGAATGCACCCCCTGTTATTAAGGGAATTGACAAGGTCTGTGGTTGAAAAGCTCTATGGATGGCAAGTCTTTGCAAACAATCTAGGAGATGCACAACTTTTGGATTTCTAGAATATGACAAAGTTCTTTAATTTTTTTAAATGATGTAAACAATTTACATAGTTGTCTGCATTTTCAAACAGAGAAAACAAGGCAGGTCAAATTTCAAAACGATCTAAGATACTCGTAAAGCATTCCAGTGTGTGGTTTCTTTTTTTTTTGTATTTTATATAAGGACCATGAACAGCTATGAAATTACTATTCAAAAATAATACAAAACCAAAAAATGGGAAAACCAACAATAAACAATAGAAGAATAAGTAAAAAAATTTAAATTGCATTATAGGGAGGACTTTTAATAGCACAAAAAAAATCAAAAGATGGATAGTTTATGTCCTTTAGGAAAACTTTATACAGAAAAAAACTTAAATGTACATAAAAAAGTAGAAAGAAATGATTTGATTAAGAAATATGACAGGCCAATGATTTATAACCTTAATATCTTAATTATTTTTAAAAAATCCCAAAAGGAAATTCTAGTACTTTGGGACAAAGTTTGGAAGTAGCACCCAGAGAAATACCAATAGATATATTGTAATGAACATTTGTTTTTGCTTTAACTCCCCCACAGTTATTTTCTCCTCTCTTCTGAAAACAAGTCCTGAGATTCATTCAGTATCTCTGCCCCAGACCCTAGTGGTAATGCATGTAATCTAATCTAGGCTCAAACCAATCAGTAATTAGGGGTGGGTATGCTTCCTAAGAGGATCCATTTGGACCATAGGATCACCAGTAAAGAAGCTTTTCCACTGGACTTCAACCTGCAGATACATGAAGCTGAAGCTGTTCTAGCCATCTTGCCAGAGAATAAAGCTTACGCATAGTAGAAATAAGAGAACAAATAAAAGAGACCAGGAGCTGATAATATTGTTTAGCCTAGGCCTGTAGCTGTGCATGGAAAGAGATATAACCTTTCAGAGGAACAATATGTTAATAATATTTTTATTCTATGTGACCCAGAATATACAAATGAATACACTAAAATATTAATATACTCATATTAATCATGGGTGACATGATTACTAGTGATTTTAATTCTTTTTAATATTCTATTTTATGCCCCCAATTTTTCTATAAAGATGTATTACTTTTGCTTTATATTTTCTTTTTTGTTAGTTTTATAAATCAGAAAAAATATACACTATTAATGTGTAAATTAATTTTCTCAACCATATGGAAAAACATGACTTAATTTATGTACATTCAATTAGACTTAAAAATATTAATTTTCACAGATATAATAAGGTGCTACCTAGAGTCATACAAAGTGTGAGATTTGAGAAAACAGCCCTTGAGACTAAGTCTGTCCAAGACTTTCAACATAAATTGCAAGTTTATGGGATTACCAAAACCACCATCAATTTTGATAATTTTCTAGAAGAACTCACTCACAGAATTCATGGAAAGTTAGTATACTCATGGTTATAGATTACTACAGGGAAAGGATGCAGATAAAAAATCAGTAAAGGAAAGAGACATGTGGCAGAGTCTGGGAAGGTTCCAAGTGTGAAACTTCTGTTGTCTTCAGGATAAGTTATTTTCCTGGCATTGATGTATGACAATACAAAGGAGGTAATACAAACTGGGAAAGTTCACCTGTCATTACCCAGAGTTTTGATTGAGGCTTTATTACATAGCATTATTAATTGGTTGGTTGATCACTTGGTTAAACTCAGTTACTATGTATATTAGTTAGCTTGGGCATTGATAACAAAATATCAGTGCCCAACCTAATATATCTGGGTGGCTTAAACAACAGAAATTTATTTCTCACAATTCTTAAATCTGAAAAGTTCAAGATGAAAGTGCCAGCCAGGTAATTTTCATTCAGAGGCTTCTTCTCTTGGCATATAGGTAGCACACCATATTTGAGTGGGCTCACATGACCTTTTCTCTGTTGAGACACACACACACACAGAAAGAAAGAAGGAAAGAAAGAAAGAGAGAGAGAGAGAAAACACAAGCAAACTCTTGTGTCTCTTCTAATAAGGGTGTTAATCTTATCAGAACAAGGCCTAACTCTTATGAAGTCATTTAACCCTAATTGTATTCACAAAGCCCTGTGTTCAAATACCACCATATTGGAGTTAGGGATTCAACATATGAATTGGGAGCAGGAAACAAATATTTAGCCCATAACACCAGGTCAATTGATATTGTGACACAGAGCCCCCACCCTAAATTACATGGTTGGTCTTTCTGGAATGGCCAGCCTCAGTGTGGCAAGTTCCCAGCTTAAACAAAGACATTCCTATCATGTATGACATATACTGCTTCCCAGAAGCCAAGGCCCAAGTCCAGACCTATCTTCGAGCAAGGCCAAATTCTCTGCTGCACAAGCACTATATAGTTGTGCTCGTGTGTGTGTATGTGTGTGTGTGTGTGTGTATAAATAATGGGTTATATATTATATATATTTTCAACCTATTCAATATATATGGGTATATACATTATATATGTGTATATAGACAAGGTATATGAGTGTGTATATATCCACTATATATTTGTATATATAGATAATGAGTTATACATATATGTATATGTGTGTATATATACCATGTAGGTATATACATGTATATATGCACACAAAATGTGTATATACATAATGTATATGTGTAAACATATACCATATACGTGTGTATATATATATATATATAATGGGTTATATATATAATATACTGAATGGGTTGAACATATATGTAATATATAACCCGTTATATACACATACATATATAGTATATACACTCACATGTATATTTTTATATATATCTATACACACACAGACATATATATTAATGTATTGAATGGGCTGAATTTAGTGAATTGGAGTAAAGGAACAGCTTTATTCTTTATTCTTCACCCTTTGTTTCTGATACAGGCTCTCCTATGTCTCTGGAAGATCTTATAGCTGTTTACACTAAAGCCAACTATAAAAATGGTTTCATTTTCAAATATGACAATTCCAGAAATACAGTTACAAATCTAGTCTGATCTAATTCAAAACATTTGTGTTAAATAAATGTTAAAGCTTCTCCTTTCCCTCTCCCCGCATCAAATCTGTGGTCTGGTACCTGTATTGAGGATGAAGCATAGTCCTTCTTGCTTTCACCTTCCACCTCCTTCCAAATCCATATGATACTTCCAATGTAGGATCTGGATGCAAGAGAGAAATGAAGCAAATATTTTATTGGTTGAACACTTCAATCTGGCTATCAACACACTCTATGGGAGTGTTGTCATCAAGATGGCAGAATAGGAGATGCCAGCTCTTGTACAGAAACACTGATCTAACAACCATCCATGGATGAAAATTCCTTCATGAGAGCTCTGCAATCCAGGTATGAAGTTACAGCAACTGGGTGGAGTCCAAAAATGAAAAAAGACATGGAAAAGGGAATGAAGAACAATTTTACATTACTCACATCATCCCTCCCCAAAGTCTGCACAATGCAGTGCTGAAAAAGATCCCCTTTGCATGTGAATTCTCTCACGGGGGAAAAGGAGAATGACGTGGACATCAGACTTTGCTGCAGACCTTGGCATTGGACACACTCTACTGCAGACTCAGGCTAACCCAGAATCTCTGACCAAATTGACTACTAAAAGGCTTTTCCTGCTAAAATCAGTCTATAAAAGCTGGAAGAGGTGACTACTTCTTCAAATGTACTGACACCAACACAAGGCTAAAAGAATCTAAAAATATCCTAATGGCATTTTTTACAGTAATAGGAAAAAAATCTTAAAATTCATGTGGAACCACAAAAGACTCTGACTAGTCAAAACAATTTTGAGTAAGAAGAACAAAGCTGGAGGCATCATACTTCCTGACTTTAAAATATATTACAAAGACACAGTAATCAAAATGGTATGAAGCTGGCATAAAGACAGTCATATAGACCAATGAACTAGAATAGTAGAGCCTAGGAATAAAAGCCACATGATAAAAGTCAACTAATCTTAGATAAGGGTATCAAAAGTACACAATGGAGAAAGGATAGCCTCTTCAATGACATAAAGAATAAAACTGGTGGGGCAGGGGAATGGTGAATTAGTGGTGACCTCCTGGCTTTCTGCTCCCAGAGTGGGAGGCAAAGAACATAGACAGCTACACATGAGTGGATCGCTTTCCCATAGGAACAGCATTGTGAATCTGCAGAGAAGCAGCACAGGGGAAAAAGAAAGGTGAATTGGAGAATCGACCACTAAGTTCACTCTATTCCCACACAATAGATTGTGGGACAGCCACTCCCACTGGCCAGCCGGGGCAGTGTGGTCTGACCCACAGGAGGACGACTCTTCCTCCACCAACCTCCACATGCCCTCAGGCAGGGAAGTGTCTGAGGTGAGTGTGAAGTTGAGGCACAGGCTGACTGGCTGTGTGGAAAAGAGACAAAGTCCGGGGACATTTTGAACTCTCCAGTGTGTGGTGCTGGGTCCGCACTGGGCAGGGAGAGGGTCAGGTCTGAGCGGACACTTCCTGGATCCGTGGGAGAGAGTTTGGAGACAGGCTTCTCACCTCTGGCACTCGCGGGGTCCAGCCCAAGGGAGGTGAATGGTGAGGGAGAGGCTCTGCCCCTGGAAACTGTCGAAGATTCAGCCAGTGCAGGGTGGGATAGAGTGTGGGACTCCCTCCTGGACAGGTGTGAGTCAGCGCATCAGGGAAGTGGAGGGGATGGCCAGTGGCTCATTGAGACAGGCTGCCAGGGCCAGCACCCCTTCTCCCCCCAGCACTCGCCTCCAGTGCTGGCTCTCTGTGGGTGGGCAGCGCCATTTTGGAGGTCCATAGCCTAGAAACGCTGTGGTGCATTTCCGAACTGGGCACCATCCCTTCTCCAGCCCAGCAGGGCAGGCCCAGGCAATGGACTCAAGTGGCACCACTGCCACTGCCTGGCAGAGCAACCCCACCCTTGGAGGACTCAAGTAACAAAAGAAGCCGCTTTCTGAACTTCCTGGCCCCAGCCACTTGCCTTTTTGCGCTGGCTGGTTAAACCCTGCCCTTAAAGGAGCAAAGTAATGTGAGAAGCCGCTTTCCTGACTGATTGCCCCACAGCTGTGGCCTCAGAGGAGCTTCCCACCTGCCGCTTCTACCTCACACTGACCAGGCTCTTCCCTTGAAGGGGCGGAGTAACCGGAGAAGCCACATTCTGGCTAAATTGCCCCGTGGCTTCAGAGGAGCTTGTCCCCCACCCGACAGCTTCGACCTCACACCTACCGAGCTCCACCCTTGGAGGGGCAGAGTAAGGAGGGAGTCTGCTTTCAGGGTGGAGCAGCCCCACGGCCTCGGAGAAGTTTCTCCCCCATCCTGGGCCTAGCCACTTCTACCCTACACCTACCAAGCTCTGCCCTTGGAGGGGTGGAGTGGCAAGTGAGGCCACTTTCCGAGTGGCTGTGGCCTCAGAGGGGAGCCCAGGTGCTTCTACCACACACTGACCAAACTCCACCCTTGGAGGGGCAGACAAACAAGAGAAGCAGCTTTCTTGGCTGAGACCCACTGTGGCCTGGGGCAGTGCCTTCCTCCCAACTCTTACACTTCATGCCAACCTGACTAAGCCCAACCTCGGAGAGGTGGAGTAAAGAGAGAAGCCTCTTTCTTCACAGCTGCCTCTGGCAATGTGTCTCCACCAGTTCTGCCGCTGGAATTGCTTGACTTCCCCTAAGGCAGGGCAGACTCCACCCTTGGAGGAGGTAAGAAAAGAGAGAAGCCACTTTCTGAGCAATAGGCACTGAGCCCCTTGCCAGCCGCTTGCCCTTTTGAGCCAGCTGGTCAAACCCTGCCCTCAAGGGGCAGAGGAATAAGATAGGCCACTTTCTGGACTGAATTGCCACACAGCTGAGGCCTCGGAGGAGCTTTCTTCCAGGCTGCTTCTACCTCATGCTGAACAGGCTCTTCCTTTGAAGGAGCAGAGTAACAAGAGAGGCTGATTTCCGGGCTGAGCATGTGGCTGCAGCCACGGCCTTGGAGGAGCTTCCAGGCTGACTGCTTCTACCTCACTCTGACCAGGCTCTTCCCTTGGATGGGCAGAGTAACCAGAGAAGCCACTTTCTAGGCTGAGTTGCCCCTTGGTTTCAGAGGAGCTTCCCCACACAAATGACTGCTTCTACCTCATGAGTACTTAGCTCTGGCCTTGAAGGGGTGGAATAATGAGAGAGCCTGCCTTTGGGGTATAGCAGCCCCATGGCCTCAGAGGAGATTCTCCCTGTGCCTGGCCACTTCTACCTCAGGCCTACCAAGCTCTGCCCTTGGAGGGGTGGAGAAAGGAGAGAAGCAGCTTCCTTGGCTGATACCCACTGTGGCCTGGGGCAGTGCTTCCCCCTTACCCCACCATCTACTTGTATTTCATGCCAACCTGAGTTACCCTGCCCTTGAAGGAATGGAGTAAAGAGAGAAGCTTCTTTCTGCACAGCAGCCTCTGGCTGTGCCTCTCACCCAGTTCTGTGGCTAGACTTGCTTGACTTCTTCTATGGAAGGGCAGACTCCACTGGGGAGCAATGAGAGAAGGGGTTTTCTGGACTGGAACATGCAGGGGCAGTGGGGTATCTGGCAACACCCCTTCCCCAGCCCGGCAGAGCAGGCTCACCCTTGGAGGTACAGAGAAAGGAGAAATGTCACTTTCTCTGTGTGACTGGGGTGAATCTGTGGGACCTTGGAACTAAGCAAAAGGGGACAGACTGTTTAATCAGACCAGTGGGTTGGTCTTGATCATTTGATAAGAACATAACACCAGAGCTTGTGCTTAGGGCCCAGTCTGCTGCCAGCTGTGAGGCATGCAGTCCAGGAAGGAAAATCTTGGCCAGAGTCCTTAGCAATTGCACCAATTGACACCCCCCACCTGATTCTGCCTTGCAAGTGTGGTGAAAGAGCCCTGAATAAGGTATTAGCAGCTCTCCCCTCACAGCAGATTAAGCAACCACAGAAGTATATGCTCTCAGGCTTGCAGGGACCTGTTGCTCTTCTTACCCTACCTAAAACGGCAACAGGACTCAAGTAACCCTTAGGAGTGACAAGTCATTTTCCAAAGATGCGGTGCTGGTATACCCCATTTGGGGGTTTAGAGCCCAAAACAAAGGTATTGGAATACATTGATAATCAACTCTTCCACACAAACTACAAGCAACAAAAGCGAGGGTGACCCCATAGCCCAACACAGTGCTTTCCTTCTCAAACTAGTGGAGGACAGCGGAGTCACTCACACAAGAGTGATTCACCATCTGGGAGACTAAGCAAGGAGTCCAAACTTACTAATTCCCTTTGGTAAGAGGCGAAGACAACAGGTCAGAGACTACCCAACAGACTAAAACACCTCTAAGGCAATGGAGGACCAGAGCACATCTCCCCAGTACTGTCAAGGAATGTCCCTTTGGGGTTCCAGAGTTAAAACCATAACCCAGCCTAAGCACACCCAGTCTTGACAAGGTAACCTGATGAGATAGAATCAGTGAAAGAACCCTGGAAATATGAAGGATCATAGAGAAAAGTCTCCCCTAAAATAAAATATTCAATCTCCATCAATAGACAACAACTTACATGATACAATTAAATTGACAGAAGAAGAATTACAGATATGGATTGTAAGAAAATTCAATGGAATTCAAGAGAAAATAGGAACTCAACAAAAAGAAACCACAAGAACAATACAGGAAATGAATGAAAAATTCTCTAAAGAAATTAAAATACTACAGAAAAACCAAACAGAAATCTGGGAAATGAAAGAAGCTTTCAAGAAACTTCAAAACACAGTGGAAAGCCTCAAGAACAGAAAGGATTATGCAGAGGAAAGAATCTTAGAACTTGAAGATAATGCTTATGTGTGAAACAAATGGGATGAAGAAAAAGAACACAGAAACAAGACACAAGACTAAAACATACAAGAAATGTTGGATTATGTAAAGAAGCCAAATATTGGCATCCCTGAGAGAGAAGAAGAAAATACACAAGGGCTGAAAAACTTATTTCATGGAATACTGGAGGGAAATATGCCTGGCTTTGCCAGAAATCTAGACATCCAGATACAAGAAGAACACAGAACTCCTGGGAGACTCAATGTGAAAAGGCAATCACCACATCATGTAGTTATTAGGCTGACCAAAGTAAACAAAAAAGAAACAACCCTCCAAGCAGTGAGGCAAAAGCAGAAAATAACCTACAAAGGAAAAGCTATCAGACTAACTGCAAACTTCTCAACTGAAACTTTAAAAGCCAGAGGGACTGGGGGCCCATCCTTAATCTTCTAAAACAGAATAATAGCTAACCTAGAATTCTCCACCCAGCAAAATTAAGCTTCATCTATGAGGGAGAAATAAAGACCTTCTCAGACAAACTTCAATGGAATTTGTGAAGACCAGACCAGCCCTACAGGAAGAATTCAGACCAGCATTACACATGGAACAGTGCACTAGACACTCTTCAAAGTAAAATCTCTCAAGAGTTAAGTCTAGAACCTGGTCTCCAAGATGGCTCAAGGAGTAAAACAAAATAATAGGAATTTACTTAACAATATGAAAAGAAATCTACCTCAAATATCAATCCTCTCGATAAATGTGAATGGCTTGAGTTGTCCTCTGAAGAGACATAGACTGGAAGAGTGGATAAAGATCCATAAGCCTTGTTTCTGCTGTGTATAAGAAACACATTTAACCCACAAAGATGCTTTCAGGCTCATTGTCAAGGGATGGAAAACAATGCTCCAGGCAAATGAAAGTCAAAAGAAAGCAGGGGTAGCTATACACAGTACATTTTACAATAGCATCAAAGACAATCAAATACCTAGGTATGTATTTAATGAAAGAGGTGAGAGTTGTATACCAGGAGAACTATGAAACACTAAGAAAAGAAATTGTAGAAGATGTAAACAGATGGAAAAATCTACCTTGCTCATGGAATGGTAGAATCAACATTGTTAAAATGTCTATCCTACCTAAAGTGATCTACAGAATTAATACAATCCCTATCAAAGTACCAGTATCATTCTTTATAAATTTAGAAAAAAATAATTCTATGGTTTGTATGGAAGCAGAGAAGACTTCTTATAGCCAAAGCAATCTTAAGCAAAAAGAACAAACTGGGAAGTATCAGTCTACCAGACTTCAAGCTGTACTACAAGGCTATAGTAACTAAAACAGCATGTGACTGGTACAAGAATACAGACATAGACCTTTGGAACATAACTGAGAATCCAGAGGTGAAACCATCCACATATTGTCATCTAATCCTTAAGAAAGCATGCAAAAATATACACTGGGTGAAAGAATCCCTTTCCGATAAATGGTGCTGGGAAAACTGGATAGCTACATGCAGAAGATTGAAACTGGATCCGCACGTCTCACCTCTTACAAAAATCAATTAGAGATGGATAACAGACTTAAATCTAAGGCATGAAACCATAAGAATCCTAGAAGAAAATGTAGGTAAGATTCTTTCAGATATTGGCCTAGGTAAAGTATTTATGAAGAAGACCTCCAAAGCAATCACAGCAGCTACAAAAATAAATAAATGGGACCTGATCAAATTAAAAAGCTTTTGTACAGCCAAAGAAACTATCATTAGAGCAAATAGACAACCTACAGAATAGGAAAAAATATTTTCTCTCTACACATCCAATAAAGGGCTGATAACAAGAATCTATTTAGAACTCAAAAAAATCAACAAGAGAAAAATCAAACAATCCCATCAATATGGGCAAAGGACATGAACAGAAACTTTTCAAAAGAAGACAGACTAATGGCCTGCAAACATATAAAAAATGCTCAACATCTCTAATCATTAGGGAAATGCAAATCAAAACCACAATGTAATATCACCTAACTCCAGTAAGATTGGCCTTTACCAAAAAATCCCAAAGCAACAAATGCTGGCCAGGATGTGGAGAGATAGGAACACTCTTACACTGCTGGTGGGACTGTAAATAGTGCAATCACTGTGGAAAACAATTTGGAGATACCTCAAATTTCTAGAAGTATAACTACCATTTGATCCAGCAATACCACTATTAGGCATCTACCCAAAGGAACAAAAGTGATTCTATAATAAAGACATCTGCACTCGAATGTTTATGGCAGCACAATTCACTATAGCAAGGTTGTGGAAACAACCCAAGTGCCTGTCAATCCATGTGTGGATTAATAAAATATGGTATATGTATACAATGGAATACTACTCAATTACAAAAAATGATGGTGATCTAGCACCTCTTATATTTTCCTGGATAGAGCTTGACCCCAGCCTCCAAATTGCAGCATCACAAGAATGGAAGAATAGGCACTACATGTACTCACCACAAAACTGGGACTGACTGATCAACACTAAGGTGCTCACACAGTAGTAATATTCTTTGGGGGTAGGGAGGTTGGGGTCAGTAAACTCACAACTTATGGACGTGGTAAGCATTGTCGGGGGGAAAGGATGTGTCTCAAATCATGGTTGGGATGTGGTAAAGTCATAACATGCAACCAAAATGTTTGTACCCCCAGAATTTCCTGAAATAAAAAAAAATTTAAAAAAAGAATGAAATTGGACTTCCATCTTACATGATACACAAAAATCAGTTCAAAATGGACTAAAGACTTAATGATGACCTGAAATTATAAAACTCCTAGAAAAAAACAGGGAAAATGCTTTTTCATGTTGGCCTTGGCAATGATTTCTTGGATATGACCCCAAAAGCACAGGTAACAAAAGCAGAAATATTTACACATAGGATTGCATCTAACTAAAAAGCTCCTGTGAAGGAGATAATCAACAAAATGATAAGGCAATCTATAGAATGGGAGAAAATATTTGCAAACCATATATCTGATAATAGAAAATATGTAAAGAACTCCTACAACTCAATGACAACAACAGAAACAAAAAAACCTCAAATAACCTAATTTAAAAAATGAGCAAAGAGCCAGGTGTGGTGGCACACACTCATAGTCCCAGCTACTTGGGAGGCTGAGGCAGGAGTATTGCTTGAGACCAGAAATTTGAAGCCACCCTGAAAAAGAAGGAAGACTGAAAAAAAGAAAGAAAGAAAGAAAGAGAGAGAGGGCTAGGGCACAGAGGGAGGGAGGGAAGAAGGGAAGGAGGGAGGGGAGGGGAAAGGAAAATTGGCAAAATAACTGAGTAGAAATTTCTTCAAAGAAGACATACAAATGGCCAACATGTATGTGAAAAGGTGCTCAGCATCACTAATCATCAGGCAAATGCAAATTAAAACCACAGTGAAGCTCTGACTTCGGTGGGGCAAAGGCAATATACATAACCTAAACATCTGTACCCCCATAATATGCTGAAATTTTAAAAAAAACCCACAATGATGTGTCATGGCACACTTGTTAGGATAGCTATTATCAAAAAATGAAAGATAACAAGTATTGATGAGAGTGTGGAGAAAAGGGAACATTTGTACATTGTTGATGGAAATGTTAACCGGGTGTAACTACTGTGGAAAATGAGAAGGGGTTTCTCAAAAGATTAAAAATGGAACTGCAATATGTTCCAGCCATTCCACTTCTGGGTATATATCTAGCCAAGGGTTTTGAAATCAAGATTTTGAAAAGATAGCTGCCTTCCCAAGTTCATGCAGCATTACTCACGGTAGCCAAAACATTGGCTGGACCCTTTCCACTCTTTTCTTAGTTCTGTGCCCCAGTGGTGGTTGTATTACCAGGCTCCATGGCTCCATATCAAGCCTGTTTACCCACAGTGGCATCCTCATGGCCTATGGGAACGCATGCCTCCTGGCTCCAGTGCTGTAGGTGCTGCCTGCTTCCTGTGCTGTTCTCTCCCTTCCTTTGTCAGTGCATGTGACCAAGGCTCCATCCTCCCCTTGGAAGTTCCCAAGAGAAGTGTGTCCCAGTCTTTGTCATCATATTTACTCTCAAACCCAGGGGACTAATGTCAGCTTTTCCTAAGAAGTCTCTCATACCCTATATCTTTAAGAGGTTTGCAGCTCAGCCAGCATCACATTCAGATAGCGAAAGAGATGCTAGTCTTCCCTTTCATAATCACTATCTCTATGAATGATTCTGTTGGGCACCTCTCTTCACTTGATATTGGGGAAATGGAGAGATAAACTCTCCCCATGGAAGTAGGAAAGGGAGAGGCCACAAAAGTCTCTACTGTTATGCATGTTCTTTAAGTAATTTCCTCAATGCATCTTCCAGTCATTTTTAACAGAGACTGGAAGTGGTGATGTTAGTTGATAGTCAAAGGACCAATTTGATCATATGTTAGTAAGTTGTATGGCAATATGTTTATAGCTTTCTTTCAATGTGGGAGTAATATATCTACTACTATATGCAGTTTTGGGGAATTAGCCAAAATTTTCAAGTTGATAGGAAATGTCCTATTCAACATCCTATAACATATGGCATATATTAATATGCTCATTTGCTGCCCAGAAAAACTAAGGCATACTGAACTAAGACAAACTTAGAGAGAAATATTCTACCTGATTGATAGACTTTATTCTAATCTAACATTTCCCAATGCTGGTTTAGAGAAATGCTCCCCCAAAGGAGGGATTCTTAGACTCCTAGAATATTAAAGATCCTGAGAAATCATAGCCATACTCTGTATCAAACCACCCCCAAACTCAGAGGATTAAAACGACACTGATTTATTCTTGTGTGTCTGAATGTCATTGGGGACTTGGCTGATATTGGTCATAATCAACTGATGGCACTTTGTATGTAAGGTGGTTGATGTTCTTTTTCTAAGTTAAGGATAGAAGGCAGGGTGGGTGGCCCTGCTTCAGTGTTTCTCATTCTCCTTGTGTCAGAGATGTTGCTAGAGATATTTCCTCCTATTTTTCAGGGGTGCAAGATAATAATCACAAATGTGAGCACTCCCTTAAGGTACTGGCTTGACGCTAGAATACGTGACTTCTGTACAGATACAGAAGTTTCTTTCTTGGTCAAAGAAAGTCATTTGACCAAGTCTAATGTCAAGGATTGGGGAGGACATCCATGATGAGACCATGGCAATCATGTGGATGCAGGGAGGGGAGAGAAATCAGGGCAATAGTTCAGTATAAAACAGTATTGTTCAATGAAGTTTTTGCAAATTCTCTTTTTTAACCATAGAAGTCTTCTTGTTTCTACCTAATAAAATCCTAGACATTTTGGGAAATGTTATTCTGGACCATTCTCAAAAAGTGGACAATAAACTGTTGGAGTGATGTCAGCAATGTGACAGAGTAGGAAATCCCACCCTTCATTCTCCCCGCAAAGAATAACAATTGGATAGCTATACACAAATGAAAATAACTCTAGAAGAGCTCAGGAGTCCACTTGAGAAGCTACAGCCATACAGTGGTAGGAAAACAAACAAAAAAAATAACCCTGAGAATAACCATACAAAATGGGTAGAAAAAAGTTTCTCTTTGTCTAAATCATCCCATTCCCCAGGCCAGCACAACTCAGCTCAGGAAGGGGACACCCAGAATCCAGAGTTTCCCTCACCAGGAAAAGCATAACAGGGCAAACAAATAGCTTCCCCAGCTTTTCTGGGCATTGCTCAAACAAACAGCTTTAGTCTCACCCACCTAGATTGCCAAAGAGACTGGCATAGCTGAGATGGCTGGGAACAGAGAAGAAGGATGTGGTCTATTAGTGCAAGCCACAAGGCAAGATCTAGCAAGGTCCCCGGTGCCCTGCTCTGCACAAGACTCCGTGAGTCTTCTTCATTGAGGATCTCAACAGCCCCTATGGCCATTGTGCACTCCCTGCAACTTTCACTGCTGAGGACTCTGCAGTGTTTGCTGTCATAGACAACAGCAGCTTTCACTACTGAGAATACTAACAGTCAACAGAGCCTCAGTGGATATTCTGTAGCTTTTGCCATGTGGGGTTGCACAGATTTTGCTTTCAGTCTCCATGTACCTGAGTCACCACCACTCTACTTCTTCCTTCCCAGGAGCTACACCAGCTGCTGTCACCACAGGTGCCTTGGCCCAGGGACCCAGTGCAGCTACCACACACATGCCTGCAAAAAACCCTGGGTTCCCACTGGAGGCCCTGGCCCCATAGCCCAGTGCAACACCTATGCCTGTGTCTGACCTCTGCAGCTGGGTGTGCAGGAGCAGCCAGCCCCAATTCCCATCTCTGCCCCCCACCAAAATGCTTGCACATGCAGCTCTGGTCCCTGAAGATGAGTACACAAATGCAGCCATCCACCCTATTACTAGCCCTCACTGCTGCAAGCATACTTGCATCTGATCCTTGTAGCTGTGCATGTGCTCACTGCCAGCCCTGGCCCCCATAGGTATACATACACACGCAGCTAATCTGATCCCTGATGCCAACCCCAGATGATCCCTGCAACCACCAACATACGAGCTGCCAGCCTCAACTCCTATATCTGCGCTTGGGCACACCTCCAGTTCCCATCGCCACATGTGCACCCACAGTTGGCCACAGCCCCTGCTCATGACCCTGGCCCTTGTCACTGTGTGTATGCCTGCAGCTGGCCCCTGCTGCCACACATGTGCCTGCAGCCAGCCCCTAAAGTCCAGTGCATGGACACCACTGGCTCAAGTACCCCCGCTCCCCCTTCCTGCTCTAGTCCCATACTTTTGGACCTAGGGGCACTGCTGAGGACCTCAATGACCCTTGCAACCACTATGGGCTTCTGCATCTCTTGCCACCAAGGATCATGCAGTTTCTGATGTCACAAACCCCAGATACTTGAACCAACAAAATACTGCTCTCCCCAACCTATGCACACCTCCATATGTGGCGCCCCCTACTACTGGGCCAAGTACTACACTGCATTCCAGTGTGCCCCCATGCTGCTCTCACAGGTGAGGGTCTTCTTTTACTGAAGCCAGTTCAAAAAGTCTGGAAGAAGAGACTGCTTCTTCAAATACGTAGAAAACTATACAAGGCTACAAGGATCATGACGAATCAGAGAAACATACCACCACCAAAGAAACACAATAAATTTCTAGGAACCAACCCCAAAGAATTTGAGAGTCACTAATTGCCTGACAAAGAATTCAAGATAATTGTTCTAAAAGAAGTTCAGTGAGCTATAGGAACAGATATGAACAACTTAGCAAATCAGGGAAATAGTATAAGAACAAAAGGAGAAGCTCAACCAAGATAGAAAATGTAAAAAATAACCAACCAAACAGAAATTTTGGAGCTGAAGACTACAATAACAGAATTAAAAAATGCAATAAAGCACTTCAACAGTAGACTAAATCAAGCAAAAAGAAGAATAAGCAACTTGGAAACAGATCATTTGAAATCATCCAGTCAGAGCAGAAAAAAGAAAAAAGAATAAAAAGGAATGGAAAAACCTTTGGGACCTAATAGCCAAAGCAACCAATGGCAAAAAGAACAAAGCTGGAGGCATCATATTAACTGATCTCAAAATATACTACAAAGCTTTACTAATCAAACAGCATGGGAGGAGCATAAAAAACAGACATATAGACAAGTGAAACAGAATAGAGAACCCAGAAATAAATCCGCACATCCACACATTTATGGTCATTGATCTTTGACACAAGTGCCAAGAACACACAACAAGGAAAAGAGATTCTCTTCAAGAAATGGAGCTGGAAAAATTGATATCCACTTGTAGAAGAATAAAATTGGACCCTGATTTCACATTATATACAAAAAATAACCTCAAAATGGATTAAGGTTCTTATATTTAAGATCTAAAACTGTAAAACTCCTATAAGAAAACAAAGAAAAGACTTCTTTACGTGGTCTTGGTAATGATTTTTTTGGTTATGTCCCCTAAAACACAGGCAACAAGAGCAAAAATAGACAAATGGGATTTGCAAACCAAAGCACTTTTGCACAACAAAGAAAACAATCAACAGAGTGAAGATACAACCTACAAAATGAGAGAAAATATTTTCATACCATCCATATGATAAGGAATTAAATTATCCAAAATATATATAAGGAACTCAACTCAATAGCAAGAGAATAAATAACCTAAGCAGATATTTCCTAAAAGAAGCCATAAAATGGCCAACAGGTATATGAAAAAAGTACTCAAAGTTACTAATCTTCAGGGAAATAAAAATTAAACACAAAAATAAGATGTTACCTCACAATTATTAGCATGTCTATCATCAAAAAGACAAATGAAGAGTGTTGGTGACAATGTAGAGAAAAGGGAAACTTTGAAAACTGTTGGAGGGAATGTAAATTACTCCAGTTACTATGGAAAATGGTATGAATATTCCTTACAAAATTAAAAATAGAACTACCATAAGATCCAGCAATCCCACTTCTGGATATATATTCAACATAAATGAAATCAATATGTGCTAAAGATATATGCACCCCCATGTTCTATGCAGAATTATCAAAATAGCAAAGATATAATAATAATTATCAATGGATGAATGAATGAATAATAAATAAAATGTGGTATATAAACACACAATGGAATACTAATTAGCCTTAAAAGAAAGAGGAAATCCTGTTATTTGTGACAACATGGATTAACCCAGAAGATATTATGCTAAGTGAAATAAGCCAGGCACAGAAAGACAAATACTACATGATCTCATTTATTAGTATATGTGGAATCTAAAAAATGTTGACCTCATAAAAGCGGACAGAATGATGGTCACTAAGGGTGTGGGAAGGGATAGAAAATGGGAAGATGTTGGTCAAAGCATACAATATCTCAGTGATACAAAAGAAATATGTTCTCTAGATCTATTGTGCAGCATAATGACTATAGTTAATAAAAATGTATTATAAACTTGAAACTGCCAAAAGAGTGAATCTTAAATATTATCACCACACACAATAAAATTTGTGAGGTGATTGAAACCTTGATTTAATCACTTTACAAGGTATATCAAAACATCACATTATACTATAAATATGTCTAATTTTTATTTGTCAATCATACCTTAATAAAGCTGGAAAAATTGTTGAAAAAGTAGATAAAAAACCACCTATTGTGTCAGAGATAATTGCTAAAGATCTTCTAGCTTCAATCATCTCATACTTGGACAGTCTCATTAGCTTCCTACTTGGTCTTCCCATATCACCTGTTGCCTTACTATCTACCAACCCATTCTCCTCAATGTACTAATGTGGTACTTTAAAGAAAAAACTAATCATGTTCACACACTTACAGACACATTTCTCATAGCTCTTAGAAAGGTCAAAATATTTAATATGGGATACAAGATACAAACTATTGCATATAATTTGGTTTGAATTTTACTCCATTTAATGCAATATTCTTCCCTTTAATCCTTGCACAACCACACTGATATCTCATATTCTCAAAACTGCCATGCTCTCTTCTGGCCTTCCCTTTTCAGATACTTCCCTCTATCAAGAGTCCTTCCTCCCCTTCACTAATTAACTCTCCCTCTCCTCTTGAGTTTCAATCTATCATGGCTTCCTTGGCTAAGCCTCCCCAAGACCTCTTACCTTGGTCAGGTCCCCCATTACGAATCCTCATAATCACTGTGTCCCTTTCTGACACATGACTTATTATAGTGGCAGTGCTATAGTTCTTTACATGATCATTTGATTAATGTTTCTTGTTAACTTGATTGTAGGCTTCAAGAATACAGGAAACATGCTATATTTAGTCATCTGATATCACTAGTGCCTTGCAAAGTATCTCCTCTGGGTTCAAGAAATATACTTTGATTATTTTGCCTATTATTTCCTATAGTATAGCATAAGAATAGTTTTTAATATCTAAGATTATATAGTGGTAGCACAAAATAATGAAATATTTTATATAGATATTCATTTCTTGTCATAAAATGACTCTGTTTTCTTGGAGTTTTTTCTTTTCTTTTCTTTTTTAAATTCATCTGAATATAAAAATTTTTGACTAAGCATTTAATAAGTTTTCTCTTAAATTATGCCTCTCAGTAATGAGGGTATACTTTTGTTTATAACCTCCTTGTCTTCTTTCTTTCAAGTCACTTTCTGTTTTTTCATATTCAAAAGATTCCTTTTAATACTGAACCCTGAAATAACTGATTCCATACCCAGAAATCCTGAATTTTAGTAAATCCCAAGAGCTTCTTCACCAAGTTAAAAAAAACGCTGATTTACATGAATGGATAAAGTCTTCACCATCTCAAATTCCTGTTATAATTAGTTTCAGAAGAACAGATCCATGTTATGTCTATTTCTATTCCTTTCCTCATCTGTGACAGGGAAATGAGTCATTAGAATTTTAATGTCTGCATTAAATGCCAGCAGTGGTTTGTTGTTACGCTTTACTTAAATATTCTGAATTCTGAATGGCTAATCCATTCTACCTTTTATTGTAAGAGAACAGGAATGTGCTGCTAATCAAACATGAGAGCATGGAAAAGGTCAAATGAGTGCAAAATCATCTGTCTATCATTAAATAATGACAGAATTAGTAGGCTTGCTTTTGTGGCTAAGATTGGAATTGGAACACAGACTGTCACCACATAAATCCTCTAGATTGACAATGAATGCAGTTGAAGCAGGAATGGGAAAGAATTAACAATTTTTAAACAATTTTGTTCCATATGAAAGTTCTAAAAGGACATGTTCTTTAGCCATAGAAAATGGTTTTAGTAATAATAGCAGTTCAAATAATAACGTGGAAGAGGATAGAGCATTATTATCAACTCATCCGAATACAAAAATTTTTGACTAAACATTTAAAAATAATTCAAGTCCTATTCTTGAAGCAATTTGTAAATTTCAGTGCTAAGATAGTATATCCTTTCAATTTAATCTTGTGCTTGTATTTTTTAATTCAAAAATAATTATTTTCAGTTGTAAAATACTATTATTGGAAATGAATTTATCTCTATTTCATTTATTGTTTGGCTACATTTTAATTCTTATACTCTGTTCTTTTCCCCCAGAAAGGCTGACAATACTATTTAGATTTCTAAATAATCACATATTTAAATAGACTTTAAAATAAGTCATTCAACAAGGTGCTGTTTCCTTTGCTGTAGATTATCTCAAATTTACTTTTAATTTCTTTCTTATTATTTAAAAAAAAATCAGAACAATATGTCTATACCATTGTTTCAGAACTGAAAGATATGTACCAACCACCAACTTAGATTTTTTAAAAAGACACACACTTGTCTTCTTTGTAGATTATTCAGAATGATTGCTTTTCCTTCTGCTAGTTCCTGCAGGTTTCCTTTGCCTACTGCACTACTTTTCAGAAGCTTCATTGTAGACAAAAAGGAGAGGAGATGAAACTGCAAGAGTGAGGGTCAATCTAATGACTAAATGAAGTTTGTGGTGTTATCTCTATGGTTCAGTCTCCTCTGCCCCTTTTATCTTCCTAAGTATGTATCTTTAGCAATTAAATTTATTTATTCCTTTACCAGGTACTGAGACATCCACAAGGTCATCTGAAAGGTTGTTTTATATAGATAACAACCCTAAAGCACTTGACCATTTATCATAAGTTGGATTCTTTGACCTAGCAATTGCTTTATTAGCTAGCAGGCTCAGAGAAAAGTTTTAGGGATCATTGGTGTTATAGACATACAGTCATTTGTAACAGCAATAGAAATCTTGGAAGTTCAGATGGAGCTGTGTACAAAAGTACAAAATAAATTATTGTTACTCTCATGACAAAAGTAAAAAGCTAAATTAGCTGATCCAGAAGAAAATCAGAACATCATGCTTAAGGATATAATTTTATATTATTTCATGGAAACTGAGAGGTAGACAATAATCTTATGTGCAAGCTAATAGAAAAATAGAGAAAGCCCAGAAAATAGAAGTCACTATTAAAGCCTGTGATTTATAGATCTGCCAGAGAGTACTCTGAGAGCCCGATTTCAGTGAAATTATTTGAAAAATCTATTCCAAGATGTGCAATGTAGAGGGCAAGGGAAGAGTGGAATAAAATTGATAGAATCCTTCACCTTCACACGCTCAACACATGACTTAAAGTCTCAGTAAAAGTGCAGTTGGCAGTGTTTTAATTCCATGATATATAAGGAAGCTGTGTCATTGTCTTGAGTCCCCATTATAATTGACTAAAATTCATAGTCAGATTAGACAAGTTCATTTGATCAATATTTATGGATGTTGATTATAATACTCTTTTTGCCATTACAGGGGAGAAACATAATCAAACTTGGAGAATGTCTTGAGACCTAGGATTTTATATTTATAAAACCAATTTTCTTCTCATTATGTCTCTTCTACATTGTTTTAGTTTTCAACTATAAGATGAAAGAGTCAAATAAAGGAATGCATTGTGGCTATATGGATTACCAAAAAAGGTAACAGTACAAAAAAAATAATCAGAATTGGATAACATACAATAATCAGAGTATGGATAACACATGTGATGTGGTGACAGAATGGGGCTCAGATGTGGCAAACATCACAAGATCTCTGATAATTGTAAATACCAAATTTAATGTGCTATTTTAGCCTTGTTGTGTCTGATACATGCATCAGATCATCACACAAGATTGCCCATGGTCTATGGTCAGCTTTGTCAGTTGCAGCTTTTTAATAATATTAAATTCATTAGTTCACTAAAAGTGATGTGAGAATAAGAACTAATCACAAAATATACTAACTTTTAAAGGGCTTTTATTCAGTGATCACTGAAGAAACAATCTGTTAAAAAAATTGAGCACCTGCAATGTTTGAGGCCCTGTGCCCGTTGTATAAATGAGCTACAAACAAACAAACAAACTATAATACCCAGTTAAGACTCTTAAGCAACAAACCATCTTACTGGAAAGATAAAATCTGAAGCAACAGAAAAGCATAATTCACTACTGTGAGATCCAGCCTAACAGTGCCTAAACTATGTTTGCCCATCACTAAATGTTGAATAGATTTCTTTGTTTATTTGTTGGAGGGGTGGAAATAGCCACTGGAGTGGGTCCATTAGTGCATGCTGCCTCCTTTCCTCAGCCTGCCTTGTCACTGCCACGTCCTCCTAAATACTGGAATGTGGGGGGTAAGAATGGGAGGAAGGAGAGGTTGCATAGGGGTTGGCAAGCATGACTATTTGATAACTTCTTTTTAATTCAATTGCACTTTGGATATATTATTTGTAGTATGATGAACAAAACAGAGAATCTAAAAAGTAAAGAAAGCATGACTGGCAAGGAATTTGAGGATGTGGGATAAAATACAGCACCTTGGCTATTAAAGTAGCTCATCCATGTACTGGCTGATCACATTAATCCAGATTGCTTGTCCTCTTTTGCATTTGCTGTATAAAGGGAAATCAATAGTACTCATTCCTATTTAGTCTGAGAGAAGTGTATCAAAGGCCATTCTCACTGGAGCTAAATGATATCTCATTGTGGTTTTGATTTACATTTCCCTGATAAATAGAGATGTTGAGAAATTTTTCATATGTTTTTAGCTATTAGTCTATCTTCTTTTGAAAAATTTCTGTTCATGTCCGTTGCCCACTTTTTGATAGGATTGTTTCATTTTTTCTTGCTCATTTTCCTGAGTTCTATATAGATTCTAGTTAACAGCCCTTTATCGGATGTGTAACAAGAAAATATTTTCTCCCATTGTGTAGGTTGACTGTTTGTTCTTGTGATAGTTTCTTTGGCTGTGCAGAAGCTTTCTAATTTGAATAGGTCCCATTTATTTAGGTTTGTTGTTGCTGTGATTGCCTTTGGGGTCTTCTTCATAAATTCTTTGTCTAAGCCAATGTCTATAAGAGTTTTTCCAACATTTTCTTCTAGAATTCTTATAGTTTCATGCCTTAGGTTTAAGTCTGTTATCCACCCCATGATTCTCAGGTTAAGCTTCTTCAAATAATCCCACATTTCTTGTAGGCTTTGCTCTTTTCTCTTATTTCTCTGCTTTATCTCTGTGACTGACTTATTTAATTGAAAGGTGTTATCTTCAATCTCTGAGATTCTTTCTTCTATTTGATCTACCTTATTCTTGAGGTATTACACTGTGTTTTGTAATTCCTTGAATAAATTCTTCATTTCCAGCAGTTCTGTTTAATTTTTCTTTAATATGTTAATTTCTTTACTGGATTTTTCTTCCAAGTCCTGGATTTTTTTGTGGTTTCTTTGTGTTGATTATTCATTTTTTCTTGCATAGCATTGAGTTTTCTTACAAACCATGTTTGAAATTCTTCTTCTGTCATTTTAGTGTTCTGAATTTGGTTGATGTCCATTGCTAGAGAGCTGGTGTTCCCCTTTGGTGGTGTACTTTCCATTTGATTCTTCATACTTCTAGAGTTCTTTTGCTGATTTCTTCCCATCTGGATCAGCTGTAGCTTCCTACCTTTAGATTTTCATTTGAATAATGACACACCCTGTTTAGTCTCTGAGCCAGTAGGTGGTGTTTGTGGCTGAGAATTGACCACATCCTGTATGATGAATCAGTAGATGCTGTAAAAGGGTGTGCAGAATGACCTCCCTGTCAGTAGATGGTGCTTGCTGGGAGGAGCAGGCTGCAGTGTTGTTTTGGGGTCCTGTAATCAATTCTCATTCCTCTGGAGAGGCACTTTCGTGCCTCAGGTGGTAGGTGGGGCCCTGGGACTTCCAGGTGTGTCCTTATTCTCCACCTCAGTGGGGGCAGGTAGGGGAATGAGTCTAGCAAAGTAGGGTTAGGTGAGCCTGCCCTCAAGCACCACAAATGCTGTTAGCAGGGGTCAAAGGTCTGTTCTCTGCTTCTGGGCAAAGCTGCCATGGAGGGGCTGAAATGGCCCCACTCAGCCGAAAAGTCTGTGTGGGGGTGGAGCTGTCTGAGACCTGCAGTCTGGAGCAGGCCTCGCTCCTTTCCACTCTCCCCTATTCTGCGTTTCCTCCCGGGCCTCTGTTAGTAGGCAGGACCTCAAGCCAGTGGATCTCCTGGGGTTGCGATGCAGGCCGGGAGGTTCCCTGCCCAGGATTGCAGCCTGAGCTGGGTGCACGGCCCTCCAGGTGAGGAGGGTTGCCCCTCAGGCATGCTGATCTGCCTCTAAAGGCACACACACCTGAGTAGGCTTGTTCACAAATATCCCTTTTGTGCCCTGGGGCAACGCAATTGAGAGCTGGGTGTATGGGATCTGGTCTGCAGGCCTGTCCCCTGGGCCCTGGAGATCAATCCCTGACCCTGCCTGGGAGAGGAGTGCTGGTCTCAAGTCACCCAAGGGTTGCCCAAGCTCGATTGATGTCTCTCTGCCTCGTTATTTGCCCTGCTCTCCTTAAGTCACTAGACAAGCAGCACCTGGGAGGGCTGGCAGGTAGGGAGCTCACAGTCTGAGTACCCTCAGTTTGCTGTAGGGCCCCAAAAGGAAAGGTCCTGTTCCCTGCAGATACCTCTGTTCCCTGCAGTAGTGGCTAAATTGCCTCTCTCGCCAGCCGCGGGTAGGGAAGAGCAATACGGCGCCTGCCAGCTCGGATCTGTGGCTGGGCCGGGAGGTGCCCTAAGGGAGCTGGGAGGCTGGTGCCCTGTCTGCAAGAGGCTCCCCACTCACTGGCGGCAGCCATCTCTGCTGATGTTGGCAGGTCTCTCCAACCCCTCAGGAGCCCACCAGCAGCCCGACATGCAAGGGAGGGAAATTCAACTGCTGCACTTACCCTTGTTGTTGGTCTCCAAGCCTCTGGGAGGCCTTTCTCCCTGCAGTTCTCGTCCGCAACTTCTTCCCATGGAGTCTCCTGTAGTCTCAGGCACCTTTCCTTTCCGCCCTCATCTGATCTATATTTGTCTGCCTGTTTATTTTTTTTCACTTTCTTCTAAAATCTGTCTTTTTTGCACAGACACTCTGGCTCATGGTTTTTCTTATCTGCCATCTTACCCAGAATTCCCTCATGGCCGGGTGCGATGGCTCACACCTGTAATCCTAGCACTCTGGGAGGCCGAGCAGGTGGATCGTTTGAGCTCAGGAGTTTGAGACCAGCCTGAGCAAGAGTGAGACCCCGTTTCTACTAAAAATAGAAAAAATTAGCCAGGCATGGTGGCATGCCTGTAGTCCCAGCTACTTGGCAGGCAGAGGCAGTAGGATGGCTTGAGCCTAGGAGTTTGAGGTTGCTGATGTCGTGGCACTCTAGCCTGGGCAACAGAGCAAGACTCTGACTCAAAAAAAAAAAAAAGATATTTATCTTAATCATTTGTGTTTATAAATATGAAATTCTTGATTTATGTGATTGAGTCTGTTTTGTGCTGCTATAACAGAATACCACAGACTGGGTAATTAATAAACAATAGAAGTTTATTTGGCTCATGGTTCTAGAAACTGGAAAGTCCAAGATCTAGGGGCCACATCTGTTGAGGGCTTTCTTGCTTTGTCATAACATAGCTTAAGACATCACATGGTGAGAGAGCATGGCAATGACTTCCTCTAATAGTTCTATTCTTCAAATTCTACTTCTTCAAAGAAAACTTCCTCACTGTCCTTCTTTAATACTCTTCCCTCCAAAATCTTATATTACTTATTACTATACAAATACTTTTTAAAAATTATTCCACACTGGTATCTAAATTCTTCATTTTTTTCAAATCTTATCTGCCCAGATAACTTTTAATCTCCATCAGGATGGGATCCTTGTCTTCTGACTTCTTAATATTACTCACAATAATATACAAGTAATTAAGATTTAATATAATTGAGTTTAATTTAATTTGATATAGATTCCAATAGATTTTTCCAATTAGATGTGTGAGATTTATATCCATTAAAATGTACAATTATAATAATATCAGCCTGTTTTACTTTTCTAAAGGATGAGGTAAGATTTAAGTTATATTTTTCCACCTTGAGATACATTTCATAAGTTCTTTATTTTCTATTCATCTTCTTCAGATTACAGCTATAAAAACATGACATGCAATTGTTTCAGCTCAGATTTGCCACAAATTCTTGTTCTACAAGATACCATGTATTCATATATTCATGAAAAAAATCAATACATATAGAGGAAAGGACATATTGATACATTTTTAAATATACTATTCCAGAAAGAGATGTTAATGTATCAGGACAGATTTCAGTTAGGAGACCTGATATCTTTATCCAAGCACAAAGTTGTTTTTTATAAATTGATATTAGTTTTTGACTATATACTATATGTAAGTACTATAGTTGGGATTAGAGGATTCTAATAAATAATAATAGTAAATTGCACTTATACTTTGCGGTTATAAAAGCTCTTTTCATTTCCTCCTTATTTTCGCTATTTCTCTCTTTTTTTTCTCTGCTCTGTCTGTTTTTGTCTCTCTTTCTGAAAATACATCAATCACATAGTAGGACAGGTACTATTATTCTCATGTTACAGATTAAAAATTTAATTTCAAAGGAATTAAGTTTTTATCATGGTCTTATAGATAATAATTATTAATAATTGATGTAGTTAGGATTAGAATGCCAGGTTTTTAACTCCTAATCATGTGACCTTGGACAAATGACTTAGAAATAATAACATCAGCTTTTCTGGCTTATTGCATGGTATCTTAGTCAATTTGGGCTGTTATAACAAAGTATCCTCGAATGGGTAGCTTATAAACAACAGAAATTTATTTTGCACAGTTCTGGAGGCTGGAAGTCTGAAATCGGGGTGTCAGCATGGTCAGGTTCCAGGTGCCCTCTTCCACTGACATTTTGTTGTATCCTCACGTAGTAGAAAAGAGAGCGAGGAAGCTCCCTGGCCTCTTTTTATGAGAGCACTAATCCCATTCATGAGGGCTCCACCCTCATGATGTAATTACCTCCCAAAGGGCCCCATCTCCAAATACCAGCATAATGGGATTAGATATTAACATCATATGAATTTGGGAGGGAAACAATTAATTCATAATACACAGATAGTGAGATACTCTGAATAAATGACCTAGCACATTCACCCAGAATCATTATTTCATGCTCCTTTCCTGAGCCCTTTCTACTATTATACAAATGCAGTTTGTAACTTCAAGAATTGTCCCAAGTAGAATGTAAATTGATATAGTTGCTATGGAAAACAATATGGAAGTTCCTCAAAAAATTAAAAATACAACCACCATATGATCCAGCAATTCCACTACTGGATATTTTTCCAAAGGAAATGAAATCAGTATATCAAAGTGATAGCTGCACTCCCATGCTTATTGCAGTATTATTCACAGTAGCCAAGATATGGGATAAACCTAAGTGTCCACCAATGAATGAATGAAGAAAATGTATATATAAGCAATGGACTACTACTCACCCATAAAAAAGAATGAAATCTTGTCATTCGTGGCAACATGGATGAACCTAGAGGACATTATGTTAAGTGAAATGAACCAGACTCAGAAAGACAAATACTACACAATCTCACTAATTTGTGGGATCTCAAAAAGCCAATCTTAGACAAGTACAGAGTAGAATAGTGATTACCAGAGGCTGAGGAGGGTGAAGAAAAGGAGGATGGAGAAGGGTACAAAATTACAGTTCAGTAGGAGGAATAAGTTCTGGCATCCTGCAGCACAGTAGGGTGACCATAGTAATCAATATTATAGTGTATATTTCAAAATAACTAGAAGAAGAGATTCTGAATATCTCATCACAAAGAAATGATAAATGTTTGAGGTGATGTATATGGATATGCTAAATACCATGATTTGGTCATTACACTGTATACATGTATCAAAACATCACACTGTACTCCATAAACATGTATAATTATTATGTGCCAATTAAAAACAAAATTTAGAAAAAGAATTGTTCCAAATAATGAGAAGAAAATATGCCTCTAAAAAAAGGTAGCTGTCAACAATGGTGGTAAAACAGAAGATGAAGAAGCAAAATATCAAAAATTCATAAGCCTAATGACTCTTAACACAGTGGATTATTTGACTATTTCTATGTCACAGGATCTTTTAAAACACTTTCTGTTATTCTTTGGATGGTCTATGATGGGTAGATTATAAAGGTCTACCAGACTTCTCTTTGTATCCAAGGAAGCAGTAAAAATATCAAAGGAAAATTTTTAAAAATGACTTAAAGAAGGTAAATCCGAGCAGAGATTTCATAACTTTCATGAAAACTAGTGCATTTCGTTAAATATTTTTTAAAAAACCTTCATCTTGCTTCTTAGCTTTTATCTGAGCTAGAAAGATGGATGGGTTTTTAAATAAATTAGGAAATGTAAATGCCAAGAGTCAGTATCCCATTAAGTTTGCCCTGATGGGGTAGAAAGTGATTGAACCAATACTGCAGACTCAACCCTGTGTGCGTGTATGTGTGAGTGCACGTATGTGTGTGTGCACAGAGATGCACAGCGAAGTCAGGGAATTAATCCTACCTTTGGGCCCTTTCACTTCCACAGAAGACGTGGGTAATGAATGAATACATGATTAAATGTGCATGTGTGTGTGTGTATATTTTTATCTTCTATTTTCCATTTGCCCATATCTTAGTTTTACTCTTTTAGGACTAAGCATTTTTCACCTTTATAATTTGACTTTGTTATTCTTTTTTCCCCAAATCCTAACTTTTTCCCCTCTCCTTTTTTTGCCTGTAGGCCCCTTTGTGCCTATTTGGCTTCTAGTCTTCTCCCTGTTAAGGTTCTTCACCTGTAATCCAGCCTCTTGTTGTCTCTGCTTAGCACTTACCTTCATTTTCTACATAGTCAAATTTGAGAAAAATCACTGATGACTTCTGGTTAGGGAGGATGTGGGTACTGATATCCTGACCCTTCCACCCACAATTTGACTACTCTCTTTAAACATTTAAAATGTGTATATTCAAAACTGTTTAAGGTTTATGAAACCAGTTTGTTGAGCTGTCTAAATTCAATAGCCTGAAAATATGCAGCAGTTTTATTTTTCTCTACTCATTGCTTTCAGGGTGCTACGACAAATCTCCATTTCTGGCTCCTTAACTCAGAGAGAGAGAGTTCCTATTCCCAGTCACTCACATTGTTAAAACCAATCCAGTTAGAAAGTTGGAATTCAAACTCCCTTTACGTCTACTCTCCTTGCCTGTACTCACAGCAGACTAGAATCTTGGATTTAGGGACCAGAAGAGACCACTGAGGGGTGTAGTCCTAGTCTGGGATACATCCTCTATCTCCATCTTTAGAATCTAAGATTTTCTCTGTCAGGAATTAGGGGTAAAGCTTAGAGGACAAGTCTAGTGTGATTATTTAAGGGGGAAGTATTAAAATCTCTCTTATTGGCTGTATTCTCAGGGCAGACGGTATGTTGAACAGCAGCCTCAAAAAGATAACCCCTGGTATCTGTGAGTGTGACCCTATTGAGAAATGGGGTTTTTGCAATGTAATTAATTTAAGAATCTTGAAATGAAATTGAGAATCATCCTGTATTTAGGGTGGACTCTAAAGCCAATGATAAGTGTCCTTATAAAAGATAAAAAAGAAGAAGACACAGAGACATAAAGGAAAGAAGGCCATGTGAAGATGGAGACAGTTTGAAGTTTTGCATCTATGAGCCAAGAAGCATCAAGAATTACTGACAGTCATCAAAAGGAAGGAGAGAGACGTGGAATGAATTTTCCCTCAGAGCCTCCAGAAGGAAGTAACATGTCCCAGCACATTGATCTTGAACTTCTGGCCTCCAGAACTGTGAGGTAATATATACCTGTTAGTTTACGTCACTTGATCTGTGGTGATTTGTTAGGGCAGCCCGAGGAAACTAACGCAGAGTCATGTTTGATGCCTCTGTGGCAGACATCCAAATGTTTGGTCTGGTGGGCTGCATGCGTGAGTTCTTCAGAGAGTCCTAGGGAGTTTCCCCATTGCATTTCCCTGATCTGGAGGGTCAGCCTCAATCTTAACTTCCCCTCCCTCTTAATTCTTGTAGCTGGCATTATATCCAAAACTCCTGCTGCTGTCGTCCTCTTGCCTTGAGATCAGTCCTCATATATCATGCATAGTACTGTCAGAAAGCTTAGGCCTTCTGTGGTTTCCCCTGATCTCCAAGAAACCCAGACATTCTTAACATGCCAGATATGGCAGACAGTCTGCTCTATTCCTTTCAATTCCATACTTCTCTCCAGTTTTCTTGCCCTGGTCTGAATGGTCTACTACCTAACAGACTACTGAGTAGGAGAATGAGATACCAGACTTCCTTTCTTGCAGGGAATTCATTTCAAAGATTGGCACATGGTTTCTGATTTTTTGAGAAGCAGTACTTTTTCCCTGTGGGGAGGAGAATTAATAATTTTCTTCCAAGAACTTATAGTTTCAACAAGAACAACAACTTGTTATCTTTCTCTCTTTTACTCCACATTGACTTGTTCTCTTTCTTAGACTGGGAAGGAAAGTAGAAGTGTAGCTGGTGGTAGAGTTAAGGCTGGTTCTCCAACTCCATAATAAGCTCAGGAGTAGGAAACGGAGTATGCAATATTTGCCCCATTGGTGACCAGCGTTCTTTAAAATGTTAGGTAGTTAAATGTCTCATTGTTCTCAACTTTCAGCCCTGTTTGCTGATGCTTGGGCATTGGATTACCTTTCACTTAACCACCAATTATATGCACTTAACATTGAATACCTACACTAATTACTGTCAAGTTTGTGAGTTTGGAACTTTAGTGTGAAAAAGCAACCAGGGAGATTTGAGTAGCTGGGCATGGTGGCACCTGCCTTTAGCTCAAGCTATTCAGGAGGCTGAGGTGGGAGGATCCCTTGAATCCAGGAATATGAGTCCAGCTGGAGAAACATAAGGACACATCATACATTAAAAAAAAATTGATTTCACTACATGTTTGACATCTGCCTTAACTCTTCAACTTACTTTTTTGTGAAGTGAGAGAATTGGACTAAAACAGGGAATGCTTACTCAAATAATTTCAGCAGCTAGGAGGGAAAGTAAATATAGGAAGTGGTCCTTGTCAAAGGGGGCAGTGACCAGTTTGAGAGTGTCAGTACCTTACCTACCTAATGTATTGATATTATTTGCTAAACCAGTGTAGGCCTTCTCGAAACCAGTTTTTAATCTCTGTTAAATGGACTTTAATGTTCATATATCCATTCTTTATGAGCATTTAGGCAATATATGAAAGCATTTTTTCCTTGTCCTAATGTTTGGTAGTGGGTGCCACTAGCCATTTTAGTGAGTAGGGACCAGAAATGTGATATATTCAGTTGTCCTTTGTCTCACATGATTTTCAAATGATATTTAGGGTATTCATGCAGAAACTATTCATATTTATTTGAGCATAAACCCAATTCTGTTTTATATATAGAGATATTAAATAAACAGACAGTCTGGGCAGGCAAAGTATTTTTTCTTATTTTCCAGAAATACAAGTACTATGTATATATAGGAATTCTTGCATTTTATTTTGTTCAGTTTTACCCAGCATCATATAATGTCAGCTACCCTTTCAGAAAATCACTTCAGCAATAGCAAGTTGCTCATAGAACTTGAGTCCCCAATGCTTCACACCTGAGTCAGGCAGCATTTGTAGTTTCAAATTTGTGTGATTATACAGATAGAGGCCAGCAGCTGACTGTTCTATGCAATCTTCTCAGTAGTCGTGCCTGAATGTATATACTACAGATTTTTTTTCCTAATAAGTTGTTTTCTTGTTATTTATGCTTAAATTGCAGATAAGACAAGACATTACATAGATTTTTTTTAAGTTATGTATAGGTAGATCTTCCTATCCATGATCTTTAGTTTTGGGTGGTAAAACATGTATTACAAAGTATTTGTTATAAAAGGGGAAAGTTGGTTTGATAGCACTGCTCTATGTCCACTATCAGAGGTCTATTAAATCCCCGAGGTCATCAAAATTCCAAAGTACACATATACACACACATCTATGGATCTTCACCTATCCTTTGGCTATGTCCTTTCACATGTCATTGTTCCCAGGCTATAATATTCTTTTCTTAGTCACCAGGGCCCTAAAGTAATCTGGTTTTACTTGTAGCATAGTAAAACTTCAACCTGAGACCAACTGCCAGAGGACCCATTCATTTGACAGTTTCCTGAATAGGTACCAGTGTTCAATTCCAGATTTAATGCAAGAAAAGTATAGCCCCCCTAAATATTGTCTATGGTTATTTTTAGCTATATTCAAAATGATTGTTTTGCCATGATTACAGTATTTATGAGACTGAGGAGATTTTAAAATTCAAACTAATAAATTAGATAAACTCTGTGTTAACTGGCAAAACAATTTCAACATTATAAAGAGAATGCATCATTTAATTTTCAAATGTTTTATCTTTCTAATTTAATTTCCAATTAGTGAGCACAAACTGAAAAAAATGAAAATATTAATGAGATATTTATAGATGTTTCATGGAATGAGGTCAAATACTATTATATATATGTGTGGATATATGTATATTATATATGTGTTTTACATATGTTAATGGAGAAAATTCTCATTATGCAAGATAATTGTCACTTGTCATAAAAATTTCCCAGAGAGGTTACAGGTGGCATAAAATTGCAGAAAGCCAATCTGATATTTCTCCTTTCAGTTTTTACTCCCTTTTGTATATGGGTAAATCTTCCAATTTGCTCACTTCTTTAAATCTCTTTAATTAAAACTGAAAAGTATGACAGACACTAATTTCTACTAAAACTTTAATGCTCATTCTGCAGACATGAAGTGAGCAGCTGATACAGTCAAGGGACAGTGAAGATGTTGTGAGGAATAGAAAATGGGGAATGGTATTCATACTCATCATTTTCCTCCATAATTCTGCAATTATGGAAACAGTTAATTTATACTTTCTGTTTAAAAATTTACATATTTTTCACTTAGTTACATTTACATTTGCTGAGTTGGGCAACAAAAATAATGTTTAGGATAGGCATTTCTGTATCTTCTTCCTTCCTATTTTGTATTTTCATTATTTCTATATTATTACCGTATAATAATATATTATTTTTGTTTTTGTAAGGTTTTGTATACCTGTGATACAATATCCAAATTTTGGAAATTCAAATACAACCCAGGTTGACACTATACATGAACAGGAGTAAAATCTAGAAGGAATATCTTTATATAGTTAGTCATAAGCGTTTCTCTTTTGGACTCTAATTAAAGGCACTCCACTGACAAAAGTTTGTCTGGCAGAGGATGGAACCACATTATTATGGAACAGATAAAATGCTGCTCAAGGTAGCAACCTGGCTTGAAGAAACCTGTGACTGTCATGTCCCTGAGGGGTGCTTTACCTAGAGTTCATGGTTTCAGGGTATCAGTGAAGTACTGAAATTATATGCCATAATTTAAGAATTTGTCCCTGTGCTTGTGTGTGGGAATGTGTGTGTGAACACTTGTGTGATTTTTTCTGGGGGAAATGGCCCATTTTGTATTACCCAGTTCTGAAATCTGATAGGTCCATGGCCCCCAAAACCTTAAGACCCCCTGAAATTTCAACTTTCTGACTCAATATAATTCTATAAGAAAAGATTTAATTTCTCCTCTCTTTTAAATCTTTTACTGAATAAATGAATTATCTTCTGTTTTGACTGATAGAGGTAATACATTACTTTGGTCTTTAAAATCCAGGAGCACTATTGGCTTTGGCAGGCTTTGCTCAAATGAAGACTAGGTTCACTTCATTTGCAACGTATTCAACTCCATCCAAGTGAAATTCCTGAAAGCCATATATTTTCATTTGCATATTCTAATGGTTTAATTTAGTAAGCTTAATAATCTTATCTCTCTCATCACAGATAATATGACATTTATGACTCATTTTTCTTTATTATTTTTAAAGTTTCAATATATTAATACAGTACAAATGTTTTTGTTACATGAATACCTTGTATAATGATTAAGTCAGGGCTTTGTATTTATTTATTTATTTATTTGAGACAGAGTCTCACTTTGATGCCTAGGCTAGAGTGCTGTGGTGTCAGCCTGGCTCACAGCAATCTCAAACCCCTGGGCTCAAGCAATCCTTCTGCCTCAGCCTCCCGAGTAGCTGGGGCTACAGGCATGTGCCACCATGCCCGGCTAATTTTCTCTATATATTTTTAGTTGGCCAATTAATTTATTTCTATTATTTTTTAGTAGACACGGGGTCTCGCTCTTGCTCAGGCTGGTTTCGAACTCCTGACCTTGAGCGATCCACCCGCCTCAGCCTCCCAGAGTGCTAGGATTACAGGTGTGAGCCACCACTTCCAGCCTAAATCAGGGCTTTTAATGTGGCCATCACCAGAATAGTGTTCACTGTACCCAACAGTAAATTTTTATACTCACTGTCTCCCACCCTCCCCTCTTCTTGGTTTTCAATGACCTTTACATCTCTTTGTGCCCATCTGTACCAATTGTTTAGCTCCCAATTATTAGAGAGTACATGTCATATTTGTTTTTCCATTCCTGAGATACTTTGCGTTGGATAATGGTCTCTAGTTCCATCCAAGTTGCTGCAAAAAACATTTCATTCCTTTTTATGGCTGAGTAGTACTCCATGGTGTATATAGACCACATTTTCTTAATCCACTCATGAACCAATGGGTACTTAGGTTGATTCCACATCTTTGCAGTTGTGTATTATGCTGCAATAAACATTTGAATGCAAGTGTCTTTTGCTAGCATAACTTCATTTCCTTTGTGTAGACACTCAGTTGTGGGATTGCTGGGTTGAATGGTAAGTCTATATTTATTTCTTTGAGGAATATCCATACTGTTTTCCATAGAGATTGTCCTAACTTACAGTTGCACCAACAGTGTATGAGCCTCCCTCTCTCTCTGCAGTCATGCCAACATCTATTGTTTTTTTACTTTTTAATAATGGCCATTCTGACAGGGGTAAGGCAATATCTCACTGTGGTTTGTATTTGCATTTCCCAGATGATTAGTGATGTTGAGCATTTTTGCATATGTTTATTCGGCCATTTGTCTATCTTCTTTTGGAAAATGTCTGTTCATATTTTTGCCCACTTTTTAATGAAGTTGTTTATTTTTTTCTTGCTGATTTGTTTGAGTTCTTTGTGGATACTGGATATTAGTCCTTTATTGGGTGTATAGTTTGTGAATATTTTCTCCCATTCTGTAGGTTATCTATTTTACTTTGTTGATTATTTCCTTTGTTGTGCAGAAGCTTTTAAATTTAATCAGGTCCCATTTACTTATTTATGTTGTTGCTGTATTTGTCTTCAATGTCTTGGTCATAAATTCTTTGCTTAGGATGATGTCTAGAAGAAGTGTTTGTTTGTCTGGAAAAGTCTTTATTTCTCCATCATTTATAAACCTAGTTTTTCAAGATACAGCATTCTTGGCTGGAAGTTCTTCTGTTTAAGAAGATTAAAAATGGGGCTCCAAACCCTTCTGGTTTATAAGGTCTCGCTGAGAAGTCTGCTGTTAGCTTGAATGAGTTTTCCTTTGTAGGTTTTGCTTTCCCCTTGCAGCTTGTAGAATTTTCTCCTTCATTATGACTTGGGCCAAGCTGATGACTATGTGTCTTGGAGATGTCCCATTTGCTATATACACATCTTCCTGGTGTTTGATAACTATATTGTATCTAGATATCTAAATCTCTGGCAATAACAGGGAAGTTTTCCTCAATAATTCCCTCAAATAGGTTTTCCATGCTTTTTGCTTTTTCTTCTGCTCCCTTGGGGTTCCTATAATTCATATATTGGTTCACTTCACATAGTCCCATATTTCTCTGAGTGGTTGTTCATTGTTCTTTATTCTTTTTTCTGTATCTTTGACCAACTGGGTTAGTTTGCAAGCTTTGTCTTCAAGTTATGAAATTCTTTCTTCTGCTTGGTCTAGCTTGTTATTGAGGCTTTCTGATGTATTTTGAAATTTTCTTAATGACTCTTTTATTTCTTTAAGTACTGTTATATCTTTTCTTATGTTGTCTAGCTGTTCAGGGACTTTTATTTTTTTCCTTTGGTGTCCTGAAATTTTTTTGGCTTTTTGTTGTTGTTGGTTTTCAACTTTCTCTTCAACCCCATTCATCTTATTTGCCATCCATATTCTGAATTCCATTTCTGACATTTCAACAATTTCCTTTTGTTGGGTTCCATTGCTGTATGTCCATTCTGATCCTTTGGTGGTGTCAAACTAGCTTGTTTTTATCATGTTGCCAGAGTTCTTTTGCTGGTTTCTTCTCATTTGAAACCTCTTCTCTCATTTGAGGGCAGGTAGGTTTGTAGTGCACCTGTTCGCCTTTGCTGTGAGCTCTCCTCCTTAATGAGAAGAAGGAGAAGTCCGTAGATGGTGCTTATATGTCTTACTCTGGAAGACTGACCTGGCAGAGGAGGGATGGATGCACTGAGAGGCTGTAATGCAGCTGTTCTGTGTTCTCCCATGCCCCTGTGATTTTCACAGTCCAAACTGGTGCTGGATGATCTTTGTGTGGATTGGAGGGTTGTTCCTCAGGCTGCTGTTGGAAGTTTAGGTTGGGGATAGGCAAAAACCCTCTCCACAGAGGCTGGCATTGCAGGACATCTGCCCATGTCTCCCCGTGGCAGTGACAGTGGCAGCTGTGCAAGGCAGTGATCATGGTGTCAAGGCTGCAGGTGTTCACTCTTATCCTGGTCCAGGTGTGATGGCAGCTTGAGGCTAGCAGGTCTCTGGCAGAGTGTTGGAATGCAAGCGCAGTTCCCACCAGGCAGCCTGTGGGAACCAAGAGGGCTGGGCCACAGTTCCAGCAGCAGCACTAGAGCCTTGGGTGTGAACCAGTGGGGCCTGGCAGCAGTGCTGGAGCCTCAGGGGTGGGGCTGTGGGGTCGGACAACAGTGTGGGAACCACAGGGGTGGAGCCACAGGGGCAGGTCACAACAGAGGGCAGTGCCATGGGGCCAGGTGGCAGCATGTGGGTGTTGTGGGCGTAGGGCTGCAAGATCAGGCCCCCTGGAAGCCAGGACTCTCTCCATGCCCAGGTCCTGCAGAGGCAATTGCCACTGGGCTTCTCAGGTGGTGTCTGTGGTGCCCGTTCTGCTCAACTTGCCCCTTGGGGGAAGGGTGTTCGACTATCAATCATCTGTTCTTCCTGCTCCCTCCCTGGCCTGGCCAGGGCAATATAGAGGTGGCTGCAGCAAAGCTAAGTGCTGTGTAGACTAGGTGCTCTGATTCTGAGATCTCAGAGTAGCATCAGTTGCATCAACTGGCAATGGAAGCCACAAGGTCCATGTCGCACCTGCTTTCTGGTGCAGTGTCCCAGCACCAACTCCAAGCAGCTCCCTGACCACTCCAGAGGTCTGTGGTGGTGGTGGTGGGATCTCCCCCACAGTGTCCACTCAGGGAGCATGTGGAGTGCTGGGGGTTCGCTCCTTCCTCGCATGTCCATGACTCCCCAGGTACTTTCCAATCTTGCCAACTGAATCACCCCATCACCTTCTCCATCACTCCGAATGTCCCCTGTCACTTCAGTGATGATTCGCAATGCTCTTTCCAAGAGGGCCCATCCCTAGGTGGACATCCACCTGCCACTTTCCATCCTCTCCTTGAGAGCAGCCCACGTAGGCTGCTTCTAGTCCTCCATCTTGCCCCTCTCCCTCTAAATGGTTACATTTATGACTCAGAGTGTGTAATAGGAGAGAATCTCTCCTGCTTCAGTTTCAACCTATACTCCATTTTGATGTTATGAGATAGCAAAGTGTGAAAAAAATCTACATATGGAGATTTTAAAAGAAACTGGTTGAAACTTTTTATTTCTTGAACTCCTTCAGGTACTTAGAGAATATACAAGATGAACATGGTCTCAAGAGAGGATTTTAAGAAAGGGATTAGTAAAGATACTTCTATGGAGAGTGCTGTTACCAGTGCTGGCTGTTCCATCTTTCTATAGGGAGAGGTATCAGGAGGGGGTTTACTTTCCAACTCAAACCTTGAAGAGGGTGGGCTTCTAGGGTACCGGTTGAAGATCTTTGAAATAGTCAGAAAACCTTGAGAACGAGTGCCTGACCAAACAAAGGAAGGTACAGCAGATTGTGTTCTGAGGTCTTTCCTGCCCAGGAAGTTCAGCAGAAGAGAGAGGGAGTCCAACTAACAGGTTTGGTAGCTGAGCTTGGAGATGCTGCTATGTTGAGATTGGCCCGCCCTCCCCTATCTTATCAGGATATAAAGGATGTGATTATTTCTGATGAATCAGATGTGGACTATGAAGTGATGGATTTTCTTGGACCTGTCTATGAAGGATCTTCGGAAGGATGAGGGCTGCAAGTATACTGCTGGATACCCTTGACTTGGGAAGGGTCATAAGAGTCCACATGTAATAAACACTGATCTGCCCAGGGCAAGGGAATTTCTGGAAAGAGGAGGAACAGAACCATCTAGGTCCTGAGAAAGTCTGTTTTAATCTTCCAGGCTCATGAACAATATCCAGCTTCACTGATCTACTGTGCCTAGAAAGCAGAAAGCCACCCAAACTAAATCTGGTAAGAAGCTAAATAGTAGCTTGCAATCTAGGGGGAAAAAAAAGCCAGTAGAATAGATAACAGAAGGAGGCATCAGAAACCACTCTGGTTCAGCTTCCTAGAGCTTCTAGTTGGGGAAAGGAGGAGATTTAAAGCTACATGAAAGACTGAATGCTTTGAGTATCTTGTAGTGAATACTCTAATTACTGAACTGAAATGGTGTTTGCAAATTAAAGTGACCATATTATGATCTATTATCTAAAAATGTATAGAAAAAGGCTTGGGACCTACCTAAGCCTCCATCCAGGGCTTTGGGAAGATGGTCTTTTCTTCTTTTCCTCTCTTCCCATCCATCAAAGGGATTGGGATGTTGAGAGATGAAAGGAAAGTTTTATTTTATTCATGTCTCAAGTCTTGCTTATTCATCATACCAGTTATGCTGCTTAAATAGAATCCAGGCAATAAATATTCTGATTAATAATTAGTTATTTTTTGTCTGCAACATACTATTTTTTACAGTGCTATACCTGGATAGATGGATGGAATCTCACAGTACCTAATTTTCAACTAAAGCATTTTCGTTTCCATGATTTCTACTATTCAAAAGCGTAAATCGTGCATGCTTAATGCTTCATATGTGTGCCATATTATTTCAGATTATGATATAGTTCATTTTGAAACGTAGTGATTCTCAGAAGAATTTGGGTACCACTTATGTTACTGGGTCAATACCCATCACTCCACCCCCACATCTCCCACTGGAGATGAGAAAAATCTGACTTTTAGAGACAGACTGTCTGGAAGTCACAATGTGAAATTGCCTTCTAAACCAATTCAGCTAAATCACATTTAATATCAGATTTTAGTGACTTTCTCATGACTGTTTATCAGCCCTCTCAACTCCCCAATGACTCTTTAATTAATTGTTTCCCCTTTAGTGGCTCATTTGCTGTCAGGTTCCTTTCTTTAGAGTATTGTTTTACCCCTGTGTGGCAGAAAAGCTGTCTGAGATTCTGCTGTTATTAAATGTAGTCTGGCATAATTTAAGCATGTTACCTTGATGCTGATGACATCACTCAGGTACTTGGCCAACAAGGAACTAGCACAATTTCACTTATTTCATTTTAATGGGTCCCTTTGGCTTTGAGGCTATAAACTAAAATACCATTGCAGTCCCCTCCAGCAATCTCAAACTTAATTATTCCACTCCAGGAAGCTGTCTGGTGGCCCTGCAGAGACCTGTTTTTGCACTAAAATGCAATCCCTTATTGTGTGACAAAATTATCTTTGTTTCATGTTCTTTTCTTTATTTATTTATAAACAGCATGGAAAAGTACTTCTCAGCACAACTTAATAGGTGATTACCACGGATTTGATTTCGAGATTTAGATTGGATATTTGTTAGGGTTTTCTTTTTATTCTTTCTTATGTAATCATGATGACTTCTTAAATACTATTCCAAGTACTGGACATTGTGGGTAATGTGGTGTAAATTGCCAGGATAGCTGACTCAAATCTTTTCCCCTACTAAGTTTTGATATTATTTATTAAGTTTCATAGCTTGGATGACACATCTTATAAGCCCATCTCTACCAATATCTTTTTTGCTGCTTTGAACAAATTTAGTTTTCTAAAGTAAAATTTCTAAGCGATTTTGCAGAAAGAAGAAGAGAGAGACAGGGAGACATTGCAAGAGAAAGAGGTGGAAAGATTAGAGATTTATAAATGTTGCCATTTCCTGTACAGAATTATCTATGAAAATGGGTAGTAACACATTTGATGAGTAATCAATTTTTTCTTTTATAATTTCAGCATATCTTCACAATTGAACAATAGCCAAGAAATACTCATTTCTGTTCATAGTGAAAAAGAAGGTTGATTTGAGAGCCAGAACCTCTAATAGTTTATAAGGGATGTATTTGGGCTCTATTTATCACGTTGGTCTGTGGGGATTAGTAGGAAAGTTCCTTCATGCTTATGTCTCACATTCTTTGGAGACAAAGGGGCAGCCCATGCATGTGCTGTGTTTTCTATTAATAATATTTTCTTTCTATTCCTGGTTTCTTAGGCGTTGAAAAAATGGTGGAGTGAGAGAGAGAAAAGAGTGAGAGGGACTGGCATTATTATATAATATTTTGTGTGTGCAAGTAGTTTTTAATTTTGTTCTTTTCAGCCTAATGCTGTCATCTGTGCAAGAAATTAAATGCATGAGAATTAATATGCTCAAGTCAATAGGTGAAGCAATGAAATATAACCAAAGAGAAAATGCCCCCATCATGCCCAGGCTTTATAGACATTTAATTCCCTGTGTGCATGGGATGTTTACTTATCTGGACCAGAGCTTCACACAAAACAGGAATTAGATTTTCTTCATTTTGAGCTTGCAATTCTATTTCATATGACAATTGTGGAATTGAGAAAGAAAAACAGATGCAAGGACCTACAATATTTGGAAAAAGAGCTAGAATGAAGCTGAATGCAGCTCATTTATTTGGGGTTTGGGAGAAGGTGGAGAAAAAGAGATTGAATTAACACACACAAAAACCACAAACATTTTTTTTTCTAAAACTCATTTAGTTTATCCTCCCTGAACAAACTGAACAATATTTAGTGAAGCCCTGTCTTAGTCCCAGTGACCACTTTTAAATTATAGCACGGTCAAGGGAGGATTGCTGAGTACCTGGAAGATTGACAAGGCACTGCAGACAGAGCGGGCAGATGTGTTTCACATAATCTTTTGTCTCAAGAATGAAAGGTTTCCCATAAAATGAGTTACTGTATTTTGCAGGCACATTGACAAACATTCAGATTTTCATAAATGTTATTTGGTTAGTCTGAGAGACAAACAAAAACTAATGTTAGGATCACATAAGAAATGTCAATTTAAATATTCTTCTTAAGATCTAATATGAGAAATTTGACTTACAGTCTATCATCAGCAAACACCCCTATATTCTGAACCTCTTCCGTAAACCTGCCCGTCAGGCTCTTATCCCAACCCAAATTGGCGATCTTTCATTGACAGGACTTTCTTGCCATTTTCCTGAAGGAAATCTTTCCTTTTTTTCTCTCTCTGTATCATCCCCATATACCACAGAATCTGAGGTGGGGAGAGACATTATCCTTGCTTTTTATTTCTCCTCCCTACGTATACAAAATCCCCAGCTTTTAAAAAATCACCATTAAGCTCTATCCTCTGTGACATCATTTGCAGCTGTTATCTATAAACCTCCATTCACTTCACTCCCTTTTCCAGAATGACTTTAGCACCTCACTCAATCTCTTATTTTCTCACCCTTTTCGTTTCCTCTTTTTAATTACTTAAACAATTCTCCTGCACTTTCCAGTATGTTTTATTCTCTTCACTCAACAATATGGCTATTTCAGGCATTCTTCTCTCTTTTCAGATTTCCTCATGAGCATAGGAGCTGCCGCAGTTCTAAGTTTTCTATGCACATGAAAGCCTGGAAGGAGTGTGTCTGTCCTCTTTATCATGGAGCTAAATGCTTCTCCAACCCCCAGCAGGCTTCTGTTTCTTTCTCTTTGGCCCAAACTGCCACAAACAGCTGTTCCTGGCTATAAGAGAGTTAGGGAAAGTAAGTGATTCGCTTTTCCAGCCTTTATCTGGGGAGATAGCAAGGGAAAAGGGAGTAGGAATTATCTACAAGGTTAGCCATGAGAATGTCTGCCACAATGTTTCTCCACCTACATTACAAGCAGCCAAGTAAAGGCCACCATCACCTCTTTTATGAACAAACTTACAGCCTGCAGCTAGCCTCTCTTCTTGACCTGCCATGATCCATGTTCCATGAAGCCTCACTGACTTTGGAAAACATATATCCACTTTGTCATTCTTCTGCTAAACCCACCAATGGTTCCAATTACCTTTAGGACAAAACCTGTATTCTTCATAATGGTTACACAGTCTCGTCTACTCTTTAACTTTTATTTCTTATCACTTTCCAACTTGCTCACTCTGCCCCACTAACTTAGGCTTCTTTATGTTTCTAAAACGCACCTGGACGCTTTACGTCCAGGGACACTTTATGTTCCTCCTGCCTGTAATGAGTCTCTCTCTGATCTCCTCTCACCTAGATCCTTTTGTGATTTAGATGCTGGTTTCAGTATCTTCTCCTTAGAAAGGCTTTCCTTGAACCCTTTATCTTATGTAACCCTCTTTTCATTATTGTATCGTTTAGTCCTTTACACAGAATTTATCTCTATCAGGAACTTTTAGCATGTGTTTGTTTGTTGTTCTAATGTATATCTGCTGTATATCAGCTTAGTACCAGGCTGAATCCTCAGGTCCTATAAAAGTGTCCCCTGCCCCCACCACTGTAGGCATCAATAAATGTCTGTTAAATGAATAATGAATGTCCCAGTGAGTTATTAAACAATTAACTCTCTCATTATTTGTTTCTTCAAAAAACCTTATAAAATATGCATTAATATTTTTCTATTTTCCTGGTAAGAAAACTGAATCATTAAGAGAAATTAGAGATGTTCAAACTTACAGTGTAAGGTTCTCCAGGATTTATGGTCAGATCATCTGACTCCATCAGTCTATTCTTTCTCCTCACTGAATTGCCTTACCACTTAGGTTGAAACGCGATTGACCTTACATGGTTGAGTATTCTGAACTCTCTTCTGTCCCACTGATACTTGTTTTATGTCTTTATGCAAATTCCATGCTGTTTTGATTACTTGGATAGAATCCTCCAACTTAGTACTCCTTTAGGATTGTTTTGGTTATTCCGGGTTCTTTGCCATTCCACCTAAATTTTAGGTTGCCAATTTCTAAACAACAACAACAACAAAAATTCTGTTTTCTTTCTCACATTACATATTGTCATTCAGTGTAATTCATTCATTAATGACAAAGATGATGGAAGTGAGTAGCTTTAGGGCGGACGAAATAAACTCCATTCTGTGATGGGACTTTCCTATATCTGGTCTGGAAGGTAGCTTGTGATGTCTTAGGAAACTAGAGGTAATGGGCAGCAATGCAGTTATTTCTCTATCTTGTCAATTTCTCATTTACAACAGTAAAGAGCTTGTTTAATGGGAGTATTTTGGAAATCCGGAGAGGCAGCATGAGGCCATGGAGAAAATTTCTTATACCAACATTACAGGTAATGAAGTAGGTTGTAAATAAAATTATGAGGGCAGAGATATCTTTGCAGCAGTGCAGAGCAGAGTTTAGGGAGGCCAAATAAGTGTTAGATAGTGTTAGTAAAAATTTTAAAAGTCAATCATTCTCCAAGTGTAAAAAAATATCAAGTAATCTCAAGATGGAGATAAGACACAGTTAAAAACTTTTGAGATGAAGGAAGAACATAAATATAAATTTGTGTAGTGATGTTTTAACTCTCTAAATTTTATTTTCACTAAGTGTTAGGTAGACATAAATTTTTGATTGTAAATCAGTATTACTTTTTAGATATTATTTTCCTTGTAGAAAAATAATACTTTTATTACTATAAAAATGGAGTTATTATCCCATTAACCTGATGTCAATTTCTCATTGCAAGCTGTGAAGATGTTGGTAGTGCTACAATGCTTTTGAGATTCAATTTTATGTTAGGGATTATAACTATCCAATAGAAAAGAAATTTAGTTTTGATATTTCTAAACTGATATTGTGTCAGAGAATTTCATTTTATTTCAAATTGAATACATTCTTTGCATATGATATGCAGAAAATTGGCCACATTAGAGAGAAGGGACTCAAGGACTAGAATTAAGCGGTAGTTAGTATAGGAATGTAGATAAAATAGCAGATGAGATAGTCCAGGGAATGTGCACTATTATTTATCTACTTATTTATAAAATTGTTCATAATCTTAAGGGATAGTTGAAAGGATTTGGAAAAAATAATTCCAACATCCTAATATATAAAATTAAGTATATACTAAATAAGTAAAATTAAATATAAAATACGTATTTCTAGGAAAAGGTTTCTAAAAGGAATCTCAAAGATGGGGGACAGCTTTTTAGAGCATAGATGTTAGGATGTAGAATTTCATCTTGGCCCTCTGGCTTTTTTATTTTCTATAGTGTGTGTGGTCACTGTATTATTGTTGGTATATTTCCTTTTTAATGTTAACAGATTTTATTTGAATAGATAGAAGGCTTTTATATTTCTGTGATATCCTGGTGTGCTTGTTTGGTTTACAAATACCCAGGGATGTACATTTAGAAGCTGCCATGACATTCGGCACCCAGGAGGTTTCTTTTGGTCTGTGTCCTCTGAGCTTCCCAGGTGGAGCTGGGACTGTGCTTTCTAGATTTGGCAGTTGTATTTCCAGCATGTGAGGAATGTTTCTTACTTCATTTAAGGGTTGGGCTTAATCTGGGAGTAACAAAAATCTTGTGTTTTTCCCCTGGGGCTTTCAACACTTCAACATGTGTGTGGGACCAGGAATCATCTTTTTTAAGAAGTGAGAGAAATTGCAAGTATAGCTAAACAACTTTTTGGGTAATGTAATCTGTGAAAACAGTTTTATTATTCAATACTTCTGAAATGTGAAAATGAAATAAACAAAACAAAACCCAAAGCACCATGGTACTGAAGAGTTTGTAAAAGAGATGTCAGAGTTAACTAGAAGCCTGCATATTTTTGGTGGTTTTATATACTTAAGACAGCCAATAGGGAAGAGGGTGTAAAAAAAAATTCATGCCTATATGCCAAGAAAATTATCCTATAAATACAGAATTATGGATGAGAATTTATCAAATTTCTTAAATTTATATTTGTAAGAAACATCTATAGAATAGTTATTTGGTTTCATTAGCTTTTAATTTTTATTTAGATATGTATTTATATTTTCTGATGAAGTTGAAAGGCAATTCAATTATAGTTTATGATTTTTAAATATTTCTGCAGGAGAAAATGTCAACCCTAAAGTTCAGAAAGATTATAGAAAAGTAAAAATTCTTGAAAGGTCTTTCTAAGGAAGTGAAAATTAAGATCAATTTATTAGTGGAAGAATTTATGAAGCCCAGATCCTAATTTTAGCTAACTCTAAGCCTATAAAATATATTTAATAGTTTTGTTAAGTACATATTAATCTTTAAAATATCTTAAATATTTTTAAAAAATTTTCTATAAAATGTAATATAGTGCTAAAAGATCTATTCTCTACTATGATTTAGATTAAATATTAGATAAGGGGTAGACATAAGATAATAAGCCCTTTAAGGGAAATATATTTACTTCACATATGTTTCCTATTTTCCACAGGACTCTTCAAGTCATAAAATATAGATTTTAAATACAATTTGACAATGTTTGGCATAACTCTTGGCATATCATAGTTATATCAGTCTGGATTCTGGTTTATAAGCCACAAACACAAGATATGGCTAATTTATAAGAAAAGGAGTTTATTGGACGTGCATGAGGCTGTCACTCACAGATGTGTTGGGAAGGCTGAAGAGTAACACTCAGAAAATGGACAGGAAACAAGGAAGCATCAGTATCAAGATTCCCAGCTCTGGTCACATGGTAAAGTTGTCTGGTCTGGTTTCCATGGTCAAATACGGCTGCTGCTGAAAGCTGCCAATGACAATAAATTAAAAACCATGCCTTTGTCTTTACATCCTAAGCTCAATATTCAGTGTCCTCAGTAGTAGCATTCAATCAACTGGACCGAGGGCAGGCGCCAGCACCCTTACTTCCACGAGTATGGACAGACAATATCTAACCCTTTAGCTTGCCAATTTACGCTCCACTCAAGACTTAAACAACGGGGCAATTTCCTCCTCCAAATAAGAAGAGGCTTTGGCTAAAGGGAAACTGAACAAAAACAGATGTCCTCTAAACTTGGCATTCTATAATATATAAATATAGTTGATTCTTGTTATTTGCTGTAATGTTCTATAAAGTCACTGAAAACACTGAATTAGCAAATACAAAACCAATTGCCTCCAGAGAAAATACATGGTTAGGTTCCTGTGAGCCTCTGGTCACATATTTTCATCAACCAATCAATACCTAGCCTTGCTTTATGTGTGTTTCTGTTTAAAGACACCTTATTTAATATATATTGCTGATTCAATAACATTGAACTCTCGGACAACAGCACTATAACTCATGCCTGAACAAAGCTTATCTAACAGATATATTTTCTCTGTAAGGCAAATCACAGCCTTCTCACACTTAGAAACACTAGATAGCACTTTGGCACTAGGCTTGAAAGCCATTTTAAACAGCAAAATCTCCGAGAAAGAGCAGAAAAATGCAAACAACGTGGTGCTAAATAGACCGCAAACAGGAGGCACTTGTTTACAGTATGAAAGCTGAAACAAGGAGGCAGAGCATTGCTTTGTTCAACCTCTGCTGGGGACATGAGCATCGGGCAGCTCAAACTTTTTGCTTCTCTGTGCACGAGCATGTCTGTGAATGACATTTGATTGTCCAAGTTAATTGCTAATACTTTGAAAACCTATTTTGCATCTATTAATTCGATTATCATTTCTAGGTTTTAGTTTTGCTTGGACAAGTCAAAATCTCTCAGCCATTATTCAAATATTCCTTACAAAAAGCTAGTGCCCAAGGCCTGTATAATATTTTCAGTTTCTAAACACATTCAGAGGTATAAATAATTGTCTAATTAAATGTTCTCCTTTGTCCAAGGGTGTACATCTTTATTTAAATACTGAAATAATTTTTTTTCTTTTATTTACACTTGTGATGAGTTGGATGGATCACATAAGTCAAATGATTTCTCTGGACATTTAGCAAATTAAAGACATAAAACCAAAAATAAGCCTAACTCTTGTCAACATTTCCACCTATGCTTTGTTTCTGGTCACTAGCGGCAAGGTGGTATGGCTTAGTATTTTTGATACTTAAATGTTTTTAATCTTTTTCAGCTTACTCTTGGCTCACTGACTTTTGACATTTGGTTCCTGTCAGTAGAGATGATAGTATGAAATGTATCTTCTGAGGAAATGAGGAGGAAGAACTAGCAGATCCAAAAACTATGTTCCAGAGGGAAAACCTTGCCAGCCGTACAGTTATGTGTTGGCTTTGTTGATAACTCTGGCAAAGGTGGATCAGAAGGATAGTGTTAGGATGGGCTGGAGGCAAATGTTTGGATCAAGGATACAGTAGGCTCTTACATCAACGTAAGACTGATTAAGGGAGACAGAACCAAAAATCACAATAGGTATGAATGGTCTGTTAGACAGATCAGTTCTAGACTCAAAAAAAAAAAAAGAAGAAATTGAAATGTAACAGAAGGTCAGAATCAGTATCTTCTTAGATCGGAGAGTGAGTATGATGGATTCCAGAAACTGCTTGGCTGCTTGGCCTCTGCTTCATTTTATATTATTTGCTAGAGTGGGTAGGCTGAGGTCTTGAGATATCATTTTAAGTAAGAAGGAGGTTGGAAGTTTACAGATAAGATCAGACATGTTAAAATAATCTTTTGGAAATAATTGGTCTACAGTAAAATTAGGTACAAATGTGTGAATTTCTTAAGAAAAGTGAATTTAGTTCCTGGAAAATAACAAAAATGGCAGAGACTTTAAAACCTAATATTTCATGTGTTCATTTATGTAAAATAAGAACAATTTCTCATGTCTAAAATAAAAAGAAACACCATAATTGACTGATTACAAGATGCACTCTTCACATTTTTAACATCTCTGAAACCTGGAGGCATCTTACAAGTAGTGGTCTCTTACAATTAAAATTGGATGATTTTTTTCTTCATGAAACATAAAATAATGGGATGTCTTACAATTGAAAGTGACTTAGATTTGATTAAATGTGGTAATAGAGTAGTCCCTCGGTATACTTGGTGAATTGGTTGAAGGACCCCCGCATATACCAAAATCCGCCCACACTCAAGTCCTGCTGTCAGCCCTGTGGAACCCAAGGGTAAGAAAAGTCGGCCTTTTGTATGTGTGGGTCTTGCATCACTCGAATATCTCATTTGGTTGAAAAACATCAGCTTGTAAGTACAACAGCGCAGTTCAAACCTGTGCTTTTCAAGGGTCAACTCTATATCTTAAATTTTAAAAAAGATATTCACTAAAAATTTGAGAAGCCATTAGGCTGAGCCAGTTCTAGCACCTTGAGTTCCTCTATGTAAGCAAACTGAAGCCCAACTCAACATGAACAGTAAAAGAAAACTTAAGCTTAGCAACTAGAAACCATCAAACCAAACTCTAACTAGGGAATTTCCACTTAGACCAATCAAAAATATTTTCTTTGTCTTGCTTCCATGGCAAACAGCTTGTAAAAGTTTCCTGCTCTATGGAGCCCAACTGCTTATGGTCTGGTGCTGCTGGAGGCATGAATCACTATTTGCTCAAATAAACTCTTTAAAATGTTAATGTGCCTAAGTTTACCCTTAAATATTAGTAAAAATAGGATTAACAAACTATACAAAATATAATTTTAAAAATAATTTTAACATAGCATCTTATTATTTAAACCTAGAGATCAGTGGATTCCCTTTGAGTCACTTCCCATTATGGTCAATTTCCTATTATTTGTACAAAATTCTTTTTGTATATGTATATGTGTGTTTTCCTTGTCTATAGTTTTCATCCAATTTTGAGTTAAAATTTAAAAGGTGGAAAACATTTTAAATAATCATACTCCAAATGATTACATAGTAGATTATCAATAAATATTTTCTAATTATTACATAAAAATAATTTATATAGGTAACATTTTTTGATTCTTCTTTGCCATCCTAATATCTTACCACTTAACAGACATGATTTCACATAAATTTATAGTGGACTCCTTCATTTATATTCAGTACAAACAAAAGTAGAAAGGAACATCTACTATTTGAGTCCTCAAATACTCCATGGTATTACATTTTAGTGTCTAGAAAAGTATCGATTTTTATATTGGCACTTTGAAAATTAATTGCAAATCAATGTATAATTTTAGAATAATTTCTTCTAATTTCAAAAATAACATGGTCTTTTTGTAAAATACATGCAATGGGAAGAAAAAAGTCAAAATCTATATTCACATCCTCATCCACATCCTTAGAGGAAAAAGTGGAATTACTCAGGGATAAATGAATTTTTTAAGAATGAACTCAAAATAGTAGGTCCTTTGGTTATGAAGATCAAAGCTCAGGCTACTATGGAGAGGTTACAAAAAATAACTAGATATTCTTTATTCAAAACAATAACAGGAAATTTGAGTTGTCCTTTGCCTCTTAAACACTCTTGGTGGAGAAGGGTGTTGGGTTGCCCTAAAGATTGACGGGGAGAGGGGGAGTGGGAAAGCTCAGCCCTAAAAGGGGAGCAACAGTGTGAGAAATGGGGGAACAAGGAAAGGAAAGTGAGAAAGATACTGGCTGTCATTCAATTTTTAATCTTTTGTTTTGTTTTGTAGTAGTTATCTTCTAGTATACCATGGATTTGGTAAAAGATTTACACAATAGTGTTATGTTAGTCATATCTTGAGAAATGAAAAAAGGCAGTAGATGTATTTAAGAACATAGCCCTTAACTCATGCCTTGTTTCAAATCCTGACTCCAACACACACCTATCAGGCCCTCAGTGTTTCCTTTACAATAACTCCAAAATGGGATAAAATGTAAGTACAAGATTAAATCAGTTAATTCTTATAAAGTTCCTAGACTACTGCTAGGCATATAGTACAAACTAAATAAATTTTGGGATAACCTGGCACATGGAGAACAAGAGCAGCCTGTGGCAGCTTTGGTTTTAACTGAGTAATTGAAAATTGAACGAGGAACAGGGATATAGAGTAAAGTATCCTGGCAAGTCCAAGTGTCCCTTCTGCATGTTCTGCTGTTTGACATCTCGGGAAGGCTTAGAAATAGGGATATATGTCGTGGCCCGTTTGCAGGATGGGGGATGGACATATAACACAAAGAGACACACAAAGAAAGACACAGACACACATAAAGATGGTACAAGACTGCAGTGCCGAACGCACCAGTCCTTTTATTCTTATACTCTAAAAATCAAAGTTACTTCCTTATACGTGACCACCCAGGCATTGCAGCGATGGCCATAGATTCCAGAACACGTAGCCTAAGGACACAGATGTCCCATGACTCGGGGTCTTAATGCAGTTGCTTAAGTCTATGGCCATAAGCCAGAGTTTGAGATAAACACAGATAAGCAATGCAGCCACAGAGGGGAACTTTCTGTTCCCATCCCTTTCGGCCTGGCCCCCTGCGGCTGTGCCTGTCTTAGGTTGTCCCTCCCAGAGAGATCTTACCCGTCATCGGCTAAACAGCTATCCCATGAGCTCAGGCAGTACCCATAAAGGCAAGATGTTTATCAAGTGGCCTCCAGACCCCGAGGGCTGTGGGGCTGGGCAACATTTGCTTACGTGCAGAAGCTCAAACTCTTTGTTATGCCTTCAAGCAGCAACCCTGTTTGTTAGGTGAACCTAAGCCGGAACGTATGACTCTTATGCCTCTCTGGGCTGGGCACGTATTCCTTCTCCTAAGATTAATTCTTAAGCTGCACAATTATATCCAAGTCTCCAACAATATGCCTCCTCCAGTTTCATAGAATGGAGGCTTGAGTTAATTTTATTCAGATATTAATATAGGTCACTCTGGAAGGCTGCATGACTTTGGAATGTTCTGGTTATATCTGCAACATTCACTTTCTAGTGAAATTTCCCAGTCATCTAACTCCTCAGAAATATCCATTAACAGTCTGTTATACAGAATATACCTTTATTCTTTACAGTCTTAATAAAAATATTTTACTTTTGGATGAAGAAAATGTCTCCAATAATCATTTTCATTGCCCTGATTTGACCAACATGAAAAAAACCCTAAATTTTCATTACTGCCAAGGAAAGATGCTGTGTTGAAACTGGAAGACAGGGGATTGAGTTTTCTGGCTTTAACTTGGGGTATCCTGTGTAAATTGCTTTATTTCTCAAGGACTCAGTTTCATCAAATTTAATTAGTTAATTAGTTAATTAATTATTTTAGACAGGGTCTCTCTCTATTGCCCTGGCTACAGTGCAGTGGAATCATCATAGCTCACTATATTCTCCAACTCCTAGACTCAAGCAATCCTCCTACCTCAGCCTCCTGAGTAGCTGGTACTTACTACAGGTGCGTGCCACCATGCCTGGCTAATTTTTCTATTTTTTGTAGAGACGGGGTCTCGCTCTTGCTCAGGCTGGTCTCAAATTCCTGGCCTCAAACTCCTGGTCTCAAGTGATCCTCACACCTTGGCCTCCCAGAGTGATAGGATTATAGGCATGAGCTACCATGCCCGGCCAATTTCATCATATTTTAAATGAAAGTATTTAGCTAAATCATCCCTTAATGTGCCTTCCAAAACTAAAATTATATAATTTTAAGTTTTCAATAGAAACTTGGGTGAATGAATTATAATAAAAATGCTTTTATCACCCAAAGCAAGTACTTATCTTTTTCTTTTCTGTTTTTGTTTTTGGACAAAGGTCATTCGATACCCACACTCAACGATGTCCACATTTCACCAATAAGTCACAAGTCTAAACACTTGTCAGTACTGGAGATGGTGATTTTTCATGACTTTTTAAATGTTGGTTAGTTTTACATCTCAACTGTATTTCTTTGCAAACCTCTTTACTCTCCTAATTGTGAAAGATTTGTTGAGAGGCTGAGTTATTAACTGAATAGCTGTATTTGGCTGCAATCCTCATGACAGTCTCAGTAGGCAAGGGGCCATTTGATGGAGAAAGACTGACTTGCCTTATTTTTAAAGAGCATTAAGTCAGAATGACCAATCTATAGCAGTTGGTGTTATAACTGGTGGTAACAATGGAAAAGGAAGCAGAAAGATCTATAACATAATCTGGGGAAGGAAATGAAAAAGAAAGTGTTGACCAGATAGGTGGTCATGATCTGAGACTCGGTATATAGATATTACATCAGATAAGGCATTAGTTCCTAGAACTATTTTCCCCCAATCTCCTGAAGACCTTGCCATGATTATCCTTTACCAACCAATATGCAGTTATGATACCACTTGATATAAGTAGCTGTTCTTTAGAACCAGTAGCACATAAAGACATGATTTAGTGTGATTGGAATTTAAGTTGTCAGATTGCTTTTGACACAAAGACTTGTAACATGGGGCCATTTCAGGAATTCTGTGGGGAACTAGGGTTAGGAGATAACTGAATGGGAGTTACAGACACATTGGTGGTTGGCAGGGTTGGTATGAAGGAGACAAATGCATAAAAGGAAAAGGGAACTAATAGAAAAGTCCTCTGAAAACTTCCTTTGTATTTTATATTTCCCTGAAAGCTGGCCTTCAATCCAAGTTTCTAAAGAAACTGAGTTAATTCAAAATGTAAATGCTCTAGCCTGAGATGCTTTCAATTTATTTATTCAGCTCAAGGCATTTGCTCTCTATATATGTTATTTTAGGATTATGATGCCAGATGTTTCTCGTGCAGGATACTGGCAATGAAATTCTTCACATATTTACCTTTTGATTTCTATCTGGGAGGCTCGACTGAATGCCGCATGACTGGAATTAAAATAAATACACAATCTAACTTTTAAAATTTGATAAGTTTTTCCGCATAGATCTACTTATTCAACTTAATATCATTGATAGTAGGCAGTTCTCTCGATTTTTGTTGATTCTATCTTGTCTGCAATCACACCCTGTGAAATAAAATTAAGAATATATAATTAGAGTTCTCTTGGTAGGCTGTTGACTATTTTGAGTTAAAAAGTGCTCTGTGCTGGCAGCAGAAACACAGCGGCTGCAGTCTAATTTCCTCCAATCCACTAGGTGCCTGCTTAATTACAACCTTCCATTTACTAGCTCTCTGGCTGTATTCCATCTTTGCTTGTATATTTTTTCCATTCAGTTTATCATCCATTTCTATTTCACCAAGTAACATATTATTCAGACTGTGCCTGTTTTGCTCCCTAGTTCGCCCTCACAATCAGCTGAGCCATTTCTATATTTTGTTTCAGAGTTGTTGAGTTTAACTTTGTTTTTTGACTCAGAGAAGAAAGACATTTATAATAAAGTTTAGTCTTTTAAAACATTTTTAAGGTGTCAGAGCATTATGAGAAATAACTGGAGAGTGTAAGAATCATTTCAGCTGTCAGATTGATGAGTAAGGTGCCAGATATTGGATAGAAAATGAAGAGATGTTGGTGGAAGAGTTTTGCTGCCATATAATGTATTATGTTATTTTTAATGAAAGAAAAGGCTCTTAGGACTAGTTTTCAAAACTGCTCTCTTGTGAATGTATATAGATAATATAATTCTTCAAACCATCCAGATATTGAATGAAGTTAATAAATGAAAATTGAAAAATGTGTTCATTTGTTCAATATACAATCATATATATTATTGATTATATATTTAATTGTATGTATGTAAAATACATGGGGTTTCTGTACAGCTGGAGCAGTTTTATCATTTTTGTGGTGTGAAAGTTGTACATGATGCCTTACATTCAATAGAATAAGTGACATTGGGTCTGGTTTATAGTATTTTTTAAATTTTTTATTTTTAATTGTTATGGTCACATAATAGTTGTATATATTTTATTTTTTTGAGACAGAGTCTCACTCTGTTGCCTGGGCTAGAGTGCTGTGGCGTCAACCTAGCTCACAGCAACCTCAAACTCCTGGGCTCAAGTGATCCTCCTGCCTCAGCCTCCTGAGTAGCTGGGACTACAGGCATGTGCCACCGTGCCTGGCTAATTTTTTCTATATATTTTTAGTTGGCCAATTAATTTCTTTCTATTTTTAGTAGAGACAGGCTCTCACTCTTGCTCAGGCTGGTTTCGAACTCCTGACCTTGATCGATCCACCCACCTCAGCCTCCCAGAGTGCTAGGATTACAGATGTGAGCCACCGTGCCCGGACAGTTGTATATCTTTATAGGGTACTTGTGATGTTTTGATACACGCATACAGTGTGAATTGATCAAATCAGGGAAACTGGAATATCCATTACCTCAGGCATTTAGCATTTCTTTGTGTTAGGTATATTTTAATTCTACTCTTTTAGTTATTTTAAAGTATACCCTAACTTATTGTTGACTATAGTCACTTTGTTGTACTATCAAATATTGTTCATTCTATCTGACTTTCTAACTTATATTATTGTACCCATTAACTGTGCCCACTTTATTTCTCCCTCTCTGTTACCCTTCCCACCCTCTAGTAACCATCATTCTAATCTCTGTCTCCATGAAATTGTTTTTAATAATTATCTGCAACATGTGAGTAAAAGCATGAGAGATTTGTCTTTCTGAACTTGGCTTATTTCACCACTTAACATCATATTCTTTAGTTCCATCCATATTGTTGCAAATGGCAGGATTTCATTCTTTGCTGTGGCTGTATAATATTCCATTGGATATATGTACCACAATTTTAATATCCATTCATCTGACATTTAGGTTGATTTCATATCTTGGATATTGTGAATAGTGCTGCAATAAACAAGTGCAGATATCTTTTCATTATGTGGAATTCCCTTCTTTTGGATATATGTAAAGTGGTGGAATTGCTGGATTGCATGGTAGTTCTATTTTTAGTTTTTTGAGGAACCTGCATACTGTTTTCCATAGTGGTGCACTAATTTACATTCCCACTGGCAGTGTACAAAGATTCCTTTTTCTCCATATCCTCACCAGGATTTGTTATTGCCTGTCTTTTTGATAAAAGGCATTTTAAAACTGGGGTGAGATGATATATCATTTTAATTTTGATTTGCATTTCTCTGCTTGACTAGTGATGTTGAACATTTTTTCATATGCGTGTTGGCCGTTTGTTTTCTTTTGAGAAATGTCTATTCAGATCCCTTGCCCATTCTTTAATTGGATTACTTGATTTTTTTGCTATTGAGTTGTTCGAGCTCCTTAGGTATTCTGTAGATATGTGGATTTATATCTGGGTTCTCTATGCTGTTCCCTTGGTCTATATGTTACTAATCCCTTGTCAGATGGGTAGTTTGCAAATATGTTCTCCCATTCTCTGGGGTGTCTCTTTACTTTGTTGATTGTTTCCTTTGCTGTGCAGAAGGTTTTTAGCTTGATGTGATTCCATTTGTCCAAATTTGCTTTGGTTGCCTATGCTTTGGGGGTATTACTTGAGAAGTCTTTGCCCAGACCAATGTCCTAAAGCATTTCCCCAATCTTTTCTTTTATTAGTTTCATAGTTTCAGGTATTAGATTTAAGTCTTTTATCCATTTTGATTTGATTTTTGTATATGGCAAGTGATAGGGACTAGTTCCATTCTTTTGAATATGAATATCCAGTTTTCCCAGCACTATTTATTGAACAGACCATCTTTTCTCCACTGTATGTTTACGGTGACTTTGTTGAAGATAAGTTCACTATAGATCTGTGGTTTATTTTTGGGTTCCTTATTCTGTTCCCTTGGTCTATATATCTATTTTTATACCAGTGTCATGCTGTTTTGGTTACTACAGCTCTGTATACTACTTGAAGTCAGGTAATGTTATTCCTTCCAGTTTTATTCTTTATACTCAGGATGTTTTGGCTATTCTGGGTCTTCTGTGGATCCATGTAAATTTTAGGTTTATTTTTTCCATTTCTGTGAAGAGTGTCATTGGCATTTTGATGGTGATTGCATTGAACCTATAGATTGCTTTGGGTAAAATGGACATTTTAACCATATTTATTCTTCCATTCCACAAGTATGGAATATCTTTCCATTTTTGTGTGTGTGTGTGTCCTCTTCCATTTCTTTCATCGATGTTTTATGGTTTTCATTATAGAGATCTTTTACTTCTTTGGTTATCTTTATTCCTAGGTATTTTATTTTATTTGTAGCTATTATAAATGGGATTACCTTCTTGGTTCTTTTTTCAAATTGTTTATTGTTGGCAGATAGAAATGTTACTGATATTTGTACATTGATTTTGTATCCCGCAACTTTATTGAATTTGTTTATCAGCTTTAACAGTTTTGGGGTGGAGTTTTTAGGTTTCTCTAGATATAAGGATAATTTGACTTCTTCCTTTTTAATTTGAATGCTGTTTACTTTTTTCTTTTGTCTGCTCTAGCTAGAACTTCCAGTTATAGCTGTTGAATAACAGTGGTGAGAGTGAGCATCCTTGTTTTGTTCCAGATCTTAAAGTAAAGGGTTTCCATTTTCCTCATTCAGTATGATATTAACTGTGGGTCTGCCATATATGACTTTTATCATGTTGAGGTAAATTCCTTCCATATCCAGTTTTTTTGAGAGTTTTTATCATGCTATGATGTGAATTTTATTGAGTGCTTTTTCAGCATCAGTTGAAATGATCATGTGGCTTTTGTCTTGTGTTCTGTTTATAGGCTGTATCACATTGATTGATTTGCCTATGTTGAAACATCCTTGCATCCCTAGGATGAATCCCACTTGATCATGATGAATAAACTCTTTAATGTGTGGTTGAATTCAGCTTGCTAGTATTTTCTTGAAGATTTTTGCATCTATGTTCATCAGAGATATTGGACTATAGTTTTCTTTTTTAGTTCTTTATCTGGCTTTGGTAACAGAGTGATACAGGCCTTGTAGAATGAGTTTGGGTATATCCTTTCCTCCTCAAATTTTTGGAATAGTTTAAATAGGATTGATATTAGTTTTTCTTTGAATGCTTGGTAGAATTTGGCAATGAAGCCATTGGGTCCTGGGCTTTTCTTTGATGGGAGATTTTTTTTATTACTGTTTCTATCTCATTACTTCTTATTGCTTTATTCAGGTTTTGGATTTCTTCCTGGTTCAATTTGGTAGGTTATATGTACCTAGGAATTTGTACATTTCTTCTATTAATGGGTTTTCCAATTTATTGGCATATAGTTGCTCATAGTAGTCCCTAATGATCCTTTGGATTTCTGAAGTATTAGTTGTAATGTCTTCTTTTTCATCGCTGATTTTATTTATTTGGGTCTTGCTTTGTCACCTGGCTAGAGTGCAGTGGAGTCATCATAGTTCACTGCAGCCTTGAATTCTTGGGCTCAAGTGATACTCCTATCTCACTCAACCTCCCCAGTGGCTGGGACTGCAGGCATGCACCAGCACGCTCAGCCATTTTTTAAAAAAATTGTAGAGATGGGGTCTTGCTAGTGCCAGGCTGGTCTTTAACTACTGGGCTCAAGCAATCCTCCCACCTTGGCCTCCCAAAGTGCTAGGATTACAGGTGTGAGCCACCATGCCAGGCCCAAAGAATTACTTTAGGGTGATAAAAATGTTCTATATTTTGATTGTTGCGTTGGTTACACGGCTATATACATTTGCCAAAACGTAGAACTAGATGCTTAAAATGGGTGTTTTTCACTGTTTGTAAGTAATGTGATCTATTTAAAAAATCTTCTCAACCACACAACATAAATAAATAAATAAAAAATAAAGGTGATGGCTGATATTGTGGCTTTTAATAGACTTTAGCCAGAAAAAACATTTTAAACTGGAAGCCTGACCTGGAAACAATTCAGTAACTTGGAATTTGTTGACTAAAAAAATCAATGACTCTGTCATTTTCATTTTATTTTTTCACCTTTTCTGGCTATTAGCCACTGAAGAAGCAGTGCAGAAAAACATTAGAGACCAGAAAGAACGAGGTATCTCCTTAAACTTTTTGGTTACTATTAGAGAATAATTAGAAATCAAGGTCCCTTATTTCTGAAAAAGCCTATTTTTATAATGATATCAGAATTCCAATTTTTAAACATAATCAGAAAAAAATATATTTTTGGTCCCTAATTTTGCTGTCATTGCACACTTTTATTCACTCAACAACATTCCTGCCTCATTTGCTGGGACTAGGTTAATGTGTGGCTATGTTTTGAGTGTCTATGTCATTTAATCCTGCCTGACTTCAAATTATGTGACCCTTTAAGCTCTCCTGCCAGAATACAAGCCCAGCCTTGTGACCATAGTGCTTAGCAGTGAAATCACCATCAAATATGCTGTAAATAAATAGCCAGGGAAAAATGAATTACTCTCTCCAGTGGATTTTCAGAACCTCCCTGAAGAGAGTAGCTCAGATCAGACAGTTTAGATTTTTCTTTTCTTCTTCTTTGTCTTTTTTTTTTATGACTATCTACTATAGAAAAGTTTACAATATGTTCTTATTTGATTCTTAGCCTCCAAAATCTCAAATTAGAGTGGCAATTCCATTTGCATTGAAAATCCATGAGTATGTTGAAATGATCATTTTTCATACTTAGTGGCTATTCACCGTATTTTGAACACTTCTTCACATGTCTGGAAGAATTTTCTCCCTCATAAGTCCTGTCTCCTCAGGGAAGATGTCAGCAATTTACTTTCCCAGTCTGCTTTGCAAATAGGCCACAAACATGTGACCTAGGCTCTGCCAAATAGAAGCATCTATTCAAGAGTGTGATTTGCAGGAAGAGATATCACCTTGTATTGGGGGTTACCTGATGTATCCAGCCATAAATTTAGGCATGTCCAGTAACTCTCCACCATTAACTGAATGCATACATCCATTAATTCATACCTGTGATCTCCTGAGAAGTTCTCAATGACTAATTAATAGAGAGGGGGGAAAAAAGCTTGGTTTTGTTTATAGACCATCTTGCACTGTATATCAAAAATATGAACCTCTGCAGTGTGACAATGGTGCTCAGAGATGTTCCTAATGTGGGAAAGAATGATTATCTTAAAAGAAAGAATGTTGAGCAATACTTCCCATTGTTCTTTTGTCTTGAAAAGTGAAAAGACCTGAGGTACTATTCCACAGTCATTCATGGATATTGATAAATAGTTTGGCTAGATTTGGGATAATTTGGCATGGATTTACCCAGAAGAAACAAGAATGGAGGACTGCTGACAAGGCACTTTTGGGGAAGAGGTATTTAGATAGATAACAAAATGTACCTAGAGTGTGAGATTGTTTCTTATGTGAATTATCAACTAAAGGCTCTCACTGTGAAGGAGATTAGCAATATTCTGAAGGAAAGGGTGATCCAGCAAATAAATGTCACTAATCATTCAGTACTGAATGGGCTCGTTCTTGTTTCAGTGAGGAGCTCATGCACTGGATAAGCATGTCCTTCTTTTAGCATGATGTGACCAGTTATTGACTATATAAGATAGTCAACGGTAGAAATCTCAGAAAGCAAAACTCATAGCTTCTGATATTGGAACCATACCTGTGGGTGAGGTGTGGACTAGCCAAGAAGGAGTGGACAATTTACTTGATGGTAGGTTGATCATACTAAGCCTATTCTACCATGAATTGCACAGTGATTTGGCCTCACTGGAATAAATTACTATTTTGGATTTTGAAATTTAGATTTTCCCCCTCCTTTCTCCAGGAACACTATCTATGGAGTTACTGAATGCCTTGTCTACCATTATGATATCCCATGTACCAGTGTTTTTCCAGCCATGGAACTGGTTTTACAGGTACAGAAGTCAGGTATAGACATATACTCACTGGATTTAGAGATCTAGTTAGGTACTCTGTCACCCAAAAGCTACTGGTCACGATAAATGTATGTAAGATTATTGAAGAAACATTATGGCACCAGTATTGTGAGACTGGAATACTGTTCTCATGATAAACAAATAATCTCACCCTCTAGGTACATCTGTTGTGTATCTTAACACTTCTTCCCCAAAAGAGCCTTGTCAGCAGTTTTTCATTCTTGTAACTTCTAGGTAGATCCATGCCAAACCATGCCAAATATAGCCAAAACATTGCAGAATGTGGCATATATTTCTTTCAAAGATAAAGGAACAAAGAGATAGAAAGTCAGAATATACATCTCACTTTTATATCTTGCGATCCACCAACAGAAATTATGGTTCATGGTCTGTGACCTTTGGCTTTGTTGGTTTGGAAGGCTTAGCACCCAAGTGACGAATGCTTCTAGTATGACATTCAACTATATTTCCTTAAAACCAGGAGCTGAGACTGCTTCATTACCATTTCAAGCTTCTTGTGCCACTAGATGAATAAACCAAAAATGGGAGTTAGAGTTTTGCTGGGGTGATTGACCCTGATTATCAAAGATAAGACAATAAGGGCTTATACACTGGGTATAGGAATAAATATTTGGAATACAGAAGATATTCTGGTCTTCATAGTGCTGGTATAGCTAGTGGTAAAATAAATGGAAGACTATCATAGTTGGGTACACACAGAAAAGACCAGCGAGGCTTCTGTGTCTAAAGAATAAAATTTGGTTTACTATGTCAGGAAAGGACCCTGAACAGCTGAGGAACTGGGTGAGGAAAAGTTAAGGAAAAAGAATCCTAGAATACATAGTAGAGAAAGAAAACCATAACTGGAAATAATGAGCAGTTCCAGAAATCAGAAATACAGTATCTACTCATATTCCCTGCAGTCATTTATACATATTTACATATTAAAATTTTTTCCTCTGTCCTCTTTAATATAAATTATTTTGTATTTATATACTCTTATTTCAATTTTCTTTCTTTTCTTTTTATTTTTTAGAGATAGTGTATCACTGTTACCCAGGCTAGAGTGCAGTGGTGCCACCACATCTCACTACAGCCTCAAATTCCTGGGCTCAAGCAATCCTACTGTGTTGGCCTCTCAAAATTCTGGAATTATAGGTGTGAGCCAATGTGCCTGGCCCTTATTTCAAAATTTAGTCCATAAGTTAGAGAACATAAAGATGATGGTATGATATACTTAGAAGAATAATAAGTATTACCTAGATATCTTAGTTTTAGGATTGGATGCATAAAACTATGAGGCTTTGGATTTGCCGCCCTTTTAGAGGCAGGGCACTTGTGTTTTCATTGGTATGAGGAATGGTTATATTATGCTAGGCTGCAGTATTTTCTTGTTGTTCAAGGTTTAAATATGGAAAAATATATCTGGTGACATTGGGAGGTCATGAGGTGGATAACAGTGAATATTTGTCATCTTTTGTGGCTATCAGCATGTTTTGAACCTTCATCCTACATTGTGAATTTTCAGTGTCATGAATCCTATCTCTCTATGACAGATGTCCCTTTTCCCAACTTCTCTTATAACTAAAATATAAATATGCAATCCAAGCTCTACCTGTCAGGCACATTGCTCAAGAATTCTCTTTAGAAGAAAGTGACATGAAAAGAGTGGCACTCATAGGAACTTTCTGACAACTGTGGCAAAACCTGGTGGAGAGATTTCAGTTTTGGGGGGTGTAAGCAACAGAAGCCCTAATGATTATGATGTCCAGGATCAGACTCTAGTCCCTGGCTCTAGCCTCTGAGCATGATCCCAGAGAATCTGGGGGCCACCCAATCATTAATAAATTCCTATTCTACCTAACCTACTGGAATGGGTTCTATTGTTTATAAGCTTTACTGAAACATATATATGTTTTGTGTGTGTGTGTGTGTGTGCATGTGCATGTAGATAAGTACATTTAGATACATATATAATACAAAATTTTCTCCATATGTGTCTATTTATTTATAGTACAATCCCTATACATAAATGAACTCAAAGGACAAATAATCTGAAAGAACACCAGCTATACATACATACATATGTATATATGTATGTATATGTGCTTACTTGTTTATGAGTGTAGGTATATCAGATGTATCAAGTGATATATCACTTCTAATATGTAAGTTTTCAGACTATCTTTTATTTTTATACTTACTCGATGAAATATTTTCTAAGTATCTTTGTTACAGAAAAAAATAGGTGAGGAGATTCTCAATGTCACCTCACAGAAAATAGTGTGACAGTATTTTTCTCTTTTTTTAAAAAAAGATTTCAAGGTATTTTTACTCCTAATTCCAATAGCAAGAAAATATTCACAATTTTACTAAATAATACGAAGAAGTATATATCACAAGTATGACTTGCAGAACATTGTTTCTTATTTAAAATGATTGTTAATAGTTTGAGGCCACTATTTTTATTCTTTGTTTAGTGATCTGGAAAGTCCAAGGACATGCTAGGTTTTTTGGGATTTTTTTTTTGTGGTATTCCAGTCATACATACCTATTTTGGACATGTATGAGGAAGTAAATTTATATTTAAAAAGCATTCTTGTAAATGTCTGTCATGATTTGTTCTCATTGTTAATTATTTGTTCTCATTGCTAATCAAGCCCAAGTTAGTCAATATATCAAATACATTTTGAGTGAATTTGGAAGTGCCTAACCAGTTTGTAACTATCTAAGCAAGTAGATCATATCAAAGCCAATATTTTCACTTGATCAAATTATTCAAGTTAATAAACTAGCCATTTTCCAACATAGCGCTTGTCTTTGGATGGCCAAGGCCTTCATTCTTCTTTAGCTTTTATTTGTCTCTTACACCTGAGTTAGGAATCTGAAAGGCATAAAGTTTGTGTAGGCTTACAAGCTTAAATGACTATTGTATTTCTCTTGCTGTTTAGGGTGGAATCCATTCAAATTAAAGAAAAATAAAACAAAGAAGCTTTCTAAAATGTCTGCCCTTCAGGCCTCTTGCCATTCAAATATTTCTTCTGGGCTTTCTGCCCTGATTTCCTCTGGTTTCTTGTGCTTTCTTTCAGTCAAGCATTTGAAGAGGGAGTACTTAAAACAAATAGAGCAAGGGAATCCTGTCCTATGTGGTATAGATCCAAGAGCTCAGTTCTGATGTCTTCAGGGCACACAGAACAAAACAACTGAGCCTCCAAGGGCTTTGGAGAGGTGTAAGGGGTCTGGAAATAATCCAGCCATTCTCACCAGAGTTTGTATACACTCATGTAATCAGCAGGGATTAAGTGTGAAAGAAAAGAAATTCTCTACTCTGCTCAATGGCTGCACAGCAGGCAAAGCACTAAATCTCCCGATCCCTTCTACTTGTGGATTTTAATTGATGGGGCTGGTATATAGAATAAAGCCATTTGGGCACAAATGACATGTGTTGGCATTTCAACAAGAATGGCAATTTTAATTTTATCTTCATCCAAATTAGAAAAGCAAGAAACAAAATTTATAAAAAAAGAAAACACTGTTGTGTCAAACAAAAAATGTTTTTTTTTTTAATTTGGTTTACAAGAATAAAGAAAAAAATAATTAAAACAAAACTTGCCTATGTCCTTTTAAAGTGGTTGGTTAATAAGCTTTGGCTCACGATTTCAATCTGGAATTTCCCTAGACTACCCTATTTATGATAGAGACTGAATTTTATAGTGGCGTTTTATGTGCCTGGTCTACATATTTAAGCCCAGCCCTGTTGTTTAGGACCAGAAATGGACACAATTTAATTCTGTTTATTATAGAAATCAAGTGCTTTTGGAAAGAGATTGTGAGCAGCTGTTTAATATTGTCTTTCTGTTAATATAGAGGTTCATTTCTCGTGTCCTCTGAGGAAAAAGCAGTTCATGCAATTTCTAGAGGCTCTTTTCTGCAGAAATACAGGTCTGCTGCCAGAATTTAGCAACAAAAAAGATGTGCTGTTAATTGGTGGGGCTGGCTGTCTCTGACAGGTGTCAAATTAAGACCTGTACTCCAGCCGGATTTCTGGGATTGTGCAAAGAAGACATCAGTAATCAAGCTACAAAAAGAAAACATCATTTTGTTATACAATTTCCCAACTATTTCCCAGCTATTTTTTAATCTTATGTAGCTGAATTCAATAGGAAGGAAGTTTTGGAAATGAGGGTGGGCAAGGATTATTTCTGCCATCCTCAGAACACTGTGTTCAATAGTTAAGGAAATTAAATTTTTCTTTTGAAAGCAGGTTAATCAAAATAATTAAGTTCTAAGGTGAGATGATGATTTTAATAATGATATTTACAATGGTAAGTAACTGAAATTCACAGTCACTTGAAGAAAACTTAGAATATATCATTTGATGCTTTCTGCAATAACATAAAGAAAACGATTAAATTTGGTAGAAACTCAAAGTGGCATTTAATCTTTAGGCTGTTTTTTATGTCTTGCATTGATATGTGTAAAAATCAAGAGTAAGACATTTTTGTATTCTCTTAAGGGCCGTTTCTGCCTCCATAACCACTATCTTAAATCTTGGCGTCCCCTTTTATTAGTCCTAAGAAAGTGACAGCCAACTGCATTGTTGTCTCAGGATTGTAGCAATGCTATGAGTCAAAAAATAACAATATCCAGGTGATTTTTTTATTCTTAAGTGAAATTTATGAATATAAACTACATTGAACTACTTTAATAGTTGGAATAATACTGAGGAATTATGAAGCGGAGCAGGATTTTTACTATACGTAAATTTTGGGCCAAATGGTTAAAATATGCCCTGAGGAAGATACCTCAGTGGATTTCTAAAAGCAAGCTGTGGTCTTCTAGGTAGAGTGTACTTTCTGCATTAAGACTACATGGGATGAGGTTATCTCTCTGTTGTTCCATGATGACTTTGCTTTACGTGATTTTAGAAAAACTAGTTTGAATTTCTTCATTTGTAAGTTAACCTTCTGTGAAAAAAATACTAATTTTGAAATTTATTACAGAAAAACCAGTTTTTGACTGAGTTATATAAAATGATCCAGAAACAAAATGTTTAAGAGTCAGCTCGTATTTCTTACCAGTCTGCCTAAAAGGCTGAAGTATTTGAGTCCAGATTATATTTCTTCTGGTTGGTAGCACTTTGTGAATTTGCATTCTGAGATGACCTGTTTTCAGTTTCCAGCTCAAATAAGAAGTACTGCTGCATTAGCTGATAATCAAAATAGACAGGATGAAATCTTGGAAACTTGATTTGTGAAAATCTTTAATATGAATTTTTAGTTCCTGAGACTTTCAGATACCAAGTAAGCATGAAAACTTAAGATCTCAGAAGCAGGATGTTCGAACAACAGGTAGGAACAGCTTGGTGATCTGATAATTCTGGTGTTGCCTTCTCCACCCTGAACTGTCAAAGAGAATTATAGATTTTTGTTTAAACCCTATAAAACTATTTGTTTTGTTATATAAAGTGGACTGTGATACTAATTGAGCTGAACAAACTGCATGAATTTTCTTTCTCTCTTTCTCTCTTCTCCTTTCCTTCCCCTCCTTCTCTTTTTCCCTCTCCCCTTCTTCCTCACTCCTCTCCTTTTGGGTTGGTAAGTATGGTGTTATATAGTAGACACACATATAAAAAGATCATTGGCATGCATAGACCAAAGTATACTTCAAATAAAAGGAAATAAAGAATAAAGCTTGACTTCAGGTTACAGGCTCTGTGTTCACACTTCTTTTCTCTACTGAACAGATATTTTAATAGTATTTATAATTTATATGCATGATCTCCCAGTCTTTCTTATCAAAAACTAGACTGGTGATGAATGAAATAATATGAGAAAACAAAACCTGACACAGAGCGGCAGTAAAAAAATGTTACTCTCTCTTTCTCTTTCCTCTAGGGAATGAGGCAACGGTATGATTCACATAGGGATTGGATGTACTTTTTAGGTTTTGAAGGTTGTGTTATTTGTGTATGTGTTTTAAAATATAATGGCTGATAGTAACGTAACTATGCTGTGGAATACTATTTGGAAGTGGGAGGAGTTAAATTTATATACTTTAGCTGCAAATACGTTGTCTTCACCTGAACAGAGATAAAAACATCAAATTAGCTAACGTCTTTTAAAATATAGTACAATTTGTGTCCTCTAGAATTTTATAATCTTTGACCATGCATGCAGATCGTTATTAGCAAGACCGTTATTTCATATATATAGTCTCCAGTATTTTATATGTGAAATGACAATTCTTGTTTTGTTATAAATGAGAGACTGATAGCTTTCTTTGCTTGGCTGTGTTAATCTGCTTTCACAATTTAGTTTAAGAGAAAGCCATCACCTGAACCATTTACTTTTCACCTCCTTGAATTGCCACATGAGAATGATTTAAAATAATTTGAACTTTATACATGAGCATGATCCAACTTTAGTCTTGTCCTACATTTCAAAGAAATGTGGTAATTTTCAGAAATTACTTCTACGTATGTTTCTGGCCCTCTGTTATGGTTATATTAAGAAACAAGATGCATGGAAATAGTACCAGACAGTGATCCTGCTTTAATAAGATTGTAGTCTAATTATATGTGCTCTAAAGGTTCAAATAACATTTGGATCAAAAGCCAAGGTTTTTGGGTGCCTCGCTGAATTAAACTTTTGAACTTCTAAGTTTGCTTTTCAGTGGCTAAAAGACTATCTTAGAGAAAGTGAATCCCTTAGTCTGATCAAGAGTTACTTATAATTCTTTTTCTACATGTGTACCTTTTCCACTTTGCTTACTGTTACAGTAAGAAATGGAACCATCAATTTCAGAAAATGATAGGTAGTTTTTTCTAAGGTGGTGAATGCTTATTTCAAATGTTATCTTGTTATATTCAAATTGAGAAAGAATAAATGCTTGGATTTTTTTAATGTTTATAATTCACATCAAATGAAACTTATGGTTAGATGATGTCAACTTTCACTATAAAAGATAATATTTTTCATTTAATAACAACTAGATTTTATATAGATTTTTATAATGCTTTCCATGTTTTTTAATACACATGTGATCTTAACAACTCCCTGTGAAATTTCTTATGAATCTCATTTTATAGGAAAGGAAAGAGTCTTAGAGGTTTAAGGACTGGCTGATCATCTGAATTAGTTCTTGAACTGAGATCTTCTGATTTTGGGTCCATTAGTGAACCTCGTGTTGTTTGCCGTTTTTAAGAGACAGAGGAAAATACAGTGAATAATATGGAAATGCAAAATTTTATCTGTGATGTATCAGGTGACAAGTTTAAGTAGAGGCGAGGCCTGAAGTAGCTAAGCCACACGTAAACTCACAGAGGGTGTGGCCCCAGTCCCCACCATAGCCTACCTGAACCCTCAGGTTCCCTTCTACTGTGTTCTAGAAAGAGATTTGAAAAAAAAGAAGGAAAGAAAAAAAGAAAGAAAACACAAAAACTGATCTTCTCAAGTAAGCAATAGATTGAAAAGGGATTTGAAATTTTGCTCCAGTTCTTAGAAGATAGAAAATAACTCTATTTCATGCCAATATCTCTGCACAAAAAAACTAAAAGTTCTAAAATATTTGAGTTATTTAAGCTGAATCTAGAAAATAACCATTCAAATTCTGTCATAGACCTAGTTACTATTTTATTATGAATTACTGACATTGTTTGAAAATTATCTGTCTGGCTGAATTAAATAACTATTTAAAAGAGTTCTTAGAAGAGTTCCTGAACACTAAGCTCGTGCTTCTGTTACCTCTCTTTTGAGGATTCTACTACAATTACAGAAAAGCCTTAATGAAAACAACAAAGAAGCAATATTGTTATCAGAAGTCAAGAAAAGTTTCCTTCAGAACAATAAAAGAATTCATAGAGAATAGAAATCAAAATAAGACTGAGAGAGAAAGAAAGAGAAAACTGTGGCCCTGGGCACTAGACATAATCATAGATCTTCTCTAGAAGCTCCAAGATCAGAATCAACATGTGTGAGAAATGAGAATGGGCCAGGGAGCAATTAGCACAGTGATTCATTCAACAACTGCCTTATCACTGCCTCTTTCTTTCCCTTGTAAATAAGTAGGCTGACAGCAATGACTTCTACCCTTAGGGGCAAGCCAGTGAACTGCTCTAGAAAGTGTTTGCCATGGGCCTCAGGGGTGAGGGCGCAGGTTTCTGAGAGAGAGAGAGAAACATGGTGGAATTTGACATAAGCACAGGTTTGCACAACGGATGGGGGAGGGAAACAATGGAAAACAAACAAACAAAATCCCATCCCCCCCACTCGGAGCCTGGTAACAATAGCTCACTGTAACCTGGGTTCAAGGGATCCTCCTAGCTTAGCCTCACAAGTAGCTGGGACTACAGTCCCATGCCGCCACATCTCCCGTAGCTAATTTTTCTGTTTTTGGTAGAGACAGTGTCTCACTATATTGCTCAGGCTGGTCTCAAACTCTTAACCTCAAGCGATCTTCTCACCTCAGCCTCCCAAAGTGCTGGGGTAACAGGCATGAGCCACTCCACCTGGCCTTGAAAGAGCATTTTGGAAAAGAATATCCCATTATTGTTTATGGAATCATCTTCCAAGTAGCTGTCACCCTTCCTACAAGTTTTGATGTAGATATTTCCTTGATCTTTTCAGAAGACAGAAAACAATCAGGATTCATATTCCTTTCTTGAAAGATCCTAAAATGGTTTATTGATTGAAATGTTTAGGGGAGCAATTGTCCACTTATGTCATAGGGGGAGAAACCAGATAAAGGCATGCACCATGACAACTGTGTCATGACTTGCCAATGGTGAATTATAAAACTCTACTGATTGTAAGGTGCATCAGATTTCAAAGCTGTTATGACATGAGAATGTGGGCACCTTGAAATTGATGAAATACAATACATGCATGTGTGTGCCTGTGTGTATGCATGAACAGTGTCTGGCAAACATTAAACCCTTTATATGTCTTAGCTGTAAGTACTATTGTTTTTATTATAACTTGAATGATACTATAAAGGGATGATTTTGTGTTCGCCGCAACTGACATGTCTTTTTCTAATACAGGACCTTTTGTAGATACTTTAAAGACTCCATTCCTGGGAAAATCTGATTTTTGAACACCAATGGTACTGTTGATGCATTCTTTTTCCTGTCAGCTGTCCACCCTTTTTGTCAATCTACTCCACGTATTTTCTTTCTCATAGGCTCGTAGAACATAAGCTCCCTGGGGGTCCTCTTGGGTGGAATTTAAAACATTTCTCTTTTATGTATAGCACTATTTGGTCCATGAGAAACATTCAGGAATCTTGTGTTTCAACCTTATCTGGAATCAGACTGATCCTAAAACAATACCTACTCTCCTCTTTCCTCCTTCCAAAGCAGCTAGTCAATGGGCACTTCATAGCCATATTTTCAGATTGGGAGTCATAGCCAGCCCACTATTTCTCCTGTCCCCACCTTAGAAACATTCTATCACAAAGCTCGAAAGGCTTACTTGGGATTACAGTAATAAAATTCTTATAAAATTTGATAGTCAATTGCTGACAATGGTTAACATTTGTGGATTGGGACTCCAGGTACATGTGGAATATGTAGGGAGAATTTTATCTTTCATTTTAAACTCTTCTGTACAAGTTGGAAAAATAATACCGAGTGGAACAAATGCCTTAAAAGAAGTAAAATTATGTCTATGGACATATTTCTGTAATTCATTCATTGTCAATATCTTAGTAGAGGATATAATTGCTCAGTTTCATTCAGATCTTAGTTATGTATATGTCATCTCTCCTGCCTCATTCTTACCTTAATGGTCCACGCTGTCCCCTAATATCCATGGCTTCACACATGCTATTCTTTCTGGCTGTAACATGTAATGTCTACTTAGGTTTCCAATATGTGTTCACCCCTTCATCATGACTAAATCATTGTACTACCTCCCCTAGAAGTTTCTCCTCTCTCTGCCTCTGTGCTTTCCTTTTGCTTACCTTAAGTATATCTTTTAACAAACTATAATAATCATATGGGGAAGAATTATAACACAATTATGCCTATAAAAGCATTAAATTAGTTAAAGAAAGTTTTGAGTTTTCAGGTAGTTTCGGCATCTCCTCTTAATAGAAGACAGCCTTAACAGCTAGTACAGGTTATTTATTCATTTTTCCAATTCTAATTCCAAGCGTAAAGCCTGGCAGATAGTAGGTATACAGTATATATTTATTGAGAAAAACTTTGAATGTATATAATCTTGTTAAGAGTACAGAATCATTTATGACCTATAACTTCCCAACAATTAAAAAAGTATACAGAGATTTCTTCTTTTCCTCATTTGATAAGGCCTGTCTCATAAATTAAACATACAATTATATAACACTGCAACTAACAACAAGAGCAATGCTGATAGTTAATTTCAGTCTAGCATGCTTACAACAAAAGTCCAGCTATCCTGCCAATAATCTCATGTATCTATTATGACGTCATTTTCGCACATCATTTGGGATGCTTTCCTGGTGTGTCTTCTTTTTTTCTGTAGTTTTCTTTTTCTGAAAGGAGCATTTAATTCTTAACATCAGCTCTGTAAAATGAAGTCCTATTAAGTTTATTTATATTAACTATAATTACCCCAATAGAATACAGCGTTAGAGCCCACAAATTTAAGTAACTCTACATTAATAGAATATCATATTTGCTTAGCTATCCCTTGAATTGAAGTATTTTTATTTTTGTTTTCTAGTTTTTGCTTTTACTGAGAATCAGATTTCCAAGGACCATAACTTTGTGGGTGAGAAAGCTAAATCTTATGTGCAAATTAAGGATTTTAGAATCTCAGCTATTTATTCAGCTGCCACAACAAAATTTCTCAAATGTGAGTGGAGTGGATTAATAAAATGTGGTATATGTACACCACGGAGTACTACTCAGCCATAAAGAAAAATGGATTAATAGCCTTTACAACAATCTGGATGGAACTGGAGACCATTCTCCTAGGGGAAGTTATCGCAAGAATGGAAAAACAAACACCACATGTACTAACTATCAATTGGAACTAACAGATCAGCACTCATGTGCACATATGGAAGTAAAACTCAGTGGAAATTAAGCAAGTGGGAGGGGGGAGGAGGGAATGGGTGAAATCATACCTAACAGGTATAATGCACACTATCTGGGTGATGGGCACACTTAAAACTTTGACTCAAGCAGTACAAAATCAATCCATATAACCAAAACATTTGTACCCCCATAATATCCTGAAAAAAAAAAGATAAAAACAAATTTTCCCACATATGGTATGAGTGGTAGATACTAGGTGCTTAGCAAAGAAACAGATCCTGAGAGTTTAGACACCTTCAAGAATTGTTTAAGCTGCAGAAATATTAGCTGGGCAATTCCTATCATATTTGAACAGATAAATTTGGCTGATAGGATAAGAACTTACTTGTGCAAAAATAATAAGTTTTCTATCATTGGCCTGATTTCAGGCTCTTGAAATTGTCTTTACCCTTCCTGGGATGTTCTTCCCTTACTCCTTCTATTGAAAAATTTGGTTCCTTGTTACATGTCACTTCTTCCAGGAAGCCTTCCCTACCTACAGATGATGTAAGCTCCCTATTAATCATTTCTATTATTTTTTTTGCCTTCTTCTACATTTTTTTTTTTACTTTCCTTCCTAGTTTATATCAAAATTGACATGTTTTCATTCACTCACTCATCAATACAGTTATTTATTTGATATCTCTGCAGGGATGCCCAAGAACTATTTCCATGTTTTAAAAATCATATTTTATTAACTTTTCATTTACACTTAAAAAAGACATACAGAAACTTCTTTGCAACATCAGCATGATTCAAGCAAATGAGCAACTAATAAGTGTAGTATATTTCATTAGACTGTCTGCAGTACAAATCTAATTATTTAGGACCTATCCTGCATTAAAATACATCTTGACTGTGCCAGGTAAATCATGTCCCAAATGTAACAACACTCCTTCTTCTAAGACAGGAATAGTAGTTGTTTGTTTCTTTCCATTCCTGTGGTCAACATTTTTTTTTTCTTGTCACTAATTTAAAAATTTTATTTTAACAGATGTGAATGATTAGTCAAGGGGGAGAAATTTTCTGAAATGGAAATGTAAATAATTTATAAATTTGGAAAATATTCTCTCTCTCCCCTTTTTGTTATTATAAAGAACAAGAACTCTCATGCACCTAACCTGCAGCTTCTGCAGGGCAACTAGGGTACCAATATCCAGAAACAAACCAAACTCTGGCAGTGAAAAATTCTTTGGTTTGTCCTGAAAATGAGCAATACATCTCCCAGCTTCCCAATTCCAAACAGATTTTTTTTTTAAAGTATTGTTAATACAGACAAGGATAGAGCATCAGACAAAACAGACAGGTCCCTGCTTTCATGGACCTTATATTTTTGAGGGATTTTGGCTTAATGTGTTTGCTTAATAGTGCTTGTTACATGCCTTTCTGTGTGACTTGGAAAAGTGATTTTTTTCCCTTGGAGTTGACCCAGGGTTTGTGGGAGTCCAAAGTGTGGAAATGTGATATAATCCTGTTCTTCAGGCAACAGATACTTTGTAAATAAGTTGGTTTTCAAGTTGAGGTCACCTCAGGTCACTCTTGGAAAAAGCACCTAGTATCTACCACTAATACTGCGTTTGGCAAATTTTGCTGCGGCAGCTGAATCAACAGCTGGGATTCTAAAATCCCTAACTTGCACATGAGATTTAGCTTTCTCACCCACAAAATTATGGTCCTATATTTACCATCTGTGTGTCACTTTTTATTTATGAAATTATGTAAAAAAAGAATTTATTGGGAAAGTAAGGAAATATTTTTGAGAACAATTTAAAAGCATATATCGATGGCATAGACATGCAGTTTTTGATAAGACACGATCCATTACGCATAGCAATGGCTCATTAACAAGGAATAGGTATTAGCTAATAATTTTTGAAAGGGATCATTATTAACGTAAAAAATACAGGAGGTTTTGAAAAGGCTATCTCCTTTACCAATGACATCAGAAAGCCTTCCAAATTGCTACAGAGTTCATCCAATGCTTTATTTTCCTTTACTATATATCAATTTCAGTATACAATGAAAGAAAAATGAAAGTTACCCTTGTGTCATCTTTGAATGTCTTTACTTTTTTTTTTTTCTTGCCTAGTATTCAAAGGGCATTTGCGTTTTTGCTGGAGGGTTTGAATTGAAGGAAGGGCTGCCAAAATGTAGGTCACTTTGTCGTGTATAGGACAGTTGGAGAAACAGAGAAAGCTGATTCTACCAGGCTAATATACACAGGTGAGATGCAAATCTCCCGCCAACTGTTCCCATTGGTGTCATTAGCCCTTTTCTTCATAAATAAATGCCTCTCTGAGAAAATGCTTCTAGGCATATTGTGCTGCTACTTCTGAGCAACAGCAGCCTGCAAAAAAGGAAAGAGTAATCAAAGAGAAAGTGTTCCCCAAACAGGCTATCATTATAGACTGAGGCATTGTGCTGGTCTGGGGAAAGAAGAGCTAGCCTTTTATGTGCTTTGTTAGAGTAGTATGTCAGTTCTCAAATACATTCTTCTCTTGGTGAGCAATCAGTGAGTTATTTTTATGTCTCTGCGATATGGTTGTCTTAAGTTCACTGTTTATAGTATTTCATAGCTAGAAGGAAACTTCGAGATGAGCCTCTTATAGACAAGGGACATTTTTGCCTTCACCTGTTTTCTAAAGTCACACATTTACTTTTCTTATTGCCAATGACCAAGTTCGAGTGGGAGTAGAGGATTTTTTTTTTTAATTAATTTGAGTTTGGTGAATCATCAATTCAAATATGCTGCTTAGGTTGAGGAAGAGAGAAATCATGTAGAATCCTGCTTTAAATATTTAGCTACTCTTTTCTCCAGATTTTGGATATGACTTCTCATGAAGTTTTTGCAAAGACACATTTTCTTCATTTCAAAACAGCTTTAGGGTATTAAGCTGATGTTATCTGAAGTTTGATAATCTGAGATGATTTGTTTGTTTTTCATGAAAGATTTCCAGGGTCAATAATCTCATAAATGTATGGTCTTCATTTAAAATAATTGTTCTGAAGTAAAAATAAGCAATCCTGTCACTGTGGGGCTTTAAAGGAAAGGGCAGTCTTCCAAGCCAATTATAAGCAAATTGACCCTCTTAAGATTTTCCTTCTTACTCGAAAAATGAGTAAAAACTCGTTCTTTGCCAGTAAGCCTCATGGTTTTTGTGGTTGGAAAGCACAGTTCTTAATGGGCCATTATCATCAGCCTTCCTGATGCAGACAAGGAAGTGCAGGCCCACGCCTCGTGAAGAATGATTGATTTAGTTACATGGGCATAATTGTTCTATTAGGAAGAATCAGTTCGTTAAAGCTTAGGGAAATGAGTAAGTTACAGGTGAGACTGGCTAGACTTACCTTGACATGGAGACAATCAAGTGAGGAGAAATCAATTGGCATCTATTTAATACTCTATGATGTGTGAAAACTATTCCAAGAAATTAAGTTACTTTCTTTTTTTTTCTGTCTAAAGGGAGATATCAAGTACTTTTAGTGAAAATGTACATTTCACCTATAAATATGGGTAAACCATGATTTCAAGATATATGAAGCTTCTTTAGAAACAGAACTTCATTCTAATATGCATTTGATAAATATTTCCAACATAGACTCTTTTTGCAGATAAGGCTGATTTGTTTACTCAGGTTTTCTAAAGGGCAGAGAAACATCTCTATCTCTCTCTCTATATATGTTGTATTACCTTGTGGGCAATATGATGTACCACTTATAGAGCTGTAGGGTCATAGGACTGTACCAATAAAATAATAGTAATACATTAAATTTGTTTGAGTTTTTGAGTTTTTGCAAGGATTTAACTTTTCACAGAGACTCTATGAATGAACTACTTCTATTTAATCCTCATCATTCATGTGAAAACTATATAAATGCTCATCAAAATATGTAAATGGTACCATTCTACATTAAGCAATACCATGTAGTAATATAAAAAATAAGATAGCTATTGTAAATATAAGTTTCTCTGCATGTATTGGTAAGTTAAAAAATCAAGTTGCAGGAAAAAGATGAAAATTAGCATTTATTTCATGATTCTGTTTATATAAATAAATGAATCACTTTTGTGTGTGAGGGAGAGGGTATCTGTGTTTGTGTATACCTGTCATTTGTGCTTAAATCCAGTGTCTGAAAAGACTCAAAGCAAACTGGAAAAGGTTATAGTGAATAGGGAAGAACAAAGACTTTCTATTTTAACTTTTGCATCTATATGGCTTGTGTTCTTTATAATACAATGTATTTATGAATTCTTACATAATTCAACAGAGTTTATTTTAATGAGTTGATTAAAGCTATAATCTTGAGCTAATCAGTTATCTCAAATTTTAAATTTCATTATATATAAGATAAGTGACATTATCTTGATTATTCTCAAGATCCGAAAGGCCTACAATCAACTACAGGCCTAGTACCAACAATTAAAATGACTTTGAGATTCAGTTTTCAGGGACCGATTTCATGGGAGATAATTTTTCCACAAAATTGGGAGGGGGGAAGGATGGTTTCAGAATGATTCAAGCACATTATATTTATTGTGCACTTTATTTTTATTATTATTACATTGTAATATATAATGAAATAATTATACAACTCACCATAATGTAGAATCAGTGGGAGCCCTGAGCTTGTTTTCCTGCAACTAGACAGTCCCATCTGGGGGTGATGGGAGACAGTGACACTCGAAGAGTGTTGTTTATGTCCAGTCTACTCTGTAATCTCATTTTGGTCACTGTCACTGCAGAAAACCCTGCTTCACAAAGATAAGATGTTGGAAATGAAAGCAGACTTTTCAGTGCTTTTGTGGCAATCTCAAGATATTCTGGCTTGACTTTAATCCAGAATGTATGGAGATTTGAAGTTGTCTTAAACATACTTTTAAGGCCACCATCATTTGCTATCTCAATCAATGGATCCTCTTCTAGCATGGACAAAGTTGATTTACCTGGTTTATTTACAAGTGGGTCAACTCATCACCCCCATAATTACAGTTTGGCTTTGAATGCAGCCATTTTATCTTCTGACTTGAACACAGTTGTCATTCTCTCCTGAAGTGACAGATAGAGTTCACTGAGCAAGTTGAATATGTCACACAAGTAAGCAAGTTTTGCAATCCATTCCATTCTGTGTCACTGAAATATGCCGCTAGTGGTGACTGTTTTTCTAAAGGAAATCTCTGGAGCGGCTCTCATAACTCAAAAACTCTGGCCAGTGATCTACCTT